>JAJHPF010000005.1:1364966-2015800 GCA_024447775.1 Carex cristatella | reverse complement strand
TCTATACACCTTCCCATTTTTTCTTATAAAATCCTTCCAAGGTTTCAAAATGAAACCTATTACAAACATAAATGAAATAGATTCAATCTGATTGAATTAGAAAATAAATAATGTAAAGAAATCCAAAATAAAACAAAAGGCTTAAATTAGTAGTTAAATATGACAAAGAAAAAAATAAATTAAAATTCCTCAGTTTTGATATAATTTTTTTTTTTGAGATGTTTGACAGAGAGTTTTGATATAATCAAAGTTCATGTGTATCTGCACTTCAATTCGCAGCCATCCTTCATTCTCTAATTGGCTCGTTAAGATTCATTTGTCAACAAAATAAAAAATGCTTTAGAATTATATATAAATTGTAGTTCTTAAGTACCAAAAAAGGAAAATAAAATGTAAGGTGTCATAGAAATCTTGTACATGAAAGTGAGCAACTATAGCATATTTCAATAGACTTTTGCTTATTTCGGTGCTCATGTATAATTTCCTTCTCATTTAATTACAAATGGAAATATATAAACCCAATTGTTGTCATTGTATCCTTAATTATCTTCTCATTTAATTACAACTTAGAAGAAAAAAAAAAGAGTATAACAACAATAAAATTTTTGCCTGACTAGGTATTTACAAACTTATTTAGCTGTTATACATTAGGTTAGGACTATGTCTATTCCAGGTCAGAAGTCAGAACAAAAGCAACGTATGAAGGTAGTTCTTTTATGATAGAAGATATATTATTACATTGAATTTCAAAGTTTAAATCAGTACATCCATTCTTATCCCAAATATTCAGCCTACCAAAATTTGCCAGTAATGAATCACATTTTTGATATAATAAAATATGAACTACTTAACCAATATAAAAATATTAAAAGATCTCAGGAATCTGATGGGTGAAAAAGTAAATCATAGTAACAAAAAAGCTCATGTAAACAAACAAAGAGACAAAAATTGATTCCTTTTCTTTATTAGCTTTGTTATTAATTAGATGGAAGAGAGAGAATGAAATAGTATAACGGGTATTTAGAAACAAAATTCATCTGAGCTCTCAAAATTAGAATGAGTCCTAAATATAGTCCTAACCATTGGAAATAGTCACGGAAAGAAGAAATAAGTGAAACATGAGAGAAATGAGACTTGGAAAGGTAGTTAAGAATATATAGTACTTAATTATTGATATTAATGATGGATGATGTTTTGACCCAACTAAATTTTTGAAGAAATCAAAATGAGAGAAATTTGGAGTAACTAAATTGAAGACGAAGTTGACATTTCACATAATTTTCTACATATAAATAGTAAGAAGAAGAAAAAAATTATTTATGTTACAATTGCATATCGTCTGAATAAAATTAAGCACCATATCATTTCAATTTTAATGAATAGTTAAACTGTCATATAGTTTGAAAAAAGTTAAAATTTACTGAGCAACGTAACTGCCTTAAACTTCTATACTAATTATCTGTATCTTGCAAATGTACAATTGTTTAAATCAAAATGCACACTCGACTCAATCAAAATTAACACTTATATTTTATTAAATGTTCATAAAGAACTGTTCTTCCGTCTGAATATCAAACTCACAATATTTGTCATGATAGAAGGATATTGCATGTCACGCTTCGAACACCGGATTGAACGCGTGATGACATAACTACGACTTAGCATCTATCTCATAGCTCGTTGATCACACTGAATTTGTGAGTGAATTATATAGGGTTTTGACTTAGGGTTTTTTTTTTTTTTCTATTATTTCACATTTATATTTAATTATTACGAAAAACAGATTATTATTGCCTAACTTTATGTTTTTATACATGAGCCATGCTTTGAGGCTATTTTACATTATATGGAGCAAGAACCGAGTTGATCGGAATTTTGCAACATCAGTTTTAAGTCTTTGGTATGGTCCGTATAAGCCTATACAAACCAGAGACCCGATACGGACCAAGACTTAGCTGATTACGCAATAATTCAAGAGCGACACAGTGTCAATATGTATAAGCATGTGACGGTCTGTATCCGAGGCCCCCTTTGGAGAATAACTGTCACAGCTGTCTTCATATCAGATTTCTTAGACTCCACTCATCTCCAAACGCCCCCCCTCACTTCTATATAAGGCCCTCTGACCTGTAGAGAACTTGTCTTTGATTATTTAGTATTTTTCTTTTATTCTAAGTAAGAAGAGATGAGTGAGTAGAGTAGGAAGAATGGTACTTTGTGTATGGTTGTATTTCTTTGTAAACATGTTGTTTTGTGGCTAAGTTTATATTTCTAGAGTTGATGTGTAAACCTTGTTCCTCTTGAAATATATATATATAGTTAGGCTATGGTACTTTATAGAGTGCCATGGCTCGGTGCTCTACGGCACTATATCTCCATTTTAAAAATTCAAACACCCGATCTGAACATTGAACATGTTCTTTTATATTGAAATGTGCTTGGAGACCAAATTTTACATTTTTTTGAATTTTTTTGTTATTTATTAAGCCACTTTGAAAATCGTAGATCCAATGGTCCAAAATTTTTTATTGTTTTTTACTGTTCATAGCAGATCTGAGATTTTCAAAGTGGCCTAATAAATAGCAAAAAATTCCAAAAAATGTAAAATTTAGTCTCCAAGCACATTTCAATATGAAGAACATGTTCAACTGTTCGGATCGGGTGTTTGGATTTTTAAAATGGAGATATAGCGTAGAGTACCGATGCGTTTTACTCCATAGAGTACCATAGTCCATCTCTCTCTCTCTCTCTCTCTCTCTCTCTATATATATATATAATGTTTGATTTTAGTTTAGTCATTATTGTTCGATTGCCTTTTGCACTTTATGTTCGATCTTAGTTGATTCTATTTTACTAGTCTAGACCGCCTTGTGATGGCCACATACGGAAGTTAGTCACGATTAGTCTAGTTGGGTCGAGACAAGAAAGAATAAAAATACTAGATTATTGGTGGAGCCGTTAGCGGGAAAAGACTTTAATTGGAATAACAAAAATATACATGGGAGTCTCGGCATTCACAGACGAATGTTGTATTGTGGTGCCTTAACATGGGGACACTCTATAAGATCAGTTGAGGGACCTGATCAAGTGAAACTGTGACTTTGGGCTAATCACATATCTCCTTGCACCAATTGAGTCAAGCCCCACAAGGGAAATCTCGATTGGTAGTGTGATGTGTAGCAATCGCGGCCGCTACTAAGTACGAATTAGAAACCCTTATACAGAAACTGAAAATCTACATCAAACGAAATACAACAATCAAAGTAGATAGAAGTGACAATGGTGTGCCAGAATTCTAGAAATTCACACCATTATCTATTTTACTTACTTTTAATTTTCGCCAAATACTTTGATCATTGACCAAATATTAAACTCGAATTTCATATTTTGTCTAGTCTTTTGAAAGATTGTAGATCTTATTCTCTATGGATCAACACTCGATAAGATTATGTACTTGTAATCTGACTCAGTAGAAAATGAGTTATAAATTTTATTAGCACCCGATCGAGTGCGCTCACACGTTTGCGCTCATCACTCATCAACCTATGTCGCAAACAGAAATAAACAAAAATAAAATGAAGTCAGCTACAAATTAAGCTCAATAACCAATTATTTAACAACACATTTCTCTATAACTAGTTTAATCTGAACAACAGTACAAACAAAACTGGATTAGTCTACACAAATATATCAAATTAAGTATGCATATTTAACCGACTGGATCTAGAATTTCAGATACCAATATACCACAATACTAAGACAATTAAATCCTAGATCAGATTCATACTCTAATAATCCAACATTTAGATATGGTACAGTACCCATTATTCGAATAGACTAGCGAAAACATAGATTATAAAGAATTCTAATTACCTGATAGCAATATTCTAGAGAATCGAATCAGACTACAGCTAACTATTCGAAAACACAGACTTGAAATTCCAATCGGACGGATTTGAAAATTTACTTTTTTTTTCTCTATTTTTCATTCTCACTTTCTCTTATCTTTCTCATGTGATTTTTGTTTTCCTTTTATAAATGATAAATGATAAATGAAAGAGGGTCTTTTATAAATGAATCTGGTAGTGAAGTGGTTAGGAGTAGATTGGATGCTTGCTTACAAGTGGCATGCCCCATTTTTTTTTCTTTGTTTAAATTTCTCACAATTTAAATTTCAACTTTTCATAAAAATAAGTTGAGTAAATTACATGCATTAAGAAGAAATCAAAATAAGTGGATGTCACATTTTATTTGTACAAAAATATTAGAATCTCATATAAATAATTTTTTTTTGTTATAATAAATTATTTTTGAAATCACAAATAAGAAATAACATATTAATAATAGTGAAATAAAATTCAAAAATAACGTTAAAATTCACGGGTGTTACATTGCACTTTGCTATAAATTAAAAACTAATTCTTTATAATAAAATACTTGTTATCTTAAACTTTCAAATTTATTATTCAAACCATCATAGAGTGAACATTTGAACTAAAAATCTTGAACCTAATTAACTTTCTATTATTTATTTTTATTTTTTAATTTGGTAGGAATGTAACTGCAATTAATGCCACAAAAATATCTAATGATTGAGTGAAAATAATTAGAGTTTAAAAGGAGGCCACGTGTTTTTATTTTTATTTTTTTGCGGAAAAAAAAAATCTATTTGTTGCAATCAGGTCATGGTATGAAAGCCTTGATTGTCATCAGCAAATCTTTTTCTTTTTCTTTTTTGAGGATATTGTGGACAATATAGTAAAGACTTAGATTTGCTTCATGTCTAAGACAAGACCACCTATCTACCTCTTAAAATTGAATTAAATTTGATGTAATACACTCGAGCAAAGCCAGCCATTTGATTAATGGATCAATATTTTGGGTAATTATCTGTTTTGAGGAGAGAGATTGAGAGTGAGATGAAAAAAGAGTATTGTGTGAGCTTCTAATTTTTTTGGAAACAATAATATGAAATATAAGAGTTCTTTAAATTGTACATAATGTATAATAGTCAGTTTTTTCTTTGAAAAATAACGGAGATTAACAATATAAAATTCATATAAAATATGAGGATCATTTTTAGTATATGTAGCATTTTATTATAAAATATATTAAAAAAAAACATATATAATAATGGGTTTTTGAAAAAAAAAAAATATGGGAGTCAAATGACTCCTATTATCTATGTAACTCTGCCTCTAGGCTCTATGTGTATATATCTTATGGTTGATAGATTGTTTTGATTAATTGTTATTATAGAATGAGATTTTTCAGCCATGAAGTTAGTTTAAACTGGACAAAATGGGTGACTACTTTTTCAGAAATTACATATTTGTTCATATTAAAAATAAATAGCTAATAAGATTACTTGAGATGAAATTACGAATGAGGCTAGTGCGTGCTAGGCTTATCAAGAGAACTTGCTGAGTTTTTACTTAAAAGTTTTGAATTCATTTAGTACAAAGTCAAGTGGTTAGTAAATAATGAAAATGAATATATTAAAAAAATATAAATCTTCATTTTTATAGCTTGATTTTATATTAAATGAATTTGAATTTTTTTTAAATTTTGCATGTACACGCATCACAGTCACAAGATTCGCAAATTATTCATTTTTTTGTGATACTAAACCGAACACCAAATTATTCGGTTGACCGAACTTTGACCGAATTATTCTCGAATTTTACTAATTTTTCTCATATTTTTTTGTTATTTTTTGCTACCTTGCAGGATTGAGATCTCTGATCTGAATAATTCCAAATAATTTCCGAATCACGAATTTTTTGCCTCGCCAAACTGAACCCGAATAATTCATTTGTCACTATGACACGCATAACTCATGAAATAGATCGGTTTCAACAATTGAGATTCGTCGTTTGAAGTCAATCCGATAGATTTTTAAGTTTATTTCACCAGGTCCTCTTGATGAGGCTAGTTTATAGTCTTTAAACCTAAAATCTAACTTATAAAATTTTAATTTTTTTACAGTTGGCACTTTTAACCATAAAGGCCTTCTAAAAAATTGGCAGCGCATTTTTCAGTGCGGCTTCTCAAGTTCATAAGCACTTTAAATTTTACTTCTCAAGTCTTTAAATCTCAGTCTACAACTCTTTAATGTATTCATGTCAAATTTATAAACCTCATATATAACTTATAAAAAAAATTAACAGTACAAGTACATAGACACTTTAAGGCCCTGTTCTGTGATAGCAGTTCTCATAGATTTTGTTGGATAAAATAACTTTTTATGTATCTTTACCTATAAACCGTTCGGAAGCTTGGTTATAAAACTCATTCTCAAAACTTCAAAAGTTTTTTTTCCTATCTACTTCCATGTTGTTTGTGGGGATAATAAAATATACTCCAAGCTCCGTTTTTTTATTGGAGCTCACGACTTTTCATTTTTCATTTTTGTGTTTTCTTCTCTCAAAATTCTATTTAATTGCACTAGCACAACAAATGATTAATATAATTTTTTTCTTCAAAGTGCAGCTAATCATATAAACTATTTCTTCTTCTTTTTTTCATTTTTCAAATATTTGTTTATTCACCACCACTAATCATTAATTATACCTATATAAAATTTTTTCGGACTACTACAAATACTAAACAATCACAATTTAATAATATAATATAATAAGCACAATTTAAACAAGCCCAAAGACTAAAATTAATTAAACAAACACGACTTAATAATACAAGAAATTAATTAAACAAGCATAATTAAACTTAATATAGTTTAAACAAGCTCATTTTTTTGTTATAATCTAATATATACAATTATATTGATCATAATAATCTATGATTAATAATAATACACTTAATATAGTTTAATTTTAGTATTACATCTTCCATAAAAAGAAAAAAGAAAAAAAAACAACATCCTAACAAATTTCTTATGCATTTGCCTAATGCTAATATTCTAAATTTCCCATGAGTTAATACCTTTTGTTTTGATAGAATTGGATTCCAATTCCAATATTAAAAATTCTCATGTTATCGAACAAGCCCTAAATTTTGTTTCTCAAGTTTTTAGACCTCTGTTTATAATCCTTTAGGGCCTGTTCGGCAACTCAATTCCCATGGTATTTTTTGGGAAAAAGTAAGGACGTAGGTATTTTTTTCTATGACCCATTCGGTGCTCAAGTCTTATTTCCTAATTCACAATTCCTATATGTTTATTTCCTTTGTCCCCATCAGATTTTATGAGATAAAAAAACAAATTGACTAGAAGCTCTGTTTTTTCCCAAGATGCCAACTCTTGCATAAAATAAAAAAATTTAATTGAATTGTTGATTGTTGACCGCATTCCACAATTTTAATTGAAATTGATTGATCCTTATAGTGCGAATGCGTCTATGATAATGTTTCATATGCTCTTGCAGCTTTGTCTGAAGAAAATTCTTTTTATGGCATGTCTCAAGTTCCAGCAGTTATCGGTCCATTAATTAAAAGATATAGTTAACTTGTTTATTAATTAATTAAAGGAGGAATTATACTCATCAATGTTTGTTGAATTAATTAAACTAAAATTAACTTGCACAATCAAATACTCAATTAAACAAACACAACTTAATAATACAAGAAATTAATTAAACAAACACATTTTTTTTTAGAATCTGATATGTGCAATTATATTATTAGTACGAAAACACTTTTAATATAGTTTGATTTTAGCATTACATTTTCTTTAAAAAGGAAAATAAAAACTTTCCAACAAATTTCCCATGTATTTGTCGAACAACAATTTTCAAAATTTTCCCTGGGTTAAAAAACTTTGGAAATTGACAATTTGATATTCCAATTCTCAAATCTAAAAATTCTTATTTCCACAAAAATTCCCGTTGCTGAACGGGCCCTTAAAGTACTCGTTTTAAGCATTTCAACCTTACACAGAACTTCTCAAAGTGTAGTCTTTATGCATAATATACAAAAACCTTTAAACCTACATGTGTAAGCCTTTAAACTCAGGCTCAACATATCAAGTTTTATACGTAGAATATCTCCGAGAAGAAGAAAAAAAAAAGCGATACGAATATAACTCAAAAATATTTCATCATATATCTCATTTGAAAGAGAAAATCAAGTAGAAAACATTAGTAGTTTTTGATTTGTAAAATTTATCACTTATCGTCGGAAAAAGAAGAAAAAAAAAAATTAAAATCATTGAGAAAAAAGAAAACATGAGTAGAAAAACACTTACGTCGGAAAAATGAATGAGAATAATTGAAGGGAAAAAAAGAATGAGTGAAAATAATCTTTCTTTTTTTTTTTTTTTTTTTTGAACTTGGAGACAAATTGGAAGTGACACTTTATTAGTTTGATTTTGAACTTGGGTACAAAACCTTTTCTCATATAAATATTATGTTTTTAGTTTGATTTTGAAGTGACACTTTATTGATGTTATCTATTTATTATTAAAATAATTTCTAAAAATAATGTTAGCTCCCTCATATCCAAATTCTGATTAGAAAATTTAATGACCCACAATACCATTTCCTACATAAATAATTCTCATAAAACAAAGAAACACTGCTGAATTTTCTTTTTTCAAGAAATAGACAAAACAAAAAATATGCCAGGACCATTTATAATTTTAGTAGTAAGACTTGTTAACTTTTAAATCAACTAGTGTGCCTAAATTTTCTATCTATCATTTTCACAGACTAAGCCCATATTTTATTTTCAAAGTTTGGAGCACCTTTTGACATAGACCAGAAGTTTCTATTTTGTTTTCTTCATTATGAGTTTGTAATTATTGATACAATAGTTGCTGAAAACAACTTGACATGTACAGTTTTTTTTTTTTTTCCATTAGTTATGAGCTGTTTCCTAAGTAGGAAATTTCTTCCTTTTTCTTTTCCTTGGTAATTTAAAAATAAAATCGTAATTTGACACCTGTCTGTTGTAATGGAATCTGAGAGGCTTGACCTCCACATTTCTACTTCAAAAAAAAAAATCGAGTACATGAACCGAATTTTCTATTTTTAGAAATAAAAATATATTTTGTGAAAGGAATCTATTACTATTTTTTTTTTGTGTGTGTGAAAGGAATCTATAATTAGTTCATTATGAGAGGAGCCGTATTCAAATGCCTTTTGGCTTTCAGACTTCAATTGTTATTTATATTCATATTTTTATTTTTAAAATTCAAAACAGTCGATTCGAAATGCTCAACATGATCTCTATATTAAAACGTGCTTGGTACTGACCAAATTTTATATATATATATATATATATATTTTTTGAAATTTGTTACTTTTTTTTATTTTAATATGTACAAAAACACTATTTTTAATGGTCCACAATCTTACGAAATAATTGTGGTTGGGGGTGTTTTAATTAATGTTGATACCTATAGCAATTAATCTCAATAAGTACATACAAAACTCCAACTCTACAAATTGAAAATTTCAACTTTTGCACTTAATTTTTGTGGCTGGGGGAGTTTCCTTTGAACTTTCTTCTTTTTCTTTTCCTTAGTAATTCTAAAAAACCGAGTAATTGAATCGAAGTTTTTTATTTTTAGAAATATAAATATATTTTGGGGAAAGAAATTGACTTTGATTTCAAAGAAAGGACCGAACTAAAAATTCAATCCATTTAATTCACCCCATTAAAAATCCCTTTAGCTACTGCCTAAAGTCGGTTTTCTATGTGAGATCTAAAAAAATAGTCCATCCCTTTTCTGAAAATATACTTTTAGTATTTCAAAAATATAGAAAATTAGTATACATGAATGCAAAAGGCTAACCAGGGGGGTTTCAATTTGTAAAATAAGCTTTATTTCATCTTGTAATATATTACTTTGTAGATGCAAAGGATTTAAGAGAGAGCAAGGGGGCTTAAAGTCCCATAATTAAAAAAAAAAATTAAAAAAATTATGTATAATTTTACTATTTGTAATAAAATTTTATAATTTGTTCCTTTTTATTATGAAATATTTGTTTAATTAAAGCAAACAAATATGTCTCGCTCTAAATAGATTTCGTTATGCATTAAGTTAATTATTAGTTAATAATTATTTTGTTTAAAGAGCCCAGTACAGCTCAGCATTTTTTAGATGATATTCTTGAGAACTGAATCTATGTCTCTCCGAAAGAAAGAAAAAAAAGACGAGGGATCAAGTCCGCATTCTAATTATTAGTTCATTATTAAAGAAAATTGGGTTGTTGATGGTGTTGAATTAATGTTAATACCTATAGCAATTAATTTCAATAACCAGATGCAAAACCCAAACTCTAGAAATTGAACTTTTCAACTTTTGCACTTTGACAGTTTAGCAAACACATCACATCCTCTTTAAAATGCCACATCAGATTTGATACAAGTTAGTTAATATATGATAATTGTAGCAGCAGAGCAGATTGGGACTCAATCTTCATAGCTATTAAATATGAAATTAAACATCTTAATCAACTTCCCTTTGCTTGTATATATATATATATATATATCTCAGGTAGCAAGGTATAATTAGTACAATTAATAATACTCACATATCTGCTGTAGGGCCCACTTTTACCCCCTAGTTTTCATATATAATACAACTATGAGATATAGATTCTTTCTTCTACTTAACAAATTGGTTTAACCACCTCCTTTGCTTGGGATACCATTTTAAAAATGTCTCCTGCTACTGATACTGGTACTGATACTGGTACTGGTACTCATACAACAAAATCACTGGCTGGCCTTCTTTCAAGCGCATCCATCCGAATCAATCCAGACCCTCCATCTCCGTCGACCCCGATCGCCGACTCTATCTCTGCCATCCATACATTCATGTCCAAATGGGACCCGCACACCTCTCTCTCATCCGGCTTCCTTTCTGCTGCCACCCACCTCCACTCATACCTCGTCCACCTCTCCACATCCTCCACTAACTCATCACATCGTGAGCTGATACGCACCAACTCTCTCCTGCAATCCGCCATGCGCCGTCTCAACCAAGAACTAAAACACCACCTCCTTGCCGTATCAGACATTCATTCACCTGCTGATCAGATCTCCACCGTCCGTGCAATTGTAGAAACCATGCTTTCTACTGGATACGGCGAGGAGTGCATCACTACGTACCAGTCTATGCGCCGCTCAGCTGTTATTTCTCAGTTGAAGCATCTCGGATTTGATATCTCGGCGAATAGGCCAAGAAAAATATTTAAGGTTAACTGGGATACTTTGGACCATCAGACAAAATCATGGCTCGATACCGCATCAAAAGCAGTGTGCCGAGTTTTTTACAGTGAGAGGCAGATATCGGATAATATATTTGGAGCGTCGCCTGAGCCGATACGTCATTCTGTGTTTGCTAGCGTAGTAAATGATATTGCGGTAACTTTCTTCTCCTTCCCGGAAACCGTATCCATGCGATCGAAACACTTGCCAGAGAGGCTTTTTTCGCTTCTAGACATGCATGAAAAGATAACAATTCTCATGCCGGATATCGAAGTACTATTTGGGTGTGAACCCGCATCGGTGGTACTATCAAAAGTTACATCTTCTCTTACAAACCTAACAGATGTGGCTCGAATGTTACTTTATGAATTCGAAAAAGCGATTCGGAAGGCGAAACCAAATACACCACCTGGCGGTGGTATCGTCTCGTTAACTCGTTATGTGATGAATTACTTGGTGTGTCTCTTTGACTATGAGGCCTCTTTGTATATGATACTTAGCAGTATGCCTCAGCAGACGAATGATGCTTCTTTTGATATATCAGACGATTGGTACGGGTCACCGGTATCCGTAAGGATTGCATGGTTGCTCTTTGTTTTGTTACAAAAACTTGAGTCAATGGCTGAGAGTTACCGAGACGTGGCCTTATCGTATCTATTTCTAGTAAATAACCTACAATATGTAGTCAATAAGGTGAAGAATAGCAGTCTGAAAGAGGGTTTAAGTGAAGATTGGGTGGCGGTTCAAGAGACGAAGGTGCGTCGATACATGGAGGGTCACGTGAGATCGGGCTGGGCCCACGTGTCAGCTGCTTTACCAGTAAAAGAGGAGGAGCATGTGGAGAGAGTAAGAGAGTTTGAAATGGTTTTCCAGAAGGTGATGAAAGAGAGAGAAGGTTGGATCATTGTCGATGAAAGGATGCGAGAGGAGGTGAGACAATTGGTAGAGGGGATGGTGGCACCGGCGTACCGGGGCTGGTACCAGGTTTACCGCAGGAATACAGAGGTTCGATTTACACCTGAATTTATTCGGAGCAGGATTTTGAGGTTGTATGACGACCCAGAATCTCATTCCGGTTTGAGTTCAAGCTCAAGTTCAGTTTCTGGTACAGGTTCAGGTGCAGGTTCAGGTTCAGGTGCAAATTCGACTAACTCAGCTAAATTACTTTGCCGATTGGGTTGTTATTTGCCGCAAGAAGGCGATATGTCAATGTCAGCTCGACATCATGCCGAATTCGATGGAGCACAAAAAGATCAATTATTGCTTCAATACAATGCAAGAGAAGATGTTGCAGAACAAGGTGAAGTGTCACTTAGAATCCAAATTCAAGATTTAGACCAGTCCCCTGTAACAGAAGAGGTTTCTGAGGTTCTAAATTAATTTTCTTTAGAACTATATATGTAATTGAGAAACAAAGAAAATATATATCAATATGACAATATATGACTGTATGTATATAGTTTGCCTCTATAAGTGGTGTGTAAATTTTCTTTTTGAAATGTTTTGGAGGAAAGGTTTGGAAATTTTGTTATGTTGAACTTCATAAATTTCTTCGGTTGCCTTTTAACATCAATACATGACTAATCTTTGTGCAAAAGAATGAACAAACTAAATTAATGACATTCCATAATCCTTCAACGATGCATCACTTAATACTTTAAAACTAATTATATCAATAAAAATTAGAGAAAAAAAAAAAGAAGATAAAACCCCATAAAATTGTATATATGATTTTCATTATGCGCAAATTTTCTTTTAATAAGTTAACAACTAGCATTATATCATAATGTTCTTCAATTGATAGAAATTATAAGTTTGAATTAGTCTTATTTTTATTATGGTAGCATTAATTAATTCACGCGGTATATAATCTGTAATTATAATTCTATAGTTGATGTGTGATAACCTTTTGAGAGCGATCAGTCAAATTATCTGGTACCAATTATAATATGGGTAGGTACATATAAATTGATTTCCAATTGTTTTTTGTTTTACTATAAAGTCTTTATTTCTCTTTTTTCTTGTTTTTATTTTGAACCACATGCTTCTCGGTCAGTTATTATTGGTGTTAGAATCAAAATCAAAGAAGATCAATGAAGAAAATTGTTTACATTCTTTTGTCTCTATTTGAATTTAAAGATCAATTATTTTTATTTTCTTGTTTGATATAAGTTTGTACATCACATTTAATTTGACATTTATTTTGACAGGTATATATGAAATTGCATTGATGTAATTTCTTAGAACAGAAGGTTATAAAATCCTCTCTTTCAATAATGAATTAGAATGTGACAAGAAGAAGTTTCATATACCTCAAAATAGAGATACCACTAATTAATTCAAAGACTTTTTCCATTGAAGGAAGCTTTCAAATTTGGGACCATGTAATTATAACTATTTATTGTTGACCCCATGAAAACCTAGTAGTAGTCATTCCTTATTCAGTTCTACAATTTTTTTGCTTTTATAAACTATGGGTGGGTTTGAATTGCCAAGAATAACATGAGGTTAGCACTGTTATTGGGTTAGAGCCTGTTCGTCAATATGAAAATTTTGTAGGAATTATAATTTTTAATATGGAAATGAGAATTTCAATTTGTCAAAACCAAAGTAATTTAACCCATGGAAATTTTTTGAATATAGGTGTTCGGCAAATATATGGAAAATTTGATAGGATGTTGGTTTTCTTCTATTTATAAAAGATGTAATACTAAAATTAGAATTAAGTGTTGTTAATTTAATTATGCTTGTATAATTAATTTCTTATATTATTAGATGTGTTTGGTTAATTAATAATCACTCCCTATTTGATTTTCCATTTAATTATTTTATTTTATTTATTAAATATTTTTAATTAATTTGATTTTTCCATTTAATTAATTCTTTTTTTTACATCATTAAAAAATACCAAGCTTATTAGACGTCAAATATTCATAGTAGCCAATTTGTGTTTGTAAGTTGTTCGAAAAAAATAAAAAATAAAAGAAGTTGAGCAAGCTCAGCTTTTGGGAAAAACAACAGAAGCTAAGTTTTTTTCCCTACAAATTATATGTAAAGAATGAGAATATAACCTAGTTAGGGGATGGAAATGGGAATAAAAAATAAGGTCCGAACGGTACATGGGTACAAATACCTATAAACTATAAAGTCATTTTATCTAAGAATTCTCATGGATAGCATAGCTACCGAACTATTTTGCTCCACTATTCTACGTTTAGATCACCCTAAGAATAAAACTATTACTGGAGTTTAGCGTTGTTCTTCCTAATCCATCCAAACGATAGAATAGTGCTAACCCCAAGTTAGCGCTATTCTTGCTATTTTCGGAGTTGCATCCAAACGCACCCTATATAAAAATAATATAGAATGTTAGATGAATTGCATTCATATTTTGATTCTAATAAAATTAACTCGTTAAAATTCAATTCCTTTAGAGATCATATTGTGGTACCACCTACTATGTAAACAACACAAAGAATCTCAAAAGAAACCGAATTTTTTTTTCTAATTTCTTTAGAATTCTCTAAAGGAACCACACAAAAAAATTGATTCCTGTGAGGTTGAGATATGAATGCAATCTTTCAAATATCTTATATTATATTGAAAAAAAATTGGGTTCAATATGGATGCAAAAATTCCTTATATTAATTTCTAAAAATAAAAAGATTGGTTCTCCTACTACAAAACAAAGAAAAAACAAAAACAGAATAAAACACGGAGAAATATGTGTAGACCAATTAACAAAGCTATTTAACTAGGCTAATAAATTTTTGAAAGGTCCAAAATCCAAACGCGTTTTTTTTTTTATCATTTACAAAAATAATCAAAAATTAATTTCAAAAATCTCAAAATAGTCTAATATGTAGCTTTGTTCACACTTAGCTTGGAGTTGAAATTTAAGACATTAAACAAGTAAAGACAATCAAACAAAACACAGAATCTTGAATTGTATATTTTTCATGCAATTATATCAATTATTCTATATAAAATTCCTCAAAATTAGCGGAAAACTGAAAAAAAAAATATAATAAAGAAAACTAAAAAAGGTATAAAAATAACAAACATTATGCTATCCTTGACTGAAATCGTTACTTAGTTTCAAAATTATTAAAAAAAACTGATAAGCATAATCCTTTTGTTAAATAGAAAAATAAAAATAAAACAACTTCAAAATTGATGATATTGAGATTTCGTATGTTTGAAATCTGAATGAAAAATTATTTATAAGAGATAGGAGTCTGATGGGCATTAGATTCAATTAGCTATAACACTGTAGGATTATCATCTAAATTTGTGCACATGGAAATTAAAAATTACCTACACAGATTTTAATTATTTCGCACGAATCTTCATGCAGATATGATGGTCACTACACCATAGAACCAAAGTTCTATTTATAAATATTAATATATAAAAAAGAATTTAATCTTTAGCCCTCGTTAGAAAAAAAATATGTTGGTGGTCTCTTGCGATGAGGCAGCACAAGCCCATTACTAGGCCTAAGCTGAAAATGGCTATTTTGGGCTAAAAAGAAATCAAAGCCCATGTGGAAACAGGTTTTACGTCCACAGTTCATTTCATGTCCACAAATGAAAAAAGATTTTATTTTGAAAAATTGTCCTTTTCTATATTTAGCCTTTGATGATGTCAATTGTCAAGTACCAGTATGTTTGGATAATTCTACTTGTTTGGTCAGAACTAAAAAATTGGAGAAAATTGAGTTCCATTTGGAAATCAGTAATTAAAATGGAATAAATCCGAATGGTAATTGGTACATGACTATTAGTAAAGAAAAATATTTTTGTTTCAAGATAAAGGAAAGGTCTAAATTAAGGAAACAATTTGATTCTCTTGCTCAGAAGCAACATCTCATCCAAGACTGGAGATCGTACCAGTAAATATGGGAAGCATGGATGGTGCCAGCTCAAAGCAAAGGTGATATACTGGTACGGCACTGTACCAGAGATGATCAAGGAATTGTAGTACTGACGCATTTTCTGGCAAGCTATGCCAGATTGAATGAGTGTTGAATTTTTTTTATTTACTATCTTTAAAAAAAATAAAAAATAAAAAAACACTATTTTTTTAATTTACCAGAATTAAACTGTGGAACCAGAAAGTTGGTACCAGACCTAGCCGTGCATTTAATATAGCACTAAAGTGCATTAATTTGGGTTCACAGCTTTAAACTGCGGTACCAACTTGCTGGTTCCGCAATTTAAAGCAGCGGACCTGATAAATACAGAAAAAAAAAAAAAAAAAAAAACAATGGTTACTTGTTTTTGTTTTTTTTTAAAAGATGGTTAGTTTAAAAAATTTCGAGAATGAGTGGGATCGGATTGGAAGTTGGAACTTGAATAACCGTCGACGCACCCGCGTAATTTGATGAAGAAACTCAATTAACAGCGTACTATGAATTTTCTGATGTCGTCTTGCAGTTAACTAAAATTCAAATACTGAAACAGTCAACAGTCAACATTTATTTATTCAGAGAAATTAACGAAACATTTTTCTCTCATCATTTATTATTCTGAACAACGAGTCAGCGCTGCTTTGTTTATTAATTATCCCACAAAGAAATACAGACCTGGTATCCGAGGATAATTCGCAACGACTTGGTCTACCCTAAATTAGCCTAAAACCATACCTCACTTTCAATGCATGAACCAGACGGCTGATGCGCTTGAGGAAGGAAATAAAATAAGGAACCTCGCTCATGTTCCGAGTCCATGGATGAAAATCTCAGGCGCTCACCTCATCATTATATATATACTTGACTTGCCAGTTCCTAGTCTAAATAAACCTAAACTGTAATTCTTTTCTCTCTCTCTCTCTCTCTTTCTCTGTTACACGCTCTCTTGCTCTCAGCTCCATTAGAGAAAACGAAGCTTTGAGAAATGACAATTAGCCGTCAATCCATCTACGATTCCATCTCCATCGTTGAATCCGCCATCTCACACTGGGACCCACGCACCTCCATCCCCCCTTCTTTCCTCCAGGCCTCCGACCATCTCCATTCTCACCTCCTCCGACTCTCTGCTGCCGCATCAACAAACCACGCTGCTCAAATAATAATCATTCATACGCTTCTTCAATCCTCTATGGAGCGCCTCGAAGAATCATTCAAGCATCACCTCTTCTCCATCTCAGCAATTGATTTGTGCTCTGATAAGATTTCAACTGCCCGTTCCATTGCCCAAACCATGCTCTCTGCTGGATACGGCGAGGAGTGTGTGTCGAGTTACCAGTTGATTCGCCGGTCATGGTTAACATCTCAAATGGTTCAACTCGGGTTCGATCAATCAACAAACCAACCGAAGGCCATACGCAAACTCAAATGGGAGATCTTGGACCGTCAGATCAAATCCTGGACAGACATGGCGCCTGTCATGGTGCGGTCACTCTTCTCTGACGAGAAAGAGCTGTGTGATGAGATATTTACCACGTCACCTGAGTCGGTGCGGGACTCAATATTCTCTAGCATTGCGTGTGACACGGCATTGAGGTTCCTCTCCTTCCCTGAGACAGTTGCTGTGCACTTGAAACCCTTGCCTGAGAAACTATTCCGCCTTTTGGATATGTACGATGTGCTTTCAAATCTGTTACCGGATATTGAATTAATTTTCGGGTCTGAACCCGAATCCTCTGTCAGATCAAAGGCAACGTTTTCCCTTGGCAAACTATCAGAAGCAATTGGAGTGGTAATATCAAAGTTTGAATTGGCAATTCAAAAAGATCCATTAAAATCATCTGGGGTACCGGGCGGTGCAATACACCCGCTAACCCGGTATGTGATGAACTACTTGGCATATCTATCTGATTTCAAGCTCCATCTTGATGAAATTCTCGTCGAGCTTCCTAAAAACTACAGCTCTTCGTACATTAAAAATGGATCAGTTGTTTCTGTAACAATTGAATGGATACTCTTTATTTTGTTATGCAAGATTGATGCCAAGGCAGAGGCTTACAAAGACGCTGCCTTATCGTACCTATTTCTCACAAACAATCTGCAGTACATCGTTAGAAAGGTACAGAGCAGTCGTCTAAAAGAGATTTTAAATGATGAGTGGATAAATGAACACAGCAAAAAAGCACATCAGTTCATGGAGGCTCATGTTCGATCAGGGTGGGCTCACATGGCAGCTGTGTTGCGTACCGAAAATGAAACCGACGATGTTGACAGATTGCGAGAATTTGAAATTGCTTTTGAGAAGGCCATGAAAGAGAGAAAAGATTGGGTCGTAGCTGATGCCGCAATGAGAGATGAGGTCAGACTCATGGTGGAGACAATGCTGGTACCGGAGTACAGCAGACGTTACCGGAGCCATATGGATTTTGGTACAGTTGGGTTTTCACCGGAGGATGTGAAGAAAGGGATTATGAGATTTTATGCAGACTGAGATTTGAATTCGTGTTCTAATTCAAAGTAAATATTTATTGATGGTAGTTTGATTTAGTAATTAATTAACTTGCATGTGTAGTGGATTCATTTTTTTTTTTTTTTTTAATTGTAGATCGCTAGACAAAACTTTAGCACAGAATAATATAAACCCCTGACAATTTGAGCAGCAAGAATGAAATATTATATTTTTCATATATGTGTTTACAAGTTATTGTAATTAAAATGTACAAGTTCAGATAATTTTTAAATGCGAGTCATAAAACCATAAATCAGCTAATTAATTTCTTGTTTCATTGAAAACAATATATATATATATATATATATATGAGATGGACTATGGTACTCTATAAAGTAAAACGCTTTTGTACTCTACGCTATATCTCAATTTTAAAAATCCAAACATCCGATCCGAACGGTTGAACATGTTCTTCATATTAAAATGTGCTTGGAGACCAAATTTTACATTTTTTGGAATTTTTTTGCTATTTATTAAGCCAATTTGAAAATCTCAAATCTGCTGTGAACAGTAAAAATTTCTAGACCATCGGATCTGCGATTTTCAAAGTGGCTTAATAAATAGCAAACAAATTCAAAAAATGTAAATTTTGGTCTCCAAGCACATTTCAATATGAAGAACATGTTCAACGATTCGGATCGGGTGTTTGGATTTTTAAAATAAAAATATTAAGCCGTAGAGTACCAACCCATTTTACTCTATAGAGTACCATAGCTCAATTCATATATATATATATATAGAGAGAGAGAGAGAGAGTGATGCTATCCTGCATTGCAAATTAAAAGGCCCCTTTTAATTCGCGTTTGAGGTTATTGGATCTGCTTCGAGATTAGTGCAAATCAGTAGATGGTTTAATTTAAAATTTTCGCTGATGGACTTGACTGGACAAATCCAGTTTAATGGAACAACCTCCTTCGCCTCTCTCCTCACGCGACCCAGCGACGCTCTTCGCGCGACTTGGCCCCGAGCCCCTATCTCAACCACTCGACTCTCGCGGCTCAAGCGCTTCCTTCTCGCTCTCCGTCTCACGCCTTCCCTCTCTCTATTAAAAGGCGCGGCATCGGCTCACACACAGATTGGCTACCAAAACCCTAGAATCATCCGTCGATCCTCTCCTATCGGCACCACATTGGCTAATTAAAGTTTGTAACATCACTACTTGGAAAAATTGCAATTTTTTATATTCAATTTTACCAGTAAACCTGCTAGGATACTAATTGTTGCTTAAGTTACATGGAGTTGACAATGGATGCTTACTGCTTAGATTAGCCCATCGATTTGGGGTTTAGAGTTTTGGTTATTGGATCAAGGAATGGTTGGTCTGTCTTTTCTGGAACAACAACTTCGTTTCCCTAGCACATATCAGTTCATCCACTATTTGATGTTTCATTGTTTTCAAATTTAAATAAAACTAAGAACTGTAGCTGTACTGATATAAATGATTTCCACTTACTGTAGGATAATGTAGCATTGATTGTTGTTCCAGAAGCAAAATTTGGTGGCATTCTGATAATTCTGGAAAGTGGCAGCTTCTATGTGATGCATTAGATTTGAATTTTAACTCAATACATAAAAATCAAGTTATTATGTTGTTCTTTTGATTTACTGGTACATGGACTAATTGTGAGATACCAATATTTTATTCCTCTATAGTACATATTGCTCGTTTTGTTTCTCTTCACTTTTTCTGTTCGCTAATAATACAAGTTTAATTATTGTTTTGTATACAATTTTTCAGTCCTGGACCTTATGGAAAGATGGTAAGGCATTAGAACTACTGGACGGCCCCATTTCTGAATGCTCGAGCGACAATTTGCAGATCATTAGATGCATCCAGGTGGGCCTTCTATGTGTACAAGACAAACCAGAGGATAGGCCCCACATGCCCAGATGCAAATATATCACAACCGAAACAACCAGGTTATTTTAGTGACAGAGTTGTTAGCAACATGGAATCATCGTCGAGTTGCACGGTTTTCAATACACTAGTTACTATTGTAGAACCAATATAGTTTGTGTTTTGTGTATTTTGATATTTCTTCTTCTTTGATTTTGTATGGAAATTTGTCTCTACAGAGAGGAAGTTCTCTTATGAGTTAGAAAACGCAGCAGACAAATGATCTGGTATGACCTGTATAGACAATTTTGTCTCTACAATTTTGTTTTGTTTTTTGTTAAGTATATCATTTCAATGTCATTTTCTCAAATAACATAATCATGATCTGGTAATTACAAATTATAGAATATTGAAGGTATAATAATGTAAATGTGCTAAATCTTTTATGGTTATTACAATTTTAGTTCTGGTATGATCTGTATAAACAATTTCTTACAGTTCTTTTTTCTTTATTTTAAAGCAGCGAGAATTTCATGTATCCCCTTCAAAAACTTCCCCCTCAAAAATTTATAATATCACATTTCCCCTCAAAATTGTAAAAACTCACAGATTTATCCAATAATAATTTTACAATATATTAAATATTTCTAAAAGTGATTAAATAATATATTTGACACTCTAAAGACCATTATGCCCTTCCATCTCTTCATTCCCATTCTCTCTCTGTCGTTGCAACAAATGCTCCCATCTCTACTTCAATAGTCATTAACTTTAGAACATCTATTATTTCTAGGAAATTATTGTTCGTTCACCTTTCTCAAATTGATAGAACTACGGCTTTCTTTCTATTGCCCTATTAGAAAGGTGTTATTACTTTGACTATGAACTGTTCACTTTATGTATTCAATCGCTAATCTATTCCTTGCTGAGGTAAGTAGAAAAAATTGTAGCAATTTTTTATTTTGAGATATGAAAAGTATAGATACTGAAAGCATGCATTGCTTACGCAAACTCAAATGGGAGATCTTGGACTGTCAGATCAAATCCTGGACAGACATTGCGCCTGTCGTGGTGCGGTCACTCTTCTCTGACGAGAAACAGCTCTGTGATGAGATATTTGCGACATCACCTGAGTCGGTGCGGGACTCAATATTCTCTAGCATTGCGTGTGACACGGCATTGAGATTCCTCTCCTTCCCTGAGACAGTTGCTGTGCACTTGAAACCCTTGCCTGAGAAACTATTCCGCCTTTTGGATATGTACGATGTGCTTTCAAATCTGTTACCGGATATTGAATTAATTTTCGGGTCTGAACCCGAATCCTCTGTCAGATCAAAGGCAACGTTTTCCCTTGGCAAACTATCAGAAGCAATTGGAGTGGTAATATCAAAGTTTGAATTGGCAATTCAAAAAGATCCATTAAAATCATCTGGGGTACCGGGCGGTGCAATACACCCGCTAACCCGGTATGTGATGAACTACTTGGCATATCTATCTGATTTCAAGCTCCATCTTGATGAAATTCTCGTCGAGCTTCCTAAAAACTACAGCTCTTCGTACATTAAAAATGGATCAGTTGTTTCTGTAACAATTGAATGGATACTCTTTATTTTGTTATGCAAGATTGATGCCAAGGCAGAGACTTACAATGACGCTGCCTTATCGTACCTATTCCTCGCAAACAATCTGCAGTACATGGTTAAAGAGGTACAGAGCTGTCGTCTAAAAGAGATTTTAAATGATGAGTGGATGAATGAACATGGCAAGAAAGCACACCAGTTCATGGAGGCTCATGTTCGATCAGGGTGGGCCCACATGGCAGCTATGTTGCGTACCGAAAATGAAACCGAGGATGTTGACAGATTGCGAGAATTTGAAATTGATTTTGAGAAGGCCATGAAAGAGAGAAAAGATTGGGTCGTAGCTGATGCTGCAATGAGAGATGAGGTCAGACTCATGGTGGAGACAATGCTGGTACCGGTGTACAGCAGATGTTACCGGACCCAT
Source organism: Carex cristatella (assembly GCA_024447775.1). NCBI lineage: Eukaryota > Viridiplantae > Streptophyta > Magnoliopsida > Poales > Cyperaceae > Carex > Carex cristatella. The sequence continues at coordinate 1,993,363 of JAJHPF010000005.1, read as the reverse complement.
ATGTATTTTGGTACAGTTGGGTTTTCACCGGAGGATGTCAAGAAAAGGATTATGAGATTTTATGCAAACTGAGATTTGAATTGACTTGCATGTGAGGTGGATTCATTTTTTTCTTTTTCTTTTTAAATTGTAGATTGTTAGACAACTTTAGCACAGAATAAAGTAAACCACTGACAATTTGAGCAGCAATTTTGGCAATTTTGTATTTACAGTCGTCTAATTGCTTAAAAGCTTGATCATGTCTCATATTTTATATCTTAGTTTTCAAAGTCAAAACTATCGATCCGAACCACTCAACATGATATCGATATTAAAATATACTTGGAGATCAAATTTTATATTTTTTTTCAAAAAATTTTACTATTTTTTTTAGATAGGTACAAAATCACTGTTTTTGAATGATCCATAAACAGTGATTATGTACCTATCTTAAAAAAATAGTAAAAAAATTCAAAAATCATAAATTTTGGTCAACAAACAAATTTTAGTATGAATATCATGTTGAGCGATTCAAATCGACAATTTGAACTTTAAAAATAAATATATAAAATATGAGATATGTTAAGACATAAAAGACATGAGATATTGAAACTCTTCTCATTCTCAATGTGTAGTTCTGTTCATAGTGCAATGACACTAAGTTTGAAATTGAAATTTAAGAAATTAAAACATGTTAAGACAAACAAACTAATTAAACGCAGAATCTTAAATTGTATATATTTTTGTCAATAATATCAATTATTTTATATGGAGTGCTTCCTCCAAAATCAGTGAAAATGAGAAGAAAAAAAAAAACAATAATAGAAATAACAAAAAAAAAATAGAACAACAAATATCTTTTATGCTGTCATTTTGTATAATAGAGATGAATCTTTTTGGCTGTCAAGAGAAAATTAACAAAGTTCAAAAATGACTCAAAAACATTTTATTAATTATATAGGGAAAAGTAAAACCTATTTACTTGGTCAACTAAAATTTAAATTGATTGATTGATAAGTGATCAAGTTAGACTACTTGGTCAACAAATATCTTGTATGCTGTCATTTTGGACATATGGAAGTACTATATATATACTGCAGTAGCCAGAGAAGACTTGTATTGATTGAAATATATATCTTACGTACCGTCGATGCAGACGCGTAATTTAATGCATGCCAAGCAATTTGGTTAAGCCTTATAAGGCGGCTTGTGATTTGTACAAGAAATGTCAAGAACATTGTTTTATCATCATTTATTTATTGTTTACAATTTCCACGCAACTTCAGTTTGACTAAAACCATATCTTACTTTCAATGCATCGACCTGAAGGCCGATGAACAGAACGGTTTTAACTTAAAAGCAGCGCAATAACCATATACAGTGTTGTTTAATTCTATAGTTTGTGTGCTGCATGAAGGTTAAACAGATCTGTTAATTTTTTACAATAAAATAATGAAACTCGCTCATGTTCCGAGTCCATCAATAAAAAATATCAGGCGCTCACTAATCATCTATATATACTACTTGACTTGAAGTTACCGGTAAATAAATCTCAACTCTTAAATTCTGATCTCAATTTCAAAATATCTCCGTCTCTCTCTCTCTCTCTTTCTTGCTCTCAGCGCCATTAGAGAAAAAAAAAAGCTTTCACAACCATGTCACTCCGAGACCTGCTCTCACAACCATCTTCATTCTCTACTCATTCAACTCCAAGCCCTCAATCCATCTCCGATTCCATCTCCATCATCCAATCTGCCATCTCACACTGGGACCCACACACCTCTATCTCCACCTCTTTCCTCCAGGCATCCAACCATCTCCACTCTCACCTCCTCAGCCTCTCCGCCTCATCCTCTGCCACCGCCGCATCAATAAACCACGCTGATCAACTAACAAACATCCACACGCTTCTTCAATCTGCTATGGAGTGCCTCGGAGAATCGCTCAAGTATCACCTCTTCTCCATCTCAGCAATTGATTTGTGCTCTGATAAGATCGCAACTGCCCGTTCCATATCCCAAACCATGCTCTCTGCTGGATACGGTAACGAGTGCGTGTCCACTTACCAGTCGATCCGCCGATCACGGATAACATCTCAAATGGTTCAACTCGGGTTCGATCAATCTGCAAACCAACCAAAAGCCATACGCAAACTCAAATGGGAGATCTTGGACCGTCAGATCAAATCCTGGACAGGCATCGCGCCCGTTGTGGTACAATCGCTCTGCTCTGACGAGAAACGGCTGTGTGATGAGATCTTTGCCATGTCATCTGAGTTGGTACGGAATTCGATATTCTCTAGCATTGCAAGTGACACGGCACTGAGATTTCTTTCCTTTCCAGAGACGGTTTCTGTGCACTTGGAACACTCACCGGAGAAGCTATTCCGGCTTTTGGATATGTACGCTGTGCTATCAAACCTGTTACCAGATATAGAACTGATTTTCGGGTTCAAACCCGATACCTCAGTGAGATCACAGGCAACATTATCCCTTGCCAAACTTTCAGAAGCTATTAGAATGGTAATATCCAATTTTGAATTGGCAATTCAAAAGGATCCGATAAAATCATCCGGGTTACCGGGCGGTGCAATACATCCGCTAACCCGGTATGTGATGAACTACTTGGTATATCTATCTGATTTCAACCTCTATCTTCATGAAATTCTCGTCGAACTGCCTCCAAATTGTAGCTCTTCATTCTTTGAAATATCTGACAAGCTTAAAAACAATGGATCGGTTGTTTCGGTGACAATCGCATGGATGCTCTTTAGATTGTTATGTAAGATCGATTCGAAAGCAGAGGCTTACAGCAACGCCACCTTATCATACCTATTTCTCGCAAACAATCTCCGGTACATCATTATAAAGGTACAAAGTTGTCATCTTAAAGGGATTTTAAGTGATGAGTGGATGAATGAACACAGCACCAAAGCACACCAGTTCATAGAGAGTCATGTTCGATCAGGGTGGGCCCACATGGCAGCTATGCTGTGCACCAAAAATGGAACCGAGGAAGTTCAGAGATTGCGAGAATTTGAAATGGCTTTTGAGAAGGCAATGGAGGAGAGAAAAAATTGGGTCATCACTGATGCGGCAATGAGAGATGAGGTAAGACTCATGGTGGAGGCAATGCTGGTACCGGAGTACTGCAAATGGTACCAGACCCATAAGATTTTTGGTATCGTCCGGTATTCACCGGAGGATGTCAAGACAAGTATTATGAGATTTTATGCAGACTGAGATTTGAAATAACCTGGATCGTAATTCTTGGTGTAAAAATACTGATAATTTTAAGTGCAAGTGATAAATAATGAATCAGCTAATTTCTTGTTTCATTGTACTCCATGAATGTAAACTTCTCTGTATGTTTGTTTTAATTCTTCTCATATAGCAGCGAAATCCCATATCCATTAGAATTCCTATTGTAAAATTTTAGTTTTAAATTATAACACTATTATCAAAGAATATAACAAAGACTTGCAATACTCCAATTAGTTGCAAAATTTAAGCAAACATGCAATTTAGAGATAAACAGGGTTCAAAGTTCACATCAAAAATCATGGTAAAAATCAAAAGAAACTGTTCAAATGCCCCTTAATTTTGACTCTGTTTGATTTTTGTAATTGTTTTTCAAAATGAGGCACAATTTAAGTATCAATATCTCCTGAAGTAGAATAAACCAAGTTAGCTTGGAATGAATCAAACTATTAAGTCTACATCTAGCGAACAAATCAGTCTATTCCAAAACTGAGAAGGTAGTTTTTTAAAAACTGATCACAGCTCAGTCTATTCCAGTAAAACAGCTTTCTACATGTTTTCCACGAAATATTATTATATTAAATGAAAAAAAAAAAAAAAAACATCACTCTAATCTTAACCTAAAATTGAATTAACACCGCCACTGCAAGTTTGTTAATTTAACAAAATTACATTATTTACATTTCAGAAACAAAATTTCTCCTAGAGGCCAAAAATAGTACCTGTGACCAAGTTCTCCTGGTGTACAACCTAAAGCTACTGTTAAAAGGAAAACAAACTTATAATGCTGACTTCCCTTGACCACGGGGCATTTTCTTCGTAGACGCTGATACAACCAGAGAGATTTATCAGATGATAACCAACTCAAAATTAACTTTATTAAAAAAACAGAAACTTGGTTAAGTCAGATACACTTACAGTCATCTACATCCTTGAGTTGATAATAGTGAGGTGCAATCTCCACCAGCCAATCGGGCTTTAGTTCTATGACCTGTATTATATATATACCAAACTTAATTAAATCTAATGGTGAATTTTGAATAAACTAACTTAAATTATGAAAAAAGTAGTTAAATGTGACTGGTCATGTTCACGTTTGGACATGACACATGTAGTCACGGTATGACTAACGTGCCGTGACCATTCATCCCAATTTGATTACGGCATGGCACAACATGTAAAAATCTTACTTGGTCACGGCACATCACATATTTACATCCCTACAAGCGAGATGCAGTTTTTGAAATGAAAGTACAAAAAATGCACCTGTCTCATGTATTCCTTTGTGGTAAGAACAAGCTCATGGTAAACTACCCACCGAGGATGCACCTAAAGAAATATAATAAATAGGAGCATCAGCAACAGTAACTGATCATGCTCTATATTTTTTTTCTTTTTTCTGACTGAATAAAACGTCCCAGATTGGATTCAATATTTTAATGTGCACCTGTAAAGATCAGTTGTTATCAAAATGATAAAGTAAATTACAAATGACAAAATTATCCTTCAACAGCTCTATTTTCTTTTTTTTCTTTTTTCTATTTAAAATAAAAAGTACATTGAGCTTCCACTCGATATGGGCTCTCTTCAGTAAGGTTATACTGGAGGTTTATAAAATAAAAAGTTGTCAATGAGTTGTCAGAAATGCAAATGATTTAAATAGCACATCTTGCTACAAATAATAAAAACATTCAGAACAAATTGCAAACAAAGTTGTTGTTTGTCCACGCGCAACAAATAAGTGACAACATAAGAATAAAAGAAAAGGACAATTGCAGAAAAGGCATGGTACCTGAGCAAGACCAGAACTGGGATGGATGTAAACAGTCTGAGGGTTTTTTAATGTTCTGTAAGACCCATTCTTCTGTAGTTTAGCGGCATGATGGAAAAACCCTAATTTACACCCAAAAAAAAAATGTGAGGATAATTGTTATAACATAGGGGGAAGTAAAAAAAGCCATACAGTGACCGAACACAGCACGGCACGGCACATATGCCAGTCACGAGCGGTGTCCATATGTGTCATGACCATCCTCTGAAAAAACTAGCACGGCACGTCATGTGGTCACGCGAGTCCAGAGATATGACGGTCAATTTTAAATAAAATTGAAAATTTTGGAAAAATAAGAAAGGCGGGTTAATCACCCCAGGTGAGTGTGTATCAGGGGTCGGTGTGACTTTAGTGCGCATCGGGTGGTCACGACGTGACTAACGTGCCCTGACCATTCGCATAACGTGACCATTCTTATGATTTTGGTCATGGCATGGCACACGAAAATTTGGTTTGGTCAAGGCACATGACCCAAGTCACAGCGTGACTAGTCACGGCATGGCACGTATTACATCCCTACGTTATGTCAAAATCACATTAAAAAAAAAAGATGCAGAATTCTGTGTTTCTGATTATACCTGAAGTGATCGACTTTTTAATAGCATCTAGGTCGTTGAGATTTGTACTAATCTCAATCTCGACTCTTTCTAGAAGCCCTTCCAGTTGATCACGAATATCTCGTGCCCTTTTCATGCTCCTTACCTGCAGTACACCCAAGCTAAAAATTATTAATACTACATAAATAAAAACTAAACACATATTCAGCTTTGCTACATATGCTGAATCATAATCGTCTCCTGAACTTTATAAAATGAAAATATGGGTTGGACTAGTACCTGTATGTAATTCTCATAGCACCACTGAGTCGAAAAATCTGTGTCTTTCCATGAGTTGTAAACCTGAAACAATACAGTAGAAAGAAGAAATTAATTACAGAAATACATAGCTTAATTAGAAATCTAAACTTTAGTCAAGATATAAGAATATATCATACATTTAATAATGCAATGTGATCCCCAACATTTCCAGTGTTAAAATTCATGCGTGCATTGTCAGCATGCACTTGCTTGTCCTTTGGCCGGTAAAAAATCGAGTTACCAACCGACAGCATTGCCGCTACAGAGATTATTTCATCAGAGCATTTGTACTTCTCTGATGCTACTATCATCTTAGAAAGCATAGGGTCCAGTGGAAACTCGGCCATTCTTCGACCCGTTTTTGTCAACTCACCCTTGACATTCAATGCATTCAAAGCAAATAGTTGTTCTAGGGCCCGTAACAGTGCCTCTGACGGCGGTGGATCCATGAAGTCAAAGTTGACCAGATCATGAATCCGAAGAGATTTTAATGTTAAAACCACATTTGCGAGGTTGGTACGCTGTATCTCTGGTACAGTATTATCTTCAAGATCATGGAAATAATTGTAGGCCGTGTATAGACGGAAACACTTGCCTGGACCAGTACGACCCGACCGACCCGCCCGCTGGTTCGCTGAGGCCTTAGATATAGGGTTTATCAACAGAGACTCCATACCAGTACGAGGGTTGTACGACTTAATCTTACAAAAGCCGGGATCTACTACATATTTAATCCCATCTATGGTAAGAGATGTCTCGGCTATGTTAGTAGCTAACACAACCTTGCGGGCCCCCTCGGGTGTGGGCTCAAATATCTTTGCTTGCAGTTCAGTTGGTAAATTTGCATAAATGGGACAAATGATCAACTCAGAAATTTTGGTACCGAGACCTCTGGTACGGTGTTTAAGTATTTCATCTAGAGTTTCGATTTCTTCTTGTCCGGTTAGAAAAACAAGGATATCTCCGGGAGGTTGAGTTACGTGTATTTGTAAAACGGTAACTATGGCTGCGTCAATATAATCGGCTTCTGGGGCCTTTGTATAGTGGATTTCTACAGGAAACCGACGTCCCGGTATTGTAAAAATTGGCGCTTTGTCGAAATAGTCACTAAACTTTTCGGCATCCAGAGTTGCACTCGAGATGAGCAGCTTCAAGTCCGTTCTGAAGCGAGATATATCCTAAATGAAGTAACATTTAATAAAATGAAAAGATAAAGATGAAAGAAGGAAAGAGGTGACAAGTATAATATGCATTTCTGAAAAGAATATTGCAAAAATAACAGCTTTACAGTATTTTTTTTCCAACCTAGACCTTTTTGCCCACATCTCCCCCCCCCCCAACCCACCGAAAAAACGATATATTTCTAGTTATTTGTAAATAACACCCCCAACTATCAAACAGAAGCTAATAACTTCATTGCCGCTTTTCAGTTTTTGACTCTCACCGGCATACAAAAGTAAAAAAAAAAAAAAATGTATTCATTTTTTCTTAGTTTTAGTCAAGGTTCTGAATAGCGCGCTATAGCGTTTTTGGACCACAAAAGCTATGACGCTATCAGCGCTATAGCGAGCTATTTCGCGCTATAGCGGCTCTATTTAGGCATAGCGCTGTTTTTTTAGTCATTCCGCTATGATGCGATAAACACTATTTAAACCTTTGGTTTTAGTTATATAATTAAGTTATATAATTAGGCACAGAAGAGCATACCAAGAGTAAGAAAAAAGTTGTCAGCATTCAATGCATTGCAAAATCTTTTTTTCCTCGACCAAAACCCAACTAAATTGATAAGCGTATTTAAATATATATACATATATACATATATATACCTTAACCAGCCCAAATAAGATGTCAGTCGAAAGAGTCCTCTCATGTGCTTCATCCACCATCACAACGCTGTCATTTTAAACCCAACAGAGATAAAAATTGTTAATTCAAACATTCACCAATTAAAAATTGGAGAAAGATACATCAGGTACATATTTACCTATAACTTGCAAGGTCAGGTTCTCCAAGAAATTCACGCAATAACATGCCGTCAGTCATGTACTTAACTAGGGTTTTCTCTGATGTACAGTCTTCAAACCTTATAGAGTATCCGACCTGTTGATTGGAAATATATAACCAGACTAATAAGTACATAGGACAAAAAGGCCATGTTTCCAGTAACATTTAAATATTGTTTTATTTTGGTACAAAATTTAAAAAATAATATCAGAGGGAAGGATATGAACCTCATGGCCAAGTTTAACCCCCATTTCCTGAGCAACCCTAGCAGCTACACTCATTGCCGCAACACGTCTAGGCTGTGTGCATGCTACCTGTATGAAGCATATAAATCGTGCAAAGTGGTTAATACTATTTGAATTTAAAAAAAGGTCAACACTTATTTTTGCATATTTAGGTTTAAATTGATGGTTTTTCAAACATAAAACAGCTCCACAAATTAATTCCCTTGTGCCACCACAAAAATGCTCCAGATGCGCAAATTTGAAACAACCAAGTTTTCGGATTGAAACAACAAAAGATGGAATTAAAGAAAGTATACTAAAAAAAAACTAGAAACAACAGACATGCAGAGCTTACCATGCCTTGTTTTGTGAAACCAGCCTCGTGCAGATATTGGGGTATCTGAGTTGTTTTACCAGATCCAGTCTCTCCCACAATAATTATGACCTTCAAAAAAACATCACGCATGCTAAGTAGATGCAATATTTACGATATACATTATCCCAAGGAAGATAATTACAAGCTTAGTAGGCAATTAGAGATAAAGAAGCTTGAGTGAGGCTATGGTACTATGCATAGCAGGATTGGTCCATACTACGGAACAATATTTCCGCTTTCAAAGTTCAAACAGTCGATCTGAACCGTTCAACATGATTTCCATATGAAAATGTACTTGCATACATTTTTTAGAATTATTGACCAACGTTTTTAGATAGGGAGAAAATCACTATTTTAGATCAAATAATTTTCTACCTATCTAAAAAAATAGTAAAAATTCTAAAAAATGTAAATTTGATCTACAAGTACCCATCAATTGTTTGAACTTTGAAAATAGAGATGTTCATCCGTAGTACCGACCAATATGTGCTATGCACAGTACCATAGCCTCACTCAAGAAATTTCATAATAATGTATGGAGTGTAGAATCAGTCTTGCAACATGCTATTTTTTTCCTTTTCTTTTAATGTTTTTGTGCCTAATTAATAGCACAAGATTTCTGGCTGGGCTCACACTGTCCAACTAATCAACATGCTTTTCTTTTTTCTTTATTAATGGTTTTGTGCCTAATGCATAGCTCAGGATTTCTGGTAGGGATGTAAATACGTACCGTGCCATATCGTGCCGTGGCCAAATCAGATTTTTATGTGCCATGCCGTGACCAAATTGGGATGGATGGTCACGGCACCACACGTGTCATGTCCAAATGAAACTAGTCAAGTTTTTCACGTTTGGTCACATTTAACTAGTTTTTTTGTAATGTAAGTTAGTTTATTCAAAATTCACCAATAGATCAAGATCTAACGGTCCTGATCACGAGTGGATCACGTGACCACGTGCCGTACCGTGTCATGACCAGACCAGTTTGCGTGCCGTGCTGTATTTTCTGAAGGATGATCCCGTGACACGAATGGTCACGGCACAAGACACGCAAGTCACGGTACGTGACTGGCACAAGGGCCATGCTGTGACGTATCCGTTCACAGCGTGACCTTTTTACATCCCTAAATTTTCTGGTTAGGTTTTACACTGTACAAAGTAACTAAACGAAAAGTGAAAAAGAGAAGAACCTGGTAATCATTTACAGCCTTAAGAAGTTTATCTCTATATGAGTAAATTGGGAGAGTTTTTCTTTCCTCCTGAAAATAAAAAAAAAATTAACATGCAAGCCATATCCACACAAAAATAAAAGAATAATACAAGTCAAATATTTTCACGGAATAACCTGGAGTACTTTGGAAATAGTTTTGGCCTCCTCAGCCTCATTTGGCTCCTCATCAATGCCATCCATAACTGACAGTTTGACAAAATCAATCTGGTCTTCAAAGACGTAACTGAAATAAGAAACAAATTGATTAGAGAGTAAATTGCAGGATATGTATGGCACAGGCTGGGTCAGTATTATGATCCCATAAATGTTAAATATAGACAAGAGTGAGGCTATGGTACTATACATAGCACATATTGGTCCGTACTATGGATCAATATCTCAGTTTACAAAGTCCAAACAGTTGATTTGAATCATCCAACATGACATCATATGAAAATGTACTTGCAATCAAATTTTACATTTTTTAGAAAAAATTTACTATTTTTTTAATCAGGTAGAAAATCACTTGATCTAAAGATTCTAGACCACTCAAAAGTAGCGATTTTCTACCTATCTAAAAAAAAGTAAAAAGAATCTGAAAAATATAAAATTCAGTCCGCAAATACATTTCATATGGAGATCATGTTGAAAGGTTCAAATCGACTGTTTGGACTTTAACAACGAAGATATTGATCCAAAGTATAGACCAATGTGCGCTATGCATAGTACCATAGCCTCACTCTATAGACAAAGCTAAAAGATAGCATGAAGTTTTCATACTCATAGTCCTCAGATCCTTTCTTCCTATCTTTCGAGCCAAATTTGAGCGTTGCTTTTCCTGATGAAACGAGGGAAAATTATTTAACAAACCCATGTGTCACAAAATTTAATGAAAAGAAGATACAAAATAAATTAATAAAAACGAAGACGAAACCTATTTGGTGATCTTCCCACGCCTCCTGCTCGGCAAAAGGATTCATCTTTTCCACAGCCTCAGGATCCCTATACTTCCCCCACAAAAAAATATGTTAGAAAAACTAATATGGTCATACAGCTGCAAAAATGATATGTGCATGCACTCTGCATAAATTTTAAAGTGATATTTACCTGTAGCGCTGCTTTGCAACAGAAAATCTCTTTTCTTGATTTATTACCCCATCTACATCATACGCATCAGGCATCTTGTACTGAATTTTAAATTACAATTAAATAATTAACATCAGATGGTCAAATAAAAATAAAAAATAAAATGAACTAAATAACATTGAGGTAATAGAATCAAAACTGAAAACAAGCGGTACCTCATCGTCGTTATCCTCCTCAAAATGCTTCTTCGCAAGTTCATATATTTGTCTCTTATACCTGGAGGATAATAAACATAGAAAGAGTTATTCAAATGTTTAAAAATATTTCTGCCCTTCTTTGTTCGGTTTTGTCCTTTTGATTTGATTCTGTTCCTTTTCTTTTTTTGGAAAAATATAAATCCCTGCAGCTTTAATGACACCTTAAACCCCCAATGTCTCTTGTTGGTAACCTTTGGAGTGAACTTTGTGCTAGCAACCAGAAAATTAAGACAAGGGGAGCTGGTAAATGAGTTTTCTGTAATTTCATTTTATGAGGGGGGGCTAATAGTATAATTTTGTATAAATAAATTTTCAAAGGACAACTGAAAAATTCCAATTTATAAGGGGTGCTCAGCACCCCTTTCCCTCTATCTACTTCTGCCCCTGAACCTCCCTATCAGTCGATTCAACTATTTCATTGGTGATAAAACAATAAACAAATATTTGAAAAAGGGAAACAGAAAGAGAAAATTGTTACCTTAATTTCCTTTCTTCGGCCTCAGTCACTTTCACACCCTCAAATTTGTTTTCATGATCTGTTATTTCATCTCTACAAAAGAATAAATACAAGTCAAGGTCCAGTGATTAGTGGTGTACAAAAAACTGCTGCTTACTGTACTAAAGAAGTATCTACTTACTCAATCTCTAATAGCTTCTTCTCTTTTCTTTTGTCAAGATATGCTCGTCTCGAGTGCTTTCTGTTATTAAAAAAACAAAAAAGGGATAAGGAGAAAAAATAAAGATGAAATTTTTCTTGATAGAAAAAAAAAATTAAATCATAAATCGAGTGAAATAAATACCGTAGATCATTTATGTCATCCTTTTCATATGCTTTTGATCTGCGAACAATCTCCTCTGCCATTCCAATATATCTGAGTTAGGTAAATCATCTACTGATAATTGCTTTGAAAAAAATAAAGAGTGATATAACTGTAATAAGAAATAACAGTTCCAACAGATCATACCTTGCTGCTCGTTGGAAATTTTTGGCTCTGTCAGCTGTTATAAAAAGCAACAACAATAAAAAGGATTAAACATCCGACAAGTAGGGGTGATATAGTAAAAAAAAAAAAAGGTACCAATAGTGAAACTTACGAAACAAACAAATACGAAGAGAAAGAAAAAGCAAGAAAGAAACACTTCATCTGATGACAGATAAAATACAGAAGCTTATTCAGTGGATGATACAGGTACCAGCTGGAAATAGGAGTGTTTATCGGGTCCAGTTTATTTGATTTTCAACTGAATCAAAAAGATTTGGATTAAATGATTTGGTTTTTCGGTTTAAATGGATAAGTTTGGTTGAATTTTTGAATTACTTCGGTTTCTTATATTTGGTTTGGTTTAGATTTTACAAAATTGAGAAGACCGAACTGACTAAACTCTATTTGGTTCAAAACCATAATGTATACATAATGTATGTAATATCAACAACTTTAAATTTTTGTTTGGATAATTTAGAACATCTACATATTTTGTATGGGAATTAAAGAATGCATGTAATATCAGCAACTTATATATAAAACTTATATTTATCTATGATTATTAAATGTATTTGTATGTATTGATTTTTGACCTTTTAAAATTTAAACTCTCTTATTTCGGTTCAACCAAACAAACCAAAATTTACTTTGATTATTTTGGTTCTGGTGTTATTCGGTTGACAAGTTTAATTCGGTTGGTCCGGTCATATTTTTGAAAACCAAATAAATTTGGTTTGACTATTTTAATTCGGTTTTAACCGAACCGACCCAATGAACACCCCTATTCAGAAGATTATTTGGTGGAATGATACTGGTAACAGCTGGAAACAATTGTTATGCCTTACGGAGGTTATATTTTTTTAAACCAAATAAAATTTGGTTTGACTATTTTAATTCGATTTTAACAGAACCGACCCAATGAACACCCCTTTTCAGAAGTTTATTTGGTGGAATGATACTGGTAACAGCTGGAAATAATTGTTACGCCTTACAGAGGTACGATGCAGAAGTTTTCATTTCCATTTCAAACCAAAGATATAAAAACTAACAGATGCTTAAGCAAAATAGCAGAAAAGAAAAGCTCTAATAAATATACCTTTCGCGTGTTAGCAGCATCTCTCTCTCGCATATTCTTTTCAAACTGTGCCCTTTCTTCTTGATCCCTCCTAAGAGCTTCTTCGGACTACAATTTAAGAACTAAAAAATCAACTAATTTTCTTCCCTGAAACTGTGCTTGTAATCTATTCACAAAGAAGTATAAATTCACCTCCAAATCTTCGTCATTTTCATCGGTGCGCCTTCTGACAGCTTGTCGTGTTCCTGAAATTTCCAATTCCTACATAACATAAAATTGAGTTAAATTGTCGGCAACAAAGCGTAATTATGAAAGGTTGGAAATATGAAAAGATAATCAGTAAATTGTAAAAGCAACAAGCAAATGAAATGTTGAAGTCAAAAAGTAGATCCCAAGATTCTAGGCCTTTCAATGTGCCCAATAAATTTATCTTCTTCACTGTTTAAATACTGGGCTCATATAAGTTTTGTTCAAAATTATACTATATAAAAGAAAATAGATTACCCGTAAATCCAAATTTTGGTGTCTCTTTCACAGAAATCAGCCAATATGATAGAAATGAAAGCTAAGTAAGATTGACAAAACTTAACAGTGAAGGGGTGGAACAAAATGCAGTTCATCCGGTACAATGAGAAAGCTCAAAGGTCGGATTTTCGCATCCTCTAAGGTTTCTCAAATTCTTAGTTTGTTATACTATAAATATCTGATGTATCTGTACTAAAGATTGAATCAATGAAATACAATTCCATTCTATATCTTTCCTAAATCCTTTAAAATGGAAACATTTCATCATACCTCGTCATCGTCTCCGGTTTCTTCAACTTCGCTTTTCTTTCTGAACCGCTTCTTACTCGACGAAGATGATACCTTCTCCTTTTTTGAGTTCGAGTTTGAATTCAAATTTGTAGCTTCCTCTGCATCCTCATTGTCTCCTTCTAAAAGCTTGTATGTCATTTGTTTTCTGACAAGCTTAGCAGTCTCTCTTTCCTCTTTCTGATACACCTAGTAAAAGTAAACACAAATGGAGCAACAATGTAAGAGCTTGTCTTTACATAACACAGGATGAATATTGTTGTACCAGCAGAGGTGGAACCAGAAAATTGAGAGGGGGGCTTAGCCCCTTTCCCCAATACATGCTTCCGCCCATGTACCAAGCACCTTTACGTTACTCTTCAGCAAGGATCATTGTCACTGGTACAGAAAAAACAATGGGGAGCACTTGTGTCAGGTGCCTTTGAGAAAATGTGGGTACCATACCAGTTCAATTTTGGCCAAATGATTAAAAAAAATTGAGGAAGAAGCGGCAAGTAAGAAGAAACATACACTTAGACCAGACTGCTTATGGGGAACTTTGTTATAAAGGCCACTGGCAAAGGTGCGCAAATCATCTGACGACGGGCAACCATAATCGAGAAGATTAGCAGTTAAATCAGTTGGGGATGCAGCCTCCTCAGCTGCAATTGATACAAATAGAATCAATCATTCATCGAGGCATTAATTAAGAAAAGTAGTTGAAATGCAAAAGCAACAGACTTTATAAGGAGAATTGTCATGTAAAGTAATAAATGTTGTTGTTATTACCCAATCGGATGACGTACTGCACGATAAGAGCGGTACAGTATCCCATTAAGTGCATCAGACTGTCTTCGACCCACCTTTTCAAATCCGCCATCTTACCTAGGATTAGGTTTACAGTCAGGGTTTATTTACCAGCTCAGTAATAAGGAGGAAGACAACGGGCTGTGCGAAGAGAAAGATGACACACAGAAACAGTGAAGCAGACGGTACGGGGGAGTGGGAGAGAGAGAGAGAGGTGGGTGGCGCAGTCCGGTTTGGAACCAGATTGTCAGATACCGGAGCTGAATTGGGATTTCTCAAAACCAATTTTGACTCGGTCAACGAATTTGAAGAAGAAGGAAGGAAGGAAGCTGGTCAGGAAGGGCTGCGAAGCGGGCAACGATAGTTTTTTTTTTTTTTTAAATGCTTGTGCGAAGTTGCGAGGAGGAATCGAATTCTCGAGTAATTAACAATTTTATGACTTTTCTCCTAACTAATTGTGCTACCTCTTTTTTCTCGGACAACGATAGTTTAAGTGAATAGACACTCGCTTGGTGTGTCAATGAGTCGGAGTACAATACGAATAGAGCGGTATCATTTTTATATCCATACTCATTAATAATTAATAATTGATTTTACTTATACTCTATTTATACATGTTAAGAATTTATCTTATTCTATACTACTCATATTTATTAATTATAATAAGTAGCGAAACAATAACAGACGAATAACGAATAACGAATAAAATACTAATATAATGATTTTATTATTTTTACAAATAAACTATCTAACTTATCATGTCATACATATCCAATCACAATTATTAATATAAAAATAAAAATACAAATATACAATCAAATTTAACTAATAGTTCTTTTTAAAGAAAAAAATAAAAATTACAAATATCTTTTCTAACAAATTTAATTCGTTAACTAAATAACAAAACATTCAAATAAAAATAATATACTTAACATAATATTCTTCTTATAACAAAATACATATATTTTCTCATGATCTTATTTTTAATAATATCTAATTATTGCTCAAATATTATCTTATGAAATGCTGCGCAAATCAATTTCACTGTCAAGAAGAATAGATTCCGATATGGATGAGAGTGCTCCATCAACTTCATTCGAGAATTCGTCTGTTTGAACTAGAGGTGGGTAGGCAAAAACCGGATCTGGGTTCGAATAAATTAACGGGTTCAGGATCAGGTTCGGATTCAAAACACAATTAAAAAAAATAGCAAGAAATATATCAAAGGTTTCAACTAAAGTCAAAAGTTTATAACAAATATTCTTTTACATATCAAAAAACAAGAAATATATTAATACTACAAAATAAGTCAATGGAGGAAGCATTGTTCTATGGTTCTTCATATTTTAAAATTGTTGCATAATTCGTTCATCATCTACCTCGTCAAACAACTCATTCTCAACGTAAGTGACCAGACAATCATTCAAGAATTGACCTATCATTGAATTCCTTACTCAGTTTTTCACATAATTCATCGCCGAAATAACCTTTCAACACTAGCTGTAGTCACTAACAATATCAATGTTAATTTCATTAATTTCTACCCTAACGGATAAACAATGTGTCTCTTCTTTTTCCCCATTTTTTTTAAATGTTCAATTATGCCCTTTAACTCTAAAAAATCATTATTACTTCGCATGAATCCCTTTAACTCTAAAAAATCATTATTACTTCGCATATTCATGCGATAATTCTCCAATTAACCATCTAGAACAACAAGTTCATATTAGTTGAAATCAGAGAGATAGAATCAAACTAATTGAACCAACCTATTTTTATTAAATGATGAAAAAAGTTACTCGATTCTAAGCATAGCATACAAATAAGTAACTCGGTACTAATTTCTGTGAATCTGTCATTAAGCTCCTGCAATTGATATTTTTATCTGATCTTTGTTACTTAGTGTGCCGTTTGCTTTTAAATTGCGATTTAGAAAGAACATATGAACATAAAGGTAGTAGGCAGGTCAGATGTTCGCGTGAATTTGAAATTGATCTGTGAAAACTCCTAAATGATGACATCTACCAAAAAAAAAATTTGCAACCATATATGATCTCTTTTTTAGTTGTACTGTAGAGATTTTTGCCTACCGATCAAAATATCTGCTTCGCCCCTGCAAAATCCCATATGCATTGGAATTCCTATTGTAAAATTTTAGTTTTAAATTCTAACACTATTATAAAAAAAATAACAAAGACTTGCAATACTCCAATTAATTGCAAAATTTAAGAAAACATGCAATTTAGAGATAAACAGGGTTCAAAGCAAGTCCACATCAAAAATCATGGTAAAAATCAAAAGAAACTTTACATGAACCATGCTTACCTGTTCAAATGCCCCTTAATTTTGACTATGTTTGATTTTTGTAATTGTTTTTCAAAATGGGGCACAATTTAAGTATCAAAATGCTCCTGAAGTAGAATAAACCAATTTGGCTTGGAATGAATCAAACTATTAAGTCTACATCTACGGACCAAATCAGTCTATTCCAAAACTGAGAAGGTAGTTTTTCAAAACTGATCACAGATCAGTCTATTCCAGTAAAACAGCTTTCTACATGTTTTCCACGAAATATTATTATATTAAATGAAAACAAAATAAAGAACATCACTCTAATATTAACCTAAAATTGAATTAATACCGCCGCTGCAAGTTTGTTAATTTAACAAAATTACATTATTTACATTTCAGAAACAAAATTTCTCCTAGAGGCCAAAAATAGTACCTGTGACCGAGTTCTCCTGGTGTACAACCTAAAGCTACTGTTAACTAAGGAAAACAAGCTTACAATGCCGACTTCCCTTGACCACGTGGCATTTTCTTCGTAGACGCTGATACAACCAGAGAGATTTATCAGATGATAACCATCTCAAATTAACTTTATTAAAAAACAGAAACTTGGTTAAGTCAGATACACTTACAGTCATCTACATCCTTGAGTTGATAATAGTGAGGCGCAATCTCCACCAGCCAATCGGGCTTTAGTTCTATGACCTGTATTATATATATACCAAACTTAATTAAATATAATGATGAATTGAATAAACTTAAATTATGAAAAAAGTAGTTAAATGTGACTGGTCATGTTCACGTTTGGACATTACACATGTGGTCACGCGTGACTAACGTGCCGTGACCATTCATCCCAATTTGATTACGGCATGGCACAACATGTAAAAATCTGACTTGGCCACGACATGTCACATGTTTACATCCCTACAAGCGAGATGCAATTTTTGAAAAGCAAGTACAAAAAATGTACCTGTCTCATGTATTCCTTTGTGGTAAGAACAAGCTCATGGTAAACTACCCACCGAGGATGCACCTAAAAGAAATATAATAAATAGGAGCATCAGCAACAGTAACTGATCATGCTCTATATTTTTTTCTTTTTTCTGACTGAATAAAACGTCCCAGATTGGATTCAATATTTTAATGGTCACCTGTAGACATCAGTTGTTATCAAAATGATAAAATAAATTACAAATGACAAAATTATCCTTCAACAGCTATATTTTCTTTTTTTCTTTTTTCTATTTTAAATAAAAGTACATTGAGCTTCCACTCGATATGGGCTCTCTTCACTAAGGTTATACTGGAGGTTTATATAATAAAAAGTTGACAATGATTTAAATAGCACATCTTGCTACAAACAATAAAAACATTCAGAGCTAATTGCAAACAAAGTGAAAATTTTGTGTTTGTGCACACGCAACAAGCGACAACATAAGAACATAAGAAAAGGACAATTGCAGAAAAGGCATGGTACCTGAGCAAGACCAGAACTCGGATGGATGTAAACAGTCTGAGGGTTTTTTAATGTTCTGTAAGACCCATTCTTCTGTAGTTTAGCGGCATGATGGAAAAACCCTAATTTACACACACAAAAAATGTGAGGATAATTGTTATAACATAGGGATGTAAAAAAAGTCATACAGTGACCAAACACGGCACGGCACGGCACATCTTCCAGTCATGTGCTGTCCATTCGTGTGTCATGACCATCCTATGAAAAAACTAGCACGGCACAGCATGTGGTCACACGAGGTGAATCACCCCAGGTGAGTGTGTATCGGGGGTCGGTGTGACTTTGAGTACGCATCGGGTGGTCACGACATGACTAGCGTGCCATGACCAATCCCATTACGTGACCATTTTTCTGATTTTGGTCATGGCATGGCACATGAAAATTTGGTTTGGTCAAAGACACATGACCCAAGTCACAGCGTGACTAGTCACGGCATGGCACGTATTACGTCCCTACGTTTTGTCAAAATCACATTAAAAAAAAGATGCAGAATTCTGTATTTCTGACTGTACCTGAAGTGATCGACTTTTTAATAGCATCTAGGTCGTTGAGATTTGTACTAATCTCAATCTCGACTCTTTCTAGAAGCCCTTCCAGTTGATCACGAATATCTCGTGCCCTTTTCATGCTCCTTACCTGCAGTACACCCAAGCTAAAAATTATTAATACTACATAAATAAAAACTAAACACATATTCAGCTTTGCTACATACGCTGAATCATAATCGTCTCCTGAACTTTATAAAATGAAAATATGGGTCGGACTAGTACCTGTATGTAATTCTCATAGCACCACTGAGTCGAAAAATCTGTGTCTTTCCATGAGTTGTAAACCTGAAACAATACAGTAGGAAAAGAAGAAATTAATTACAGAAATACATAGCTTAATTAGAAATCTAAACTTTAGTCAAGATATAAGAATATATCATACATTTAATAATGCAATGTGATCCCCAACATTTCCAGTGTTAAAATTCATGCGTGCATTGTCAGCATGCACTTGCTTGTCCTTTGGCCGGTAAAAAATCGAGTTACCGACCGACAGCATTGCCGCTACAGAGATTATTTCATCAGAGCATTTGTACTTCTCTGATGCTACTATCATCTTAGAAAGCATAGGGTCCAGTGGAAACTCGGCCATTCTTCGACCTGTTTTTGTCAACTCACCCTTGACATTCAATGCATTCAAAGCAAATAGTTGTTCTAGGGCCCGCAACAGTGCCTCTGACGGCGGTGGATCCATGAAGTCAAAGTTGACCAGATCATGAATCCCAAGAGATTTTAAGGTTAAAACCACATTTGCGAGGTTGGTACGCTGTATCTCTGGTACAGTATTATCTTCAAGATCATGGAAATAGTTGTAGGCCGTGTACAGACGGAAACACTTGCCTGGACCAGTACGACCCGAACGACCCGCCCGCTGGTTTGCTGAGGCCTTAGATATAGGGTTTATCAACAGAGACTCCATACCAGTACGAGGGTTGTACGACTTAATCTTACAAAATCCAGGATCTACTACATATTTAATCCCATCTATGGTAAGCGATGTCTCGGCTATGTTAGTAGCTAACACAACCTTGCGGGCTCCCTCGGGTGTGGGCTCAAATATCTTTGCTTGCAGTTCAGTTGGTAAATTTGCATAAATGGGACAAATGATCAACTCAGAAATTTTGGTACCGAGACCTCTGGTACGGTGTTTAAGTATTTCATCTAGAGTTTCGATTTCTTCTTGTCCGGTTAGAAAAACAAGGATATCTCCGGGAGGTTGAGTTACGTGTATTTGTAAAACGGTAACTATGGCTGCGTCAATATAATCGGCTTCTGGGGCCTTTGTATAGTGGATTTCTACAGGAAACCGACGTCCCGGTATTTTAAAAATTGGCGCTGAGTCGAAGTAGTCACTAAACTTTTCAGCATCCAGAGTTGCACTCGAGATGAGTAGCTTCAAGTCTGTTCTGAAGCGAGATATGTCCTAAATGAAGTAACATTTAATAAAATGAAAAGATAAAGATGAAAGAAGGAAAGAGATGACAAATATAATATGCATTTCTGAAAAGAATATTGCAAAAATAATAGCTTTACAGTATTTTTTTCCAACCTAGACCTTTTTGCACACCCCCCCCTCCTCCCACCCCGCGCTCTCCCCCCCAACCCACCAAAAAAAATGATATAATTCTAGTTATTTGTAAATAACACCCCCAACTATCAAACAGAAGCTAATAACTTCACTGCCTCTTTTCAGCTTTTGATTCTCACCAGCATACAAAAGTAAAAAAAAAAAAAAAAAACATCTATATTCATTTTTTCTTAGTTTTAGTTCTTTAACTAGGCACAGAAGTCATTTTTTCTTAGTTTTAGTTATTTGATTAGGCACAGAAGAGCATACCAAGAGTAAGAAAAATGTTGTCAGCATTCAATGCACTGCAAAAAACAATTTCCTCGACCAAAACCCAACTAAATTGATAAGCGTATTTCAATATATATACATATATACCTTAACCAGCCCAAATAAGATGTCAGTCGAAAGAGTCCTCTCATGTGCTTCATCCACCATCACAACGCTGTCATTTTAAACCCAACAGAGTATAAAAATTATTAATTCAAACATTCACCAATTAAAAATTGGAGAAAGATACATCAGGTACATATTTACCTATAACTTGCAAGATCAGGTTCTCCAAGAAATTCACGCAACAACATGCCGTCAGTCATGTACTTAACAAGGGTTTTCTCTGATGTACAGTCTTCAAACCTTATAGAGTATCCAATCTGTTGATTCGAAATATATAACCGGACTAATAAGTACATAGGACAAAAACGCCATGTTTCCAGTGACATTTAAATATTGTTTTATTTTGGTACAAAATTTAAAAAATAATATCAGAGGGAAGGATATGAACCTCATGGCCAAGTTTAACCCCCATTTCCTGAGCAACCCTAGCAGCTACACTCATTGCCGCAACACGTCTAGGCTGTGTGCATGCTACCTGTATGAAGCATATAAATCGTGCAAAGTGGTTAGTACTATTTGAATTTAAAAAAAGGTCAACACTTATTTTTGCATATTTAGGTTTAAATTGATGGTTTTTCAAACATAAAACAGCTCCAGAAATTAACTCCCTTGTGCCACCACAAAAATGCTCCAGATGCGCAAATTTGAAACAACAAAAGATGGAATTAAAGAAAGTATACTAAAAAAAAAAACTATAAACAACAGACATGCAGAGCTTACCATGCCTTGTTTTGTGAAACCAGCCTCGTGCAGATATTGGGGTATCTGAGTTGTTTTACCAGATCCAGTCTCTCCCACAATAATTATGACCTTCAAAAAAACATCACACATGCTAAGTAGAGGCAATATTTACGATGTACATTATCCCAAGGAAGATAATTACAAGCTTAGTAGGCAACTAATAAAGAAGCTTGAGTGAGGCTAAGGTACTATGCATAGCGCAGATTGGTCCGTACTACGGAACAATACTTCCGCTTCAAAGTTCAAATAGTCAATCTGAACCGTTCAATGTGATTTCCATATGAAAATGTACTTGCATACATTTTTTAGAATTATTGACCAACGTTTTTAGATAGGGAGAAAATCGCTACTTCAGATCAAATAATTTTCTACCTATCTAAAAAAATAGTAAAAATTCTAAAAAATGTAAATTTGATCTACAAGTACCTATCAATTGTTTGAACTTTGAAAATAGAGATGTTGATCCGTAGTATGGACCAATATGTGCTATGCACAGTACCATAGCCTCACTCAAGTAATTTCATAATAATATATGGAGTGTACAATCAGTCTTGCAACTATTATTTTCCTTTTCTTTTAACTCTTTTGTACCTAATTAATAGCTAAAGATTTCTGGTTGGGCTCACACTGTCGAACCAATCAACCTGCTTTTTTTTCTTTATTAATGGTTTTGTGCCTAATACAAAGCTCAGGATTTCTGGTAGGGATGTAAATACGTACTGTAACATACCGTGCAGTGACCAAATTGGGATGGACGGTCACGGCACCACACGTGTCATGTCCAAACGCGACTGGTCAAGTTTGTCACATTTGATCACGTTTAACTATTTTTTTTTGTAATTTTACTTTATTCAAAAGTCACAATTAGATCAAGATCTAACGGTCCTGATCACGAGTGGTTCGCGTGACCGCGTGCCGTACCGTGTCATGACCAGACCAGTTCGCGTGTTGTGCCGTGCCAATTTTCCGAACGATGGTCACGTGACGCAAATGGTCACGACACAGGACACACAAGTCACCGCACGTGACCGGCACAAGGGCCATGCTGTGATGTATCCGGTCACAGCATGACCTTTTTACAGCCTGGTGATCATTTACACTGTACAAAGTAACTAAACGAAAAGTGAAAAAGAGAAGAACCTGGTGATCATTTACAGCCTTAAGAAGTTCATCTCTATATGGGTAAATTGGGAGAGTTTTTCTTTCGTCCTGAAATCCAGATCCCAAAAGAAACATTTTAACATGCAAACCATATCCACACAAAAATAAAAGAATAATACAAGTAAAATATTTTCAAGGAAGTACCTGGAGTCCTTTGGAAATAGTTTTTGCCACCTCAGCCTCATTTGGCTCCTCATCAATGCCATCCATAACTGACACTTTGACAAAATCGATCTGGTCTTCAAATACGTAACTGAAATAAGAAAAATTAATTAGAGATTAAATTGCAGGATATGTATGGCACTGGCTGGCGTCAGTACTATGCATAGCACATATTGGTCTGTACTATGGATCAATATCTCAGTTTACAAAGTCCAAACAGTTGATTTGAATCATCCAACATGACACCATATGAAAATGTACTTGTAATCAAATTTTACATTTTTTAGAAAAAAATTTAGTATTTTTTTAATTAGGTAGAAAATCACTTGATCTAAAGATTCTAGACCATTCAAAAGTAGCGATTTTCTACCTATCTAAAAAAAAGTAAAAAGAATCTGAAAAATATAAAATTTAGTCTGCAAATACATTTCATATGGAGATCATGTTGAATGGTTCAGACCGACTGTTTGGACTTTAAAACTGAAGATATTGATCCAAAGTATAGACCAATGTGCGCTATGCATAGTACCATAGCCTATATAGACAAAGCTAAAAGATAGCATGAAGTTTTCATACTCATAGTCCTCAGAACCTTTCTTCCTATCTTTCGAGCCAAATTTGAGCGTTGCTTTTCCTGATGAAATGAGGGATAATTATTTAATAAACCCATGTGTCACAAAATTTAATGAAGAGAAGATACAAAACAAATTAATAAAAACAAAGACAAAACCTATTTGGTGATCTTCCCATGCCTCCTGCTCGGCAAAGGGATTCATCTTTTCCACACCCTCAGGATCCCTATACTCCCCCCGCCCCCCCCCAAAAAAAAAAAATGTTAGAACAACTAATATGCTCATACAGCACAAAGAAACTAAATGTACTGCCTCACATAGCTTCGGCATGTCATATTATTTGTTTTGTTTTTGTATTGTAGTAGTAAATATATTGGAGAATAAGCACTGCGTAGTTGTTTTAAAAGAATTTTTTTTGTTTGTGGGTATGGATTGTTAATTTGATATTATTTTAATACAAATGCTTTGGTACATGCATGCATCTGAATGTGTGTGAATCATCTTATATTTCTAACACCAATTTTACATTTTTGGAAACTTAATACGCAAAAAAAAAAAAAAAAAAAAAAACTGTAATATGGGGAAAAATGAGACGAGCATTTTATATTTAATAATACATGAGCATTTTGGAAGAAAAAAAATCATCTCAAACTGATATATGGATAGAGATATATACAAGTTTAGAATATAGATTTATTAATCTGTCAGATACTTTGCAATTAAAATAGTTTTGACAGCTTAAATGCATAATATGTTTAACATTTCAAATTTCAATTTAAAAAGCAGAGAAAATGTCTGTGGCACTAACTTTGTTATTTTCTGTGTTATGGATAACAATTTAACTAATATTCAGCTTCAACACTGAATCCACACAAACAAAGTCACAGAAAATCTTGCAAAGGGGTCGACAAAAGCGCGTGGGTCCCACCTGAACCAGGAAAGGTGTCGACACCTGCCTCGTGTTGTTCTTCAACGACTGATACAGATCATATGCTTCGTGAAATGACTCATGGTTACCCATTATTACATTATTTTACAACCCACTTCACGTAGGACTGCAGAGTTACAGTCACACGAAATCCAAAAAAGAGTTTGAACAGAAAAAAAAAATCAGAGGAAAAAAGAGAGCCAGAACTGCCCGAGCAGAATACATAGCAAGGGGTAATTAGTGCAAAAATGATATGTGCATGCACTCTGCATAAATTTTAAAGTGATTTACCTGTAGCGCTGCGTTGCAACAGAAAATCTCTTCTCCTGATTTATTACCCCATCTACATCATACGCATCAGGCATCTTGTACTGAATTTTACATTACAATTAAATAAATAACATTAGATGATCAAATAAAAATAAAAAATAAAATGAACTAAATAACAGGGAGGTAATAGAATCAAAACTGAAAAACAAGCGGTACCTCATCGTCGTTATCCTCCTGCAAATGCTTCTTTGCAAGTTCATATATTTGTTTCTTATACCTGGAGGATAATAAACATACAAAGAGTTATTCAAATGTTTAAAAATATTTCTTTGTTTGGTTTTGTCCTTTTGATTTGATTCTGTTCCTTTTCTTCGTTTTGGAAAAATATAAATCCCTGCAGCTTTAATGACACCTTAAACCCCCAATGTCTCTTGTTGGTAACCTTTGGAGTGAACTTTGTACTAGCAACCAGAAAATTGAGACAAGGGGAGCTGGTAAATAAGTTTTCTGTAATTTCATTTTATGAGGGGGGGCTAATAGAATAATTCTTGTATAAATAAATTTTCAAGGGACACAACTGAAAAATTCCAATTTATAAGGGGTGCTCAGCACTCCTTTCCCCGGAACCTCCCTATCAGTCGATTCAACTATTTCATTGGTGATAAAACAAGAAACAAATACTTATAAAAGGGAAACAGAAAGAGAAAATTGTTACCTTAATTCCCTTTCTTCGGCCTCAGTCAGTTTCACACCCTCAAATATGTATTCATGATCTCTTATTTCATCTCTACAAAAGAATAAATACAAGTCAAAGTTCGGTGATAAGTGGTGTACAAAAAACTGCTGCTTACTGTACTAAAGAAGTATCTACTTACTCAATCTCTAATAGCTTCTTCTCTTTTCTTTTGTCAAGATATGCTCGTCTCGAGTGCTTTCTGTTATTAAAAAAAAAAGGACAAGGACAAAAAATAAAGATGAAATTTCTCTTAATAGAAAAAAAAATATAAAATCTTAAATAGAGTGAAAATTAATACCGTAGATCATGTATGTCATCCTTTTCATATGCTTTTGATCTGCGAACAATCTCCTCTGCCATTTCAATAAATCTGAGTTAGGTAAATCACCTACTGATAATTGCTTGGGAAAAAAAAAAGAGTGATATAACTGTAATAAGAAATAACAACTCCAAAAGATCATACCTTGCTGCTCCTTGGAAATTTTTGGCTCTGTCAGCTGTTATAAAAACAACAACAATAAAAAGGATTAAACAGCCAACAAGTAGAGGTGATATAGTAATAAAAAAAAGGTACCGGCTTAGAAAACAGAAGCTTATTCAGTGGATGATACAGGTACCAGCTGGAAATAGGAGTGTTTATTGGGTCCGGTTTATTTGATTTTAAACCGAATCGAAAAAGTTCAGATTTAAATGATTCGGTTCTTCGTTTTAAATGGATAAGTTTGGTTGAATTTTTATAATTACTTCGGTTTTTTATATTTGGTTCAGTTTAGATTTTACAAAATTGAGAAGACCGAACCAACTAAACTCTATTTGGTTCAAATCCATGCTGTATATATAATGTATGTAATATCAACAAATTTAAATTTTTGTTTGGATATTTTAGAACATCTACATATTTTGTATGGGAATTAAAGAATGCATGTAATATCAGCAACTTATATGTAAAACTTATTATTATCTATGATTATTAAATGTATCTGTATGTATTGAGTTTTGACCTTTTAAAATTTAAACTCTCTTATTTCGATTCAACCAAACAAACCAAAATTTACCTTGGTTATTTTGGTTCTGGTGTTATTCGATTGACAAGTTTAATTCGGTTGGTTTGGTTATATTTTTTAAAACCAAATAAAAATTTGGTTTGACTATTTTAATTTGGTTTTAACCGAACCGACCAAATGAACACCCCTATTCAGAAATTTATTTGGTGGACTGTTACTGGTAACAGCTGGAAACAATTGTTACGCCTTACAGAGGTTATATTTTTGAAAACCAAATAAAATTTGGTTTGACTATTTTAATTCGGTTTTAACCGAACAGAGACCCAATGAACACCCCTATTCAGAAGTTTATTTGGTGGAAGATACTGGTAACACCTGGAAACAATTGTTACGCCTTACAGAGGTACGATACAGAAGTTTTCATTTCCATTTCAAACCAAAGATATAAAAACTAACAGATGCATAAGCAAAATAGCAGAAAAGAAAAGCCCTAATAAATATACCTTTCGCGTGTTAGCAGCATCTCTCTCTCGCATATTCTTTTCCAACTGTGCCCTTTCTTCTTGATCCCTCCTAAGAGCTTCTTCGGACTACAATTTAAGAACTAAAAAATCAACTAATTTTCTTCCCTGAAACTGTGCTTGTAATCTATTCACAAAAGAAGTATAAATTCACCTCCAAATCTTCGTCATTTTCATCGGTGCGCCTTCTGACAGCTTGTCGTGTTCGTGCAAATTCCAATTCCTACACAACATAAAATTGAGTTAAATTGTCGGCAACAAAGCGTATTTATGAAAGGTTGGAAATACAAAAAGATAAGCAGTAAACTGTAAAAGCAACAAGCAAACGAAATGTTGAAGTCAAAAAGTAGCTCCCAAGATCCTAGGCCTTTCAATGTGCCCAATAAATTTATCTTCTTCACTGTTTAAACACTGGGCTCATACAAGTTTTGTTCAAAATTATACTATATAAAAGAAAATAGATTACCTGTAAATCCAAATTTTGGTGTCTCTTTCACAGAAATCAACCAATATGATAGAAATGAAAGCTAAGTAAGATTGACAAAACTTAACAGTGAAGGGGTGGAACAAAATGCAGTTCATCCAGTACAATGAGAAAACTCAAAGGTCGGATTTCACATCATCTAAGGTTTCTCAAATTTTGATTTCATCCACACAAAATCTGAACCATTCAGAACGAATCTTAAAGTAACCCATTTTATATTAATCCTGCCCCGTGCATCTAAATAAGCACCGAAATACTTTTTGACCCGGTTTTGACATCAACTGAAAAGTTGAGATAACTCAGAGGATATGAACCCCAAAGGTCAAGGGGCCAATTTCCAAACCCAGAACAATGAAGCAAATGTATTGGAAGAATCAGTGTTGACCAAGTCAACATGAGCAAAATAGATTTGACAAATCAAATAGGAGCAAGCAAGATTGATTAGGACTCTTAACTGTAGGTAGTTAGATTAGTTAGTTTGTTATAGGTTTGTTTTACTTTTAACCGTGACTATAACTACATGATGTATCTGTACTAAAGATTGAATCAATGAAATACAATTCCATTCTATATCTTTCCTAAATCCTTTAAAATGGAAACATTTCATCATACCTCGTCATCGTCTCCGGTTTCTTCAACTTCGCTTTTCTTTCTGAACCGCTTCTTACTCGACGAAGATGATACCTTCTCCTTTTTTGAGTTCGAGTTTGAATTCAAATTTGTAGCTTCGTCGGCATCCTCATCGTCTCCTTCTAAAAGCTTGTATGTCATTTGTTTTCTGACAAGCTTAGCAGTATCTCTTTCCTCTTTCTGATACGCCTAGTAAAAGTAAACACAAACGGAGGCAACACTATAAGAACTTGTCTTTACATAATAAAGGAGGAATATTGTTATACCAACAGAGGTGGAACCAGAAAATTGAGAAGGGGCCTTAGCCCCTTTCCCCAATACATGCTTCCGCCCGTGTACCAAGCACCTGTACCTTACTGTTCAGCAAGGATCACTGTCACTGGTACAGATACAACCATGGGGAGCACTTGTGTCAGGTGCCTTTGAGAAAATGTGGGTACCATACCAGTTCAATTTTGGCCAAATGATTAAAAAAAAATTGAGGAAGAACCGGCTAGTAAGAAGAAACATACACTTAAACCGGACTGTTTATGAGGAACTTTGTTATAAAGGCCACTGGCAAAGGTGCGCAAATCATCTGATGACAGGCAACCATAATCGAGAAGCTTAGCAGTTAAATCAGTTGGGGACGCAGCCTCCTTAGCTGAAATTGATACAAATAGAAATCAATCATTCATCGAGGCATTAATTAAGAAAAGTAGTTGTAATGCAAAAGCAACAGACTTTATAAGGAGAATTGTCATGTAAACTTGTAAAGTAATAAATGTTGTTGTTATTACCCAATCGGATGACGTACTGCACGACAAGAGCAGTAGAGTATCCCATTAGGTGCATCAGATTGTCTTCGACCCACTTTTTCAAATCCGCCATCTTACGTGGGATTAGGTTTACAGTAAGGGTTTATTTACCAGCTCAGTAATAAGGAGGAAGAGAACGGGCTGTGCAAAGGGAAAGACGACGCACAGAAACAGTGAAGCAGAAGGTACGGGGGAGCGGGAGAGAGAGAGAGATGGGTGGCGCAGTTCGGTTTGGAACCAGAGATGAAGCAATTTAGAGTGAGAACCGACTTGGGAGAAAACAAATTGGGAGAAGAAGAATTGAGTCGAATTAATGAAATTATTTTAATTTCGAATTAGGGCCTAGTTTTGGGCTTTCCATAAGATATTGTATAATCCCAGTATTTAGAACAAGGGAGAATTTCTTGTGTCTATGTAAACTTTTAAAATGGGACTGAATTATCTGCAGGATTTTTCTACTGTCACTGAAATATGTACCTCATCAAAATTAAAAATCAATATTTAAATTTATAAATAATATTTAAATTTATAAACATGTCTAGACACACACTTGTCAGTCTCACTGGGGACAGAAAAATCATACCCCCTCTGTCCTTCTAAAATAGATAATATTTTCATGAAAACACAATAATATCTAATATTTTTCAAAAAAAAAATAATATTCTTTCTTCTATCTCCTTCTATTTATTTACCATTTTATTTAATTATTTAAAACATGAATTGACAAATATACCCTTTTAGTTTTAATTGGAGATTGCCTCATCCCGTGCCAAATTATATTTGAATGAGTTAAATTTAATGGACGGACTAAAGAAATAATGCTCCCTGCTCATAAGCATTGCAATAAGTCCATATAGTAGTATAGATCGAAAACAATTCCGAATGAAAAGAGAACATGCTGCTTATTCTGCAGGAGTTATGAAGGTTTATCCATGGGGTGAGCTAGCAGACGATAGGAATACTGTTACGGATTGAATAAGAGATAAAACAGATGAAACTCTCTTACGGATCAATATTTTTGTTTTTAAAATTCTAACGGTCAATCCGAACCATTCAATATAATCCCCATATGAGTACGTATGTGCAGACTGAATTTTATATTTTTTAGAATTTTTTTACTATTTTTTAAGATAGATAGAAAATCACTTGATTTGAAAATTCTGGGTCATCGAAAAACACTAATTTTCTACCTATCTTTAAAAATAGTAAAAAAAAAAACTCTAAAAAAATATAAAATTCAATATGCAAGTACATATTTGTATGAAAATCATGTTGAACTGTTTGGATCGACCGTTAGAATTTTAAAAACAAAAATATTGATCTGTATTACAGACCAAATTGTGCTGTGCATAGCATCATAGACTCACTCATATAATTTAGTTTCACCAAAATGAATGAAATAAAGGTTTTTTGGAAACCATAGAATTATCACCAAAGAGCTGAGAGAGTACATTAAGACCTAGATACCCCTTAGTGATTAAATGCATCTTGGGTCGAACAATTAGATAGGCAGGATGGCTGGATGTAATAGAGAGTCATGTCCGAGAAAAAAAAAATTTACAATACATAAAGCTGAAAATTTTAACAAATTATGAAAAAGGGAGGAAATCCAACAAAGTGGGTGAAGAGCACAGTGTCAGGACAAGGAGAGAACTGGCATGACAAGTCAGGCAAACGAGCGAACGGGAGATACACATCGCAGGTTGCGCGGAACTCGGACCGGGGCACCTGCAAAAGGGCAGGCCACTCGAGCGGGATGGCTATGGCCTATGGGGCAGTTGCCGAACTGGTTAAGCCGTTAAGGGTCGAGTAATGGGTCCTGGCCACACACCTTCTGGCACGTAACAGTGCCTTTGTGCATACAATTAAAATTATAAACTGTTAAATCCGGTGTTGAGAAAAGGCACACGCTCACAAGGCCATCCATGGTCGGTTACAATTTTTCAAACAACCGATAAATGATATACTACCTCTTTTGGTTTTTCAATTCCAGTTGGTGATGAACAAACTTGAAAACATTTGTTAGGTGTACATTCACAAACAAAAAAAAAATCAAAGGCTTCTATATAGATATATTATAGTCAAACATAACCCATACTAAACCACCATTATAAAAAAAATTATGGCGATCAGCACACCCAAATTACCTTATATATAAAATAATATACGGCAATCAACAACATACCCGATATTACCATTTTCTCTCTCCTGTTAGAAACAAAATAAACAAAATAAAAAAGAAGTAAAAAGGAGCATCAAGTAGATCTTTTGTCCAACTTACGCATCCACCTCTTGCGTGCATTCGTCAAAGCGACATCTTGCATTCTATTCAATTCCTCGAACAAATGTCTATAGTGCTCTTTTATGTCGTAAATCTCGGATTGAAGCCCCTCCTCGTCTTCTTCGTCTAGACATTGAAGGGTGTACCCGTTCAACGGCTTCTTTCCAACAGCCTCCGCCGCAATGTGACACCTGTCCGGAGGTGCACTGCTCTCTCCTGTTTCACAGTTGCAATTTTCACTACGTGTGTGACCCCCAGAGTTGAATTTCGGTGAACCGCCCGAGTCGGGTTTCACAGATGTCGATGAACCACCAGACGCTGATTTCACCTCTTCTTCACAAACAGCTCTCAGAGCGTTAATTAGAGTAGAATTTAAACTGAGTCTATTGGTATCAGGTAAGCCATCTGATCTGTTCAACTCATTTTCTAGTGTAAATTCGTTTTCCAAGGTGGACCCATTTTCCATAGTGGAGGTATTGTCGCCATTTGCCGATTCATCAGTGAGGGGCCGCCAGTCAGGCACGAGGCATACAAGGAGATAATCTATGAATTCTGATAAAAATGGCACATGGTAATCTCCGAGTTCAAGCTGCTCAACCATCTCACCAGCCACCCCGAGAGATGTGTCCGAGTCCAAGTAAAATGTAAAGTGAACATTTCTCACATGATCTGGAAAAACAAAAACAAATATAACAAGAAGAATATTATTATTAACTCATTATCTGATGGCCTTTTTTTATAGTAATATCTGTACATACCATTTGAGTCTGTAATACGCATGAACAAAGAGACGGAGTTCTCATCTATTGTTCCTCCTTCGAGTCTGAACTCAATATCTCTGTTGACTCGTACAAACTCAAGTACAGGTGGGCCTGCCTCTGCAGAGTTTGACTCACCACCACCGTTACTAATTGCAACCGGTTCTATATAGTTTGCCTCAACACCAACATCACTGGTTGGGTTCGACCGGTTCGACACCGCCTCGATATCCAACAAAATTTTCTCGGCACTTGTGCTGCGATGCGATTGTGGAGGCTGAACTGATGTTACTGTATTGTTAGGGTTTATCTCTCGTGAGGTACTGCACTGGAGAAAAGGGTTTATCTCTTGGGAGGTGCTGTACTGGAGAAAAGGGTCCTCTAAGAGCTCTTTAGCCGACTTCCTCTCGGATGCCGGAAAGAGGCACTGCTCTATGAAGTAACGGAGTTGCAAATTTGTTACCTTCTCTAGTGCTGCTGGTTTCACTCCCTGTAATTAAAAATACTATTGAGTGATCAAAATAACAGGCCGTAACAATTTTTTTATTATGTAAATCCATACCGAGGAAACACGTTTGAATATTTGAGCGGCATTGTTGCACTCATTGTACGGGTATTCAAGAGTCACCATCTCTAGCATGCACATGCCGAACGAATATATGTCGACTAGTTCATTATACTCTTCGTCATATAGCTCAGGAGCCATAAATTCAGGAGTTCCTGTAAAATTTTATATAATTTGTAACACTTCTATTATTTAAAAAGAAAAAGTGTGAGACTGCAGAACTATGCATGGCCCATATTGGTCCATAATATGGATCAATATTTTCATTTTCAAAGTCTAAACAATTGACCTGAACATTTTACTTGTAAATGTAAAATTTTACAAATTTACTTGTAGAACGAATTTAACATATTTTAGAATATTTTACTATATTTTAAAAAACAAAAGTAAAAAAAAATTCTAAAAAATGTGAAATTTAGTATGCATGTACATTTTCATATAAATATCATGTTGAAAGGTTCATATCACCTATTTGGACTTTGAAAACGAAAATATTGATCAACAGTATAGACCAATGTGCAGTATTCATAGTACCATAGCCTCACTCAAAGAAAAAGGAAATTTAAACAATTACTGATCACGAAAAGGATAAACAGATCGAACCGAGAACGCTTCGGGCCTTCGCTTGTAGCATCATCGTAGCAAGACCGAGATCTCCAATTTTAACCTCTCCACTGTTCCCATTTATAAATATGTTGTCGCATTTCAGGTCTCGATGAATAATCGGAGGCTTGTGACTGTGGAGAAACACTAGTCCCCGTAGTATCTGCCGAGCCCAGTTCTTTATCGCTTTCAAATCCACTCGCTGGTGCATCTTACGATACCTACATGTTTTAGGTACAATTCATCAATCATATTCAAACCTAGGTAAACAAATAATATATAGCCAGCTACAAATTTCAAGATCAAGATTTGAACTTTCAATTATTTGTTCGGACAATTATGTACCCCTAACAAATCACTTCATTTTAAAATGGGTTATATAAACAGACAATTCTTAAACCAACTAATTTTTCAGATAATTATATAACAACATTTGGCCCTCATAATGCAATAATAACAACAGGTATTTAATTTCAAATCCAATTGGAAACAGAAAATAAAATTAATCTGCACTAGTTCAACCAAAGCAACTCCATTATAAAAGAAAAAAAAAATCAAACAATCTGCAAATTTCAAGTTTGGTCTGAGAATTTCTCAAAACTTACGATCTGAGGCTGCCAGAGATGAATAGCTCAGTAATTATATTAATGTGTCGGTTCTCGTCGTCGACCCATGAAGTATGAAACCTTAGAATGTTTTGATGTCGGAGAGTCTTCAGAAAATGAACCTCGGAGTACAGCCGAGAAAGATTTTCTGGCGATTGGAGCATCTGCTCTATGCTCACTTTATTCCATGCAACTTCAATGCCATCAATTTGATCAAATGCCTTGTACCTATTTTACAATTTTCTAGTTAAAACATGTGTATATAAGAAAAAGACCTAATTACATAACAGATGTTGATTTTTAACTATTATCATAGGTTTACACAGATCTCTGAACTTTTTTCTAATTCATTCAAGGCCCCTTCGGTAAATATCCCTTAATTTCTGGTGAAATTTCAACTAGATCCTTCCATAAGTTTAGCTAATAGCCAAATTAACATCATTATTTGATTTCTGAAAGTAATGTAAGATTTTCTTTGAGTTATCGAGTAATAATCGACAAATTTGCAACTATTACTTTAGAACTAGCCAAATTAACATCATTATTTGATTTCATTTTGTATTTAAGTCTCAAAATACCAGTTAAATAATTACATGAAGCGGGACGGTAGGAGTAATTTATTTAATTTACAAACTACAACTATAGCAAAGTACGAAATCATTCATATGAAATTACTAAAATGGAGATGTAAAACTCACACTTTCTTGTATGCTCCCTTTCCCAGAACATCACTGTACTGAATATCAACAGATCATATCAGTAATTTCATCCATCAAATAATTAAAAAAATATATAGGAGTAAAACATTAAAAAAAAAAAAACAAATACATACTCGCAAGTACCGTTGAGTGGGGTCTATCTCGACAACACCCTCGGGATCCGTGTCACTTCCCGCCTTGCTACCTCCATTCTTTCCCATTTTATATAATAATTATTATACACAAAAATCCAAGCTAAAGCAATTGAAATCACGATCTAAGCAACAACAACTACAAGCGGTGAGAACTACAAGAGAGTTATAGAATTGAAGAGAAAAATGGGTATCTTTTCGGAGCTTTCAGAGAAGGCCTCGGATGCGGCGGAGAATGGGTCGGGTTTGGAATGGTGCACCAAGAGGTTGTTCGACAACCCGAGATCCATAACCCCCCTTTGAACTACCACGCGGCGACTTCTCATTGACGTATTTCAAGAGCAAATCTCATCGCCTCTTCCTAGTGCGGTGAAGCAACGGGGAGAGAATCCGCCGATCCGAGCGCTCCTAGGAAGATAGGAGGCAGAATCTAAAAAACATTGGAAAAACTGGAGAAAAGAAAAAAAAAAGATAAAATTGGAGAAATTTTACGTTTATTAAATCCCTATTTTGAATGAAACTATGAAAAAAATCTGTCGAAATTGGGCTAAAAAACCAAAGAGGAGATGAAACGAAACCCTAGGAATTTAAGGGGAGGGATTGCGCGAGGAATTCGGTTACCCTAAAGTAACTCAAATTTTTTTTTGATCTACACCGTCAGATTTTCTGTAGCACGGATATTAAAGGGGCCTGTGCATTTCGTATCGGGCCGGATTGGCCCTGATTTTGATTGGACGGTCAAGATATAAACATAAAAAAAGAGTTACTTTAGGGGATATGGACTAGCGGAGAATGGACGGAATGGAGACAAAATCGGAGGATCCAGCACAACTGATTTGCTTGTTGTTACATGAACATGGTTTATTTTTTGGTTATCAACACCGGAGATGAGATGCTGCGGACAATGTAATATTCAAAGCTGTCTAGACCGTCCGATCAACGTCAAAATTTGTACAAAGAGTTTAGATTCAAGTCATTCAAATTTATCAACTTCTAAATCAATTCGCACAAATTTTAATGCAGATAGAATGTTTTAAGTTCGGTTTTGCATAAAATTTGTTCAAAACACTTTGGACAAAATATAATTCTAAAATTAAATATTTGTTGTGACGCGGTTTGTTTTTTTATTGGATGTGGTTGATGCAATTTTGTGACTTGCATTCTTTATTTAGCAACAATTTATTAAGATTTTTTTTCTTCTAATTTTAGTATCTAGCTAAGAGCGTATATTTTTTTTTCTAATAAAAAAGTTCGTAGAAATATCATTAAATAATAAATATGAAAGTATATTACAGGAGAATTAGGGTTCAAATTTATGAAGAAAAGTTCCAAAATTAAAAAAAAAATTACAGCAAACGCCGTAGGTTAAAAAATTTAATCATAGTTATCCCTTGTATTTATTCAGAATATACTTAATAGTTATAAACACCTCAAGCATTTAATTTAAAGACATACTTTACATGTGTATATGTATCATAATATTATAGGGTTCAAATGCACAATTTTTTTGTTGCTCCAATATGCTCCAATATACTCCATATTATTTATCTATGTTCTCAAAGTCCGTACAGTCAATCCGAACCGCTAAACATGTTTTTCATAATAAAAATATGTTTGAAGACCAAATTTTATATTTTTTAGAAATTCTTTACTATTTTTTTCATAGGTACAATATCACTTTGTAGGATGATCCAAAATCTACCTATGAAAAACAAATAGTAAAAAAATTCTAAAAAAATAAAATTTGGTCACCAAGTATATTTTATTATGAAGATCGTGTTAAGCGGTTCGGATCGATCGTTCGGACTTTGAAAACAGAGATAAAACAGTGTGGATTGTATTAGAATACATTGAAGCACCAAAAAATAGTTCATTTGAATCCTCCCCTTTGAAATATACTAATTGACTAAACACCTCATGCATCAAGACATATAATTGACTAAACACCTCATGAATAATTTATTCATTATTTATAATTGACTAAGCACCTCATCCTCATGCATCAAGATATACAGTTGTGCGGTGTATTATATATGTATCATTTTTGAAATAGATTAATTTAAAGAGATTATTCATAATTTACAGGGCTATTAAACAAAATGGTTTTAGGGTGACAGGCGTACAATGACAGGAACATGGGCCCCACCAGAGCTTGAGACTCAGACTACGTAGACAAACGTACAATTTCAAATGACGGCGAGTCGGCGATAACTTTGCAAAATTTTATTCTGCATTTATAATAAAATAAAAGGTCTCCATACAAAATGTGGAATATTTCTTTGTACTTTGGATGCTAGCTTAAGCTAATAAAAAAAAAATTAGTTATTTGTCACTCCAAAATCTTAAAATCTGAAAACTGCCATCACAAAACTATAAATCTGAAAAATGTCACTTTAAACTTAGTTAATTTTTAAATTTGCCACAAATACACAATTTTTATATTTTTTTTATTAAAAATTAACTGAAAAATACAGTTTTGAGATACGTATAATGAGGGGTCTGAGGGTATATAGAGAAATACAAAAATATATATCTCAAAACTGTATTTTTCAGTTAATTTTTAATAAAAAAAAAGTATAAAAATTATGTATTTGTGGCAAATTTAAGAATTAACTAAGTTTAGAGTGACATTTTTCAGATTTATAATTTTGTGATGACATTTTTCAGATTTGAAGGTTTTGGAATGGCAAATAACCAATTTTTCCTAAAAAAACATCAACCAAATCCGAATTTTCTAATTGTAGCATTTTGGAAAAAAAAAAATGGTGGGCTATCCTAAAAACTCAAAACCTAGCAGGCAAAATGCATATCCTCTGAGGTAGCAAAATATTTATCCTTGGATTACATTTCTCCAATTGGAATCCGGACCGAGATGGAACGCACAAGATCGCTGTAATGATTGTATTGATTCTGATTGGACGGTTTAGATCCAAACTGAAATATTTTGTTACCTTAGGTGATACGAATTCAATTGCATGCAAACAGGGGCAGAGTCGGACTTTCAAGCTATGGGAGTCAAACGTGAATAAAGATCAATCATATAAAAATTTTATGCCACAAATGGAATCAATTATACTACCCATAATACTTTGCTCTAAATTATATAAAAAATTATACTCAAAAACAATATATTTTTTTTAAATAATGGAGGTCAGTTCACAACAAACATAGTTCTGCCTCTGCATGTAGAACTAACTTTGGTGTCACTCAAGTATGCATGTGTCAATTAAAAAAAAACTACTGAGGATCAGAAATTTCATCTCAACTTTTGAGGCGTTAACCGTTGTTTTTTTTGTTTTCAAATGTGGTATTTTCAGAATAAAACCACAGAGAGTTTGTAGATTTCTTCGCGAGCTCTCCAAATTGTAGTCATACAGTAAAATTGATTGTTTCTATGAAAAAATACCTTGCTTTGAAATTGGAATTTTCTTTTACTTCTTTTTTGTTGAATTTCTTTGACTTGCAAATTAATTTTTTTAATCAAAATTAATTATTGTCAACAAATAAATTTTTTTACTTTACTTCTCTTTCAATTTTTGATGGGTCATATTACTAGATAGCACTTCACTTTAACGCGCTGCGATGTTCATTAGCAACTCACAACTACAAAAATATATTACGAACATTACGTCCTTATTCAAATATTATATCATTATTCCATAAACATTACGAACAATACAAATTCCCGTAATGTTAACATCTTTAAAGAGATGTTCAAGAAAGAAATAAGCAGATCTAATCAGTGTTTTTTTGTACCTGTATTTAAATTTGTATAGTACTTCACTTTTAAAGGGATTAGTATAGTGCATTTTGTACCTGTATTTAAATTTATATAGTCTATTTTTAAAAATCAGTGTAAAAGTATATATAATTAGTTTATTTGTACAGTCTATTTTCTTCTTCAGAAGATTTTGTACTTATTTAAAAAATTAGTAAAAAGTTTAAAAAAAAAATAGAAAATTTAATCTCCAAGCATATTAAAAATATTTTTAACATGAAAATTCTGTTGAGCAGTTTAAATCGTATTTGGACTTCTAAAACTGAAATAAGAATGCACAACATAAGAAGAATTTCGCTAAATAAGAATCGTATCGAGCAGTTTGAATCGTATTTCGCTAAAGAATAATTTTTCTTCAATTATACACCTACATAAAACGATATACAATTGCTCTCTTTCACTTTTGCAAAAATACCATTCAAAAAAATGCCAGCTTTCATTCACTGAAAATAACCTGACTACAAGCACCAATTGCTAAATACCGGAGATATGAAGTAATTGCAAAAAAAAGGGAAAGCATTTTAGCCTATCTCCAGCTGAATCTCAAGTAATTATAATACGGAGTAAGAATACGGTATTACGCTTAGCGCATATTTATCCGTATTATGGATCGATATCTTCATTTTCAAAGTCCAAACAATATATCAGAACCATTCATCAAGATCTCCATATGAAAATGTACTAGTAGATCAAATTTTATATTTTTTTAGATAGGTAGAAAATCACTTGATTTAAAGTTTCTAGACCATTCAAAAGTAATGATTTTCTACCCATCTGATAAAATAGTAAAAAATTATAAAACATGTAACATTTAGTCTGCAAGTATATGTTAAAATGAAAATCACGTTGAATGGTTCAATTGACTATTTGGACCTTGGAAACAAAAAATATTGACTCATAGTACGGACCAATATGCGATAGTACCATAGCCTCACTCTACTAAGATGTTACTCTGTACAAAAAAAAACTAATATCAAGACCATAGGTAAAGCAACCATGCAAAAGAGGTAAAAAATGGTTACTGAAATTTGTATGTACACAACTGCACCGTCAATTACCTGTAAATGATGAAACCATTTTAGTATCTTCATCTTAATAGTGCTTTAAAGAACGGTACCGGGTCTTTGCCAGAATGGTAAACCTAGCATGTTATTTCTCACAAATAAAGACATGGATTCTAAAGCTTAACCAATTCCTATTTTTTTATTGGTAGAATAAAAGAATATCAAAATTTCACCCAACCATTGATTCCGGACAATTTCTTTTTATACCACAACCGCTGAATTATTCAGGGGTTGAAACCATTTTTCAACTGCAAAATAGCAGTTGAAATCTGCATTATTCTCTTTTGAAAAACTGGCTGTCTGATAACACAGATTTCAACCGCTGTGGTATAAACGACATTGTGCGAAATCAATTGTATTTGTCTAATTATAGTACCCACACACTGAGCAAATACTAGACCGGTACAGGAGACTCTAACAGTATACACAGTAAACAGCGTACTAGTTATCTGTATACATGCCAGAATTAAATTTACCCAAAAACCCAAGCAGTTTTGCATATTCGGAGTTACAAGGAAATATGAAAAGAAACATGCTCTGAACCTCTGTTAATATCAAAACTAAGTTTACGAGTCACTGAATTATGCTGCTCTGGAAGTAAAGAATTCTGCAAAATAAAAAGGTAAATTGGGAAATCAGTGCTTGGGCTTAAATATCTAATCATACCAAATCAAATATACAATATATAAATCACAAACTTGAACATTTAACCCCTAGTTTTTGGTACAGCAATTTTTTTGGTTTTTTCAATAATTTATTTTCACAAACTTAATCAAAGAAACATATTGAAGGTGAGTCAAGTGGATGGCAAGGCATAGAGAAATTAGGTGGTACAGCACACGGCGGAATACCCCAGTTGACAAAATTTGATAAAGGTATACAAACCGAGGCACCTCTTGGGTTGAACCAAGACAAGATGTTAGGGTTGTTTGAAGGCGGGTCATACATCCCTTGTGGAGCCAAATAGTGCTCCTGCAAACAAATACAAAACTGTCTAATAAACGGAAAACCCAAAAAAAATTGTGACTAAGTACAGAAAAGGAGAAAGGAAAACCTGAGAGGGTAAAATAGTCTCTAGTGGGAAGGAGCATCTGGAAGGCTTTATTGCTGTACTGATCTGTGCCGGTTGGTTACAGTAAACTTGCGATGATGATTCATTTCTTAATACTTGGTTTTTCTCCTCATTCCCCCCTGTTCCACAGAAAAGATCAAAAAGTTTTGAATATGTATTAATTGGGAACAATTTCACAATTTCAAGATGCCAATCAGCACATATTCCTGGAAGGTGACAAAAAGATCATATCCAGCACTGCCAGAGGCGGAACTAGAAAATTAATTTTATTAGGGGGGCTGAAACGTAAAATGCATAATATGTGAAAAAAAGATAATGTGTGGTCACTGGGAATTTGGGATTGAACCCAAGTCTCCACAACTACTAAATGGAATTCTAAGCACCAGGCTAGAAGCACACATTTAACATTTCATGAGTGGGCTGAACTTTATAAAAACTTTTAAGAAAAATTCAATTCAATTAAAATTTAATACACATGATTAAATTTTTTGAAATCATGAGGGTGGCTAAGCACCCCCTGGGCACCTAGATCCGCCCCTGCCCACATTCTATATTTACTTCTAAAGACAACCAAATAATCCTCACTGTTTTTATATCTATATGCAGGTGGAACTAAGAGGAGATACATTTGGTTAATTTAGAAAGAA
The DNA here is from genome assembly GCA_024447775.1 of Carex cristatella. Lineage (NCBI taxonomy): Eukaryota > Viridiplantae > Streptophyta > Magnoliopsida > Poales > Cyperaceae > Carex > Carex cristatella. Next base: position 1,952,074 of record JAJHPF010000005.1, on the reverse strand, counting down.
ATTAGCAAGGAAGTATTATATGCAATATTTCCTACTAGAGGGGCGTATGAGATGCTTTGATCATTTTCAAGGGTCACGATCACTTTGACATTCTGTACAGGTATAGATAAATATTTACTACCACCTTTAAAATACTATCCATTTCAACTGAAAATTGATCTTACAGAAGAAATATTTAATCAAATAATTAATTTTATTCATGTACTTTTTTTTTTTGACGGTTGGCGATTTATTCGTTTACTTTTGTTTGTTCTCGATGCTTTGCTTATTTATTTAATTACTCATTTTCTTACATTGGGGTTCTTTGGTTTTACTGAATGAGTAAAGAAATCATACTTGCAATTTCAGAGTTCAGTCGAGGCAAGTTGTTTTGCACCGTAACCTTCTCTTTTCTTTTATTTCCACCTTCACCCTTCCCTTTCTTAACCCTCTTGTTTCTCTTTCCTCCGACAACACCTGTGTCTTCTTCATTTGTCTCTCTGTTTTGTGGGACCTCACGCAAAAAATTCCCCACCTCAACATTTAGTCGGTTGATTTCATTTTCAAAAATTTGCAGGGCATCCTCTGAACATACACTTTTCAAGATAATTGACACTGCCTTCCGCCAGACCCGATCGTATTGCTCCATTAGTGGGTCCCGGAGTCCTGTTTCAGCCAAGACCCGAAAATTTTCAGGCATCACCTTCAGAGTATCATATTTGGTCCACCTTTTTAAAATGTATCGGGTTGGAAGGTGAAGTATATTGTTATGGCTAAACACCTTCAATGCATGCATGCAGAGTAACCCGATTTCTTCAAATTTTCTACAACTACATTTGATTTCTAAATTACATGGGTTTAATTCTACAACTCCGAATTGTATATTACCAGGAAGGGAAACCCTAAAAAAATAATTTGGCCTGTCCATAGAAATCGGTTGACATATGCATTGTAGTTGGTTTTTGAATTCCTCTTCAAATTCAGCATAAACTACTCTTGTATACGAGTTTGATGCCTCAATTAGCATCGGTGTATCTACCAACAAAATCGGTTTTGTTTGCCTTGACTTGTGATCTTCGTACAATTCCTTCTCTCTTAACTTGCTTAGTAACTTTTGGAAGTGCTCGATAAATTCGGAGAGAGTTTGCTTTCGAGGCACAAAAGATACCATTTTGGTGTACCAAAGCCCATTTTTCTCGTACTGCATACAACTCTTGAATCCATGAATGACTAGAAAGATTGTATTGACTATTTAAGTCAACCCACTTTTGGTGAAAAACATCTTTGGTGTTACCTCGATAGAAAATACAACTTTTAAAATCCTTTAGAAAAATTGGATAAGAGCTGCACAATTGGGAGATGTTAATCAAAGCATTTTGAGTTAAGTGCCACAAACAAAGGCGATGTGCACAATCTGAGAGTGTCAAACCAACTGCTCTTTCCACTGGGGCCCAATTGTCAGTGAAGATAGTCTTTGGTTGTTTGCCTGACACGGCCTCCAAGAAAGTCTTAAAAACCCAAACAAAAGACTCGGTCGTCTCGTCCAATAACAAAGCAGTACCAAAAACTACTATTTATTTGTGATAACTAATTCCTAGAAAAACCGCAATAGGCAATTCATTTTTATTATTACACCTATATGATGTGTCGAACAAAACCACATCCCCAAAATACGAATAATCCAAAATCGACCTTGAATCAGCCCAGAAAAAATTGGTCACTTGTTCCCTATCATCCAATTGCACTGAATAAAAGAAACACGGGTCTTCTAGTTTCTTTGCATTCAAAAAATCCAATAGAAACTGAGCATTCCCTGTTTCCAATTCCCGCATCTGATTTGTATGCAAGTATCCCGTTTGATCCTTTAATGCAAACCCTATGTTCTCAGCCTCGCACGCCTCTTCTATGGGAAGTACTAGGGGTTCATTAGCAGCCCTCTCTCGTTCTTCAACCCTCTTATGTGACCTCAATAAATGCGCCTTGTGGGGCCTTACCAAAGGATGGTTATGTTCATAGATAACTTTACCGACGACCCAGACATTCTCTTGACTAACTTTGAATTCAATTCTCGCCATGCAATTGGTACGCACGGTTTCTCTTGGTTTTTTGGTAACATGTGTGCGGTGTTTCTGACGGGCACCCTCATTGCTACATAAGAAATGCTTATTTCGTACCGTACCGTCTTTTCTACGCCCCAAGTGACCTTTTCTTACACTGAAACCCTTTCTTTGTGCATATTTGTTATAGAACCGATACGCTTGCTCTTCTGAGCGGAACACCATGCCGACTTCAGGCTCGATCTTCCGTGGCCACCTCTCCTGCGGCAACTCTGTGGTAAGGGTATCATTAACCGGATTTGTTGTTTCTCGGTTGCTACCATCATCGCTATCATCACTAAAAGATGGTTCAATTGTTCGGATTAAGTTGTCCTTAGATGATGATTCAATTAACATCTCCATTCCTATAATCAGAGAATCAATGATTGAGAGCACGTTATTAATGTATCAATTGATTAATACCAGGTACCGATGGTACAATTACAGTCTAAAGATGTCAAAACTGATATAGAAAAATATGAACACTAAATGGTGAACAGAGAGTAGTAGTACCCGTTAAAGACGGAGCCAAGCGTCTTGCGCAAATGAAAAACCGCAACGCAATGTAACGCTGGAATCGAATCAGACCGGAAAAGGGAGAGGGGAGGAGGGGGTGACAACGACCACCAGCGGCGGCGGGCTGATTCCTCCCTCCGACTCACGGCTCACCGACTGTGTGACTGATTCTTCAGATTTTAATTTAATTTTTTTGTTTTTACCATTTGATCCTTCGAACATTCCAAGGCAAGGAAGGCAACTAATTCACATCCTCTGAGATATCTCAAACTTTGAGTGGTTTACTGGAAAATCTTAACCGTTAAAATAAGTTTTTCACGAATCTTAACCGTTAATTTTTTTGTTTTTACCATTTGATCCTTCGAACATTCCAAGGCAAGGAACGCAATGAATCCGTATCCTCCGAGATATCTCAAACTTTGAATGATTTTCTGGAAAATCTTAACCGTTAAAATAAGGTTCCCACGAATCTCAAAACAAAAATAACACTGGCCCCGGCCTCTCCCCGAATAGACACCGTGCACGTCGGTCACGCAAAAGTTGAGATATCTCAGAGGATACGCACTGGAAGGCAACGGGGGTTAATAACCGCTGCCATCGGACTAAATTCAGTCCAATACCCGGTCTAGATCGCCAGATCTACGTTAAGATTTCGTGCGTAAATTAAAAATCGACCTGTTAATCTAAGAGAGTGAATCTCAACGTCATCGAAAGGCCTAGAAAGAACATCGGACGAATTTGGTCCGATGGGCATCGGACCCCTTCGCTCCGCTGCAAAGACTGCTGAGCCTGCCAGAAAAACAAATATTAATTTTATTGGGCTGGGCCGGACATTTAGAGTTTTAACTGGGCCATTAATTACTACTCGTCTTTTTTTTTTTCCTTTCACGATTAGTTGGTGTGAGCTACGGCCTACATGTGTATTTTAGAAATAAATATAAATATGTTAGCATTTTTTTTCTACCAAATTATATTACATTATGCACAAGATTTAGGTTATATTTAATCACAATTGAACAGTTTATTTAAATGGATAGCATACAATGCACCAAATTGGGCTATATTAATTATAATTTTTTACCATAACGCCCTTCAGAGTATAATGATAACAATAAAAACCAACTAATAATACAAAATTATCAATAGAAGCTACAGAGTATCTGTCAAGTCAACAATAAGTATATTGCAAAAATTATACCCAAAAAAAAGTTTCTTTAATTAAACATTCTCACTGGAAAAGATTTTTTTTTTATTGGACAGGAAAAAAGTCTCCTGAAAAAAATAAACGGATCTGGCAAAGATAATTTGATCAGGCCCTGATGCTTAACAATTCACGCTCGAGTTCTTGTCTAGTTAACAACCGGGATGATGGAGCGTATGGTGCATTTGATATATCGTCCGGCTTAATGGGTTGTACTACAAAATGTTTTTGAAGAGAATTTAGGGTTTTCTCTATGAAAATCAACTTGCTTGGTATAATATCCTTCATCCTGCAAAGGAACTCTGTATGTGATCTTTCCTGTAACCATAAAAGAACTATTTACCAATTTTTTTTTTTCAATTTCACAATACAATAATTATAATCAATAAGCAAGAAGAATGTACAGAAAGTCACATAATATAAATCCAACAAAATAAAGCTAATAGAATTTGACATTAAAACAGAAAGCACGTACCGATCGGTATTTTGGGGTTCGTTGAGGGTGCTTCAAGTAGTCCATGTTTCTTACATCATAATCCCATAGAAATGAGGTGTGGTGAATCCATTTATTTTTTGTTATGGATTGTGCATTTCCACCAAATTTTAGGTTATCAAATACATAATCTGAGAAAAAAGAATAAATTTAAAAAGTAGAATCAGTCATAATTAACAGTATATGTTTTGTTAAGAAGTGTTTAGTTGGTGCACCTAAACACTTTCTTATCATCTGTCCTGGACCCCTGGTACATTCACATAACCAACCCAAATAGAATCAGTTATTGGTAAATGAGACATATATATATATATATTTTTTTTTGCTTTGCGTTTTTACTTTTACCCAAGTTAATAATCTCATCCCTTGTATATATCTAATAACACATGCATCTATTTGGTACAACTGGTTTCTAACACTAGAGTACTAGTACGCACTATACAGTATTGGATTTAATCCAAAAAAAAAAAACTAGTATAAGATTGTAACATCACAAATATATTAAAAATAACAAATATTAAAAGTACTGGAAAATCATGTTACCATTTTCTCTAAGAGAGAATTTGCCGAAGTCACGAAGCGCGTCTTGGTACAGTGTGCCAGTCCAAGACATTATTGGCCGGGGATAAAGTTGCAACAAAGGCACAGCCTCTCTATTACATATTAATGTGACAAATATTGTCTCTTTATCCACAATGACGGTACCGCCCCCGGTAAATCTCTTAATTACAGGAACCTGATTGTGAATCACCGACTTGATGTTAATTAATTCTGACGGTTTCCTGATGTATTAAATTTTGTATTTTTAGTCAGATTTCTAGTTTTAACATATTTGTACCATTCAGGGTTGCATCTATATGTAATATTTACAAGCATATTTTCTCTAATTATCTGTGCTTGTTTAGGGTTTCCAAGTGCAAGTAGAAGACCATAATCTCATACTCTTTTTAAAATTAACATTTAGACACAAAAAATCACTCAGATCAGGTATCATATTCTTGAATCAGTAAAGTGTGGATACCACTGGCAATACCAGCTCTCTACTGGTACAGTTCAAAAATGGCAGGAACTAAAGTACTAAACTATACAAGTACAAGTTATTAAAAAGAACCTGTCTTATTATTCTTATTTTTACAAGTACACATTAGTACCAAACTATACAGGTACCATATTTATACCATTCTGGGTTAAGGGTCTCCAAGTGCAAGTAGAAGACCATCATCTCATACTGTTTTCAAAATTTACATTTAGACACAAAAATCACTCAGATCAGGCATCATATTCTTGAATCAGTAAAGTGTGTGGATACCACTGGCAATACCAGCTCTCTACTGGTGAGGTTCATAAATGGTAGGAGCTAAAGTACTAAACTATAAAAGTACAAATTATTAAAAAGAAACCTTTCTTATAATTAATATTTTGACAAGTACACCTTAGTACTAAACCATACAAGTACCATATTTATACCATTCTGGGTTAGGGTTTTCAAGTGCAAGTAGAAGACCATGATCTCATACTGTTTTCTGAATTTACATTTAGGAACAAAACCAATCAGATCAGGTATCATATTCTTGATTAAATTGGGTGTGTGAATACCACTAAAATACCAGCTCTCTACTGGTAAGGTTCACAAATGGTAGGTACCAAACTATACAAGTACACATTAGTTAAACTTAGAACCCTTTCTTGTGTGATAAACCCAAAAATGGTTGTTTCACGCATATGTGTTTTACTGTTACCAGTAGGTAATTGTAGGTAATTGGTACCAGTAGGGGGTTAATTGGTACCAGTAGGGGGTTAATTGGTACCAGTAGTAAGGAGTTGATACTGGTACTTAGGAATGCGGTGGTAGTTGGTTTTGCTTCTTTGTTTTTCTTTCCAGAATATTGCACGTATGCGGTTGTTTCTTTAATGAAAAAACCTTGCTTATAATTCTTAATAAAAGAAGGAAATTACCCAGATATCCCCATGACTATAGTAGGCTGAGGCGTACCGACATTGATTATACACCAATTTTTGAAATCGCATCTCAAAAGTCTCTCCTCCAAATGCAACTGGTCTAAAATCGGAACACCTTGCATTCGGACCAGATTCATTACTGGGAGAACGGATTTTTTGGCAACATTCAAATTCATCCTCAGATAGCAACACAATTTGCCTTAGGATCTGATCGGAATAAAGATCAATTAAAACAGAGTTCAATTCAATAGAAAAGAGGAGAAGAATTGATTTGAAAATGAATTTCCTTGATCAGAATTGATTTGAAGAATCACTGAGACTCACAACTCTTCCGCCTCTCCGCCTCTCCGCCTCTTCTTCTTCCTAGCCGACAGCAGTGTAAAGAGAGAGAAGCCAGACGAGGGTAGTTGTGTATTTTCGTAGAGGAGACGGAGAGAAGATCAGAAGAGGAGAGCGAATGCTTTTTTCTTTCGGAGACTGGTTGAGCCTTGAGGCCTTGTTTGGTTTGTTTGGGCTTCGGGCCTTAATTTGGGCCATCGAGAGAGAAAGAGGGAGGAGGAAATGTGGGTCTAGAAATACGTACTACTAAGATTTATTATGATAGGATTTTTGGTCATTTTTTTTTTTGGAATTTGGATCTCGTATGTAGTAAATCAAAATTTGATTCGTCAGGAAATGTGGATCATAACTCTGGTTTTCATAGGAAACAATGCCTTCTTACTTCAGGTAGAAATAATTAATAAAAAGAAATTATAGGCATATTGTTTGTCTTACGAATTGGTTGTGCATTGATTTTCTTTCAATTTAAATAACATCTAATATTTCTATCAATTACTTTTATATACAGAATTTTTTGTAAATTTAAAGTCTCTGGTTAACATCGAAGCTTGTATGAAATTTCATTATTTTTACATTCTTATTGTCGGATTTCTAATTTTCTAAATACAAATTATTTTTTATCATTTTTCAAGTAGAACTAGAATGCTCTTAAGTTCACCAAGCCTATTTGTGAACTCAATTCTAAAACTTATTGGATTGACTTCAAATGACGAATCTGAACCGTTGAAGCTCTTCTACCTTATGAGTGATGCATCTACATGCAAAAAAATTAAACTTTCAAATTAATTTAGTATTTAGTCGAGCGGTCAAAAGTAGAAGGTTTATAAATTAATTTTAATGCATTCATTTTTTGAACAACTTTTGGTCACTTGACTCCATACATAATTAATTCAAAATTTTAATTTTTTTGCATGTAGACACATCACTCATAAGGTATAAGGGTTTCAACGGTTTGAATACGTCATTTGAAATCTATCCGATAGATTTTAGAGTTAAGTTCACAAAGAGTCTTTGTGAACTTAAGAGCACCCTAGTTTTACTCTCATTTTTCAATTAGTACTATTGTTATTATTTACTCTCATTTTCAATTAGTTATTATTATTATTATTATTATTTACTGTCGTTATCATTATTAGTTCTTTCACTATTATCGTAATTGTTGTCATCATTCTTTCACTGTCATCGTCATGCTATTATTTGTCTATTATTTTAAACAAAACAAAGATAAAGTATAGTGACATAATATAAAGTTATTCTAAAATAAATATTTATGCTCCAACAAAACATGACCTATCAACATTTTAGCAATCAAAGAGAGGAGCGATCAATTCGCCCAAACAGGATTGATACCTCATTTTATTCCACTAAATTTACTTCACCTTGAGAGGTGTATTAGTTTTACTTCACCAAATATTGGATTTTAATGATCAAAATATCCCTAGTTAATTCGCTTGTTCCAAGGACAACTTGGTCATTTACATTTTGCATTGCTATTGAACTAAAAAATACTTTTCAGTCTTCAGAAATCTACCTTCTACAAAAGATAAAAGAAGAAATGAAAATAAAACTATGATACCTAAAAGCCATAAAGAAATTAAGCCAAAAAAAAAAAAAAATCAGATAATAAAATCAACATGTATATATTACTCTAATTGCTGTTACAAGATTCCTCAGAGTTCTCTTTAGCATTGTTTTTTTCTTTTCCCATGACTTGAAGAAAAACAGAAAGATCCAAAACCCTGCAATGCCACTTCCAAAAAAAAAACTTAAATAGCTTGTGGGTCAAGCCAGTGCTGACTTGTCGGCCAAATATTGGGCCAACGCATCCCTTACAACCACCCCGTTTTCATCGGCCACGCCACACACCTGCGGCTTATAGCTCCCATCATGTAGGCACGACGAATGCACCGTCATCGCCTCGTTTATCTCATCATCCTCCATATGATCTATTATGATGTTGTGCAACAAGGCGCACACTAGGATCATGCGAGGCAACCTATGCTTATCGGGTCGCCACATCTCTCCCTGAAAAAACCGCCACATATCTTTAAACCGTGCAAGTGCCCTCGATGCCACCGATCGGGTCGCCGAATGCCTCTTATTGAAGCCCGATTTGTGCGCAGATGTATCTGTATCTTGGTACGGTGTAATCAGCCAGGGTAATAGCGGGTACCCGCTGTCTCCTACGATGTACTCTCTTATTTCAGAACAGTTCAAAAGATTTACTGGTTTGCCACTAAGACGGGCCCCCTTCTCGCAGAGCTTGTAGAAACCAGAGCTATTTAGAATTTGGAGCTCGTTCATGCTCCCGGGCCAACCTGTTATCATGTCTCTGAAACGCATATCCGGGTCGACAATGACCTGAAATAAAGGATCCGTATCAATATTGGGCTGGATACCGGTTTGATGGGATTCATACCCAGAAGAGTGAGGCTTTTGTACTAAGCATAGCACGGATTGGTCCGTCTATTGATCAATATCTTCGTTCTCAAAGTTCCAACAATCACTCTGAACCGTTCAACATGATCTTCGCATGAAAATGTACTTGCAGACTAAAAGTTATAATTTTTTAGAACTTTTTTTACTATTTTTTTTGTTAAGTAGAAAATCACAGTAAAAAAATAGTAAAAAATTCTTAAAAATTGCAAAAGTTGATCTACAAATACATTTTCATGTGGAGATCATGTTGAACGGTTCAGATCAACTATTTAGACTTCAAAAATGGAAAATATCGATCCATAGTACTGACCAATACGCGCTATGCATAGTACTATAGACTCACTCTACCCAGAATCTGATTCGAATATATATAATACATTTTCATTTTTAAAAAAAACATAACAATTTACCTGAATAACCATTGAGTGGTTCTTCTCAGTGTCAAGCCATACTTTGCTGTTAGGCTCGCAAGATGGCAGACACAGCATGATGTGGGTCGTGTCAATGGCCCCGCAGCAATTTGGCAACCCCTTTATTTTTTCATTTTTAATCTTAATTTTTTCCATTTCATCTGCATCTGGCCAGCTGAGGTGGCGTAGGCCCCGCTCTTCCATTGCCTCCACAAACCGCCACGTCACCTGCAAGTACCAGACCAAAGTCAAAACTTATTATATACAATATACGAAAGGATCAAAAGAGAGAGAAAAAAAATGCCTACATATAATGTATGTTCGTAAAAATCCTACACTATCTTAATTATTACTTAAATTTTCTGTATAGTATAGTCAAAATGTACTAAGAAATTATAATTGATGAAATATGAATAGATAGAATGAGTAATACCAATTGAATGAAATATCATTAGGAAATTGAAACAAAAGGATGGTGCAATGGTGCACAATGGTACCGTGTAGGTGGTACGTACCTAACCCGCACATGGTACGATACAATTTCCAAAAACCAACAGATGCCCCCCAAACAGCAAATACCAATTTGAAGTTCAGAAAACACAGATAGGATCAACAAAAGCAAATGTACATTAGATAAAAAGAAATCATACAAAGAAAAAAAAATCTATAAAAAATAATTTCCCGACCAAAAAGAAATAATGTTTTCAATTGTATGTATAAATTGTACAAAATAACACGCATAAAGAAATCCTTGTTTATCTGTAGTGCTTTCTGGCGTAGATCGTACCAATACATATCAATTACCAGAATTAAATAAAAGAAAATGGCACTAAAATGTAAAATTTGATCATGTACCTGAGAAACAGTGGAGTGGTTGGTACCGAATGCAGTGCCTACATTGACCAGAGAATCACCAGAACTGAGACGCCTGAGAGCAACAGCGACCTGATCTTCCACGGCCATGGCGGTGCCATCGACAAAAAGGTAGTGCGTGTTTTTGGTCATGAGGATATCTCGCACGAGAGAGCAGATGTAATTGAAGGTTCTTCTCGGCATTTTCAGTACCGACTCAAACTCCAGCTTCTCAATTGGTATTGACAGCGTCACTGAAATCAATCCCATGCAATTCTTAGTTTCCACATTGTACCCCTTTGTTCACGGTTTGATCGACTGTGCTGTTTTCAGCAGATACATTGTGTTTACACAATGTTACTTACAATTGAAGATATAAAACACACACACACACCCCTTTCCTGAAGGACAGTACACTCAATTAGAAAAGAAAAGAACTTAAACAGAAGCTGTTTTCTGGTGCATTCTATCTCAAAAAGCAGCCTTTTATTTTCTTTCCTAAGAACAAAATATAATTTTAAAGAAATTACATGAAATTAAAATCAACAGCAAAACTACACTGGAATAAATAACACAGAAATAAGGGTGAATAGGAAACTTTGCCTCACATCCACGAACTGAAAATTTGTAAACATTACTTGAATTTAATAACTTTATTTAGTATATGTTTCCTAAATATCAAATATTAATCTAGGTTTAGTACAGATCTACACAAAATCACTTACAGATGCCCCATAATCGAGAAATTTGACTATTCAATAACAGTTATACAATACCACAGCATAGTATTAATTTATCTTTTTTTTTAAAAGTAGTGGATTCTCATAGTATTAGTATTAATTTATCAGATCAACACAGCAGCTATACTTAAATTAAAAGTATATCCACATCAAATGTCAGATATAACCTATTGCAAAAGGGAGAATTGCACAATTAGTGAACCGAAACATGAATTTACATAGCCGGTTCAATATGCAATACTTTGGCAACATGAATTAAGATCAATTAAATACAGGAATAATCGTCGAACACACAGAGATGCACCTATACTGCATCTAAAGATTGCACCTTTTCAATTACTCAACATTTCAATACAAAATCGAGTTCTCTACATTTCAATACAACTCAAAAGAACAAGCAATCTAGAACAGATCCATCTACCATGCTTTATTTTCATATCGATTGCAAAAATATACAAAAGGAGATAACACAAACAAAACTATTTGTCGTATACATAGAGAGAGAAAATCATACCTGAAATACGCCTGGAGAATGTGTCCCACCAATCGCCGGAGTCGGGCACGAGAGTAAGCGGGTCGGGTTTGCTTTTCCTGCTCTTATCTCGCCTCTTGCGTTTAGTACCTCTAAGTGGGGGCATATTGTCAGTTGCTCAAAACCGAAAGGAAGAAAGAAAGAAAGACGATGGTAACAGTAACACACAGAAAGCGAAACGAGGATCAATCAATGGCAGGGTTACTTGTAACAAAGAATTGAATATAGGTAGTACTATTATAGGCATGCAAGCAAGCAAGCTTCTTCTTTAGTTGTACAAGAAGAAGAAGAAAGAGAGAATGTAAAGTGTAGGCGTTGGTTTCAGGGAACAAATTACAAAAGACTCGAACGGAGAGAGGAGAGAAAGAAAGAGAAAGAAAGAAAGAGAGGAAATTAATGGGTCTAAAAATAAGAAATGACAACTTGGTTTCGATTAATCTGAGAAGAAAAATTAGAAATATAATTCTGAGTTTGAATGCACAGGATTTTTTCAATATTCGTGTAGATTAAGATCGGACAGTCCGGATCTAAATATAAATATGAATATGCTCGCTGCCGCATTTTCCTCAGAGAATACAGGTGCTGTTCATTTATTTTTAGGAATATTTACCAAATCGGTTTTTTATTTTTATTTTTGCCAAAATAAAAAATGTAGCTGATGTTGATTTATTTTAGGAAGATTTATCAAATTGGTTTCTTGTTTTTGCCAAAATTTTCACGGTGCAAATCTTAAAGCAATCCATTTTATATTAATAATGCGCTATGTATTTAGATAGACATCACAAAAGATAAAGGTTTGGTTTGGAGATAAAATGAAAAGGTTCATTTATCTCACAATTTACATCCTTTGTAGAATAAGATCTGAGTTATTTATTTTAATCTGGTACGAATCTCAAAGCAGACCCATTTTTTTATAATCTAAATAGATGCCGAGATGAATTTTATTCGGTTGGAAGTATTCTATCCCTGCTTCAAGAGAAGTACTCTAATTAATAAAAATAAACATTTTAAAAATGAATGTATTAAAATTAATTTATAATTTTTTTTAATTTTGATTGCTTGATTTATACTAAATTAATTTTAAAGTTTAAATTTTTTGCATATAGACATATCACTCGTAAGGTAAATGGATTTCAACAATTCAGATTCATTATTTGCAGTAATCTAATAAATTTTAGAGTTGAGTTCACAAAAAGATCTAATGAACTTAGAAACACCATAGTTCTACTCATATAATTGTTTACAATTAAAGAGAAATACATCTAATATAATTAATTAATAATATATTATTTGTATAGAAAATAGCATGTGCTAAAGATGATTTGATTTAAAAATTTCGATCCTCATTTTATACTAGGAAATATTTTTCAGACTACTTCATAAAGTCAACAAATCATCATTAAAAGAGAAATTAATGATTTAATGTCTTTAATAGTAAATAGTAAAAAATCAGTGATTTAAAAAAATATATATAGTTTAACCAAAAAAATATATATATAGTAAAAAGTTTTTAAAAATTATAAAATTTGATCTCCAAGCATAATTGTAAAATTTATAACTTTCAATCCCTATGCAGAAGCATCTTTCTCACGAGAGCAGCTTGGGTCTGGTTTGAGACCGATGGGTTCAACAGCCGTCCGATTTGCTTTAAGATCTGTGCGAGTCATTTAATATCCGTGCAAAATTACTTTAATATACGTGTGCACGGATTCCTAAAACGGATCGGACGGTTATGGAACCTATCAAACTCACATTTGAGTCCGATGGGCATCGGACCCAAATTTTTCCCCTTTCTCACATGCTTTAAATTATTATACATACCAAGGAAAATAAATACAGTAAATATATACTGTCTAGTATCTCATTATAATAATAAAAAATAATAAGACAAATTTTAGGTGCTAAAGCGTAAGTAATGATTGGATCCAGTGCTATTATACGGACTCAAACAAATATATAAAGTAAACAAAGTTTATGATTTGAGTTTTGAGTTTTGGGCCTTTTTATTCATTTTTGGGCAGAAAACATGGATCCAAAAGGAGTGTGGGTAAAGCAATAAGCCCAAGAAATAATAATAAAGTATACGGATTTGGGCCTCTGTCTAGGTTCAATAAAATTGCCTACTTTTATAATACAATCTCTACCTTCTAATTAATCAACAAGCCCAATCTGCCAAAAATGATAACGATAATAATAATAATAATAATATATAAATTATCCATTTATAAGTTTCAAATACGAAACACAGAGCATCTATATTTCTAATTTCATTCCAATTTCAAATCTTAGAGCATCTACATTTATGGTATTATGGTATTATGAAAGTTTCTAATTTGATGTGGTAATTTCTAATTCAATTTTAGAGATGTGAGAGAGAGTTTCTTATTTAGAAACTATTTATAAATTCCACACTGACTAAATGATTGACTCAAATTATTTCTCTTTTTTTAATTTATTGCCGATGTGATTTAATATAAACTCTAAAATTAATTTAAAAAATATGAGAGTTAAAAACTTTAGAGACCTTAATTTTTAAAATTGGCTAACAGTTATTTAGAAACGTATTTGAGTTGTTGGATGTAGATGCTCTTATGTGGCAATTTCATTTGTAATTTCAAAGATGTGTGATAACTTCATTAGAATTTTTATTTAATGAATTTGCTTTCAAAATGTCACGTTAGCAAAAAATATTAATTTATATTTGCTAATTTGAATTTGTTGTTTGAAATCTACTCAACGAGTTTTTGAAAAGGTAGCGCAGCATATTACTATACTACAGGTATACTACAGGTAGCAGGCCAGTTTTATTATTTTTACTTTAATTTGAATTGATCAATTTTTTAAGTTGTAAATTGATGGGGTAACACCCGTGATAGGAAAACTGCGGAGGTCAAGTCTTCAAATTCAATTAATCAAAGCAACACCCTTGATAGTCATATGTAATTTTTTTATAATTAGCTCGTAATAAATATTTCTTTATAGACATAATGTGAGGTTATACTCTTGTTAGGTCATTTCAATGTCATGTGTGTTTTTGTTTATTATTTCAAAAGAAAGTCGGTAACTGACGAAATAAGAATATAAGACCCAGTATCTGTCAAAGAAGATTTTTTTTTTTTAAATGAAAATTATAACAAATTTTTTAACCAAACCAGCCAATCCGTTGAAAAAGTTCCAATCCGGTGTAGCCATTTTCCCACCCGGCTGACCCATTTTTCCTCCGTCTGCAGAGCAAAAAAAGCTCCACTGATTTTCCAATCCGGTGTAGTCCGGCCCTCTCAAGCTACACCGTATTGGGGATCCGGTGTAGACTATTTTTGTAACTTTTCCATTGGATTGGCTGGTTTGATTAAAAAGTTTGTTATAATTTCTATTTTAAAAAAAAAGTCGTCAAAGAACTCAAAAACACAATTAAAAAGGAGGGGAAACTGAGCAAGCAACCATAATTAATAAGAATAAAGAGAGGTCAGAACAAAATTAACCCTAATTATAATGCTTGATAAAATAAAGAGAGGTCAGAACAAAAGGACCTAATAATAATGCTGCAAAATAAGTTGGTATTGCACTTAATACTCGCAAGACCATAGTGACAAGATTCGCGAATAATATGATACTCGAATTATTTGGTTTTTTGGTGATGCCGAACTGAACGCCGAATTATTCGGTTGACCGAACTTTGACTGAATAATTCCCGAATAATGCGCAAATTTTACGAATTATTTCCGAATTTTACGAATTATTCCCGAATTTTTCCCGAATTTTTCTCAGAATTTTATTTTTTGGTTATTTTTTTTTGTTATAAGATAAATTAAGCGTGGTGATAAAAAAATTTATTATATATAGAGTTTAAGTGTAGTGAAAAAAAAATTGTTATTCGCAATGATTATTAGAAAATGTCTCAGGAATGTCATCCACAAATAATTTGCATATAATATTTTGATTTTGAAAGAATTATTCTTGCAAATAATATTATTTTTAATTTGCAAAAAATGTCTAAAATCAAAATAATAATTTCTGATTTTTTTTTTTTTTTCGTAACGAGAGAAAAAAAAATGGAACAATATTCGCGAGGGATACCATCAGTATGCCCTCACGGATACTCCCTTCGCTAATAGAAAAATTATATTTTTGTCAGTATACCTTCGTGAATAAAATATAACAACCACAGATCGATACTCTCTACTCTCTAGACTTCATTTCACACATGTACAATCTCATTATTATAACTTGACTTGACCTAATCGCCCAATTGACACCTATTCAAGTTGTTCCCTTTTTTAGTAGTGGGGTCCCCTTTTTTTTATTAATTTTCTTTTTAACCGTTTGAACTTTGAACAAATTATCCTAAAAAAAAAACAAAAAAAACTTTGAACAGATGATTCAGCAAAAGGAGACGTGCAAATTAAGGTATACTCTTTTAAATGTTACGAGGAAAAAAGAAAATAGTACCGCAGTTTCAAATTGCGGTAATTTAGAGATGTCAATAATACTTTTTTAAATGTTTATTCTATCCGTATTGTATTTGATAAGGCGGGTGTGAGTAATTTTTTTTTAGTTTATCGGATATGAGTATGAATAAGAATATTTTTTTTGTTAATTAAACAGATAAGAGTACGAATAAAGACTCTGTTACTCTATAGTGTAATTACATGTAATAAAATTATATGATAATGTTTAAAAATAATTAGCGTTATACTTTTGTTATTAAGTGGATGGCTTTTGCATGCTATAAGAAAAATGTTAAACATATTACTTTTATTTGCATGTTTTGTTATTTAGTTGAATAATTGAATTTGTCTCAAGAAATATTTGTGTTTTTAAATTCTCTTAATATATGAAAAAAATAATTTAGATGGAATTGATTGCACAACTTTTTATTTTTATTTTGTTTAGTAATGTGATTGCATATGTGTGAAATGAATGAGTTTTGATGTTCTATTTGTAAAATATAACAAAATTAATTATTATATAAGTATTATTCGTTATTCACTTGCTACCGGTACTCGTTAATTTTAACGGATAAAAATAGAATATGAAAAAATCAATTCATAATGAATGTGAATATAATATGGGTAAGATCAATTCTTAGTATATACATATTGGTATGAAAATACTTTCATTCTATCCGTACTGTTCCATTGACATCCCTATTGCGGTTCATATTAGAGGTCACCGTATCAAACTGTTATCTCAGTCAAATTGATCGCAGCCTAAAACTGCATTTCTAATAAAAATCAAATTTTCGTAGAGAAATAATTGTTTGATTTTTTTTTCAGATGGTAAAAATAAATTTTTAGGGCTACCGACAATGGTTGCAGAAGAGCATATCGCCTCAGGGTCTATCTGAACGGAACCTTTTTGCAATTAGTAATTCCTGCCCTGTCAATAATAAGCCTACCAGCCAATCCTCTACGATTTTTTTTATTAATAGAAAAATAAAAAATATTGATAATGAGGTACGTTTTCATGAAATTTTGAAAAATAGAAATAATGTTTTGGTTTATAACGTTCCGGAACACTGTAACTGGACATTAAACCATAACGATCAGTTAATCTGATCGCTAGTGATTGTTAAAAAAATGTAGCTGAACATTATGATTTATAACGTTCAGCTACAGTGTTTTTTGTTAAAAGCAATCTCACAACAACAACAATTAGAACTGAAGCAAAAAAAAAAAAAAAACATTGTAGATGGACGTCAAACATAATATCCAGCTACAATGTATTTTTTTAAAGATCATTAGCAATCAGATTGACCGAACGTTATGGTTTGTAATGTTCCGAAATCTCACGAAAACTTACACCATTGTTGAATTTTTCTTTATCCTATTAATAAAAAAAAATCGTAATCCTCTATGCATATTTGACTAAATAAATTCGGCATTATATATGAAATAGGGCCAATAGGCAGCGGCACTAGCAGAACTATTCTAATGACTTTATTCCTTTACCTCTTATTCGGTTTCTGCATATGATTTAAAAATAACAAAAAAAATGATCCAAGCAATAACTAGTAATAAATAAATCAGCAAACGGTCACCCATTTAGACCTATAAGTACAGTATAGTACACAGACATCTTCATTGGATAACCTCATAACACCAAGCTTTCCTATTTAATACAAAAAAAGAGAGAGAGAGAGAAATAAATTGTATAAGATACCATCATGCAGTCTTCTCTAATGGTTACTGGCATTGCTCCGAAAATGGGCCTTTTTAACTCGGAATCGTTCGAATTGGACCAGAATCGGTCGGTACCAATCCGATTACTTTCCGACTTACGTGCTGGATTTTTCCATCCAAAATCAATTGGATCAGCATTGAATCGGCCCAATTGGGATAAATTTTCGGTTGAATCGACCCGCTTCTCGAAATTTGGACCGATTCACTCCGACAGTAAATATGTAATCTGGGCCAAGCCGTTTAACTCCTGCGAGATGTCCAGGAAAACATTACATCCAATTAAAGAAAGGTTCAGATATAAACGGTTGAGTGAGCCTATGGTACTATGCATAGCATGGATGTGTCCGTACTACGGTTCAATATCTTGGTTTTTAAAATTTTAACGGTCGATCCGAACAGTTCAACATAATTTCCATATGAATATGTACTTGCTGACCTAATTTTATATTTTTTAGATTTTTTTTACTATTTTTTTAGATAGGTAAAAAATCACTTGATTTGAAAATTCTTGACCATCCATCTGCCTATCTAAAAAAATAGTAAAAAAATTCTAAAAAATGTAAAATTTGGTTAGCAAGTACATATTTATATGAAAATTATGTTGAACTATTCGGATTGACCGTTAGAATTTTGAAAACGAAGATATTGAACCGGACCCATCCGTGCTATGCATAGTACCATAGGCTCACTCTAATCGGTTTACTTTTTTTTTCTTTTTCCGATTATCTTTGTGTTTTTTTTTTTTTTCTCTTTTCAGGGATCAACCATAGCAATCCAGTAGACCGACTAATATTTTTTTTGCCAGTACCTCCATTTTTGTCAAATTAATTTGTTTTTCCTTTTTTTTTTTTAGTACAAAAGAAGCTTTAGCAAAAAAAGTCCGAGGGTATGGTCCAAATCAACAAGCAGGAAGATCTAGCAATTGTGTGACGGCCTTTGTGGATGTTACACTAATCCTTGAGGATACTGAAAACATGGCAAATGTCTCTGGAACAATCGAAGCATCCAATTACGAAGCAACCATTACTACTCTTTTCAACGAAAATAATGTACATGTTAAGCCTCCACATCTGATTCCTTTGTCAAGATCTGTGGTGGTTTCTCAACTCAGTACTTCAATCACTATTTCTGCTGATCTACGGATCAAAGAATCACTTGACCGAATTAAAGGATCAAAAACCTTTCAGGCAGCTGCTTCCGGCAGCAACATCGGTAGAATCGGTGCGGCGGAGGTGAAGGTAACTTGGTCTCAAGTTGGGCCTGACCCCTGAAAATTTCCTCCTAGGTGCATCATGCATGCATGCATCACTAGTCACATATGGCAAGTACTGCTTTTTCATGTTACCTCATAAACTTGGATGTGTGTTGTGTTAAACCCTTGATGTTGTTGCGACCAAAATAAATAGTTTGTAATGTTGTGAGTTGTGAGATCTTCTTTTCTTCTGAATTAATGGTTTTATTTCCTTTGGAGTGAATTAATTACTTTGTTTCAGCAATTTTTTTTTTTTTTCGTTTTAATTGTAGGTGGTTAATTAATTTCGTATTTTTATTGTGTGGTTGTAATGCTTTACATGATCTGATGTAATATAATTTGTATAATATGACTGAAAAACTTGTGGCTTATATATAATTACTAATCTATATCCATTTAAAAGAATGTTTTATGTAATATTTGAGCTTGCTTCTTGTTTTTCATAGCGGATTTTTTTCTTTATTGACAAAAAGAAAACTCAATGTTTCTCACTTAATTAATTAAGTGATTAATGTTGATAAAAAAAAAAACCCGATGAATTGTTCGATGTTGTGTGATACACGTATGTAAACAGTAATATTATCTTTTACAGTTTCGTAGAGACTATGAAGTCATGAGAGGACTTGAACTCTCGACTTTTAAGTAACCAACTGTATAATCTTATTCTAGCCAACTACCCTACAGCCTCCATTCTATATGTTGCTGAAAATTATATTACCAAGGAGATGAATATTTTTCTATATTGAGTGATATTTTGTTACAATGGTTGCATTATATATATATAATTACATGGCTCATATAATCGTTAATTCTAACTGTTGGTACCTATTTCAATTTATGGTATGCATTGGTTCAACTTCAAAGTGTACCAATGTACCGTTGTATATATTACTAAATGAGATATTACACTTGATTAAATCTAGACTCTTTGATTGATGATTAATTATATTATGAGATCAATCTTTATTTCTCAGCATTCAGCCTCGCTCGAGTTAGGATTATAAATATCGAATAATTCTAGCTTACTTGTAATTTTCTCGAATGATCTCAGATCCAATTCTTTGATGAAGACATTTGCTAGTTGGTCCTCCCTTTGTACGAGGGTGTTTTTATTTCTTTGACTTGAACTTTTTCTCAAACGAAATGACAATCCACTTTTATGTGTTTGGTTTGTTCGTGAAACGCCAAATTTGATACAATGTGTTGTGCCGTATTATTATCACAATACATTTTCAAAGATTGATCATATTTGATCCCCATGTCCTTCAGTTATTGCTTGAGCCATATCAATTCGTTTGTGGTTGATGATATGTCATGACTTGATATTCTGCTTTTGTACTCGATCGTGCCACAATAATTTGCTCCTTGTTTTTCCATTTGATTACAAACCGGTAGTGAATTTCTTATCGAAACTTCCGGACCAATGATAGAGTCCAAAAAATTCACTAAAAAAAATAAGTTTTGACTTAGAAAATGTTCATAAATTTCGTTAGATTAGGGTTTTAGATGAGAGTCGAGCTTCTTTTGTATATTTTGAGAATATCTCTACGTAACGTAGATTTGGTGAAATGAAAGGTTTTCGAGATAAAATCAGATGTTCAGCATAATGGGTTCATATAGCATGCAGTACTTATGCCGCATGCATTCATATATATGGCACGGGAGAGGAGGGTGTCCGATGCCCATCGGACCAGAGTCTGTTCGATAGGTGTCCGATACCGTTCGATTCACTTCAAGATCTGTGTGCGTCACTTTAATATCCGTGTTGTTTGTTTTAATATACGTGCGCACAGATCTTGAAGTAGATCGGACGGTATCGGACACCCATCGAACACTGTTTTGGTCCGATGGGCATCGGACACCCCCCTCTCTCATATGGCACGTACTGATTAGTTGGTTTTAATACGTGTTTATATATTAATTTGACAGTGTGAAATGGATAAATTGCTGCCCAAGTCCATGCGAATTCATGTCTTCTGCGATTTCTCAAATCCAAAATTTTAAATTATGAATCTCAAATTCTCAATGCAACCAATTTTCAATTAATATTGTTCTGTGCATTTTAAAGACATGCTCGAATGATGCTCCGCATTAATTATATATGATTCGGCTTTTGAGATAAATTTTAAAAATTAACCCATTAACACAATATTTATTTTAAACAAAAAATAATTATTGACAAAAATTTGTTGAAAAGTGCTATATTTAATTAAAAATTAATTCTACAAAAAAAAATTAACGCCTGCTAAATTTTTATAAATATTCTAATGTTTGTTTTAGACTTATTTGCAATATTTGAAAATTTGAAGGCTTAAAATGCAAAATGTAAAACTTATAAAAAAAAAAAGAAGGGACCAACATGGCACACTTGCCACGCAGCCCATGAATGTGCCCCCACCGTGTAACATCCTCTAATTAAAAGCCTCCTGTCTACTAAGGAAAAGAAAAATGAAAAGAAAATCAGAAAAAAAAAGAGAGAAAAATGAAAGAGAAAAAGAAAATAAGAAATATTTTGATACATATTGTTATTCAATTGTGAGTCCAATTGAAATTCTTTCTACGTCGCATTGATTCTAAATAGTTGTTGTAACTCGAATTAGACTTCTGAATTGATCTCTATTAGGTAATCAGATTTTTCTATAATTAGTGTTTTCAATTTGAATGAGTAAATTAGATTTTAATTGGGTATTGAATTGGATAATCAGATTATGATAGTATATTTAACTGGAATATGGGGTGTAGATACTAAATTATTTTTAATGGACTGATACACGGGAAATTGCCTGTTTCAGGAATTCCAACTGCAATAAAAATATTGTTATTGAAAATTTAGGAACAAATATTTTGATATTAGCCAACATCTCTGTGTATATAGGAAAGTAACTTTCAATCCTTTTTCATATGCTTTAAATTATTATACATGCCAAAGAAAATAAATACAGTAAATATATACTGTCTAGTATCTCATTATAATAATAATAATAATAATAAAATTAGATGCTAACCGTAATGAATGATCGGATCCAGTGCTATTACATGGACTCAAACAAATATAAAAGTAAACAAAATTTATGAGTTGAGCTTTGAGTTTTGGGCTTTTTTTTTATTCATTTTTGGGCAGAAAACATGGATTCAAAAGCAGAGTGTGTAAAGCAACAAGCTCAAGAAATAATAATAAAGTATACGGATTTGGGCCTCTTTCTAGGTTCAATAAAATTGCCTACTTTTATAATACAATCTCTACCCTCTAATTAACCAACAAGCCCAATCTTCCAAAAATAATAATACCAATAATAAGAATACAGAAATTATCCCTTTTATAAGTTGAGGAAAGTTCAAATACATCATCTTTTTTGGTGTTCCAATATGTTTTATATTTTTTTATCTCTATTTTGAAAGTCTGAATAGTTGACCCGAATCGCTCAACAAGATCTTCATAATAAAATATTCTTCGAGACCAAATTTAATATTTTTTAGAATTTTTTTACTATTTTTTTAGATAGGTACAATCACTGTTTTAAGGAGATTCTGGACTATCCGATAAAGTGATATAATAAGAGCATCTAAATTTATAATTCCATTCCAATTTCAAATCTTACGTGGCAATTTCATTTATAATTTCAGAGATGTGTGATAACTTCGTTGGATTTCTTTTCAATGAATTTGCTTTCAAATGTCACGTTGGCAAAAAATATTAATTTATATTTGCTAATTTATCTCAGAAATTAGTTTTTGAGATGTATGAGGCCTTTTTTTTACTTCTAAATGAGAAAAGCAATAAAAATTAATTGTATGAGTGAAGTGTTTTTGAAATTAACTTTAAATTAATTTCAAACATTTTTATTTTAACTCCAGTCTAATTCTATAAATGTAGTTGCTCTAAGTTTTTGCTGATTTTATTTGTCTTATCTTCTCTACTGAAAAAAGTAACCAAAATATAACAGAGATCATAAAACGAGTAGAACTAGGGTTTTTCTAAATTCACCAAGTTCCATTGTGAACTCAACTCTAATATCTATTGGATTGGCTTCAAACAACGAATTCAAACATTGAAATCTTTCTACCTTACGAGTGATGCGTCTACATGTGAAAATTTTAAATTAATTTTGTATAAAATCAAGTGGTTAAAAGGCGTCCAAAAAATAAATGAATTAAAATAAATGTATAAATTTCTAATTTTGACAACTTGACTTTATAGATTTTAGAGTTGAGTTCAAAAAAAACCTAGTGTACTTAGGAACACCCTAGTTCTACTCTCACAAAACAGAAAATAAAAATTACACCAAGTGAGTGTGTTATATTGCATTTTTCTCTCACCTACCAAGATAGTGAATAATGAAGTCACCTGTAATTAATTAAGCTCTTAATTTTATTTTTATGGTTCACAATTTTTCTTTGGAACTTCATAGAAAGTCTTTCATAATTTGATTACATCATGTCAGTGTTTAATTAATTAATTAATTAATTAATATCAGATTTGGTTTGATGGGAACTTAAACATCAGATTTTGGACTTGTGTAGTTGTCGCATTTCCAAATTATGTTCACAACACACGCTTATCAATAATTGCATTTAATTTCTTGCATTGCAACAAAATAATGTCCCTCTCTTTTAGTAAATGATATCCGCAAAATTCTCTTAATTGTAAACGTCTAAGCTTTTCATTTCTTCTTCAATTGTTTTCTTCTCTTTCATCAATACATGCCCATTATTTAATTAAGAAAGCTCATAACAATACCCGTGCTACAGTTATACACTATACTCGCACCATAACTACTATAATTATCTGGGAACTACAAAAGCTCCAGTATTTTTTTAAAGGCATTAATACAAATGCAATGAAGTATCTATACATATGCACGGAAATATTTATATCTATGAATTGAACAATTTTGATGTAAATAATTATTTCCCAAATCAAATCTCTTAAACGTATCTGCACCATAAATATATATGGGGGACCATTCAAACTACATAGGGGACTATACACATTTTTAGAGGTTGATTTTTTTCTCCGTTCAATCTCGTCCATATTTCTGACGAACTGTGATGAATTTTGCTAATCTAAAACCACAAACGTCTTTTACGCAATTTTCTCTTTCAAATGAGATCCATGATGACGTACTTTTGGGTTCATTGCCACACAAGTATTTATACCGCAACCTGCAAGTATTTATTCCTATACTTGGAAATAATTTTTACACATAACAATAGATGACGTCTGAAAGTATTAATATCAAGTATTACAAGTATTTATATCTTTATAGAAAACTATTTTTGTTAGAGGAAGGTTGAGGCGGAGACGATTGGGTAAGGTTGATGTGATGATACGATATCCCAAGTACTTCAATACAGGAAGGTTGACGCGGGACAATTGGGGGACTGAAAAATGAATGATCATAACAAGTTATGCATCAAAGTATTAATATCTTATTTCTCTAGTGTTAATATCTTATTTTTCAAGTATTTATATCTATGAAAGTTGGTGCGGAGACGAGTGCAGGGACTGAGAAAAGAGGACCATATAATTAGTGGAGATCATAGAGGAAAAGTGCAGTAAAGATTTTAGAATAATAATTAGTGGGGACCATATAATTAGTGAATGCCATAATACATATTTCTCTAAATGTGGTACGGAAATTTTGAGAATACTGGAGTGAGGGTACTCAAATAATTATTCTTTAATTAAAACCATGCATGCTATACCTTTTAGGAAAAAAAAAAAAAGCAAGGCCATAATAATATACATATTACGGATTGATCTATGTCATGGATCCATATTTCTTTATTTTTAAAATTTTCAAACAGTCAATCTGAATAATTAAACATAATATTCATATGAAAATTTTTTTGCATACCAAATTTTATATTTTTAGAATTTTTTAGATAGATAAAAAAACCACTATTTTTTAATGATTCATAATTTTCAAATCAAGTGATTTTCTATCTATCTAAAAAAATTTGAAAAAAAATTATAAAAAATATAAAATTTGATTTACCAGTACACTTTCATATGAAGATTGTGTTTTGAATAGTTCAATTCGACTGTTTGAACTTTAGAAATGAAAATATAAATTTATAGCACAGACTGTGTGTAATGCATATTATCATAGCCTCACTATAAAAATATATATTAAGATCATGTTCTCTCACATACGCTTTTACTTTTACAAGAAAATTTTGGTAATCAATTTTATCCATCCGATTATATTAAGGGTAGTTTCACCTAGCTGTAATCTCTCATGTTTTTTTTTTTTATGTTAATGTACATGCAAAAAAAAGTTAAATAAGAGTACATTTATTTAGGATCAATGCTGTTATTATTGCCATCATTATTGTTGTTGTTGATGTTATTAGAATTTTTATTATTTAAGGAGACGTCAACATTTGCAAAAAAGAAAAATTAAATCTTATAATAATATGCTTGATGTTGTAGTTTAATGTATGGTTGAAATTCCCAAATGAGCACTAAAAATCTAAAATAAAATAAATTAAACCAGCAAGGAATCTAGCGTGTATTCATCCTAAGATTTTTTATTATAAACCATAATTAAAAAAATGAATATTATAAAACCAACACGATTATTTTATTTTTTTTTACAAAAATCATAAGAATTGAAGTGTCATTTCAGTTCGAATCTTTTTTTTTCTGGACCGAAATGGCAATTCTAACTCAAGATGGCTTCACAGCTTTTCAAAAAAACAGGTGTAACACCCATGGACCGAGATGTCATTTTGGTTCAATATTTTTTTTAGCCTAGACCGAAATGGGTTTTTGGTCTGAACTTTTTTTTTAGAGTTTGCATATAAATTGTTTAGAAAGTCAGAAAAACAGATCTGCTTAGAAAGGAGAAAGAAGAGGAGAGATTGCTTCAGGTTTTAACAAAAAATTGTGGGAATGAAATGACATTTCGGTTGAGAGAGATTTTTGAATTTTCTGTGACCGCTGACATAAAAACCTGCAAAACCACTTACGACTGAATTGCTATTTCTGCCCCAAAAAAATTTATAACAAAATGATATTTTAATTCTTATAGTTTTTATAAAAAAAAAATAAGCAGATTGTTTTTATAAAATTAATTTTTTTAATTATGGTTTAAAAAAAAATCTCATCCACATCCACAGTAGAAATGCAGAATCTAGAAGTGTTGCCACGTGTCGCTTCTCCATTAGTTCCTTCCAACTTATCTAGAATTCCGTGTTGACCACAGTCTAGTTAGAGATAGATATAATATTATAATATATATCATACTGGCCGTACATAATGTATGTATGTAAAAAATAATTGGAAAAAGAAAGTCAAATTTGAAGTTTTTAAGGGAGGAATAAGGAAAAGAACGTAGACAGTGACAGTATAGTAAATAAAAGGTGCAAGTTGAAATAGCATTGAATACCTTTGGTAATCGCTACCAAGTTTTAAAAAAAAAATGCATTGAATAACTTGAATATTGAATTAAATAGAAGAGTGATGTGTTTGCCATTTATCCCCCCTCCAAAATTGTCAAAAAGTTGTTGAGGTAAATTAAGGCGATTTAATTAATTTCATGTACAACGTGTCTATCAAATTTAATCTGTAATAAGAAACCTTTGACAATTCTTAAGCAAATCAATTAATTGGTTTTGTTTGAGAAGGATGAAAGTGATAAGAGTGATGAGTACATGTGTGTATAGTTGTGTACCTTGCAAATCTTAAATTATATGGTATATATCTACAATTCGGATTACGGATACAGATAATTAAAATTTAAAATTATAACTGTATCCGTATCCGCACGGATATTCAAATATCAGATATCCGTATTTAATTTTCGAATACGGATCTGAATACAATTGGATATTATCCGATCCATTTGCACCCTTAATGTGTACCTTGCAACTCTTACCACTCAACACTTGAATTAATTAAGTTTATACCTCAACACCAATGATGCAATGATGCAAAATTAGTAAATTACTTTAACACCAATGATGGAAATCACAATAGCATCATTGGTATGATAGCATCACAATAGCACCAATGATGCAAAATTAGTAAATTACTTTAACACCAATGATGCAAAATTAGTAAATTACTTTAGCAAAATTAGTAAATTACAATAGCATCAAGCTGGAAATCACAAATTTTCTCTAATTATTTTATCTATTTGAGAGGTCACTTATCTCAGATGGAGGAATCATTTATAGGTATTAAATAGTTTGATACCTTTGATCTCCAATCTTTATTCAAAAAAAAAAATTGAATTCTAGTGGATCCGTATAGAGTGTACATGGACAAGTTTAGTCCTGTTATAGGGATGACTAAGCATTTCTGCAATTTTTATAATATCAACTATGTTTGTTAGAATTTGATTGATTTTTCATTTTTGGTATGTACTAGCTTCCCTATTTCTTTTGGTATGCATTAGTTCTCCTTTGGTGAAAAAAAAATTATTCTCTGGATGTCCTTTATAGTCCACTGAATAATTTAATGACATTTCTTTTTAGAATTGTGAATGGAGTAGAACTAGGGTGCTCCTAAGTTCACCAAGTCTCTTGTGAATTTGACTCTAAAGTCTATCGAATCGACTTTAAACGATGAATTCAAACCGTTGAAATTCTTCTACCTAACGATTGATGCGTCTACATGTGAAAATTTTAAAGTTTTGAATTAATTTGATATAGAGTCAAGTGATCAAAGGAGTCCAAAAAATGAATGCATTAAAATTTATTTATAAACCTTAAATTTTTTATCACTTGACTCTATATTAAATTAATTCGAAACTTTAAAATTTTCACATGTAAACGCATCACTCATTAGGTAGAAGGGTTTCAACGGTTTGGATTCATCCTTTAAAGTCGATTCGATATATTTTAGAGTCAAGTTCACTAGAGATTTGGTGAACTTAGGAGCACCCTAGTTCTACTCTTGTTAATGTATTAAATAATATGATAATTTTGAAGGACCTTCATGTAAAATTTATTGTGATTCTTCTGTTTTCTGAATTTTTTTTTTTTACCAAATGGTTATCTGTGTGCAGTCTATGATTTCAGAGTAGGTCCGACGGGGACCTACTTTGTTTTGATGGGTGAAATCACCATTAAATTGCATCAAGATTTGTGCAAAGTATATTAAAATTCGTGCAAGTATGTTTCAATTTCCGTGCACACTAATTTTAGTTCTAATCGTACGGTGTTAGAGCTAATTGAACCTAAAAGTAAGTCTGATACCCATCAGACATACTCCTATCTCCTATATGGCTGCAAATGAATCGACTTTAATTCAGTTCGAGTTCAAATTAATTTCGAACCAGTTTCGAAATTGAAACAAGATTTTGAATTGAAAAGAAGAGTTCAAATTAGATTCGGTGTGATTCAAACCAGTTTCAAACCGAACTGGTTCGAAATTGAAGCAGGAATTTGAACTAAAAATAAGAGTTTTGAACAGAGAGTCAGACTCAGTTCGAGTTCGATTCGAACCAATTTCAAACCAAACTGGGTTTGATTCGTTTTAGAACCGAGCTAATTTAATTCGTTTCGAACTGAATTTTTTTTCAAATCAAACTCAATCGAATCACAAGCCACAAGCTTTTTGTACATCCCTAGAGTGCACCCTCCTCGTTTTGAGTCCCAAAAAAAAAAAAAAAAAAACTGTAAAGCAACTAAGCAAGAACACAAAGACAAATTCCTGAATGGAAAAAGAGAAATTCACTGCATCAATTCAATTAGTGTGAATATTTTGTTATTATTGAGTTAATTTTGAATGATTTAATCAATTAGTTGTTGAGAGAAAAAAAGAATGAATGGAGGAGTGGATGTTTCATGCAATTCAGTTTGTACTTTGTAGTGATTTTATTTAAGAATATTCGATAGTAAAATCTTAAAAAAAAAAAATGGAGGATGGCATATTCAAAATTTCAGTAAAAAATTTCTAACTGATATTAAAAACAGTTGGATTACTTCACCCTTAACTTTATTTAAAAAATGCAACTCATTGGAGCACATGCAAACCTAATTATCTGTTTTTAAATTAAACGGTTCAAATTGAACTTAAGTGAATTATTGTAAATTAATAATTCTAACGCGTTATTGATATTAATTATCTGCTGTTTTGACAGACATGAAACTCTATTGATATTAGAACTAAGGTGTTCTTAAGCTCACTAAGTCCCTTTGTGAGCTTAATAAAAAAATCTATTGGATTGATTTCAAACGATATATCCAAACTGTTAAAACTAATCTACTTCATGAGTTATAGGTTTATATATATGTCAAAATTTTAAATTATTAAACTAATTTAGTATGAAATCAAACGGTAAAAAAATAATTTATAAGTTCATTTTTATCATTTTTTGACTGTTTGACTTTATACTAATTTGAAAAATTATAAATTGGACATGTAAATGCATCACTCGTGAAGTAGATCGGTTTCAATGGTTCAGATATGTTGTTTGAAGCCAATTCAATATATTTTTGAATTAAGCTCACAAAAAAACTTGGTAATAAAAGTACACCCTAATTCTACTAAAAAATTATTAGCATATCGTATTATATAGATTTTATTTTTTATTAAAAATAATTTTTAAAAATAATATTCAGTTTTCTTATATTAAAATTCATAGTCCCTAGTCAAGTCGATAGTCGCCTTTCTTGGCAGTTGGCACAAAATTTCCTTTGTATACTTTAACACCAACACGCACTAGTGACTTTGTGACAACGACCATCTTTCCTACCGCACGAATCTCAACGTCTTGATTGAATTCCCAATTAAGCTACAGTTATATTGGTCAATCTATAACAAATATCCGCGTTTGCGCCGCGGCGAAGCAACATCCAATTTTTTTTCTCTCACTATTTTCGCGGAAATTTACAAAATCGATCTGTTTTAATATTCCAATTATTATTCAAAAGATCTTTTACAAAAGTCTCAAGAAAATCGATATCATTTCAATCAAATCAATACGAGTTATTTTTTTTTTTTCCAATAATCTTGAAAATGCATCAATCCTCTCTACAATTAGTGGACACAATTGAAATTAACAAAATACTGATTTGGCTTCATACAAAGCACAAGCAATAGAGTTAAAATGAAAAATCAAATAACTTGTTAGCTACATGAAGCTAAACTAGCACTGTTAATAGGGGTGTTCATCGGTTCAATTTGACACCGAATCGAACTAGACAAACCAAAATTATAATTCGGTTTCAAAAATAGAACCTAATCGAACCGATTTAGCATTGAAACCGAACCAAAGTTTTGTTTTGGTTTGCTTGGTTTGTTCAGTTCAAACTGAAATATATTAATTTTTTATTTAAAACAATTGTTTTGTAATAAACTGAAGTATATTATAAGAAATAAACCGGGTATTAAGAAATAAATCAAAGTATTTAAAGCAATTGATTAAGAAATAAACTGGAGCGATCGGGATCAAATACATAATATATAAAAGTTCGGTTGGTTAGGTTATTTTGGTTTTTAAAATTTCCAAACTAAACCGAACCGAAGTTATAATTCAGTTTTAAAAAGCAAACCGAACCAAACCATTAAACCAAAAAAAATGAACTATTTGGTCCAAACATATTCAGATCGGTTCAAAATTAACTGACTAAACCGGACCAATGAACATCCCTAACTGTTAATATCCTTCAAAAGGTAGTTAAAATTAAGGCAGTTGTAAACTTCTAACGTAATAAAATGGTGCCATGGATTGTTCTATTTATTCACATTATTAATGAAGTCAGAATATTAGATAAATGAGGTTAGTCTGTTAATTTGATGAATTCTCTTAATTTTTGTCATATTAAAATTGCAATTATAAAATTACATGGACACTTTTACAATTTTAGTAGAGTCAACTGACCCTACAATGATTGACATGTTATGTACATAAAATTGATTTTTCCATGTCGCCGTCATCAATATTCTATCACATTTATCCCGTTTAATTCCGTACACAATAAATTTAATTTTGTAAAAAATATATATATAAATATACTATTTTCAGTTTTCTCACACTCATCATGAAAATATATAGTACAAAGTCTTACAAATTGACAAAAAGGTCGAAATCATATTTATAATTAATACAAAATTTCAATTTTTAGGAAGGTTCTGCTCCTAATTGAAAAATGAGAGTATGAATTCACCAGTTCACATTTAAGGTTATGAACCATATTTATGGTGTATTTGGAATCTGAAATTTTTCAGTTGCCACCGAGTTAAATCCGAATTAAATAGAAATCACTCAATCTCATTCAATTCACAAAATGTCACTCACGTGGATTCAATTCGCACACCAAATTGATTGGATATGCACGGATCCGATTGAAACAGCTTAGAACAAAGCTAAAAAAAAAAATTGGTGCGCAAATCCAATCCGCGTACCCACCAAATTTAGTGCGCGAATTGAATACGCGTGAGTGGCTTTTATGAATTGATTGGATTTATGTGGTTTTTATTTAATTCCGATTTATGTGAGTGGCAACTAAAAAAAAATTTCGGATTAATTTAATTTGGAATTAGAAGAAACCTAAAATGCATGAAGCATGCCGAGACTTCTGGAGAAAGCTGCAAAAACGCGGATCAAATAAAAAAGAAAGAATTAATACTTAATGAATAATTAATTTCACAATCATAATAGATCGTTATCTAAAAACACTCTGTTCCTATAAATAAATAAAAAAGACTTGTGCATTAATTTTAACACATCTTCTTCACATTTCACATTTATATATAAATAAACACACAATACACACCTACTAAACCTACACTACTTCTTCTCCATTTTCACTTCCTAATTACACTATAGCTAAAAAATTAGTGAGAGAGAGAGAGAGATGGAAAGCGTAGATGATGCGGCATGCCTCTTGTTGTCTCTTTCGAGCGGGAGCGATGGCGAAAGCTCCCACAAGAGAACCACGCACAAACGCAGCAAGCCGTTGGATGGAGAGTTTGAATGCAAGACGTGCAACCGACGGTTTCCGAGCTTTCAGGCGCTCGGGGGCCATCGCACCGGACACAAGCGTGCCAAGATCATCAATATCCATGACGACATCTTACACCGATCATCGGGTATTTATCACGATGTCGAGTTGAAGGCGCCGTTAGTTAGAAAAAAACATCTGCATCAGTGCACCATTTGCGGGGAAGGTTTCTCCATGGGCCAGGCGTTAGGGGGCCACATGCGTCGTCACCGCGCCGACCCCATTGACATCGTCACCTCTAGCCTCAATATACCGTTGCCTTCTCTCGAGGAGTGCGGCCGCTCCGGCGAGATTTTGGCCCTCCCTAGGAATACTTCTCATGTTAGGTTGCTTGAGCTCTTTGTATAGACTATTAATGCTAATTCTATTTATCTATCTATATAGCATGCATGCAGCGCTTCCATTTCTATGTGCAGCGTATTTACTTAATTAATTAGTTTTGTAAATTTTATTGAACATTATTTAGGCTTACGCATATATATCTTTAGATATATCATATATGTGTAGTTTACTTTATTTGATGCAGTCTAATTATTATTGGACCTGCATGCATTGTTATTATTATTATATAATCCATTCTTTTATTTTGATTTTCTGTATAGTCGTTGTATATACATGCATGCTTATACACACACACACACACACACACACACACACCCTCTTTATTTATTTTCTGATGATATCTTCATTTTATTTGGGAAAAAATCAGCACTTGTTTATGGTATGAGAATCGAATAATTAAGCGCGTGATGTTTTGTGAAGAATTAATTTCCAATAGAACATTTGCTCTTGCAAAAAAGTTTAATTCTTAATTAATCGTTTATTCCTATTGTATCAATTAATTCTCTCTTTTTCTCAAATGGGAATATATATTAAGTAAGAAATTAAAGAATAGCAAATATTCGACATATAGATACTTTATTTCGTTTTCATTTTTCTTTGATTTTGAAAAGAACAAAGTTTAAAAAATATCAACTGCATTCCTAATTAACGAAGGATTACTGTTGATTACTTAATTAGTTTTTATTAATCATGATTAATTAATTGTTTTCGGACGGAAAAAGAAAGTTTAAACAAATATTTGAAACATTAAAATCTGCAAAAATTAATTAATCTATTATTGACCTAATTTTTTCTTTATTTTAGTCTGTACTTTATTTATTCACCTTTTCTCATTCTGATTTTCCAACTTTCAATTAACTTATAATACATTTAAGTTAATTTCTCATATATAGTATAATGTGCGAATCAAATCAAATTTAAAAGGTAATTTTATTTTATATTGAGTCCCTATTAGTTTAATTTTTTTTTGTGTAAAATATATTGTCATGATATCGAAATTGAGCATTTGGTAGCTTCTGCCAAATTCTCAAAAAAAAAAAAAAAAAAAAAATCTAAATTGAGATTATGCATTTCCTTTTGATTAATACTTGTTTGATCACATGACTCCAGAAATACATTTCTAAATTATAAACCTATAAAAATAAGCAAGGCAAAATTTCTTTATTTAAAGCATTAAAAAGGTATTAAATAGAGGTACAAATGGTATAAATAAAATAAAATCCTCTCGGTTCTCAATATTATAAATTGAGTTCTCAAAATATATAGCACCTCTTCTTCTTTTTTCAAATTCATCCCTCTGCCAGTAATAAGTTACATTGTACAAAATAACTAATTAAGTATGAATCATATACCAATATTTTTTTTATAAGATGCACACCTGTTCAGAAATTATTATACGTAATTCATACATGTGATATATATCTCTCCAATATATATATGACAGACAAGGCTAGATTGATATTGCTTCAGATGAAAAAAAAATATTATTTTTCCTAAACATAATATATATTATTATACATTTAAATAGAAAGCTAATTACATACTATATTTAACCGAACTTTTATTTCAAATGAAAAAAATCTATAAAAAAAAATGCATGGATTGTACTCATGCAACTATCTCAAAGTATGTAATTGAAGTTACCAATATGATGAAATATTATTTGGGTGTAATTTAATTTGCAGAATAAAAATTACCTTGGAAGATGGTATTAATTTTCAATTGAGAAGATGAAATGATGCTTTCTTAATCGCCCCTGAAACATCACCGTATTAATTACCTTTAAGTTGATATTGAATTTTTAAATCTTGATGACTCATATAAAGTCATAAAATTAAATTTGTAAAATGGGATTGTTAGTTAAATTTGTAAATTGTAACAATCATTGAGCATTTTGATTAATCTGAGCTCTTTCTTATTTCTTTGTATTGTCTATTATAGTTTGACAAGTAGAACTGGAATATATATTTTTTTTTATCGAAGTAGAACTGGGAATTGATACTTAACCTCAAGTCAGAGGAGGTTGACAAGTGTTTATTGGGCTTTTATACTTGGGCCAAATCCACCATTTTACTGTTTTAACAAATTCCAATTTGGGCCCAATTGTATCCAAGTTGACTCCCCCATGCATCACCATTTATTTATTTATTGTTGAAAGTGGTGAAGCTTGAGATGTTAAACGGGAGCGGTCCGATGTCCAATCAGAGCTATTTAATTGTCATCAAGATACGTACAAATATCTTTAATATTCGTGCGAATCAAATGCATACGAATTTTTAATGTAGATTGAACTAGGGTTGCTTATGAGCCGAGTTGAGTTCGAGTTACTAATCAAGTTTCGAGTCAGAAATTCTAACTTGGATTCAACTCGCAAACAACTCGGCTGACTCGTGGATCGTAGATAGTAAATAGTTAATTAAATTAAAGATTACCAAAACAAAATCTAACAAATAAATAATACATAGAATAGTACATAATTTAAAAATTTTACATAATGAAACAATAGCAAAATACATAATTAAATAGTACAAAAGTTTATCAAATTACTAAATAGTATAAAGTCTAACCAAATATTATATAATTTACCAAGTCAATAAGTCAACCGAGTTAATTCCTAACAGAATTGGGAGCAATTTGGATTCAACTCGTGAGACAACCGAGTCAATGAAATCAAATCAGTTTTGACTCAAGTCAATTTTAAGTCAAGTTGTTTGTGAGTTGAATCTGAATTGATTCCGAACAAGTTATAAATCATGGGTTTTTAGATTGAACGACTCTAATCAGATTGATATTGAACAAATTTGCTCCTTTTGAGATGAGCAGAGCACACAAGATCACAATTAATAACATAATTAGTGGAGCAATAGAATATGGT
Organism: Carex cristatella; assembly: GCA_024447775.1. NCBI lineage: Eukaryota > Viridiplantae > Streptophyta > Magnoliopsida > Poales > Cyperaceae > Carex > Carex cristatella. The sequence continues at coordinate 1,916,907 of JAJHPF010000005.1, read as the reverse complement.
GCTTTCTACTTTTAGCAAGAGCTGAGCAGAGCTTGATAGTTGATGCATGTCTCTGTCATATTGCATCATCTTATTATTTCTTCTTATTATTTCTTCTTCCAATATCTACTAAATTAAATTAAACAGTTGTCCATTAAATTTTAAAGATGGAACATGTCATGCCATAGTAAATTTAAGTTTTTATGTAACGTGTCATACTGTGATTAAGTCAAGCGGATGATCAAGTGTGACCAGTACTGATTGACATGTTGTACCATGATTAAGTCAAACAATTTTGATCACATGTCATATGTGTTATCGTGATTTATGTATTATAAGAATGAATGAACACAACACATAATGCATAAATCACGATACGGTATATCAACACTATACATATTCGGTCACGATATGACTTTTTTAATATTTCTTTTACTGATAACAATAACAAAAACAAAAACAGGACTATGTGAGAATTGTATTGTATACTTCATTAGTTTGTGAGTGGAATGCACTGATCCAAGTTTTCCACGCAAATTACAGCTCACCAATTCTAGATTTCTCTCCCCCACAACACTCCAACACATTATCATTATTATTCATCAGTGCAGATTGCGTGCATAATATATACATGCATATATAATAAAATTTTATTAATTGCTTGTGGCTGAGCTTAGCACAGCTTAAATTATCAACCATCACTACCATCAGCGCAGATTCTCTTTAAATTAATGTTCACTCTCCTCTCCTCTCTTCTTTGTGTATTTGTGTTTGTGTTTCTATTTCTGTTCATTAAACTCAAATCAAACTCTTTTAAGTTTTCGCGAAAAATATTAAAAAAAAAAAATTTGTGAGAAGAAATTGGAGATCAACTTGTTCAACTATCTCGTGTGTGTGTTTGTATTTGTGTTCAAATTAAACTCAAATCAAACTTTTAAAAGTTTTCGTGAAATATATTAAGACTTTTTTTTAGAGATCAAGTTATTCAACTGTCTAATATTCACTAGAATTTGTTTGTCTGAATTTCAAACTCTTGCAATGACCCATGTAGAAAATATTATTTTTTGTCAGTTGTCACTGGATCAAATTAAATTGATTTTTCAGAAAGAAAAATTTGAATCTATTATTTAAAAATGAAAGAAAAAAAAAATAGAGAGTTCATAACTGTCAATTGCTTGTCCAGAGCTGGAATCATTAATTCATTATATAGCATATTATCAGCTCCTTATTAGCACAGGGGAGGAGTTAAAAAAAAATATGATAGGATGAGACAAAAAAATTATAAAATAAAGTATAATTGTATAATAATTTTCAACACAAACAGTTTTATAATTTTTCTGAAAAAACATGACAAAAAATTACATTTTCTGAAATTATTTTTAATCCGAAATAGGTAAGTGATTCCTCCTGAATTTATGTGGCTCCGCCATTGACTCGGTCTAAATTCTTTTTACAAACAGTGGCATTGCGCCTCTAATTTAAAAAAAAAAAAAAATTGTATCTTTACTTTTTAAAAATTATAAAAAAATTCTTATTTTTTTTCTGACTTTGAGCAAGCAGCTGCTGGCATCAGAAATCTACTTTTGCAAACAATTGATTTAAAAATTAACCTTTTACTTAAATAAAAAGTTCCTGAACCAGAAGCTGATCAGATGTCTCATGTCTGTGTTCTAAAGAGCCATGAATGAAATAAAATGAAAGATAACACACAGAACCACATAAAGATTGTGCTGCTCTGTTGCATAATCATAAAAGATAACACACATCCATATATGGTGCTCTCATCTGTTTTTTACTCTCCGTCCCCTACCTATCAAAATAAAACACCCCAACTTGCACCCTGTGTAGGTGTAAAAAAATTCTAAATAATTCTAAATAATTCCAAATAGTGCACATTTATATATATTCGCTAGTTTAACTTTTTGCGTTGTGTTATTCTTGTTTTGATTAGAATTTTTTTTAATTCACGATGTAAACTTTTATAAATTCATTAGGTTTTGGGATGCAAAAATAAAAAAAAAACTCAATTATATATGCATTTTTCTAATTGTTTTTTTAAGAACTTTAAAAGATTTTGTAAGATGTGTAACTGAATTAAGACTGCTAAAAACAAAAATGAGCTTTAATTTAAACAAATTCAAGGATCACATGTTGTATTAACTAAAAATAGTAGGATATGTACATAAAGTAGCAAAAGTGGGGTTTATTTTTTTTTTTCAAATTCTTCTCATAAATTAATGAGTTTTTTTTTTTTAATAAAAGATGTACTTCAACTTTATAGGTAATTTTCTTATGTAATTTTTGAGTAAATACATACTTTTCTAGTTACAAGTTTATAACATAAAGATATTTGTTCATATAGAGAAGTTTATACTCCTAATTTTTTTAAACATGTGAAAAAAAATTCTAATTTAGTGAGATCATTTTATAATAAAGCATGCTAGCACATCTAAATTTACAAATTAAGAAATCAACTATGCCAACCTTAATTTTCTAGCTCATTCATTCATTAATTCATTTATGAGAGTTATAAGAATTGTACATATATATTTTTATTTTCTATTACATGTCCAGAAACTATTAATTTACTAAAGTAGTGTGGAAATGTATACACTACATACTAACATTATTCATTATTCCATATACCTTAATATTTTTTGTCCAATTCTTTTCATAGTTTTCAGTTCTCGTGTAGGCCTCATAAACAATGATAATATATAATCTCTTTTAATTTAATAAGGATCAATATTGAGATTAGAGATAATAAATTTTACACCAGTCGTCTTTATCATACATTACATAAGTTATCAAAAATACATTTGAATCCATAAAAATGTCATAAGAATTTAACAACATATATAACAAATCCCACTAAAATGTAAATTAAAATTCAATTTGCAAAATTAACCATAATCAATTGAGGTGGTTAATTAGTGGAATAACAATGTGGCCTTGTGTTGTGGAGGGAGAAGATGGCCTCTATTTAAGTGGAGCTCAATAGCATTTTTTTTTTCTAGAAATAATGAGAAATACAAGGAAGAGAAAAGGCGCAGAGGTACCCACAAACAAGTGGACTGCACATAAAAGAGAGATTTAGAGGGAGAAGAGAGAGAGAGAGAGAGAGAGAGAGATTGGGTGGTAATGGCTTCCACATCAGAGCTGCTTGTCTCTCTTTTTGCTGTTTTTCACTTGTTTCTTTGATCTTATGTTGCACAATATCTATGTGATAGTAAAGAATCAATCTTGAATTGTTAGGTGGATAAAAATAATGTTTTACGTGTAAAAGATCGCAGGCAGTGTTATAAAAAACATATGTTTAGATCAATTAATCGGCCGATTAGTCGTTGGCGGCGACCAATCTGACTAATCGGCCGGTTATATTCAATTATAGTTGATTATTCTCGAGTAATCGTTTGACGGTACCCTGTTCGTACGACGAGCCAGGGCATAATAATATCGCAGGTTCTAAATATGAATATAAAAAAAATATATAATATTAAAAACAGTTAGGTCTTGACTTTGAACTTTACAAAAACAAAAATAAGGATTGTTCAACAACAACTAGTTAGAATTAAATTATAATCAATGCTAAATATTCGGTTATCTTAATTCATAGGTAGAGGTTAAGTAGACTTAATTCAATAATAAAGAAGCCTTGAGACAAATAAAAGTTAAGATTTTTGACAAAAAAAAATAGTAAGAGAGATCAAAATCAGTGTTCATAATAATTAAGTAACTAAGAAAGCTATAAAAGACTAAAAAAATATTGCCGAAAGGAGTCTATGTGATCATGGATAGTTTTGCCATCAAAACCTCAAAATAATTGTTTCTAATATGGGTTGGATTGGATTCCTCTTTAAATAGAAAAATTAGATAAATTTCATATGAACTATATAGAATGGAAATTTTTGTTTAAAATTAAACAATTTATATTGCACCTAACTTATTTCGTAATTAAAATCAAATATGTGCTTATATGTCAAGAAGATGAATTGGAGCTACATAACCAGCAGGAGTGGTAAAAGCATAAAAACCAGGGGCTAAAATGCTAACAAGCTTAGAGAGAGTCTGACAAGTAGAACACGTATCCTCTGCATTACCTCAAAAGAGAATCTTTTAAGTTAATTCATTTCGACCGTCCGAATTCCTGACAAGTATGGATGAGGCGCTGCAAGCTTGCGCAAGAGCGTACCAGAAACACAAATTTCTCTTCTCTGTTAAACTTTTGTTGTTTTTAGCAATTTTCTTTTCATATTTTCATCTTTTATTTATTTTCTGCTCAGATGTTTTGAGCAATATTTCTATTTTGTTATGGTGGTTACTGGTTACCACCCTTTTGTAACAAAACCCTTTCTTTTCAATATAAATGTGGATATGACCCTCATTTTTTATTCAAAAAAAATCGAATATGTGTAAATACATATCGTCGCTTTGGTTATTGTTTATTAACGATTTAAAATCCGACCCGACTTATACCACGAAAATTTGACACTCTATAAAGATGTGAAATAAAACTGAGTTCATAATCTCATCAACAATATCATGTTCAAACTTAGTATGATTATTACCAGATCTTTATCTGTTACAGTTTAAATATATATAGTAATTTTGTGTACTGTATATCAAATTTCATGATATGGAATAGCTATTTTCACTACATAGTTATTCATGTATAATCAGAACTCTGTAAAGTTGTTAGTTGAACTGATAAAGCCTGCATGCCTGCTATTCTATGTCACGCTTTTAAATTTAAGAAACAATGTTTCTTTAAGAAAAAAAAAAAAAAAGAATATAATACTTATTTATATAGAGATTGGCTAATATGAAATCAGTTGTCTCTAAGGTCTCGCGCAACCAAGTCATTTTCAATTTTTGAAATCCAAAACATCAATTAAAACCGTTAGATGTGTTCTCTATATTAAAATGTGCTTGGAGACCAAATTTTACATTTTTTTGAAATTTTTTTACTATTTATTAAGCTACTTTGAAAATCGCTGATCCAACGGTGGCTTAACCAAATAGTAAAATTAGAAGCCACCGTTGGATCAGCGATTTTCAAAGTGACTTAATAAATAGTAAAAAAATTCCAAAAAATGTAAAATTTGGTCTCCAAGCATAATTTAATATAGATAACATATCTAACTGTTTGGATCGACATTTTGGACTTCAAAAATTGAAAAATGACTTGGTTGCACGGGACCTCAGGAACAATTGATTTGATATTAGCCAACCTCTATTTATATATTATTGATAGTATCATTTTTGACGTGATTATGACAAACTAATTGTATAGAGGAGAATCAGAACGCAATTAATATTTTTTGTGTGAAATGCTACATATTTGAAATTCGGATACTAGATTCTTTGTGGATATTAAACAATTAGATAGTCAGACCTCCAATCTCTATTCAAAACAACATATAGAAAAAAAAAAAAAAAAAAAAAAAAAAAGCACTAAAGTGGTTTAAATGTTTAATCTGATATTCATCTTTAGTTCCATCATCATTACATAATTATGTTAAACATAAATGATTGGTACTTGTCATGCAGTATTTCCAAACAGAGTAAAATGATTTTCATGAATGCTTATAATTTAAACAATTCAGTGGCATATAGACTAGAAGATACAGAGGCGGATACACAATTTTTTTTAAAATAACATCAAATTTAAATATTTTAACTGAACAAGCATGCTGGATCTTATTTTTATAAAAAGTAGCTCCACTGATTCTGTGGAGGTAGAAATTTTTTTACTGCAGAATACTAAACTGCCTCTGCCGATCCATAGGATAAGTGGAGTTGTTTTTCATAAAAATACAATCTAGTATAACTGTTTTGTTGAAATATTTAAATACGGTACTAAGGAGTTGTGGGGACCAATTGACTCCATTAATTTTCACATTTTTTGTGATTATACATGATTCATATATATTTTACAGTAAAATGCTACGGATACTATAAAATTGAACCGAGTAGAACTAGGGTGCTCCTAGGAGTACCAAGCCCCTTTGTACTCTTAACTCTAAAACCTATAGGATTAACTTCGAATGACGAATCCAAACCGTTGAAATTCTTCTACCTTATGAGTGATGCGTTTACATGTAAAAATTTTAAAGTTTCGAATTAATTTAGTATAAAGTCAAGAGGTCAAAAGTATTCCAAAAAAATGAATGCATTAAAATTAATTTAGAAACCTTCTAATTTTGATCACTTGACTAGTTGACTTTATACTAAATTAATTCGAAAGTTTAAAATATTCACATGTAGACGCATCAGTAGAAGAATTTCAACGGTTTAGATTCGTCGTTCAAAGTTAAACCGATAAATTTTAGAGTTAAGAGTACAAAAAAACTTGGTACTCCTAAAAGCACCCTAGTTGTACTCAATTGAACCCATTTATAATATACAACAATTTTATATAATTGTTCCATTCAAATTTGACACTCATACTTTAAAAAATCTAGCTCCGGCTCTGAGAAGGCAGAAAGAGAAATGGGAACTTTTCATTTGCCCTATTTTGTGAACACCAGAAAATATAATAATTGCACTGAATTGTGGCAGAGCAGCTTTTAACAAAGCTTATTGTTCTGAGTTAATTATGTAATACTTGGAGAACTTTAACCTGGTCAAGGCAGGGAGACGAATAGAAGAAGAGGAGGGGAGGGAGGGGGGGCCGGATCAGAAGCACACCAAAAAGTTTTCTAAGAACAAATCATTATGTGTGGCTAAAAAAAACAAAAAAAGGTATAGACTACATTAATACAAAAATAGAATAATCTAGATAACTAAATTGGACCCTAATTAAAATTAAGTCTTATATTAAAAAAAAAGTAATCAAACTAGAGGTGAAAACAGAGCGGATAGTGATAAAATCATATTTATATTTTTTTTTCATTTTCTGAATACGGATACGGAGCGGATATCAGACATATCAGACGGATACGGATACGGGTCCGAATCAGCTTGGATATTTATTAAAATAATATAAAAAATATATTACAGTTAATAATATTTACCTAATTATAATGGTGAATAACATAAATTTTTCATAATATATATTAAATATATGATATATATCTACTATTCGGATCTAGATAATTAAAACATAAAATCATATCAGTATTCTTATCCACACGGATATTCAGATATCGGATATCCACATCTAAGTTTTTAAATACGGATCAAATACGGATCAGATATTATCTGATACATCCTTATTTTGCCTAGATTACGAACCCAATTTGTACCAAAACCTGTGCTTTAAAGCCTGCAAATATGAACCTTTTTACCTAATTATCATTAGAATGTGGTACTGCTATGTTTTGTTTGTTGTTTTGCAGGAAACGGGCGAAATTCCTCTCCATACGGTCCGTATAGGTTCCCATACGGTCCGTATAGTTTTCCATACGGCCCGTACAAGATCAGCCCAACCACACAGAAGGTTTCACATCAGAGGCGACAATTCTCCAAGACAAAGCACAGATATACGGTCCGTATAGGATTCTGTACGGACCGTACAGGCATTTACGGAAACTCAGACTGGATTTGGAAACAGAGACAGCTGGGGAGCCCGAAAAGGCACCTTTTTAATTCGATATTTTGGGCATTAAAAGGAGTGTCCTGAGACAGAAAATAACGATCTTTTAATCTCTGGCTATCCTTGGAACATAGAGTAACTTGGAGAGAAAGACACACTTTGGAGAAGAAGAAGAGGAGGAGAAACTCGATTTCGACGCCGATTCTTCCGACTTTTCACTGTTTTGTCATGAACTCCTTTATCTCTTGTGTTTTCTGTGATTGTATGAACATGAGTAACTAAACTTTTAATTTCTAGGGTTAAGATGTAGTTTCTAATTTAGTTTTGCTTGCATGTTACTTGGATTATGTGTTGAATATTGTGTTTTTACTTTGTTGAGTAGTATTTCGATTGTTTTGTTTGTGCTTTCTTGAATTTGATTAGTCATCCCATTAGATGAATGCGCACGTCTAATTGTTAGGAACCAAGTCTATGATATTCAATCCAACCAAACTAAGTATATGAGGTAGGTCTACGGATTAAGGAGTACCGAAAGGCGAAACTTTCATTGAGGCGAAAGTCCTTGGATACCTTTAGTAAACCAACAAGTGACTTAGATAAATTAGTCCAAAAGGCGAAAGTTGAGGGTTAACGCATCTAAGAGGGGAGTAGTTGATTCCAGTAATCGAGGTTTTAAGCCAAAATTGCGACCGCTAAGGTAAGAAACTTAGATCTGGTCGAGGGAAACCCTAAACATTAATATCAACACAGAAACAGTAACTGTAGCATTTACTCGGTGGTCCATACGGACCGTATAGGGTTCTATACGGGCCGTATGCCTCGGGGCTAAAACAGAAATGAAATCTGAAACCCTGGAAACATCTTTTATCAATTGAAAACAACTTTAAGTCTTCTTTTAATTGTTTTAATATTATTATTTCACAGTAGAATTGCTAGAACAAAACCAAACCAATATTTTCTCCACTTCTAGGATTTAAGTAAATTTAATTAAGAGTCCGGTTCTTTTCTTACCGTCCCTGTGGATACGATATCCGACTATACCAACGGTAGGACTGTGCACTTGCAGTCCTGACCAGAGGTAGACTCGAGTTTTAAAAGGTACAGCTCGCTGTACTGAAACTTAGGAGTACACCTGTGTGCGAACATTATCCATATTGTTTTCACCCCTAAATCAAGCACATACGGAAAAACAAAAATACATTTGTATCGAATGATATTAAATTAATTGTATTTCAAAAATATAAAGAAACAATTGTATCTCTTGATTTATATTTCTTATGTGTATTTCAAAAATATTTATACTTCAAAAGATATTTATATATAGTTTTGCAATTATGTACACCTTCAAATAGAAAGTACAAATATTTTTTGTTTTTTTTTTCTCTCCTCCTTGTAGCATGAATAATGGTTAAAAGTCCTTTATCTCACTAAAGTGTAGTTATTATCCTAACTATAATAATACAATATGAATTTCCACATACAATTAATCTACTGCAAAAATGTTTATATTCTTACTATACAAAAGAGATGAATATTTTATACAAAAAAATAATGCAAATTATTAAGGAGGTGCATGAATAAAAATATAAATGATAAGCAGGTAAAAAGCTCCAGACAAGAAAGTGCACAGAAAATAAATATATTGTTGCTCTGATACACATCTAACTTTCTCTTATAGAAAGACAACTTGATTATTTAGATAGATTTTATCACTTTTAATGATCACTAGATGAGAAAATTTGTGCTCTTTTTGTCTATTTAGTTCTGAGAATCAGCACCAAATCCTTCTAAATATTAATGGTTTAATGGTCGTACGTTTATCCCTGACACATCTAATTCATTTATTTTCTTATTTTGTTAACAAAAGGTACCAAATGTACATTTCTCTATTCTATATTAGTGCAAGTGCAAGTCCATGTGCAAGTAATTTGCATTTGCATGCAACTGGTGGTTCTTTTTCTAGGTAGCTAGCATTATCATATGCATCTAGCTCTAAAGGACACTTGATTATAGCCTGACTCTAGAGTCTACATCTCTATATATAAATAAATTTCTAATAATATGCATCTGATCATAAAAATATTAAGTGTGTGTACACACACACTTGTGTAAAATTGAGGTTATGATAGATATGCATTATTATAGAGCCTCCCGTGCTATGAATTCATATTTGAAAGTTCAAACGGCCTATCCAAATTACTGAACATGATTTCCGTTTGAAAATATATGTACTTGAAGATCAAATTTTATATTGTTTAGAAATTTTTATTTTTCTAGATAAAAAGAAATCACTTGATCCGAAGAACTGAGTCATTCGAAAGGAGTAATTTTTCTACCCATCTAAAATTCAGGCTATGATAGATATGCAGTATTACAGAGCGTCATGTGCTATGAATTCATATTTTAAAGTTCAAACGGCCTATTTGAATTACTGAACATGATTTCCGTTTGAAAATATATGTACTTGAAGATCAAATTTTATATTGTTTAGAATTTTTTTTTACTTTTTTTAGATAAATAGAAATCACTTGCTCCGAAGAACTGAGTCATTCGAAAGGAGTAATTTTTCTATCCATCTAAAAAATAGTTAAAAAAATGTAAAAAATGTAAAATTTAATTTCCAGGTAAATTTTCATATGAATCGAATCTTCTGTTCAAATTTTCTTATAGATCCATAATACGAATCACCGATCTATAATATATACACATATCACCACAGCCTCGCTACTCGTGTAATATAATAGGAGCATGTATATATCCTGTGTGCATTACTAAACAGAACACCCAATTAATTGTGATTGCCACATAAAACCTTAATTAATTAGATTTGTACTAGTTAAATGGAAAAAAAGAAATACTTTTACAGTGGGCTCTCTTTAATTTCTTTAATTAGTTTATTCTGAGGGAGCATGTACCCGCTCTAGTGAAATTACTTTTATTTTAGTAAAAATAAATAATTAGTTCAAATTTTTAAAGTACCCAAAATAAATAATTACGCTGATCTTTTCCCATATTAAATAGCAACCAATAATTAATATGCAGTACTATATATTTCTTATATGGATTAATATAAATCCGGAAATTAATTAAATGAGCCAATTAATGACGGTATAAATTAATGTGTGGAATCTTAAACATAATATATCAAGGTTCTAAATAGCGATTATTGCATCATCGCTGAAAGACTAAATAAAAATCTATAATGAAAGCTATCTTACATAGTATTTTTTGTTTAAAAAATTATACTTTATATTTCTACTAATGATCGATCATCATTATCTAAAGTCTCATATAGCGATAAGTAACGCAAAATTGATTAAGAAATTAGAATATTCATATTGAACCAGTAGTCCAGTACAAAGTCCAAATTGTTATTCAAAATATCTCTAATAATATCATAAACTATTTATCGTTTTTGTATTCAAAATAACCTAAGCATCAAGACATAAATTATATATCTTTTTTCTATTAAAAACACCTGAGCATCATGGTATAAACTAAACTATCTATTTTTTTTCTATTTAAAAGCAAAAGCAATCCGGGTCTTGAAAAAATTGATCTTTAAAAAAAGTTTTAGTTTGAACCTTTAAAAAAAAACTTATGTAGCGTAGGATGCGCTATAGTGCGTAGCGTGTAGCGCAAATAGTGAACCACTATTACAGCTATGTCGGTCATAGACTCATAGCTGAAATAACGCACTTTTATCTCATAACTTAGCATTTAAGGTCCGAAAACGCTATAGCGCACTATTTAGAACACTGAAATATATAGATAAATCTCGAACTGATGATCAGACATAGATCAGATGATATGATATATTGATATGATATGATACACCACCCCATGAGCGCGTGAGCAGGTAGGTTGAGACTTGAGAGAAAGAGAACCAATCTGCTGTGAGTGCCTTGCCTATAAATTGAAACGAAAAGCTAAAAAAGTTTGGGCATAGCACCCCTTCCCCCCCAAGCCATAGATAGACAGATAGAGAGAAATTAACATATATAAAGCTCTCAAGGGGGGCATGCATGCATAGAGACATATATTAGAAATCAGATCAAGCTAGCTCTGTCTGTCTACTCAATCGACTCGATTAATAAAGAAGAGATGGTGACGATGATGGGAGGCGAAGAGACTCGGAAGGGGCCGTGGACGGAACAGGAGGACTCGCAACTGGTATGCTTTGTGCGCTTGTTCGGGGAACGTCGTTGGGATTTCATTGCCAGAGTCTCAGGTTTGAGGGTGGGGGGATCACATCACATCACTTGATCACAAATCAACACACATGCAATATCCTAAGTACTGTAATTAAGCAAATCAAATAATACTGTTGATGTTTATTTATGTAGCCACCTAAGTAAATTAACTATATATATGCCTACCTATATATATTTTACATGAGATATAATTATATTATATTATCTTTAATATCTCATTACAGGCCTCAACCGCACCGGGAAGAGCTGTAGGCTCCGGTGGGTGAACTACCTCCACCCCGGCCTCAAGCGCGGCCGCATGACTCCTCAGGAGGAGCGCCTAATCCTCGAACTTCATTCCAAATGGGGAAACAGGTTAGCTACATAGGCTATCTTCACACTTTAATTACCAATTAATCAACATGTATAGCATTAGCATGTTTTGTTTGTCAAATTAAGCAAGCACTTTTATTGAGGCTTTACTAAATTAGAATTAGAAGACAGCAACCACCAGTTTTGTCTGATCAGAACCACCAGAATTAGAGCACAGCATTTTTATATTTATATATAGATATATCCAACTTTTCTTGTTTTTGTGAACCATGCATATATTACCACTAAGTGAAATGAAATATGATGTCACCACCCCTAAGTGTACAATGATTCATCAATCACAATCAGAGAGGTTCTGATAAGGTTTTATACCAAATTAAACAACTTTTGACAATTAGAGAGGATCTGATTGATTTTATTGGTTCATGGTTATTATTAATAAATTAATTATCAATAAATTAATGTTTTAATTATGCATAGGTGGTCTCGTATTGCACGAAAGCTCCCGGGCCGCACTGACAATGAGATAAAGAACTACTGGAGAACACACATGAGGAAGAAAGCGCAAGAGAGAAAAAGGAGCACCTCTCCTTCCTCTTCTTCCTCCTCTCTAACCTATGAAAATTCTCCAACGAGTAATCCGCCACCTGTTTTTGCCGGTGCAGAGAACTGGGACCATATTCAGAATAGCATCACAAGTGTTGCTTCCAAGGAGATGAACCATGATCCGGGTGCAATGCATGCGTATCCAATGGAGCAAATATGGAGAGACATCGAAAAATCAGAGGCGAAGGTTGCTGCCCCTCTGTGTGGACCATGTCAGGGAAATCAAATCGGAACCGTTTCAAACTGGGACAGTTATTTTGCCGAGTCGCTCTTGCGAATGGAAAATGAGCTCAAGAAATTGTTTCTTCCTCCTGTTCAAATTGGGGGCCTATTTTGCTAATTAAATCTCATGTTTTATGTATAATTAAGTGATGCTTTCCATTAATCAGTAGTGATCGCTGCTGTTGCATCAACTGGTGGTTACTGTTACCAGTTTTTTTTTCTTCCTCCTACACTCTTTAAGTAGAAGGTGGTACTGGTTCTCTCCAGTGTTGAATAGACAGTGTAGTGGTACCTATTGCCTCCATCTCAAGAGTCTGATCCTGATCCGACTCTTGAGATCGATGCAGGTACTTCTAGCATTGCCCATACAGCACTGGAGAGGCCAGAATGTGTGTATGTATAATTAATATGCGACTGCATTGCTTGTGTGTAAGCTTGTGTTGCTCTAGTTGTATGTGCATAATTAATGCAAATCTAGGTATTCTAGAAGATTTGTCATGACATAATATTCACAAATCATTTTGTTATCCATGTATTAATGTTAATTGCCTAGTTGGTGTTAGTATATATTTTGCTTGTTTTATTTATTACATGTTAATTATGTTTAAATTACCAGAAATGAGTTATAAAAAATACTGCTAATGAATGTTGCCTCTGCTAATTAGATTCAAAGAACTGTAATTACTGAGAAGTAAAATTGAAAACAAAGAAGAAAAGTAGAAAACAATTAAATTTAATTTAGTTTCGACCATTTCAATATATTTTTCCTTGATAAAATGGAAATCATTCTGTTGCATCTTACTGATTAGTTTCAATTAAGTTACTAATTATCTTAATTTCTCAATTTTCATGACAGTAACATTTTTCATCCCATCTTTTATTAAAGTTTTTGACATATCTGATATGCCACTTATCAAATCAGAAAAAGACAGTAAGCACACATGTACTGTTAATGATATGAACTGTGCAACCACCTTCACCTTTTTATGGCAAAACCAATAGTTCTCCATATTTAGGCATTGCTCATTAGCTTAAATACCATTTTCATAATTATCCTAATTTGTAGTTACATCAAATGACACTTTTATTAATGTCTTGAACAAGCTAATCAAACTTGCCTCTTTCAAGCATTACTGGTTTTGGCCCTGATCAGTTATTACATCAGAAAATGACAACCCATATAAGCGAACGCACTAAATAAGAGCATAATCTACTCTTTGACATTTAAACTGGTACTGTACCATATTTAGACGTCAAGTAATGTTAACAAGATACCTACTGAATTTCTCATATTTCAGTGAAATTGAGATAATGGCATGAATATAATAAGTATTTATTTCCGGCATGGACGGCAAGTTACTTCAGATTTTTTTTTTTTAGGGGTTAATTTCCTTCATATTTGCACCACCTATTTTAAACAGATTTTTTCGGATAAGATGGCAACCAATATATAATAAATAAATAAATAGAATGTTATGGACCAAAGTGTGAACTCCTAAGAATTTAGGAACCGAAAAAAGATACCGTATGTAATGCATATTTTTAATTTTATTTTTCTAATTACAAATTAATTCAGATTTTTTTTCTATTTTAAACGGAAAAAGGTAGTGTAAAGACCAAGATGTAATAAATAGAATGTTTTTTCGGATAAGATGGCAACCAATAAATAATAAATAAATAGAATGTTATGGACCAAAGTGTGAACTCCTAAGAATTTAGGAACAGAAAAAAGATACTGTATGTAATGCATATTTTTAATTATATTTTTCTAATTACAAGTTAATTCATATTTTTTTTCTATTTTAAACGGAAAAAGGTAGTGTAAAGACCAAGATGTAATAAATAGAATGTTTTTTCGGATAAGATGGCAACCAATAAATAATAAATAAATATAATATTATGGACCAAAGTGTGAACTCCTAAGAATTTAGGAATAGAAAAAAGATATTGTATGTAATGCATATTTTTAATTTTATTTTTCTAATTACAAGTTAATTCAGATTTTTTTTTTCTATTTTAAACGGAAAAAGGTAGTGTAAAGACCAAGATGTAATAAATAGAATGTTTTTTCGGATAAGATGGCAACCAATAAATAATAAATAAATATAATATTATGGACCAAAGTGTGAACTCCTAAATTCTTAGGAACAGAAAAAAGATACTGTATGTAATGCATATTTTTAATTTTATTTTTCTAATTACAAGTTAATTCAGATTTTTTTTTCTATTTTAAACGGAAAAAGGTAGTGTAAAGACTAAGATGTAATAAATAGAATGTTTTTTCGGATAAGATGGCAACCAATAAATAATAAATAAATATAATATTATCGACCAAAGTGTGAACTCCTAAGAATTTAGGAACAGAAAAAAGATAATGTATGTATTGCATATTTTTAATTTTAATTTTTTAATTACAGATCCACTGAGCCGTGGTAGGCTACTCAGTAACGTTTCTTGAAAGCAACCAACAACCAATTGTGTATTTGATTTTGCTTTTTGAATTTTTGCAACACTATTACCTTTATACAGCAATGTGTTTCCTACTTTCCTTCATGATTCTTAATACATTTGCATTTATAATTTCTTCAAAGTACATATTCAGCGGTATTTCCAAAGATATTTGCATTTCAAGAGAAAAAATAAATGTCTAAACTACCCTCCAGCACCCTTGTTAAATTTAATACAGTATTGAAATAAAAAAATAAAAAATAAAAATTCGGTACATTATGCTGTGCATGTTTTATGAGAACTCATCCCAGAAATTTTTCATTTGTAGAAGAATATTGATATACCCAATATTGAATTAAATTAAGTAATTGTAATTTGGAAATAGGTAAGAAAGTTCAATTAGATCTTGGGCATTAGTTTAGAAACATACTTTGTGGAGGCGTGCTAAGTAAAGCAAGAGAATTAATTAAGAAATCAGTGGCTGTGATAGCGCTTTGTAAAGGTGTCTGATAAGTGCACTGCATTTAGACACATGCAATTCTCCCCTTGGATACCCCAAATTAAAATTCCTTGGCTACTTTCTTTCTTTTTTTGAAAAACTGATAGAAGCTATCAGCAAGTAAAATTCCTTGGCTACTTTTCAAAGGAAACAGGACTATATAGGTTTTCTGACCTGGTGCTGATGGACACATAATTCAAGTTGTATGGCTAGGGCTTATTGTGTTTTCAGGGTTATAATTGTAAAATAATACATGGGAAATTTACTGTGGATTAGTCGGCTTGAAATCAAATATATTATCTGCTTGTTCTGTGCAACAATTCATGAAAAATTGAGAAGACAAGATTAAAAACATACTATATGCCAATCCAGTTTGGTGCCTTCTCTCTGTGGGCGAATCATCTTTGCAAGAGAGTTATCAAGTTTAATTTAACATAATTAACTTTGATTAGAATAATACGGTAGTGCTCACCACATGCATTCAACCAATATTAGTCTATGCTGTCTCAATTCAGTAACAGATATGGCCACAAAGCCTTTCTGATGCTGATTTGAAGTACAGTAAAATAGATATTTCTTCATTGTTGTTGGATTTTGAAATAGTACATTTGCAACAGTGGAACATGAGACCAAGAGAATCCAGTAGATAAATACTTTTTTTTTCCACAATTTCCACCCCACAAAGACCGGACATGTGGGCCCTAAAATGCACTAAAAAACCAAAACAAAATTGAGACCAAATTTGTTAGTTAAATGCAAAAGATAGTCAATAATAATTATTTTACTTTAGTATTGCAAAATCATCACGACTATACCATAAATATTCTATAATCCTATAAGCTTGTCTTATACCATCAGATGCCATATATTTTTGTGTTATAATTGGCTTGAACTATCATCCTATTAAGCACACCGAGCACATATTGTGGTATCACGTTTGTCAAAACTACCTTTTATAAGGACATGATGTCAATGCAGGTGGTGGTCCTAAAAATCAAAGTGCATTGGTACAGACGTAAAGTATATGGCCTTAGAAAATTAGAATTCATGTAGGTAAACGAAAGTGACCAGACCTTTAACTGATACTGTGAAAAAAGATGCAAGAATTTTATATATGGTCCCAAATGACCGCTTATCATGCTCCCCAGCTGATTTTCCATGAACAAATAAATGGCTGACATTCTCATGGAATAATGATTTCACACTTCACAGTAAGAGCTGTGCATTGACTTCTCTCGCCTTTACACTTGTAAACCTTGCAGCAGTTGCTTATATAGATGAATAGCCTTTTGATTGTATAGATAAATCAAGCACCATATAAACTAAGTAAGTCCCTAAAACAACCCTTGGATTAATACCTGCAGCAGTAATAACAGAATTTGAGCTAGTAAACCCTAAACCCTAAACCCGTGCCCTGGACTATTTGGCCTGACAAAATGTTAGCTTTATTACATTACCATACTTCACAGATATAAACAATGCTAAATTTGAGCTAGTAGGAGTGTACCTATATATATGCACTATTTTTGTATAAAACTACAAGAATCAGTACTTAAAAATAATTGATCATAGTAATAAACATTAAATGACTATATTTTGACAATATATTGACGAGCACGTAATCATAATAAAATAACGACCATGACCTACTAATTTTTAAGTGGTGGGACACATAACCGAGAGAAGAGCACATCAAATATGGAAAGAAAAACTACTTTGATTAAATAAATTAGGTAACCTACTAAATACCAAACTAAGATGATCTCACTGATATTGAAGCCATGATAAGTAGACACTTTTTTGTGTGATGACGGTCAAATAACAAGTAGGTTAAGTGTGTTTTCCATGAATCCCTTAACATTTGGAAGAACCTCTTTGTACTTGACAGGTTGTATACAAGTCAAAGAAATTTCATGGTAATTTACTGTTCTCAAGCAGATTTACATACATATATGGGGATGTATAAGAACTTTGAATTGCACTTGAATGTTTACATCACTCTTTCTTGAATTCAATTACATATATTAAATAGTTGAGTTTCTTCCTTCGATGAATGATACATAACTAGATCTTTATAAGTTAGCCTAATCACAAGTCATATTACACATGTAATAATTCCAAGGGTGGTAATGGCCCAATGGGTTACTTTTACTATATTATGTTATACACAGGTCAGGTTGCCACCGGCTGAGTTATTCTAACCAAAGTACATCCTGTATGGATCATCAGATCATGCGTCAACCTGACCCAACCCAACCTGACTTGCATAATTTAAAATCAACATTTATAAAATTTGTCGTCACTGAATGGATATCTTGATGCCTTAGAGATTCAAGATGTCCGAAATGCTCCGTGGGTCGGCACTAGGGTTGTTCATTGGGTCTCGGTTCACTTAAAACCAAATCAAAATAATCAAAGCAAAATTCAATTCAGTTCTCAAAAATATAACCAAACCAACCGAATAAAACTTGTAAACCAAACAACAACTAAACCAAAATAATCAAAGTAAATCTCGGTTTGTTTGTTTGAACCAGAATAAGAGAGATTAATTTTAAAAGGTCAAAACTCAATACATACACAGATACATTTGATAATCATAGAAATAAATATGAATTATATATATAAGTTGTTGATGTTACATACATTGTTGAATACCATACAAGATTATGTAGATGTTCTAAAATATCCAAACCAAAATATAAGTTGTTGATATGACATATATTATATATAAAGCATGGATTGGAACCATATAGAGTTTGGTCAGTTCGGTTTTTCAGTTTTGAAAGATCTAAACCAAACCAGATATAAAACACCGAACAGGAGCGGAACTAGTAAATAGAGATTGGGGGGCTGAAAAATCAAATATAGTGTGATTTCATTTTATAAGGGGGGCTAAAAGATATTAATGGATATGAAAATTTCAAAATTTTAATAGGCCCAACCCAAATTTCCAATTTATAGGGGTGGCTTAGCACTCTTTCTCCACCAATATGTTCCGCCCTTGAAACCGAAGTAATTCAAAAATTCAACTGAACCGATCCATTCAAACCAAAAAAACAAACTGTTTAATCCAATTTTTTTCAGTCCAGTTGAAAACTGAATAAACCGGACACAATGAACACCCCTATCAGCAACGTGGAAGGTAGAGGTGGAAGCAACTCATTTTCTTCTTACCCATGAAAACAGTTACACACAGGATGTAGTTCAGTTGGTCACAGTGCTAGACTGCTAGTAGACAATGCATTCAAATCCTGCTAACTGCATTTACCTTGATTTTTATTTTTATTCCTAGTTTCTTACAAGACGGCTCCACTTTTCAATACTAAGAGTGTGCAAAACTCTGGATCAGACCAGGTCCCGTCAAGCCGTACTCTGCACACTATACTGGACCTTGACTCAACTCAACAAAACAATCAGGCCAATCTTATAATGGTTGAGTCGCAGTTGGGTCAGAGCTTGCCGGCCTTAAATAAACTACACTATGCCTATAGCCTATAGGTGTATTGTTGTCACATATTTGATAACATGAGGTAATTTCCAATTTATCATATTTTAATATTCTTCTAATATACACAATGCTGAGATTTGAAAAATCATATACTTCTACCAAAAAGAGTAACTAAAATGCTAATCTTACAATAAAAAATAGTACATTTACATCGCTAAACCTAAAACAAAATAAAATAGAATTCCCAAACAAGCAATAAAGTTAACTACAGTACAAAACAGCAGAAATATAACATCTTTCACTTATTATCTTCATCAGAAAGCACCTCCAACTATTTATTTAATGCCTGAAGTTGAAACAAAAAACTAACCTAGAGAAGGACAGATCCGTAAAACACAGATTGCGCAGGTCCTGTCATGTAAATATGGTTATCTTCCTCCCTCCATTCTATTTCCAGTGGTCCCCCAGGCAAATCAACTGTACATCTCTGTTTCAATTCAAATTAAAGCAAACATTAAAATAGAGGATGCAACTAATTACCGCACCATACCACCGGCCTGGGTTACAAATAAAGGCCCAAAAGAAAAGAATGATTGAAACAGAAAAAGAGGCTAACCCTATCGGCATGTCCCTCAAGAACAGCCGCAACAACTGTAGCACAGGCGCCGGTTCCACATGCAAGAGTTGCTCCTAAACTCCTCAAAAAAGTAATACTATTAATCAATATAATTTAATCATCAGGAGGGTTCAAATTATCAAATATCACCTTTACGTTTCCATTTTCTAACAGTCTACAAATGGAAATTCTTGAATTTTAATTATAAAAAAACGAAATTAAACTGCTGTATGTAATCTACATCACGTTCCCCACATGTACATACAAAATCACCACAATTGAGCTTTGTATTAATGGGCGTCAAAAGGTTTGTAAAATCCACTGATGTTGACAATTTCTATATGTTGAATGCGCTTGATGCCCACAAATTCTTGCGTTCACATAAAGAAAGTGCAATAGATTACATCAAACGGTTTAACTTATAATTTTAATCTTGAATGTTAATAATTGAAATTTTGTTACAATGAAAGGTTGGATAACATACCTGCACCACGTTCCCATACTCGCATTTTCAGATGTGAACGAGACAAAATCTGTACAAATTCTGAAAAAAAAAAATGATGCATATTAATCAGGGCATAAGACATCGAGTGGGGGCAGTTTGCATGACATTCAATAAAAAGAAGATGACCACTCAAAGCATTTAATATCAGAATTTTTATTATCACATTTAAACTCTCCACAAAATCATCTCCAAGTTTTGACATCAAAAAGAGAAGATTGTAAATAGATAAAACAAAAAATAGAGACGTTAACCAGTGTTAGTTCGAGCAGGGAACACCTCATGGTGCTCAAATTTAGGGCCCACTTCAGCTAGATTCATTTTATCCACTTCAAGTCCCTGTTTCAAATGTAAAACAAAAACCCAGACTTTTGTCACGAATTTTTTGTTTACACAAACACTCTGCAATCAATTACTAAAATTATTCATCAATCACAACCACGTGAATCAAAAATTGAGACAACAACAGTGTATTAAATAACAATTAAGTCCAAAAATATTTTACACAAAATGATTACCTAGTTGCACACTTGATAGAACATTTTATGTAAGCTCTATGCAGGGTGAATATATAATAAGATTGCTGATTCAAATAAGAATCATATTGCATTTTGAGAACTTGTAAATAAATGACTAGACAACCCTTTATACAAGTCTAATAATTATCAAACATGTTCACAAATAATACAAGAACAAACTCTTAAAATAATTAATTTGTATGCCCCCTTTGATTTGTATATGATAAATAATTTTCTCATTGCCAACAAGGAGGACAGCAATATTCATGTACAACTTCGACTGAATTTTCATAATTGGAACCCTGATACCAGAGATGAAATTTTTATGAGTGATGTACTCTCTAAAATAATAAATTAAAATTAAAATAAATGAGAATGAAGAACCGTGGGCATAGTGCAGTGGCACGAGCCCTCATCTCTCTACAAAGAGACGCAGGTTCAATTCTCGAGAATAGCATTAAAAGATGCTGGGGTGTACCGGGGCCCTTTTATTAAAAAAATTTAAAAATACTTCAAAAAAAAAAAAGGAAAAATCAAATCCCCCATCTCCAAGTCACACAAATAGAAATATCAAAGGAAATAAGTGGAACCAAATATGAACACAAAAGTTCCCGAAATTACCTGAGAATTTGTGGTCCCAAAAGTGATACAATGGGGATTTCCCATGCTGACACAAGTCACGTTCCATGTCAAACCATCCACTTCTAATCCTGCCTTCACAACTGCATTGTTTTGAGTCGCCGGAATTTTAGTGGGAATTTCTGGGCCCGATAGAATAGGCTGACCCATGTCAACCTTAACCTACAAAAATAATAAAGCACAAGATTGGTAACTCCTCTTGAAAAAATGACTTGAAAAAAGAGAAAGCAGATACAAAATGTAGCCTAGAATAGAGTCAAAGACTAGATACATTCAATCAGTTCTATATGAGGGTTGTTAGAAAACATTAAAACACATTATTTAGATCGCTAAGAAGTGAGGCATCACTCAGTTACCACTTTTTTGTGTTTCCACTTTGGCACGCAAAATTTGGTTTCATACCTTTTGGACCTTGCCATGCAACTTTTTGTCCAAAATGAACAAACAGAATTCCGAGCAGCTCTGACTAGGATCATTATTTATTTATTCAATTATCAAAAAATAATGCCAGGGACCAAAATTCAAACTCCAAAGTTTTAAAAAGTAGGTGATAGTTGAAAGACTACTTGTTTGATTTAGATAAGGAGATAAGCTTGTATACCTGCCCATCTTCTTGAATCTCAGGTACAATAAGACCAGCGCCAGTATGAATAGTGAAACTGAAATAGACAAGTGTCAGAGGTTAAATTAAATTTTACATTTAAAAACTGAAACTGAAATCTCTGTCATTTAAATAAAATTTGATTGGAAAATAATTGCTTTAAGAGCACCCTTTCTTGATAGCAATTTTGCAGCAGAGAACAAGCATGATACTATTACTTGGGCAAAAACCCAAAAAAAAAAAAAAATACATTAGTTGCATGAATTTTGAAAAACAAATTAGCCTAATATATTTAGACCACCAACAATTTTTTCAACATTCCACAAATGCTGAAGTTTTGAATCTTTGGACTAAAATATTCAACCACATAACAAAAGAAGTGCCAACTCTTCAACTAGAATTAGTACCTATGGTTTCCTTGAAGATTTTCAAGTTCAGCTATGAACCGAGCAAAGCACCGTACCCCGTTACCACACATCTGAAATCAAACAACACATCAGAGATTGGAACTGAAAGAAAAAACTCAGCATTAAACTAACAAAACAATTGAAAATCAATAATCACTCCAACAATCAATTCAGTTAGCACACATTCAAGACCTGAACCCTGAACAATAAAAGATCTATAGGTTCGTATAATAACTTGATCATTTTTATTTCAATTATAACTTCTTGTTTGTGGATTGCACAAGCAATGTAATACCTCAGGTTCGCTCCCATCAGAATTGAAGATTCTCATGGTGTAATCGGCACCGTTGGTTCCTGGCATGACAAAGATCACCCCATCGGCGCCTATACCGAAATTTCGATCGCATAGCTTCACAGCCTGCTCGGGTGTAATCCTAGGCTCTATTGAGTCTCTGTTATCCACCTATGTGCATATCAAAAGAAATTCCCAACTACTTGAGTTCTTTAGTTTCATTACAGGAATTTTTTTTCAAGTGAGTACGCAAATGCTCTTGATTTCAAATTTCATAAGATACTTTCACTTTTAGGTCCTAATCTGTTATCATGCAGTTAGATATCTTTCAATAGTCAGCTAAAAACTGTTTCTTTTCCATTATAATGGCCTGTTTTCATTGAAAAAAAAAAGTAGGACTGAAAAAATAAACAATCAAACTTTGCACAAACCAGCTTGTACTGATATCAAAGTATGGCGGTCTATTTGCTAGCATCAGCTACCAGCAGAGTAAGGCAGTGGTATGATAAACAATTCAAGTGGATTTCATGATAATTTAAGAACCCTAATTGAACCCAAAAAAAACAGCATAATTGAACATTTAGTGGTCCAAATCCAGTTCATATACAATTCCTAGGCAAGTCTAATAAGAAAATCTGGAGCTAAAACTTGTTCACTGGTACCGCGAGAACATCCCAATAAAATCAATTTCAGTTCACTGACCTACTGAAATGCACTTCTCTTTTGACCAAACAACAACAAAAATTAAGCGAGATAAGTATCCAAGGAGACAAAACAAAATACCATGATGAAATCATTTCCGAGGCCATGGTACTTGACGAAATGGAGAACATCAGATGCCTTCCGATCGAGGAAAGATAGACTAGGCGGAGAGGCGGAGACCATTGGTGATTGAACACTGGTAGAAGCGAGAACGAGAGACCTGAATCTAGGGTTTGGTAGCAGTGCATGCGACGCTCTGAAAAAAGAGGATTTTAGAGGGAGGCGGGTTGTAGAGGCGCCGAGACGAGAAGGAGCAGAGGTGGAGTAGGTGGCGGCCATGGAATTAAAAATTGGAAGAATTTGGTTCGACGAAATGCCAGAGGAAGGAGAAACCAAAGAAAATCGATCGATTTAAAACCGGACTCCAGACTACAGTGCTGTAAAAACGGACTGGATCGGGGCTTGAACCCGGTCGGTCCGTTTGAAAATTTGACCCCGAACTGGATCAAACCTCCCGTACTACGCTCCGTGTCCAGAGTAGTGGTCAGTCAAGCGTAGGACTCAAGCATGGTTAATAAGGCTTCCATCACAGCGGGTCGGGGGTACGTCACGTACTCATGGTACACGCATTGATCGTGTTACATAATTCATGTGGTGTGTGTCGATCAAAAAATGATATGTTACGATATTATGAGTCAAAATCAGCGAGGTCAATTAATTTTCATTTATTTTCAAAAAATTATATTTGTAATTTATTTTTTATACAGTTTAGAATAACATGTATAGTGTTAAATTAATCTCCATTCCCACTCAAAAAATTTTATATGTTTGATTATTTATTTACGTTTGATTCTTATAGTCTAGGTATGTTGGGATGGGTGAAAAATAGTCACTGATCCAGATTAACACTATTTCGAGCTCCTATTATACGTTTGTATGTGTTTGGATTAGCAAATATGGACTATTTCTTATTTGTCTTTTGTGGATTTTCTCACTATTTTACTAATCTAACAAAATATTGAGTTAGCTACTATTCTCAATTTTGAAATTAGCTACTATTATTGGGTTAGCTTCTAATATTTTTAATTTTTTTTATGACTGACTTAAAATCTTGAAAAAATAAGAGTGACTAATCATGTTACATTTAATCATATATCTTAAGACTTTACGGAACCGGTTAATAAAGTTAGAGTCGCCACACTTAAACTTACATAACATATGATCACAGTGTGACCACTATTTTAGTCATATCACATTATGTCACGTCAAAAAAAATTAATTACGTGACTAAATCACGTCAGATTTTTTTCTTTTATTAATCAATAGTGTTATAGATGATATGATAAAAATATATGGTAACATTTATAGTATAATTTTTAGTGTTAGATAGTTAGAGAAATACAACGCAATAGTTAAACAAGGTCATATGTTACATATCAAATGCTAACACCGGTAAAGATTAGATAACACAACGCTGTTTATTTTAAGAGGAAAAATAGAGGTCTAAACTATCAATTTATATCTAGTGTTCATAAAAAAAAAAAAAATTCTAGTTAGATTTCAAAAACACAAATTTCCACTTATAAAGAACCTCTTATTTAAATTTCAAACAAACGACCTCTTACTCAGAAGATGTTACATCTTGCCACTAAATTAAAGGTAGATCTTTACAGTACAGAGGAGATATATATTCTAATATGTATTTGATTTTCTGAAAAAGATGCATATTGGTTCTGACTATGCAACAAAGAGATGTATATTCTAAATATTATTCTTAATGTTAACAATGGTAACCGATATATTGTTTTAAATTCTGAAGAAAATCTATGTTGTATAACTGATAATGGTTATCTAAATTAAAGAAAATGCATGTAAAGGTGTTATTGTTGGTGAAAATATCAAAATTAGAATCACTATCATGTTGGATATCTAGAGTAGAATTTGGGTGTTCTTAAGCTCACTGAGCTCTTTGTGAGTTCAACTTCAAAACTTATTGCATTGATTTTAAATGATGAATTTAAACCGTCACTACCAGAAATTATGCAATTAACGGCGTTGTGGGGCTCGATGCGATATAAAACGCCGGGATACAGTATGCAATTTTCATGGTGCGATCGAAACTACCATGTGAATCTCTCCATGCGCACACAATAATTGTTTCGATCTCTCTGTCTCAAGTTTGCGCGCTTCTCTCTCTTCTCCGTCATTCACGCGCTTCATTCTTTAAGTGTCGGCGTAAGGGTCTGTAAGCGCCGATATAGGCTTTTGCCGACGGTGGTATTCCTGGCACTTGTTCAAGCACCGAAAAAGATATTTAGTGGTGTCTTTTAGTATATTTAACAACATTTTTAAGCGTCAAAAAAGATGTAATTTCTTGTAGTGCGTTGAAATCAATTTACATATCAAATTTTAATTTTTTTGAATTAATTTAGTGTAATAAAAAATAATAAACAAATTTAAATTAACTCATAAATATAATATTTTTTACTCCTTAACTTTATACTAAATTAAATTTTAGTATATAAATTTAACTCGTGTTTAATATCAAAAGCAGCGAGAGCTATTTGAATTTTTGACCTAAATGTTTTATCTTTGTCGTTTACAGAATTTTTGATATATACGCACACAGCGTTTTTTGTTGGTATATGTCATTTATAGTCTAAGTGGACATATCGAAATATCATAAAAATTGGATCAACCAATCCGAATAAAATAGACATGGATTACTGACCTTAAAGAAGGAAAAAAATTCAAAAATGTCTTCATAAACTTGTGTGGTTTTAGAGTTTTTTTTTTTATAAACCATAAATAAAAAAAAAAGTTCGAATTTCAGCATGATTAGACGGTTTTTTGGTTTATTTTCCAAGGAGTCCATATTAACGTGCTTTGAAATATCTCTGAATTCGTGCTGAATCTGATCCTCCATTTGCTTTTCAATTCTGAAAATTTTGTCTTATCTTTCCCGGTTTCAGATTAAAACCACGAGTTTTTTTTTATAAACCATAATTAAAAAAAAAAAAGTTCGAATTTCAGCATGATTAGGCGGTTTTTTTATAAACCATAAGAAACGGTTTGGCAACCCGTTCCCTACAGTAATTGATATTCCAAAACGAATTGCCAATCCGTTTGTAACAAATTTTCGAGACCACTGCACTTATCGCCACAGAAAATCCAACCTAATCAAAAACCGGGTTGCCAAATCGTTTTTAGTATTTTTTTTTGTCAAAAAACGAGATCCCAAACCATTCTCTCGTGAAAAAAAAAAAACGGATTGCCAATCCGTTTTTCTAGTGGGGACCAACACTACCCCGCAGCTCTTCCTTCCCAACTCAATTTCACTCCATTACTCAACTCGTTTTTCTCTTTGCCTCCGAACTAAGGTCAGTTTTTAAAAAAAAAAATTCAACCCTCAATAAGTTTTTAAATTTATAATTGTAGATTTCTTTAAGAAGAACAAAAAAAGCTTCAGATCTACAAATTTCGTTAGGTATGTAGTTTAATTTTTTTTTGAATAATTAATCCGAAATTTTAATTTTTTGTTAGTTTAAATAAGTAATTGTAGTTTAATTTAACCTTTGTATTATTAAATTAAGAGTTTTTGTAGTATATCTCCCGTTAATTGATGGTTTTGGTATAAATTGATGGTATATTAGGAAATTAAGGGTATTTTAAGAAATTGAGAGTATATGAATAAATTGTAGAATGATTTAGTATTTTTTTAGTGTAATTTAGGCATTTTTGGAAGAAAAAAAACAAAAAAAAAAAAAAAAAAAACGAAATCCTAATCCGTTCTCCATGGAAAACGGATTGGCAGTCTGTTCTCCATGGAGAACGGATTGGCAACCCGGTTTCAAGTGAGCAACACCATTGGCCATAAAGTTCAGCTGTTAAAATTTGAAAATTGGTTAAAAACGGATTAGCAGCTCATTTTGGAATGTCAATTACTGTAGAGAACGGGTTGCCAAACCGTTTCTTATGGTTTTTATAAAAATCCGCCTAATCATGCTGTAATCCGAACTTTTTTTTTTAATTATGGTTTATAAAAAAAAACTCGTGGTTTTAATCTGAAACCGGGAAAGATAAGACAAAATTTTCAGAATTGAAAAGCAAATGGAGGATCAGATTCAGCACGAATTCAGAGATATTGCAAAGCACGTTAATATGGACTCCTTGGAAAATAAACCAAAAATTTGAGATATCTGAAATTCTCACGAGAAAGGGATTCACATCTGCTGCGACTCTAAATCTAAAAGGTGAACAGTAACTCTAAAATCTCTGACTTTTCAAATCTTACTGTCTAATAATTTTGTGCACGTATCTCAAAGTATCTGATTTTTTCTTGCACGAATCTCGAAACAATTAAACGGTTGGATTTAAAAAGGCAGGGATCGCAGGACACTGTTGATTAGCGAAAAATCGCAGCAGATGCAGATCCACGAGAAAGAGCTTCAACACAAGAATCAAATTGGAACCGAGTGTGGATATCAGAGAACTGGGCCGAGTTTGAGCTTAAGCCCACTCATAAGCAGGACTAAATATGCGGATCCCAATCCGATAAGAAAATGACATCTCTTCCTCGGGAGAGGAGGGTGTCCGATGCCCATCGGGCCAGAGTCTGTTCGATGGGTGTTCGATACCATCCGATTCACTTCAAGATCTGTGCGCATCATTTTAATATCCATACTGTTTACTTTAATATATGTGCGCACAGATCTTGAAGTAGATCGGACGGTATCAGACACCCATCGAACACTGTTCTGATCCGATGGACATCGGACACCCCCCTCTCTCCTCCTCCTCCCCTATCTTATGCCACCAAAAGTGAAATTTCTGGCAAAGCAGTAATAAGAGCATCCATATTAATGAAATTGAAATGAAATGGAATATAAACGAACAACATAATTAATTCAGAGTTTCATCATTTCTAAAGTTAATTAGAAAGTGCCATGCATGTTGAAAATTTCAAATAAAAATTACAATTAAAAGTTCAATATATATAGAAATAGCAATTAACAATTAGCGAATAAAAATACATAATTTTGTCAACATGATAATAAAAAAGTGATTTTTTTAAAAATTAATTGTTAATTATAAAATTTCATCCATCCCAAATTAAAAAAAAAATCATATTCAATTAAAAATTAGAATAAAAGGCCAACAAATGCTCTAAAGACTAAAATACACAGCAACCAAAACCACTGAACGCCGTTAAATATTTTAGAAATCGGAAAAGATAAATTCCACGGCAAGTGGGAGCACCGGCTGCACGAACACGCATCCTCTGCATTAATTCGTTTCAATCGTCTGATTTTGAAACGGAGTCAATATGACCGTCTGATTTTAACACAGGGATCTTTTATATTGGTGTGGACTCAATATGCTCGATTCTGGAAGCAGATTATATGGTCCAGATGCATTAACTGAAAAGATTCCCTTTTGAGTTAATGCAGAGGATACGAAATCAGTTGGAGCACAGGCGAATTCGCATCCTCTGAGATATCTCAAACTTTGCGTGACTTTTTGGAATATCTCAATCGTTCAAATACATTCTACACGAATTTTAAGGCTCAAATAATACTGGCCCCCTACAGTTCCCCGAATAGGCACCGGACACGTCGGTCACGCAAAAATTGAGATATCTCAGAGGATACGGACCCAGCACAGGCTGCACAGCAAAAGAATTTTGTCAAAAACTGCTCGGCGCCAATCGTTTTCAAATTCTACGCCAAGTACCATTTTTTCACACAACCCAAAATATTTCGAACTCGCAACCCCTGAGATATCTCAAACTTTGCGTGACTTTGTGGAATATCTAAATCGTTCAAATACGTTCTGCACGAATCTCAAAGCAGAAATAATACTGCCCCCCTACGTTGCCCCGAATAGGCTCCGGACACGTCGGTCACGCAAAAATTGAGATATCTCAGAGGATACTCACCCAGATATTTTATTCTCCCGCGTTTCAAACCCGTATCCGCTGCAATTTTTCTCTACAAAGCACAACCCTGCTATTAGATCCAATCCGTTCGAAGCGGATCCGATACACCGATGTCTAATAATAATACAATTTTTAATTGAGACCCGGATGCATCGGAGCCGTTAGTTTTCAACTGGACGGACAAGACTGCAAAAGGAGAATTCATACTGTAAGGACAAAGAAACAGCAGATATAGGAACACGTATCCTCTGCATTTAACTGAGTTAATGCATCCTGACCGTATGATTTTAAACGGAGCCAATCCAACCGTTTAACTTTAACACAGAGGCCCTTTAATATTGTTACGGATCTAGTTCACACGAATCTTAAAGTATATATAATGGTCCAGATGCATTAACTCAAAAGAGAAGGATACGAATTCGCAGATATAGAAACCTCCTTATGCACGTCACCGATGCGCCTGCACTCACTAATCCCAACCCTCCAATCGATCTCCGAACCAACGTCTAGATCTTTCCCACGTCACCGATCCGCACCTCATATTCTCCACCAATCAAAACGCAAATCGATTTCCTTATAAAACCACCATCGCCTATCGGTCTCCCCATAGCAATTCCCAATCCAATCGAATATCTTTTCTTGCTCTCCAATCAATCGATCGATCTTTTCAGAGAGAAGTAGAAATGGCACCTAAGGCAGAGAAGAAGCCTGCGGAGAAGAAGCCCGCAGAGGATAAGGCGGAGAAGAAGCCCGCGGAGAAGAAGGCCAAGGCGGAGAAGCGGATCCCTGTGTCAAAGGAGGGGGGCGACAAGAAGAAGAAGAAGGCGAAGAAGAGCACCGAGACTTACAAGATTTACATCTTCAAGGTGTTGAAGCAGGTGCATCCAGATGTCGGTATCTCGAGCAAGGCCATGTCGATCATGAACTCCTTCATCAACGACATCTTTGAGAAGCTCGCCACCGAGGCATCCAGGTTGGCGAGGTACAATAAGAAGCCTACCATCACCTCTCGCGAGATCCAGACTTCTGTTCGCCTCGTCCTCCCTGGTGAACTCGCCAAGCACGCTGTCTCTGAGGGCACCAAGGCTGTTACCAAGTTCACCAGTGCTTAGATCGATGTAAAATTTGGGCTGGTTGAGGTCTTGCATTAGAATCTCTTTTACTTTTTCTCTTTTGGGGGTATTTGTAGGGTATTTGTCGGCTAGCGATGAGAATTTGAAAATTAATCTGATCAGATCTGATATGATCTGGTTTGTAAATGATATGCTGCTGGAATAGTGAATAGTGTGTTTTCTGAAATGCTGAATTTGTTTTAGTACTTTCTGTTTGTAAATTCCTTGATTTTCTTGATTACCTGAATTGTTTGCTGAGATGTGATTTGGGGATTAATGCCTGATTGCTCAGATTGAAAATATAAATCCCTTCATTCCTACTTTATGTGAGTTAAATTAGGATATGGTGTTTAGTAATCACAATATGCTATGTTCATAATCTTGATTCTGATGTCCAAGTTATGGGGATTGGTTTTTCCTCATATGCTGATTTGCAGAGGGGATTTGATCCATAATTGTTAAATTTGGATAATTTATGTTTTTTATGGAGCAAATACTACATCAGTCAATTCATTGGGTGGTTTGATCTGAGTTGAGTAATTCAATGGAGTTCAACTGTTGTCTAATTTACTCGGTGATCTGATTGTTACCATTGATTGGTGTTGGCTGTGTGCCTGTGCATGAATGGTAATTAGCAGTCAGGTTATGGAGTAGACAATGGAAAGCATGTGCATTTGTGTTTGTACCAGCTACTGATCAAACTGGTATGGTATGGAAATCCATGAATATAGTTGTCGGATTAAATTTAAGCAAGTCCTGTGTAAGCAACTGATATATTCTTAGGACTGGTCCAGTGATACTTGGCACATGCTGCAACATGTTAATAATTGGTTAAGGGCCTTCTCTTAAAAAAGATCTTGTATTTTTTTTTTCTTTCTTTTACTTTAAAATTTGGTGATACTTGGCACTATGTACACTAAACTAGATGATATTGGAGGCGATTTGGTGCAAGCAAAACATCACTAGTAGAGACTAGAGAGAAGGTTGTAAGTTTTGATCTTTCTCAGTATAATTGGTATAACATTTGAATATTATGTGAATGTTGTAATGACAATGAAATTGAAATTAGTCCAAACATGTCTTTTTGAATATTTGTGGCAGTATTTTTAATAAATAAAGGGCAAGCATGTCTTTTTTCTATTAATATTAATAGTTTCTTTAAGTGATTAAATTAAGAAATGGGGATATTAACAAAAATAAAATACCTTACTAATTTTGAAATTAGATGGAGAAATATCTAAATGGAGAAGTTATGATGGGTATATATATTATAAATTTCTGGTAATTTATTAATTGTTGTTAGCTGTAAACCTGTAAGTATTCAGGGAGAACTGTGGATTCTGGCAAGCGCAATATCATTCCTGTACCTTTGCCTTGTGTTTTCCTGTGAATATTGTTACGTTGAATGAATGCAAACAAGGGAACAAAGTTGGAATAATATTTTCAGAACAAAAATGATACCTTTTTAAGGTCAATTGACTAGTTGAATTGAACTGGTACCGTCAACGGTTCAAAACAGTATTTTGCCTAGTTTACAAAATAAAAGCTGTCAAGGGCTTCCAATTTTGTTACTGGGTAATGGCCTAATGGGTCTTTATGAGGAAAACCTTTGTTCATAGTTGGGTTGGGCTGTAAGATAATTGTTGATAGCCTAAAATGTAAAATGAATAATATTTGGTAGGCTTGTTGAGATAATTATGTTTAATTCAACATTGGGTTTGACTTCCGCAACAAATCGATGCATTCATCCGGTATCTTGGTACCGGATTTTCTGAAGTAACTAAAATTTTGAGTTTTGATTTTGATAATCTGATCAAAATCCGAACTAATATAGCCCAAGTTGAAAATTTACGAGATTCATTAATATTTGTGCTGATTTTGATCAGACTGTCCAGATTCAAACTTAAATCTTGAAGTACTTTAGCGAATCTTAATTTACCTTTAAAATTAACCTTTTCTGTTCTTTGCTTTGCCTTGCAGTTTGACGACGACAAATACATTTTTTTTATTGCTGTTTTAGCAGTTAAAAATTTATCTTATTACGTAAACATGTTTCTTTCTTATATCATTATCGACACGTGTCATATGACCAACTAATGCTAATTAGAGACGTTAGAGAATCTTCAAAGTCTAAGTCAGAATGATTAATCGGAATATTAATACGTGCAGGGTAATGAAGAGGCAGCGAAGGATGCAAATTGCATGTATGATTTAAAGCGTTAACCTGGACTATATCGCGGCGTCATACAAAATGAATAGTATCACGCAGACGTCCATGTGCATCAAGCCATCAAACAGTTTTGTCCGTGCACGGCATTTGCATTAACAAGACCAGCTAATTGATTTAGGTAACGCCGTTAGTTTGGAGAAAAATTCTAAAATTGTTGGCTATTCAAAAAGTGAGAGTCGGTTTTTTCTCACGACTTCACTGCTTCTGCGAAATTATTTAAAAAATTATTGCGTAAACTCTTATGTGAACTCCTTGGTGTGCAAAATTATTGCGCGGACCCGGTGCGCCAAACCATGGTGCGGACAAAGAGGTGCGCAAAATTATTGTGCGGATCCGGTTTGGCTGGTGTGCGAAATGGTTTTGCAGGAGTGACATTTTTTGATATAATCCGGTCCGGATGATTTTTAATTAATAACAAATTTTCAGGGTGTCAAAAAAAATTTTCAGGGTGTCAAAAAAAAAATTTCGAAACAAAATATACTTGAAATATGAACTCCAATAATTGTTTTTTTTTTTTTATTTGACGTGAATGTTTGATCATTTCTCATTTACATGGTCTAATTTATAAATTTCATGATCCAATCATTACTTATACCTTTTTCATTTCATATATACTAGCTAATTTTTATTTTATTAAATCTAATTGAAGAATTAGTATACTATCAAATGTCCCATTATTAGTCACTGTTCAGTCGAAGTTAAAGTTTACCAAATCTTCTGGGTACAGTTCCATGTACTCCTAGCAGCAAAATATCCCTCGGACAATATCAACCAATAAAAATAGTCCATTCTCCTTCAAATAAGTGCCATTTAATCATTTAAAGTGACTTTAAAAAGGCACAGATACTGACAGAGTTGTTTTATCTTCATACAGCCCACCAGTTCGCTACTCTTTTATTTCTGTATTGATGCTGTTTAAAGTCAAAATAGTTGTGGTAATATCTATAGTTTTCAAAATGCTCTCCTTTTGTAATGCATCTTAAATTAAATGAACAGAACAACCTACCAATTTGTCTTTAAAAGGATACAAATATTGACAAAACTGTTTTTATCTTCATGCAGTGTATCAGTCGTATACTTTCATTTTGTATCATGCACTGTATGAATTTAATATAGGTCTGTCAATAACTCAATATACCTCTTTAAAAATGAACCAAATCTGATAAATTTAGAACAAAACTATATCTAATATTAAAAATTCTCCGTACATAGAAAAAGCACGCGGATTCTCTTTTAAAGCTCACTTTTGCAAATGCATTTGACCAAACAAACCAAAACCAATCAAGTTATCAAGTTATCAACTAAGTTTGTCTTTATGCTCCGCTTCCTCATCTGAGGTACAATCTTACGAGTACTCTTAGCAGAAAAGCAGTGCCACGTCGTCATTTAACGGGACTTTAAAAATGTGTAAAGCATCTCTCTTCTCTACCAATCAACTAATTTGCTTTTTGTTCATTCCTTTCTCCATTGCTCAAATGGAGAGAACCTACGCCTCGTCCAGTACTGGCGATATGGCGTCTCTCTCCGCCATTCGGTCGGTGCGCGTTATACCGCTCCAGCATCCTTCTCCGACGAAGGCGGCGAGGCCACCAGCGCCACCCCTCCTGGAGAGGATCTCAACGAGGCTCAGAGGCATGAGTCCCGACGAGTGGCTGTCGGTTTTGCTGCCTTGTTCGCGTTGGATGAGGTCGTACAAATGGAGAGAGTACCTACAGGCTGATCTCATGGCCGGAGCTACTGTAGGAGTCATGCTAGTGCCTCAGGTCAGAGAGAGAGAAGAAAAGAGTCATCTTCTTTCTTACTGTTTTGTATTTGATTTATTTTGACTTGGTCAAACCAATATGTATATATATATATATCTGGTA
Source organism: Carex cristatella (assembly GCA_024447775.1). Classification (NCBI taxonomy): domain Eukaryota; kingdom Viridiplantae; phylum Streptophyta; class Magnoliopsida; order Poales; family Cyperaceae; genus Carex; species Carex cristatella. Next base: position 1,882,220 of record JAJHPF010000005.1, on the reverse strand, counting down.
TTACATATTTTAGTACTAACGACTAATCTTATACCTTATGGCGATATCACTAAACTTTTTATCCATTTTTTTTTTCTGTTTCTTTAATTGAAAATTGAAATGGTAGGTTTGTATTGAATCACACAATCCCTATAAATTGACAGGTATATATTACCTAAAAGAGATTCTTTCCATATGTCAAGATGAAATGCATATTGATTATCTTTTACATGATATCAATTTGCTTTGATTGGTGTCCCAACATATTGATTTTTGTTGCATGAAACCTTGCAGGCGATGTCATATGCAAAGTTAGCCGGCCTTCATCCAATATACGGACTATGTAAGTAAGATATCATTTTCATATGCTACCTAACATTCATAATTTGGCTCTTAGAAGAAAGTGAATTTACTAGGTGATTTTCTTAACAGATACTGGTTTTGTGCCGGTATTCATATATGCCATCTTTGGCTCGTCACGCCAGCTGGCAGTGGGACCAGTTGCACTGGTCTCTCTACTAGTGTCAAATGTACTAGGTTCCATAGTTGATTCATCAAGCGAAATTTATACGGAACTTGCGATTCTACTGGCGCTCATGGTTGGTATATTGGAGTGTCTTATGGGGTTATTGAGGTAAATTTTGCCACTTTAGTAATTAATGTGCAATATTCAAAGATTTTGTATTTGCTTATGTTACCTCTGTTTCTTAACAGGTTGGGGTGGTTGCTACGATTCATTAGCCATTCCGTAATTTCAGGATTTACTACTGCTTCTGCCATAGTAATAGGCCTTTCTCAAATTAAATATTTTCTTGGGTATAACGTCACAAGAAGTAGCAAAATTATACCTCTTATCACGAGCATAATTGAAGGGATTCATGATGTATGCCTTCTCTTTCCCTCTCCTCGTTTCTTCTTCTTATTTATTTATTCTTTTATGTAAATTCCAAAAATGGTCCTTAAAGTATTCTCCATTGCCAATTTTGTCCTTGATATATTTCCACTTGTACCATATCAGTCCCTTCTATCATATTATCCAATGTTATGATAACCAAACCGGACATGAACTCGATAAAGCTTTGGGTCAATGGTTCACAAGTCGAACAAGTGAGGCAACCGGTTTGATCACTGTTTTTTTCTAATTAGATATATATATTTGTGAGATATGTTGTCTATAAAAAATTATATTTTTCATAATATTGTGAATATTTGTGCATACATATTGAATGATGGACCGCAATATCAAATTAAAAAAAAAAGGGGTACAGTTTAAAATATTTAGTTCCAAAAGAAGGAAGTTTTCAAACCTTTAGGGGCCAGACAGATAATGTTGGTAGTTAGGGGACTACATTTGCACGTTACACTCTTTACCTCCAAATATCTTTCTCTTTCTCATGTAATATTACTTGACATGTTAAGTAACCGGCAAATCTATTGATGATACGTTTTCTCTTGCAGTTCTCTTGGCCTCCTTTTGTGATGGGATCGATTTTTCTTGTGATTCTTCTTATAATGAAGCACCTGGTACGTAATTAATATTTAAGGCAAGACTACTCGCTAAGTAAATCAAGGTAAATGATATGACTATAAACTATAAAGCTTGAAAATTTTAGGGTAAATCGGGCAAGAACTTCAGGTATCTAAGAGCGGCGGGCCCACTGACGGCTGTTGTTCTCGGGACACTTTTTGTCAAAATATTTCACCCCTCTTCTATCTCAGTGGTGAGAAGCTGTGATATCTCAAATTGTGTTTATCGATTGCTTATCTATTTATGTGTCTGTAATCGATTTTTTTGTTTGATTTATGTCATAGGTGGGAGATATACCTCAAGGACTTCCCAGTTTCTCAATTCCACGTGGATTTGAGCATGCAAAGTCTCTTATTTCAACAGCAGTACTGATTACCGGTGTTGCCATACTGGTACCATCCTATCTTTTGGTTTTTCTTAATCAATGTTGATTATTTTTCACTTTCATGACTTTTATTTTTTTCATTTCTCTCTTGGGAAAATTATAGGAGTCTGTGGGTATTGCTAAAGCTTTGGCCGCGAAAAATGGATATGAATTAGATTCAAACCAAGAGGTAAATCTTTTAAAGTGCACAAGTGACTCGTCTTGTTGCGGGCTGGTTTATACAAATACCTGGCATAATTATCAGGAGTGAGGCTTTGTTACTATGCATAGTGCAGATTGGTCCGTACTGTGGATCAATAATTTTGTTCCAAACTCCAAATAGTCGATTTGAGCCATTCAATGTAATCTCCATATGAAAATGTACTTGCAGACTAAATTTTACATTTTTTTAAAATTGTTTTACTTATTTTTTAGATAGGTAGAAAATGACTACTTTTGAATGATCTAGAATTTTGATCACGTGATTTTCAACCTTTCTAAAAAATAAGTAAAATTATTCTCAAAAAAACGTAAAATTTGATCTACAAGTACATTTTTATATGGAGATCATGTTGAATGGTTCAGATCGATTGTTTGGATTTTGAAAATGGAGATAAGATCCATAGTACGGACCATCATGCGCTATGCATAGCACCATAGCCTCACTCTAATTACCAGCTCTATAATGACACTTCTGTTAGTTACTAGTTACCAGAAGAGTCAGAAACCTTCTTGTTCTAAATGTTTTAACCTTTTTGTTGGAATTTACATTTATGGCCATCCTATCAAAAGAAAATATCGTATAAATTTTTTAAATTAAAAGCAATGAGATACCATAATTTTGCTTACAGAAAATCTACCTTAATTGGTTTTTTTATAAATTTGTAGTAGTTGGGTTGATCTAGCTATGTAATAGTTTGTACTTCCTCTTTTTGTAGTTATTCGGTCTAGGCGTGGCAAATATATGTGGTGCATTCTTCTCTGCATATCCTTCTACCGGTATATATATACCAGCTTTGCTATCATTTTTACAATTTTAGTTTTGAAATTTGACAAAAAAAATCGATTATGATTACTCTCTTTTATTTTCTTAAGGTTCTTTTTCCAGGTCTGCAGTAAATCATGAGAGCGGGGCCCGAACCGGGCTATCGGGCATCACAATGGGTGTCATTATGGGATGTGCTCTTCTATTTTTAACACCACTATTCACTGATATACCTCAGGTTAGGTTGTTCCTTTATCGATTTTGGTTTCTTTCTTAGTCGAAAGTATATTTTCTTAAATTATATCCTCCTATGTAGGGGGGTTCATTGGATCCGGTTTATTTGGTTTTCAAATGAACTGACAAATTGTGGATTAAATGGTTCAGTTTTTCGGTTTAAATAGTTCGGTTCGGTTGAATATTTGAATTACTTTGGTTTTTTATATTTGGTTAGGCGTAATCTCTCTTATTTCGGTTCAACCAAACAAACCGAAATTAACTTGATATTTACTTGAATTTCTTCAGTTTTTTATATTTGGTTTGGTTTAATCTATCTTATTTCAGTTCGACTGATATATATCTTGGTACTTATTTCTATGATTCTTAAATTATTTGTGTATGTATTGAGTTTTGACCTTTTGAAATTTAATCTCTCTCATTTCGGTTCAACCAAACTAACCAAAATTTACTTTGTTTTTTGGTTCGGTTGTTATTCGGTTGGTTCGGTTAGATTTTTGAAAACCGAATAAAATTTTGGTTTGACTATTTTTAGTTCGGTTTTAACAGAACCGACAGTTTAAAACACCCCCACTGCTATGTATATGTCATAAAGTAACACATTTCATGGTTTCTTTTTTCTCAACATTGTAGTGTGCCTTGGCTGCTATCGTGATTTGTGCTGTCATTGGCCTGGTGAGAAAACAACCATTTTAGCACTTGACAGTTATTTAAAATGCATTCTGTCTATCTATTTTTTTTTTGAAGGTTTGTGGCCAAATTTACCAGTAACAATTGTATTCATAAAAAAATATTTACAGCGAGATGGAACCTCAACTACCAGTATGAACTATTGTATTTTGTCTATCTATTCTTATCCTATTAGGCTTAACTCTACAATCTAAGACTAAAGATTTTCTTTTTTAATTTCGATCATAAATAATATTTTCTTTTTATATCAAACTCGACTTGTAACGCATTTGCTGTTTATGTAGGTGGATTATGACGAGGCTATATTTTTGTGGAAAGTAGATAAGAAAGATTTTCTCCTCTGGGTTATAACTAGCATCACTACGTTATTTTTTGGCATTGAGATTGGTGTGCTTGTTGGGGTATGCTGTTATTTACTTTCAACTCATTAGAAAATACAATATACTGGCCAGTAAGGAAAATACTTGATGCCTGGCGCATAATCAATAAGCATCAGAGAATTTTTTTTTCATCTGAGATTAATATATTTATTTATTTATTTTAGATTTCAAATGCCTTTTTCTGACTAGATTTTAGGGCCAATAAGTGTACTAGTGCAGCTGTTTTTATTTATTTAGAAAAAGTCTCCTTGTTCCTGTTGTGGAAGTTTATAACTCGAGTAGATATGATTTGTATCTATCTAGCAGCTGATAACTGCAATCAAGGACTTTAGCAATTGAGTAATAAGGGAGCACCCATCTGCCAACTCACCCACCACTAACACACACACATGTGCGCATTTATTTTCTTCATTGACAAAAATGTCCCGTGATTCGCTTGTTTAACTGCTTTATTGCATAAAATCATGATTGCAGCTAGTTATTCTCTAATTTAATTACTTTTTAATCTGTTAGAAAAACTAGTCTTGAATTAAGAAACTATTTGCAGGTTGGGTTTTCTCTGGCATTCGTTATATACGAATCTGCTAATCCTCATGTAGGTAAAGTCTCTCTTGCTTCTCTCACTAAAAGAATATTACTTCTTGACTATTTTCACTAAGAAACTAACATCATTTTTTGTGTTATTATGGATGGGTCTCAGCTGTGTTGGGACGGCTACCAGGAACTACCATATACAGAAATATACTGCAGTACCCTGAGGCGTATACATACAATGGCATAGTTGTAGTTCGAATTGATGCACCTATCTACTTTGCCAATATTAGTTATATCAAAGACAGGTTACAATTCACCTCCCGTACACTATATGATTGCAACTGTTACCCAAGTTTCTCAGAATAATTTCACACAATGCTCGAAGTAATTGCTAGCTTTCCAGGGAACACAGAAAATAACAGTTGTGGACCCCAACTTTTATTTCCTTCTAGGAAATACTGAAAATACCACTCTTTCCTCCTGATGTTTTGCTCTGGTTAGAGGGATAATTTGGGTATATTTGGATAATAATAGGAAAGTAAGGAGGGTGTACTAGTTTTGCATGCTTTGTGGGGTTATATCTGATATATCCAGGTTATGAGGTTTTACTCCAGTAGTTTGATTTGTTGCCATGTGAAATTGTTTTCATTTTTTTTTAATTTTGTTAATTTATTAGTTTTCATTTTGCCTTCTTCACAGGTTGCGTGAATACGAACTTAATGCATCTTCTGATAGGGGCCCAGATGTTGGACGGATTTATTTCGTTATCCTTGAAATGTCACGTATGTACTTTTTATGTAATGAAGGGTAGTTAGTTGCAGTTGTTTCATTAATAATTCTATATAATATATTTTTTTTAATAGACATATTATTCTCTTTCAGCCGTTACACATGTAGACTCAAGTGCAGTTCAAGCTTTGAAGGACTTGCATCAGGAGTACCGAGACCGTGGCATCCAGGTGCACCTTCCGCTGTCACTGCCCTATCTTTCTCTCTCTCCCACACACACACACACCCCACGTACTCATGTCTTAGAGATAGAAATTCATAATTAAAGTAGCATGGTGTATATACTATATAGAGTGCCATAACTAATTATGACTTCCACCTGCACTGTGTCAGCATGTAATAACTTTTTAGGGGGGGATTTCATGTATATCCCTCAAAAACCTCAAAATTGCGTATTTTCCCCTTCAAAATTCATATGATCATATTTACCCTTCTAAATTTCAAAAACTCACAATTTACCCGATTTGCTGACTTTTCTATTATAACTCATTTTAAATTAATAAAGAACCCATTTTAAACTTTATTAAAAAAATAAAAATATGTAGTATGTGTAAGAAAATATTCCGTTTTCTAACTTATTGGTTTCCGAGGACAAATGGTTCATTTCTCTACTTGTGACGCATATGTAATGACATTTATGCATATGCTTGGGTTTGTGTCACGGGTAAGAAAATGAAATATTTGCTTTCAAAATCAGCCAATTAGAAGACTAAATATATTTTTTAAACATGTTACACACATATATATATTTTTAATAAAGGGTAAAAATTAGCACTTCATAAATTTAAAATGAATTTTAGTAGAAAAGTCAATAAAGTGTTAAATTTGTGAGTTTTGAAATTTAGAAGGGTAATATGATGTCATGAATTTTAGCGGGGAAAATACGCAATTTTGTAATTTTGAGGTATTTGAGGGGTATACATGAAATTGCCCCCATGTTCAATACCAATGATTTTTATGGCGACCCAAAGAGAAATCTTTTGTTATTATCTCACACATACTATTGCAGATTGCTATTGCCAACCCAAACCGACAGGTGCATTTATTGCTCTCAAAATCGGGTCTAATAGACCTGATTGGCAAACAATGGTACTTTGTTCGGGTTCATGATGCGGTGCAAGTGTGCCTTCAACACGTTCAGAATGTAATCGGCAAGACAACCGGTGCATCCTCAAATGAGACAATGCCGAGGCGACCATCTGGATTATTACAAAGCCTTCTAAAACAAGATTCAGTACCTGAGTCGTCATCAATTCATGAACCCCTCTTGCGTGAAAACATTGTCTAAAGGTTTGTTCATTAATTTTTTTTATTTGAAACAAGAGAGAATAGTAGTATTATCAATTTGAGATAATATATAGATGATGGCTGATATTTGTGCCACTGGTAATTCATATGTAAGTAACACGGGGATTCATATTCTTGGTCTCGGTATTTGTATACTGTAAAAATTTTATGTACAAGGAGGTTAAAATTGTAATTGTTTCTAGTATAATGAGGGAATAATAATATCTTTCTGTAAATGCAACTAGAATAAAAAACATGTAGTTTTTTCTTTTAATGAAATTGTATTGATTCTTCATTTTTGTTGCACAACTAGCAAATCCAGAATACTAACTGCACTATTGAATTTTAGAACAAATATTATACAGTGAGGTTTGCACGAACTCTGACTTGTGAACTGGTAGAGGCAAAAAAGTTATACCCAATTGAGCAGTTGAGGGGCTTGGTTGGTTAGGGCTTAAAATTTAACTGCACAGTTGATTAATTGTTTGGGTGAGATAACTGCAGTAGTTAAAGCCAAGTACCTGTATCTGCTATGATAATGAAAAAAAGAAATTATTCTTACTTGTCTTTTCGAATATAATATGAGTCGAGTAAACGGATAACATAGTGTTATTGAGATCTCGATTTGTGTTTTCGATAAAATATTTTTCGAAACAAAAAAAATAATAATAATTAATACAACTAATTTGTATTATGAAAATTTAGTAAAATATAAAACTTTTTTTTGTATCATGTATTATCTTCATACAAGAGTAGAACTAGGGTGTTCCTAGGATTACCAAGTTCCTTTGTACTCTTAACTCTAAAACATATTGGATTAACTTCGAACGATGAATCTAATCCGTTGAAATCCTTCTACCTTACGAGTGATGCGTCTACATGTGAAAATTTTAAAGTTTCGAATTAATTTAATATAAAGTCAAGTGGTCAAAAGACTTCAAAAAATGAATGCATTAAAATTAATTTAGAAACCTTTTAATTTTGACCACTTGACTTTATACTAAATTAATTCGAAACTTTAAAATTTTCACATGTAGACGCATCACTTGTAAGGTAGAAGGATTTCAACGGATTAGATTCATCGTTCGAAGTTAATCCAATATGTTTTAAAGTTAAGAGTACAAAAGAGCTTGGTCCTCCTAGGAGCACCCTAGTTATACTCCTTCATACAAATATATATTATATATAATTTTATTTTTAAAAATTATCTTATAGGATAATGGGTAAAATAACGAAAAAAATTGTTACTCTTACCCGTATCCGATAAGCTAACGAAAAAAAATTATTACCCTTATCAGTTTTTTCAAATACGGTACGGGATCGGATAAATGGGTGAAAGAATGTCATTAATACCTCTATGTATATATATTAAATTCCAGCAACAACAACTGGAGGTGCATTGCATGCATGAGCTCAAGTGGACGAGTACGGATCCAAACGGAGCAGCAAATCAATTTACATCAACAATATATAGATATACTTTATCAACAGATTTAATAACCTTATGTAATTTTCATCAATAGATCAACAAATCAATTTAGCACTAGGCAAATTTCATGATTTATTTAAATTTACACGCCTTATTAAAAACAAACACGATATATAAATTACAGGTCATATATCGATATCATAATTCATAAGTGAGTAGGTAGCTATAGTATTGTTTGATTTTGTAAAGCTCCTGCATGAAATAATCAAATGAGAAGATAACCCAACTCATATTATATAATATAAGTATTGCTCATTCTCACCTAAACATTTGTTCCTGTCCCTCTCTAGTCTCTATCAATTAATTGTTAATTAATTAGTACATCTATTCATTGCCTTTTCCATGCAGGTAGTGAGGGAGTAGTCAATTAGTACATCTATTCATTATTTCATTTCCCTTTCTCTGTAGGTAGTAATTAATTGTTGAACAGGGCTTTTGTCCAAGGCATTTTGGACAAAGTTTTATCCAAATCGGGTTCAAACCGTTCGATTGTTGTTAAAATTTACACGAACGGTCTAGATTCACTAGATCATTGAAATTTACTAAGGTGTAAATTATTCGCACGAATCTCAATACATATCACACTCTTTCAACCCGAGTGATTTGCACAAAACTCAATCAAATTCCCCCTTGTATTAATTAATTAATACAGCTATTCATTTCTAATTTTTTTTTTTTGGCAAATTCGTCCCTTGGTACGGGTGAAAACGGTACGGATAATATCTGATCTGTATTCGATCCGTATTCGAAAACTTAGATTTAGAAATTTGATATCTGAATATCTGTGTGGATAAGAATACTGATATAATTTTATGTTTCATTATTCGCATCTAAACAGTATATATATATAATGAGTAGAACTAGGGTGCTCCTAAGTTCACCAAATCTCTTGTGAACTTGACTCTAAAATATATCGAATCGACTTTAAACGATGAATCCAAACAGTTGAAACCCTAAAATATATAATGAGTGATGCGTCTACATGTGAAAATTTTAAAGTTTCGAATTAATTTAATATAGAGTCAAGTGGTCAAAAGTTTAAGGTTTATAAATTAATTTTAATGCATTCATTTTTTGGACTCCTTTGATCACTTGACTCTATATTAAATTAATTCGAAATTTTAAAATTTTCATATGTAGACACATCAATCATTAGGTAGAAGGATTTTAACGATTTGAATTCATTGCTTAAAGTTGATTCGATATATTTTAGAGTCAAGTTCATAAGAGGTTGGGTGAACTTAAGAGCACCCTAGTTCTACTCTATATATAATATATATTAGTATATATAATGAAAAATTTATGTTATTCACCATTATAATTAAATAAATATTATGAACTTTAATATTTTTAATATTATTTTAATAAATATTTTATCTAATCCGGACCTATATTCGTTACTGTCTGATATGTCTGATATCCGCTCCGTATCAAAAATAAATAAAAGAATATGAATATGGTTTTACTACTGTCTGCTTGTATTCAATCCTGGGCCGTGGGTCCGGATCCCCTAAAAGTAACCCAAGAAAAAATGGAGAAACTACTCGGCCCCGTTTGTCATTAGATAGAACCTCTCTGGCAATTTAGATCCAGTGAAGTATAATTCAACTTTTGAGTTTTAAATCGGAACTGTTCGATTCGAACCCGAGACAATCCATCCAGATCTGAAGTGTACACATTCTAAGAATGAATTTGAATCCCAAGATGATTTGAAGCAACAGATTCGAATCGGACGGTCTTTATCCAAAACCCAAAAATTGGGTTACTTTAGGGGATCCGGACCATCTCTCTGGAAAGGAGAATATTTGCAATATGCGGAAAGAGTTCCTATTATGTCAATACCAATACCAGAGCAAGGATACATTAGGGCGTGTTCGGTTGTGTGAGTTTTCATGGGAATAAATAGAATATGGTCATTTGTTCCCCACGCCGTTCGGCAGCTCCGTATTTTCCCATTTAAATTCCGAAAAAGTTCCCAACCAATTCCCATTTTACCTTAAAGTAACACCGTTTTGATAGGAAAAAACAAATTCGATCCGAGCTTCGTTTTTTCTTCCCAATCTCTCTCTCTCCTCTCTTTACTCCACTCACCATGCTCCACGTCGAAAGCATAATTCTTTTGGAGACACTCTCTCTCCTCCTTTGTCACAGTTTTCAATACATTCAATCATGCAATAGAAATTTATATATAAAGAGTTCTACCCTTTTTACTATGATCTTTGTGGGACTAAGCTGAATCGTTCAGATCCGGACATTTTAAATTACATATTTACATTTGGAGGCTATAATGATATTACTTTATAATTTTATTAAGTACGCATTATAAAGTAGAAAAATTCAGTACACATAAAAAAATAGTTAAATTTTAATATTTAATTTCAAGATTATAAAAATTATGAGATGGTTCATGCTCCCATATTAAATTAGTGTCTGATTGTATTTTTTTTTTTAAAAATCATTTAAGTACTGGTGCTTTACCGTTAACGTCCAAGTTTTAATATATCAATATATTATATGTTAAAGATCTAAATTTTTTTATATTCAAATGAAGTCAAAATATACTTAATTACCTCCTGCTCAAGAGAAATTATTCTTTTGTATAAATTTAGATGAGAAATAAAACTAAAATTGCATATTATAAAAATAAATAAAGATTTCCCACAACTAATCCCATAGTACAACCGAACACTCATTTTAATAAATTTTCATAATTAATCCCGCGTGTACCCATGAGTATGGGTTCCCATTTTTTAAAAAGTGGGTTTCAGTCCCCGTCAAATTCCATCCCGTGTAATCCCGTGACAAACGAACATGGCCCTAATAATTGACATTTATGCCGAACAAATAGCAAAAGAACAAAACATTAAAAGAACTCTCACTTTCTCTCTGTTTTTTTTTGAGAAAAAGCCCTTGGGCAGAACTCTCACTTTCTCAAGCATGCAGATGATTTCTCGAATCGATCAAAAACTTGGACCGCTTATGGCCTCTTAACCAAATATTTGGGTTTTAAATCGAGACCGTCCGATTCGAACCCGGCGTTCCATCTCAAATCGGACGGTCCCGATTTAAAACACTGAATCTCGAGTCCTGGGCCTTTGGCGAATAATACAGGATACAGCTATTCATTTCGCTATTAAGAATTTGTAGAATTAACATCCTCTGAGATATCTCAAACTTTGCGTGACTTTTGGGAATATCTCAATCGTTCAAATACGTTCTGCACGAATCTCGAAGATCAAATAATACTGCCCCGTACGTTCCCCCGAATTTGTAACGACAGTGGTCCCACTCCCAGTTGTTTGTGTACAATATCTGTCTATACGGTAAAGCATGTAGCAAGTTCTTATTATACATTTATACCCTAAATCCAGCCTTCAATTACTGGAAACACTCCAACACATGTATGTCTACAGAAAGGGAAAGATAGACAATCCAACTCGTATTCATCCGATCTCTATTCCTGTTTGTGTGGGTCCGGATCCCTACAGTAACCAAATTTTTTATTTTAGTTATGGACCGTCCGATCAGAATTCGGAGCAATCTGACCGACGTGGAATGCATGGGCTCGTGCCAAGCAGATCGAACTATTCGGATCTAATCTCAAAATTTGAGTTACTTTAGGGAACCCGAATTCTGTTTCTGATAAGAGCATGCCTCGCTGTTCATGAGTGTGATATCCTCTGGAATATCTTAACTTTTACGTGACCGACGTGTCCGGTTCCTATTCGAGGATAGCGCTGGGGCAGTATTATTTGTGCTTCGAGTTTCGTGTATAACGTATTTGAATGGTTGAGATTTTCCATAAAGTCACGCAAAGTTCTAGATATCTCTGAGGATGCGAATTCTGTTCACGAGCTCTGGTCGCTTGCCAGATATAACTGTTCTCATTTGCGCCATAATATAAAACCAGAAAGAGTCGATCGATACATCCAAAGCTACTGTCAATCTGATTCTCTCTCTCTCTACACTTGAACTAGTATACAGGAGTAATATTTCAGAGTAGAGAAGCAATGTGGAGGCTGAAGGTGGCGGAGGGCGGGAGTCCATGGCTGCGAACGACGAACAACCATGTGGGGAGACAGATGTGGGAGTTCGATCCCGATTCCGGATCGCAAGAGGAGAGAGAGGAGGTCGAGAGAGCTCGCGAGGCGTTTCGTGCCAATAGATTTCAAATGAAGCATAGCTCTGATCTCCTCATGCGCCTCCAGGTCATATAATTTGTTTCACATTTTGTAATTTTACGCGAACACACAAATTATGATGTGTATAAGCTATAGTATGTATTGAATTTGAGAAAAATGGTTGCTGTAATAGTAATACTGAAATTATCAGTACATTACGCACCTTACTGGAATGTTGATTCTTGTTTTCTTAATTAAGCATTTTATTTATGGGAAATCTCAGCAGTTCACGTCCCCATTCCCCAGGGGCGGAAATATAAAATTTATATTGTGGGTGGTGGTGGGGGGCTGAAACATAAAATTCATTATATGAATATGTGGCCACTGAGATTGTAACTCAAGTCTCCACAACCACAAAATGAAATTTTAATCACTAGGCTATAAGCACATATTCAGCATCTTATGTTGGGGCTGAATTATATAAAAACTAAAAATAAAAATTAAATTTCAATATACATGATTAAAATTTTTTAAATCATGGGAATGGAAAAGTACCCCCGGCACGACTTATGATCTGCCTGCATGTCCCTGTTAGGCCATTAAAGCTAATAGGAGTTGGTGCATGACTTTGGCAGTTGGCAATAAAAACCAGTAGGTGTTGACAATAGCACTCTTAAATTAATAGTTTTATCTATTTCGAGGGTCCTGTGGTTTGATGCACACTGCTTGATGCATGTGCATCTTGTATAGATAAAAATAATGCAAAGCAAATAATTCATTTAATATTTGTATGTATGCAGCTGGATCGTCATTTTTTTTTTTTTGGGTTCTTTTTTATTTTGAAGTGCTCATTTGTCTTTAATTAAAATGTTGAGTTTATGCAATTTTCAATTATACAGGAAGGATATGCAATTTAAATGTTTTAGAAGACCATACATAAATATTTTGCCTATATCATACTACTTCAGAAATCCCAAGTGACTGAGCAATAGTCCTTCCTGATACCCAGTTAACTGACACTTTTAATTAATTATTTATTTTTCTAATTTAATATTGAATAATTCAACAAATGGGTCCCTGTCATAACTATATTCAAAGCAAAGAATGCATTTAATATTTGTATGTGTTCAACTCGATCGTCATCTTTTTTTTATTGTTCTTTTTATTTGAGCGCTCAATTGTATTTAATTAATATGTCGAATTTATGCAGTTTGCAAGACTGAATCCGCTCGAACTGGACCTTCCAGTAATAAAACTTGGAGAAAATGAGGAAGTGACAGAGGAATCAGTGGTAACTTCTCTAAGGAGAGCAGTTAGTCGATATTCTACATTACAAACACATGACGGACACTGGGCCGGGGACTATGGTGGCCCGATGTTTCTCATGCCTGGCTTGGTACTCCTTTTCACCTAACCTAAATGCTTCTTTTACTAACTTTGAATTATAAAAATGTTATATTTATTTGTTCAAATTTCTCTTGTTTAAAACAGATAATATGTTTATATGTTACTGGAGCATTGAATACTGTTCTATCACCAGAGCATCAAAAGGAGATGATACGCTATCTCTACAATCATCAGGTATGTTCTGTCAGGAGCGGAACTAGAAAATTTAGATGAGGGGGTTGAAATGTAAAATGCATAATATATGAAACTACATAATGTGCAGTCACAGGGATTTGAACTCATGTCTCCATGATCACTAAATGGAATTCTAACCACTGGTCTACAAGCACACATTTCACATTTCATGAGGGGGGCTGAACTATATAAAAACTTTCAAGAAACTGAAAATTCAATTAACTTTCAATATACAGAACAAAGACGGGGGATGGGGATTGCATATAGAGGGGCACAGCACCATGTTTGGATCCGTGTTGACCTACGTCACTCTGCGGTTGCTTGGTGAAGGGGCAAATGATGGAGATGGTGCCATGGAGACAGCAAGGGATTGGATAATAACCCATGGAAGTGCTACAGCTATTACTTCATGGGGCAAAATGTGGCTCTCTGTTAGTGCCAAATTGTGTCCTCTTTTAACATTTCTACTAACTCATACCAGAAATTCTCTTCTTTATCGGTTTAGGTAAATATTTTCAGGTACTCGGAGTGTTTGACTGGTCAGGGAATAATCCTCTACCGCCTGAGATATGGCTACTTCCGTACATTCTCCCCATTCATCCAGGCACCTACTTTAACATTTATTTTCCATATTGTAAACATTTTGTTAATGATTTGCTCTTCCTAGTTTAAACGATCACACAAAATTCACAGGAAGGATGTGGTGTCACTGTCGGATGGTTTATTTGCCGATGTCTTACATATATGGAAAGAGATTTGTTGGTAAAATCACATCGCTGGTATTGGAACTAAGAAAGGAACTATACTCGATTCCGTATGAAAGGATTGATTGGAATAAGGCTCGCAACGAGTGTGCTAAGGTTTGATTGTTCATTGTAATTTCTCTTCTTCAGATTGTAATTACTCTCCTTTATATTGTAATTTCTCTCCTTTTGATTTGCTACAGCAAGATTTCTTTTTGTGATATGTAGGAAGATTTGTACTATCCTCACCCAATGATACAAGATATAATGTGGGCCACACTTCACAAGTTTGTAGAACCGGTTCTATTGCACTGGCCCGGTAACAAATTGAGAGAGAAGGCTCTTAATACGGCCATCAAGCATATCCATTATGAAGATGAGAACACTCGTTATATTTGCATTGGTCCTGTTAACAAGGTATGCTTTTCTTACCTTGTGATTAGTGAATTATTCTGAAGTAGGGGTTTCAACAGGTCGGATGAAAGCATTTTCATACCCTAACCTGTTAAGCTAACAAAAAAAAAACTTACTCATACCCGTCTTATCGAAAACGGTGTGCGTCAGGTAAACTGACAAAAGGGTGCCATTGAATAGATTTATATGGGCCATGAATAAAACTATATCATATCATACATCATCCCCATATAAATATATATCTATATATATAATTTTATTTTTAATATTTACTGTACAGTGTAATGGGTACAAAAAAGTTTTTACCTGTACCCTTACCCATCATGTTAACTAAAAAAATCTACCCTTGCGCGTTACCTATAAGCTAACAAAAAATAATCTTACCCATACCCGTCTTATTGAATACGATATGGGTCGGGTAAATGGATAAAAGGGTACCATTGACACCCCTACTCTTGAGAAACATGCATGCTTATAATTGCTAATGCTAGGCTTTGGTTTGTTATAGGTGCTAAATATGTTGTGCTGTTGGATAGAGGATCCGAGCTCGGAGGCGTTTAAACTCCACATCCCTAGAATATATGATTACTTGTGGATTGCCGAAGACGGCATGAAAATGCAAGGGTACAATGGGAGTCAATTGTGGGACACTGCATTTACTGTTCAAGCAATCTACGCTACAGGTCTAATTGAAGAGTATGCACCTACCCTTTACAAGGCTCACGATTATGTCAAACATTCTCAGGTACCCATAACTTGTGCAGCAAATTTGGATAACATAAAGAAGTATATGTAATAACATAAAATTTGTTTTTAAAGGTACTTGAGGATTGTCCTGGGGATCTTAGTTACTGGTACCGTCACATATCTAAAGGAGCATGGCCGTTCTCTACAGCAGATCACGGGTGGCCTATTTCTGACTGCACTGCTGAGGGACTAAAGGTACTTATTGATTATATGTGGAAAGAGTAATTTTTTTTCTCAGAAATTACAAAGGACAACTAACTACGCGTGATTGCGTGGATTTGTTTTTTCTTGGTTAGGCTGCATTGCTATTGTCAGAGTCACCTCAAGGGATGGTTGGTGAGTCAATTAAAGCAAATCGGTTGTATGATGCTGTCAATGTTATTTTATCACTGATGGTACATGTACTTCACTATTGAAAAATTTAATTAATGCTACTCAAATGCTTGACTAGATTGTTATGATCTGTGTACTGTGTGCTTGTGCATTCCCTCTGTACTTCAATTTTAATTTTATATGCTTAATTAACTTGACACCTTTTAGGGATTTAAATTAATAATGTCTTGTTTTCTTATTGCTTTTTTTTTTCCCATGTAGAATGAAAATGGTGGTTTTGCTACCTATGAACTCTCAAGATCTTACGCATGGATGGAGGTTAGCATTGCTACATGTATCCTCTATAATTTTTGTGTACCAACAGTGGTGCATAATTCTTCTATTTAGAAAAATTATTGTATGTAACAGTCCTTTTTTTTTTTTAAAATATATTCTGAATAATTCTTCTACTGCTGAAAAATGCAGCTGATAAATCCTGCGGAGACATTTGGAGACATTGTTATAGACTACCCGTAAGAGCAACAATCTCACCACTTTTTTTTATATTCTTTTAGGAGTGAGGCTACAGTACTATGCATAGCGCATATTGGTCCGTACTATGGATCAATATCTCCATTTTGAAGTTCCAAACATTCAATCTAAATCGTTCAACATGATCTCTACATGAAAATGTACTTGATGATCAAATTTTACATTTTTTTTGGAATTTTTTTTACTATCTTTTTAGATATGTAAAAAACCACTTGATCCCAAAATTATGAATCATTCAAAAGTAATGATTCTCTACCTATCTAAAATATAGTAAAAAATTATAAAAAATGTAAAATTTAGTCTGCAAGTACATTTTCCGTATTCATACGGAGATCATGTTGAATGGTTTCGGAATTGACTGTTTGAACTTCGAAAAACAATTATATTGGTCCACAGTACGGACCAATCCACGCTATGCATAGCACCATAGCCACACTCTTCTTTTAATCAAATTGCAATGAAATTAAGACTGCGTAAAATTGCATTTACAGATATGTAGAATGCACATCAGCTGCAATACAGGCTCTGACTGCATTTAGAAAGATATATCCAAATCACCGTATGAATGATGTAGATACCTGTGTAAGAAAAGCAGTCAATTATATCGAATCGATTCAACGTCCTGACGGTTCATGGTATGTGTACTCTATTTTATTCCCATTTAATTTCACCAACAATTAAAATAAGAGTGCTGATACAGTGCCTCTCAATTTGCCCCCTTATTTCACCTACCACTTATGATTGTGGGCCCCCCTCACAACAATGGGTCCCACCCATTCACAGGTGGCAGGTGACGGGGGGTGGGGGGGGGACAAATTAAGAATTCGGATCCTCTGAGTTGATCTGTGGGAAATCCGGACCGTTCAAATCCTCTGCACGAATCTCAAAGCACCTGTAGCAAGAGCACGGAAAATTGAGCGTCACAATAATACCGACTCCCTGCATTCGGAATAGACACCGAAATGGTCCGTCTTTAGATAAACTGAAATTTGAGATATCTCAGAGGATAGGGACCCACAAATTAAGGGGCAACATATATGTTCTCTATAAATAATGTAGCAATCTCTCCTTTGTTTTTTAAAGTTGCTTATTTGTTTTGTTTGAGCAACAGGTACGGTTCATGGGCAGTTTGTTTTACGTATGGAATATGGTTTGGAGTTAAGGGTTTAATAGCGGCTGGAAAGACATACGAGAACAGTGCTTCCATAAGAAAAGCATGTGATTTTTTGCTTTCCAAAGAATTACCTTCAGGTGGTTGGGGTGAGAGCTACCTGTCCTGCCAAGATAAGGTACTAGCACATGAATTTCACAAAATTATTTAAAAATAGTGCTATTCTTGATAGCTTACTCTAAATGCGGCATGACCTAGCGAGTTCATTAATATATGTTTGTGTATATATAATGGAGCATTGAATTAAGTACGGTGTTGATTGGCTAATGCTTTAATATATATTTTTTTGAAAGAAAAAGTGGTAAAAGGTACTATTGATTTCATTGTGGAAACAACATTGATATTATACAATGATAAATTACCAAAACAGCATAACTCCCTCTTTCCCACTCTATACCAGTAAAGAAACTAGAACAAAAGCACCACAAGCACCATTGACTTCATAAATACCTCACAAGAAACAGAAACTAAATTTCAATAACAAATAAATTACACAAGAAATTAAGGAACTTTATCTCATAAAACATTTTAGCCATCTGTCTCGATATGGTACCAGTGATATACTGATATAGATCTCTGGCTCACGCGGTGAATACTGAGAAACCTAATCCAGCGATTCAAAAGTTGATCAGTGAGATAATCATAGGGGCTAATATCTACCGCTAACGCTTTGTTGTTTGTGATAAAAAAAAAGGTGTATACAAATCTGGAAGGTAATAAGGTTCATGCTGTGAATACTGGATGGGCTATGCTAGCACTTATTGATGCTGGGCAGGTATTCATTTGTATTTCTTCCTTGGTTAAACTAATGCTACATTATTATTTCTTTACTTTCTCGAGTGAGACTACGGTACTACACATCATATTGGTCCGTACCATGGATCAATATCTCCATTTTTAAAGTTCAAATAATTGATCTGCACCATTCAACATGATCTCCATATAAAAATCTACATGTAGATCAAAGTTTACATTTTTTAGAATCTTTTTACTATTTTTTTAGATAGGTAAATATTCACTTGCTCTGAAGATTCTAGACCATTCAAAAGCAGTGATTTTCTACCCCATCTTAAAAAATAGTAAAATAATTCTAAAAAATATAAAATTTGGTTTGCATGTACATTTTCATATGAAAATTATGTTGAACGGTTTGGATTGACTAAATGGCTTTGAAAATGAAAATATTGATATGTTATCCGTAGTACAGACCAATCTGCACTATGCATAGTCCCATAGCCTCACTCTTCTTTCTTATGCCATTTATGCATAATAATGCAAATATTTTATTTTACAAATGACAAATCCAAACACGTTGATCTTGAACTATGTGATGTGACCATAGAATCTTAAATAGCACACCTAATTCGTATTTTTATAATTCATTTATTGTAGTAGATTTGATGCATTAATTATGAACTCAATTATGTGTCTGTATTTGGGTGCTAGGCCAATAGAGACCCAATGCCATTGCACAAAGCAGCTAAAGTTTTGATCAATTTACAAATGGAGAATGGCGAGTTTTCTCAGCAAGTATGCGCACCTCTTTCTCCTTGTTTAATTTAATACTCGGTAAATAAATATATGTTACTGATATGATCCGACTGTAACATCTTTGTAATTTTTTTACGAATTTATTGTAGGAGATAATGGGGGTGTTCAACCGAAACTGCATGATTAGCTACTCGCAATATCGCAACATATTTCCAATATGGGCTCTTGGTGAATACCGCTGTCGCGTGTTACTTGGCAATGAGAAAAAATGATAGTTTTGTATCACTTGCATTTTGCATACATCCTAGAAGCAAATTGCATGTCATGTTTATCATTTTGCTTGCATCTCTTGTTCTTAGTTTAGTGGCCAGGTAGTGTGTTAGAGAATAATGAAGCAATAAGCAAATGATTGGATGTGATTTTGTATGCAATGAATGACTGTATCATTCATTTCTAATTATTTGTTATATGTTGATCCTAAAGTAACCCAACTTTTGGGTTTTGGATCGAGACCATCCGATTCGAATTTGTCATTCGGAATTGTCTCGGGATTCTAATTCGTTCTTGGATGTGTGCAGTCTAGATTTGGATGGATTATCGTAGATTCGAATCGGACAGTCGCGAATTAAAACCCAAAAATTGGGTTACTTCACTGGATCTGAATTCGTTAGTCCCTCGACCCTAGTTTAACTGTTAAAGTCGTTAACAACTTATCCGTTTTACCTGTCTCATCGTCTCTCTTTCAAGATTGAGAGAGAAATTCTAGCGATCTCATCAAACACTTTCAATCAACTCCGATTGTAAAAACTCTAAAACTTGTGACAATGGCATCAGCAGCTCTCTGCATGTACTTTAGACTCCACTATTATCGTCTCTTCTACACTCGCCTCTACTCTGTCACTCTCACCCCGCAACACAAACCCCCACTAGCCTCCTCCAATCGGATCATGCGCCTGAAAGCCACCATTCACCGCGGGCCCCACCTATACCTTATCACCTCTGACTTCCTATTTGTCGGCTCCTATTGATCCTTTCCCGGCGACTGTCATATCTACTTGTCAACCATCTGCCGGCTAACCTCCTTCCTTCGAGGTCTTTGTTTAATCGTTGATATATGTGGTATGTTACTCTTTCCTCTCTATATACTCTGCATGTGTACAAGGGCAAACCTACTATACAAGAATGGGGTCAATTGACGCTATTTTTTTTTTTTTTTTTTCAAAAACTAGTACTAAAAATATATTTTTCTTATATAAATTATAGTAAAATGCTAGGGTACAAGAAATTGAAACTCATATTTTTTGTGAAATTTTATACTTTTGACTCCTATTCTTTAAAAAAAAAATTGTGAATAATTTGGGAAATTTATAGTATTTTAGAACTTTTTTTAATAAAAAAATCAAAATCTCACATGTGACACTTCTTATTTTATATTCTCTCTCACTCACCATTCTTATTAAAAATATTTTTTTGACCCTCTATAAATTACTATCTCTGTCTCTGCATGTGTATGCTGTTAGGATTAACTATAGACACAATAATTTTTTATGCTGTTAAAAATTTAGTACGGTCCATAATCTATTCCCTCATTAATCCCTTTTTCTTACGTTGAATTGAGCAAAATAAATCAATTTTATGCAATTGCGGAAATTCTAGCATTTAGAGAATTAGGGTGTGTTCCAGACGGAGGAACGCAGAAAAAAGAAAATGAAGAATCACTGTGCGAGGGAGATGCTCACCCCAGATCGGTCCTGTCTGACGGTTCTTCCAGCTTTAGAAGAGAATAATCAGAGAGGGAGTGAAGGTGAAGGAGTACTGTTCGGAGGGAAGAAACGCGAATTGTGGTGTTGATTTTTGAGGAGTTCTGTCACCCTCGATTTAAGGTGTAAAACCACTATTCGGAGGTGAAGCAATGTCCGATCTCTCCCCTTTCTTCCCTTCAACGAAGGGTTTACCCCTCCGTTCTGGAGCATAGCCTTAATATCCCCTAACCATTCTTAACTGATACAAATAAGTATGAGCATTAGAATATTTGGAAAATTCTTCAACTCTGATTAGAAATCTGTAGAAATTGACTGATTACTTTTCTTATTCCTATTGATATTGAAGAATTGACTAATCTGACTGGGATCAGACTCAAATTGGAGTAGATATAAAAGAGTATGCAGTGGGAGCTCAGATTGATGCACCAGTGGAAGAATAAACAAACAAAAAAACAATCAATGCGTCTTGCAAGTTCAAGTTACAACTACAGAGATGTATGACTTTCTTTAAAATTCTTGTTTTTTTATTTGAAAATGGTAAAATAGAGAGGCTTGGCTTGGTTGCTACAACAAAGAAAAAGAAAAGTCGAGCGTAGTCAAGCGAAGGCCTCTGACACCTTAAGGAAAACTGGTATGGCTATGCTTGGTATAATCAGGAAGGAAGACTGAAACACAGACGATGTAGATCTCTGGTAACATGCAATGCCTTGCAAGCCGAGCAGAGGCATTATTGGAGGTGCTCCGGCACAATATGAAAGAACTGGTACCGTTAACATAAGAAGGGGTAGCGAATGCAATTTATTTAGATTGTAAGATTATCATCGAGGCGGTTCTGACAAACACAACACATGATCTTCTTTCCTGGAGAGCTCGCAGCTGAGACTATCGTGAGATGTGCAAACATGTACAAGCAGGTACGGTACCGTATCCGCTTAAGATATGTTAACCAGAGAGCACTGCAACAACCACACACACTAGCGAATTGGGCGAGACAAACGGATCAGTCAGTATTGGAAACTTCAACAGCCACATGAAGGGAGGCATTTTTAGCAATGCTACTTTTCTGTTTTTTCTTTTATGTCATACGTGCTTTCATTCTTAGGTAGCTTAATATTTCATGTGTACTAGATTTTAGTTTTAGCATTTCAAGTTGTTCCAAATTGTATATGTGCTGTACTTCACTTTGGTTAATGCATTATGCCTATACGGGTTTCAACTCAAAAAAAAAAAGTACATGGGAGCATTCAGGTGCTTATTACCAGCATGTACAAATTAATTTGTTGACCTCAATGCTAGTAAGCACCACTGCTTGTGTTAAAAAAAAAAAAGTTATTTCTTTAACATGTTGCATGACTTATCTACAGATTCAATAATATTTTATATATAATTTACTTTGAGATCTTGAAAAAATATGAATTATCAGTGGGCTAATTCATTGAAATACTTCAATTTTACATCAAAATTGAAGTCTTTCAAACTTTACCACATTTCTTAATTAATTACTATTTAATGATGTATAATGAGATATAAATATTTGTAAATGTTGATATGAATACTTGCAAGCATCAACTAGTGTCAGCTGTAACAAGATTAAAATTTGATAAAATATGTTAGGTACAAACGCTTGGAACCAGTACTATTTGATTTGTATGATGATGCATAATACTTGCAATCGTTGATATAAATACTTGACACATGAATTATTCGCACTTAAATAATAAGATATAAATACTTGCAATATGTAATATTAATACTTTCGGATGTCATCCAGTGTTAAATGGAAACAACATTAAAATTTAATATAATATAATATGTTAGGTACAAAAATACTTGACACATGAACTATTCACACTTACATAACATGGTATAAATACTTGTAATATTTGATATTAATATTTTTAAACGTCATCAAATGCCATAAGGAAAACAAATTTGATAGAATCCATTAAATACAAACACTTAATACATGAACTATTCACACTTGCATGACGAAATATGAATGCTTGAAATACTTGATATTAATATTTTCAAACATCATGCAATGTCATGAGGAAACAAATTGGTAGAAGCTATTAGATCCAAATACTTAATACATGAACTATTCACACTTGCATGACGAGGTATAATTGTGATACTTTATATTAATACTTTCAGACATCATCCAGTGTCATTGAAAATTTTTTTGATAGAAATAGTTAGATACAAATATTTGATACATGAACTATTCACACTTGCATTATGAGGTATGAATACTTGCAATACTTGATATTAGTACTTTCATACATCATCGAGTGCCATATGGAAAAAAAAATGATAGAATTTGTTAGATAAAAACACTTGATATATGAACTATTCACACTTGTATGTCGAGATATAAATACTTGCAATACTTGATATTAATACTTTCATACATCATCTAGTGTCATATGGAAAAAAAATTAAAATTTTATAGAATCTGTTAGGTACAAACATTTGACATATGAACAATTTACACTTGCATAATGAGGTATGAATACTTGCAACACTTGATATTAATACTTTCAAACGTTATCCAGTGTCATATGGAAAAAATAAATAAATTTTGATATAATATATTAGGTACAAACACTTGACACGTGAACTATTTACATTTGCATTACGAGTACTTGCTTGAAATACTTGCACGACGAGGTATGAATACTTGCTCGATGATGTATGAATACTTGCATAATGAGATATGAATACATGTGCGATGGACAACCTGAAAGTATGTCATCATGGATCTCATTTGAAAGAAGAAAATTACATAGAAGACGTTCGTGATTCTATATTCACAAAATTTTTCATATATCGTTAGAAATACTTGCGAGATTGAACGGAGTAAAGAACTCAATTCTAAAAACGTGTAAAAGATAGGTGTGTGATGAGAGAGATAAAATAAAGCTGATATGTCCTGGTTTTTTTTTTTCAAAATACTTGGTACCTTAAATATGAATACTTGATATATTATATATTAATAATTGTGCGTATTAGTATCTATATTTGTGCGCACTAGTTGTAAAATCTTT
Source organism: Carex cristatella (assembly GCA_024447775.1). NCBI lineage: Eukaryota > Viridiplantae > Streptophyta > Magnoliopsida > Poales > Cyperaceae > Carex > Carex cristatella. Next base: position 1,858,019 of record JAJHPF010000005.1, on the reverse strand, counting down.
CAAATATTAGGTGGTCCCCCAAGTAGTTAGTAGTTTTTTCAAGTAATTAGTGGTACTTCAGATAATTAATACATGGGAACAGAGGATTCACATCTGCTACGATTCTAAAATAATGAACAATAATCCTAAAATCCCTGCTTTTCCAAATCCAGCCGTCCAATAATTTCTGTGCACGTATCTCAAAACAGCTTATTTTTCTTTGCACGAATCTCGAAATAATTCAACAGTTGGATTTGGAAAAATAGAGATTGTAAGATACTGTTTATGGATAAAGAATCGCAGCAAATTCAGATCCAATGACATAATGGGAGTACATGAAGACAGCTAGGCGCTACCTATAAAAAATCACAAAAAGCTTTGTTGAATGGTAAAACTAGAAATTCTCGTTTATAAAAAAAAAAGGAAAATTGGTTATTTGCCACTCCAAAACTTGTAATTTTGAAAATTGCAACTCCAAAGTTAGAGTTCATGCTAATGCCATTATAAACTTGAGTTATTCTTAATTTTGCTCCAAATACAGATTTCTTATACTATTTTTATTAAAAATTCCTATTTTGAAATACGTATTTTTGTATTTCCTATTTTACCCTTCATAGTATCTTTATATCATTGAGAGGATAGGAAATACCACTGACCATCGTTAGTACTTCAACGCCTCCTACTCCTCCTCCTCTGCAGAGATCGCCTCCTCCTCCTTGTGTCCACGCGCCTCCACCGCTCACCTCCTTCTCATTGTGTCGACTCCTGCCGCCGCTCACCTCTGCCTCCTCCTCCTCCTCCTTCCGATCTAATCACCATGCATCGCCATCAATCCTCCTTTGGGAACTCTACGCAATCAATTTCGTCCACCGCTGCCTAGCCGAGTGACAGTCTCCACTTGCATTAATTGGTAAATTGAACTTGTCAGACGGCCCTTGGTTCAAATTGTGTATAAAGATCGGTTTTAAAAGTTTAAAGGAAATTGAAATTCATTTGAGCTGAGCCTTCTCATTCGATCTTACTGGTACGGCATAAGTAGTGTAGAAATATAAGATAGAATAGCACATCTTGGATAGAGGTGATAACAAGGCATTTTAACCCTCCCTGATTGGCATGCCAGTGAGCAATCCTGATTTTGAGACCCACTCGGAAGGTATTTTAACCAAATTGAATATCTTTGCAAATTATGGAGACATCTCTAAAGATAAAACAGATTTGGTTAAATAATCCAAATTGAATATCTTTGCTCAATTATTCTCTTTTCTGAAGGTTTTTGCTCAAGTATTCTCATCAAGCCAAAAAATTGTTGACCTCACAAAAGATACCTGACTTGCATCAAAACCTATTAAATTGATGAGCTTGGATCGTAAAATGCAAAATTTAGAAACTTGGAGGCAATACTGGGTGCCATTTCAGAAAGAGTGCTTTATTTGACATGTGGTTTATTTTATTTTGCAGAAGACATTTTCGTGCAGATTATGGATGTGGGAAGAGGACTACGAGACATATCTTCGTGATATTGGAGTTGTGGGCATGCGGAGTGATGCTGAGCATGACCCGATGTTAATCGAATTTTCAATAATCGAATTGTTGCTCGATTTGATAATGAGATTGGAGAATTGAATAAACAAAACACCCAAATGGTTGCATTAGTGGAGAAGATAATATTCCTTCTTGTTATTGTAGTTATTGTGATGATTAGTATTTTGATTGTAATTATGTGCAAGTAGTGTAGAAATGTACACTTGGCTTTTTAATGTATTTGGAAAAATATTGGTGCATGAAATGTTGTTATTTGGAATGTTATCTTCATTTGTAAAGATGCACTAAATATGCGCAGTTTGTACATGACATATTGGTACAGGGCAAAAAGAATTTATGCATTCTCCAATTTAATTGAAAGAGTCAAGGCTGAAAAATTCTAAAATGGGAAAAAAGCATGCGGATTGTTGCAAGCAGCACTCAGTGCCATTCACTTTCATCATCTCTATTTAAATTATTTGGAGAAGTGCATATACTATTGGTACACATGTACCTACTGCTCAACATACATAACAAACAACGAATGCAGTTAACTAAATATTTTAGTACCTACTGGTACACATGTAAAATAATGCTCAACAATACACAAAAAGCATTCACTTTCAGCATTTTAGTCTAGCATAAAAAGTACCTACTGGTACACATGTACCATATTAAAAGTCTAGCATCTCTAAATAACAAAGTACCTATACACATGTACCATATTAAAAGTCTAACATCTCTAATTAAAAAAAGTACCTACTGGTACACATGTATCTACTGCTCAACAATGCAGTTAACTAAATAAAACATCGAATTCAGTTCTTATCACAAAACACAGAGTTAATAAAATGACAAATTATGTTACTATCATCCTCTCCAAATGTACCAGTCAATCTTGCCTCTTGATCCAAGGTCTCCACTTTTCTGTTCAGAACAGTAACAAGCAGTAAATAAGAACACAACAGGCCGTAAATAAATGACAAAGAATATTATTAGTTAAGCACCTCAGAACAGTAAAGCACTTAGTTAAGCATCTTTAAGTATTCCTTGATCTTCTCCTCCTGCAAATACCAAAAAAAAAAATTATTAGTGAGATGACATTTGGAAGTGTTTAGTGCATCTTTAAAATGACATTTACCTCTTATTGATGTTTGGTCCAGAATTGATATCATTCTCAGGATCCTCGGAAATCATTTTAACCAAAATTGATTGAAGGAGTAACAATGCAAATGCAATTTCTACTTTAATCTCTCAGTAAGGTAGTTAAATTCGGTTTACTGGTAATTTTGGTTTAATATTTTTCTTTGCTACACAACAATAAGTAGGATACATAATGGTTTCTCACGTAATTTTTATTCTATTGGTATTTGCCGGTACCATGTGACTTACATCTTCAATGCAGTTACAAAAAAAAAAAAAAAAGCAATGCAGTTACAACCAAATTAGGGTAGCAAAGGCAATTAGTAACAACCAAATTATGGCAGCACATTTCGTAATCTATAAGCATAAAGTTAAGTGAAGCAAAATTAATACTTTGAAACAAATCTACTTATAAATCTAACACTTACCTACTAGGAATCCATGATTTGTCCATGCCATCTACTCACAAATTGAAGGCGGAGATGAAGAAAAATGAGTGATTGGACAGAAAAACGTAGGGAAGGTCAGAGGTTAGGGTTGGCGGAGTCAGAGGAGACCAACTGGCGGAGGGGAGGTTAGAGTTGGCGAGGCTCTTCCACTTGCTCTACTGGCATAGTCAGAGGAGATCTTCAATGGTGGACATGGAGGTTAGGGTTGACGGACAAGGAGATAACGCAGAAACACAAAGAAGATATGTATTTTCAATAAGGGTATTTTGGTCAATGTTAATTTTTTATTTTTTTAACAAGATTAAATATGTATTTGGGGCAAAATTAAGAATAACTCAAGTTTATAATGGCATTAGCATGAACTTTAACTTTGGAGTGGTAATTTTCAAAATTGCAAGTTTTGGAGTGGCAAATAACCAATTTTCCCTAAAAAAAAAATAACATAATATCTCCAACTATCAAATCAATGAAATTTAGAATATAAATTTTTATAATATTGAAGAATTAGAATATATATTGTTGAATTTTATGAAAATGAAAGAAACAGATAAGAGGAAAGGATAATACAAGTGAAATTGATCGGACGTCCGATCAATTTTGACACGTATCTTGAAAAGCCCGTGAATTTTTAACTATTGATTCGATTATGATCCAACGGTTCAGATTTAATTTGAGCTACATACAATACAATCCGGAGCCCATTTAATCTCAAACCGTAAAGTGAGGCCCATCCTCTACAGACTACAGTATTGGAGAATGGAGAGGATTTGAATCCATTTGAATCCCCGATTCCGTCCTATTATTATTGCATAGGGGATACGCCGTATCCGATACGGGATAGATAAAATAGGGTTTTAGCCAGAGAAGAGAAAACTGTTCTCTAATGGCGGAAGCGGTTCTGAGATCACTGCGAGACGGTTGCCTGGAAGGAGAGCACGCTCCCGCTCTCTCTCTCCAAGACTCTCTCCTTTCCCCTCTCGCCTCCCACGCCCTTCGCCATTTCCTCACCTCTCTCCTCTCCCTCGTCGCCAATGGCAAATCTCAATCCAGGTAGCTAGGTACTCTCTCCTCATACCCTCATTTTTATTTTCTTAGCAATCGAAAGATATAATTTTATTAACCTTTTCTTTAATTTTTATATTATGACTGGGCAGGGGAATTGTGCTTGTGGTGTTTGATCGGAGCCCCTCTTTCTATCTTGACCTTTTCAAGCGTGCTGGTTTTGATACTTTTACTGTTGACAAGGGGTGATATATCTAATCATATAACTCTATTAATTGCATGAGACATATGAGATTAATTTTGTGATATAAATGTATTAACTGAAAGCCAGCTTATATGCATCTCTAGTTATATGTGGTTATATTATTATTCTTTACTTCCAATTAGGGGTGGCAAAAAAGCTTGTAGCTCGTGGCTCGATCGTGACTTGCTCGCTAACAGCTCGCTCGTTACTGGATCGAGCTATTAACGAGCTAGCTCGCGAGCTAGCTCTGTTAGGCATCAATTTTTGAATTTGTATGAATTTGTGTGCATTTTATACTGTCAAGCTCGGTCTAACTCGGTTAAGCTTGGTTCAACTTGGTCCAACTCAGTCCAAAAGGTTTGTAGAATTTATTTTCTTCTTAAAACAAGGTCCAGCCAGACCCAGTGAGCCAGCTTGTGAGCTAGTTCGGGCTGGCTCGTCACGATTTTGAGCTAAGGTTTTAGCTCGGAAGCTCTAGGTCCAGCTCGCTCGGCTGTAGCTCGGTCCAGAATTAACGAGCTGAGCCAAGGCCTAGCTTGGACCGAGCCAGCTCGTTGACACCCCTAGTTCCAATGCCACTATAATATATGCAAAAATTTGAAACAGAGTTATCATGAATTTGTAAGGTAACGCATGAAATTAATCTCTTCTGGAGTTTACTTGTGCACATTACAGTTATAGTAGCTTCTTTTTTAAACAAATGCATACATGCCCATTTCATTACTGAAATGTTAAATACAACCAAATGTCAACATAGTTCAACTAGCAACCTATTAAAACTATCTAGCTAAGCCTTATATCCTATGCGTAGAGCATTTTTGAAACCTATTTTTCTATGCTCTAACAAAAACTGATACCTAACAGTGGTACCGTACCAACATGGAAACCTGAGGCTTTTTATTTACATTGACTAAATTACTGCTGCCCATAAGTACATATTTTTTATTTCAAATGAGTGGTCTCATCAAAACAGTCTAAGATTCTGGCGCTAAACTCTGAATGGGGATAGCTCGATATTACTTGGTAGCCAGTTGCAGATGTTGCGTTGTGTTACTTCATCCACATATTTCACGACAAATTGTGAGAATCATAATTCTAGTTGTAGGCAGTTTTTTTTGTTGGAAAAACATATACCATTCCTCAAGATCCAAACACACCAGCAAAATGTGCTGAGGACAATAAGAAAAGAGTTATGTTGATAGTGTGGTAACGACAAAGCATATTTAATTATATCTTCAAATGTTGTTCAATGTTGATAGTAATTCTGACATGTCCCCATACAAAACCATGTTTTCTGTTTTTTTTTTTTTTTTGAGAACTTGGCAGTAGCTACCAAGGGTAAAAAAAAAAAAAAAAAAAACCATGTTTTCTGTTACAGCACAATATACACTGTGTGTCACCTACCCAGCTCTTTTTACTCAAGTTCTCTTTAGTAAGGATTTTGTTCTTTTGTGTTAATCGCATAAACTATTTTAATTTTTCTGTGGAAGTGGAATCTGCCACCACATCAAAGTATTTTTCACTAAGACCCCTGTTAAAGTTAGGGATTGGTATTTATCAATGAGTATTTCCTTTTAGGTCCTGTGGTACCTTGCCATAAAATCTACACCTAATTTGATCAATAGCTTTCCTCACACTGTTTGGCATTTTGTACAAAGATAAAACATATAGAGGCATAGATGATAAAACAGAATCAATAAGTGTTACTCTACCGCCTATGTCAACACAGACCTTGTCCAATTCTGAATTTTTTTTATTGAGTTTGCCAATACAAAGCCCCATTCAGAGACAGTCAGTTTTTAATTACTAAGTGGTACCTGTAATTTAGTTATATTTCCCTTTTTTATTTTAAGAATATATTGGTTCTTATGTGCTTTTTGACAGAATACGAATACTAGATTGCTACACCGATCCTCTAGGTTGGAATGATGAAGTTCGCCAATCAGGGCAAAATTCATTAATTACTCTTGTAAAAAATGTAAAAGATGTTGATAAGTTACTGTGCTCAATTGTGGATCTTGCAGAAGGTATTTTGCTTCGTGATAATATATGATCCTCTTATGAAATCTTAATTTTTTTCTTTAATTCTAATTGATGTCTTTGTTTCCTGTTTTTGTTCTTGTTCTTAAACTCAGAATTTGGTGGAGAAGGAAAAGAGCGTGTTGTTGTTGCAATTGACTCGGTAACTAGATTTTTTATCACATAAATTTAATGTTTGCTTAATTACTTCTATTTATTTAATTAGAGAATTGATTTAAAAAATATAGTGCTTAGATAAAGATTACACATTTGATCGACTTCTAGGTTAGTCATATGTTGAGGCATGCTCCTCTCCCTACTGTTTTACGCCTACTCAGTAACCTTCGTTGCCACGGTAATTTACTAAATTACCTTCTTGCTTTCCTGTATTCTTTATTTATTATCAATTGCACTAACATATACTAATTGCAGTTGTTTATATTTTTTTTCTTGCAGAGAAAATATCATCTTTATTTTGGTTAATGCATACAGACCTACTTGAACCCAAGGTTGTTGGTTCATTTGAATACATTTCTACCATGGTTGCTTCTTTAGAACCCATTGTACAACTACCAGATTATGCAAATGGAAATTCAGGAAATATTACTTCTCTGGAAGAAAATTATTCGAAAGCAAAATTCAATGTGCGGCTTAAGAGACGAAATGGAAGGGTCAAACTCCTTGTACGGATCATTCTATCTTTATTAATTCAACTATAGATTTTCTTAATGTCTTTTTATTCGCTTGTTGATGTAATTGCTCTTTAATCAGTGTGAAGAGTTACTTATCGAGCAAGATTCAGTGAAGTTCTCTTCAGTTCCTTCTATAAGCAGTGTGGTTACTCAAAATCTAATACCCAAGGTTAGAATCCTACATTTGAAGGATTAGTTAATTAACTAAGGTACTAGCATATTTATTCAAGTCATTATTGATATTGACTTATTTACCCCTTTGTTTCACAGGTACAATTTAATCTCCAGCTCTCAGACAAAGAGCGTATGGATAGAGCAAATGTTGTGCTTCCTTTTGAGCATCAAGGTCCTAATTCTTTCGACTTTTGAGTTTTACCTTGAATTCTTTGTTCTGTAAAAAAAATAATAAAACAAGTATATGTCAAGAATGACAGTCTGTAATGATTATATAATGGCATGTACTTAATATCTGAATGGAAATTGCTAAGTAATTTGACCAATCTGGTACCACTCTTTCCTAGTACAAAATGAAAGATGGTACAAACAAAAAAACGATTGAAACTTAGTAGCTGGATACTGCAAAGTGTGAGGCTGATGGTCTAAACTTAGCAAATTTGACCAATCTTGTACCACTCTTTCCTAGCACATTTTTTAGATTCTTTACCAATCTAAAATTTTTGGAAAAATATTCTAAAAAAATATAAAATTTGATCTACAAATACATTTTCATCTGGAGATTATGTTGACGGTTTAGAACAACTGTTTTGACTTTGAAAATGGAGATGTTGATCCATACTACGGGCCAATATGCTTACTGCAAATGAATGTGCAAATACAAGACGGTACAACAAAAAAGCAGGAAATTGAGTAGATTTGTATTCCTTATAATGATATTGTTTTGTTGTACAGGAGATGGCCGAAATATAGAGATTTATGACGGCAGGAGATCTCTAGGTGAGAGCGAAAAGGACCCTAGTTCAACAAAAACTGGAGGCTTGTCAGAGCAAAACAAATTAAGCAATAGTAATAATAATCAATCAGAGAGAGGTGAAATACATTACATTCGTGATTCAGATGACGAACAAGCTGACTCTGATGAAGATCCTGATGATGATTTAGATATATGATTGGTATTAATTATTAAATGACATGACATATCATCATGTGTAACAATGTATGAACTGAACATGTTGTAGAAATTTTGCCAAGAAGGTAAGTATTTAGAAAAGCTTGTAATTTTTGTTGCTCCTTTATTAGAGCGTCACATCTCTTTATATTTGGTGCATCTGGATGAAGAATTGTTTCGGTTCATTTCTATCATAGTTTAGTTTAGTTTTCCTTTGCAAGATTAATTACGTTAATTAATGAAAAATGGGACCATCTGGCCCGAAATTTTTATTAATCGAAATTAAATAAAAAAATATTGGAAAAGATGCGAGATTCTAAAATTTTCGAAATATAAGTAGAATGGGTTAAATAACTCCGTTTCGTGAGTCAAGTTAAATTATTCTGTCTCACTTAATCACTCGGTCTACTAACTAAACAACAAAAAAAAAGTCTGGATGAGGTAAATCATTCTGTCCGACACAAAAAAAAATGATTATTTAATCTTTCCAGATTAAGTGATTCTTTCTTTCTTATCCTGTTCGAGCAGGTGGAAATTAAACATCCCGTCCATGAACAGTGATAAATGATTCTTTCTTTCTTCTTCTTCTTTCTTTTTTTTTGAGTGCCGGGTTAGTTTGATCCGTTCCAGACTTTTTTGTTGTTGTTGTTTAGTTTAATTTTAGTAAACTGAATGATTAAGTAGATTATTTAACTAATTCTATTTATATTTCGAATTTTTTTAAAAATTTTTTTTTTTTTTTTCAATATATATATTTTTAATTTCGATTAATAAAAAATCGGCCACCTGGCAGCTGGGGGCATCAAAGTTTTGTTGTTCAGTCATGTGTGTCGTTTATGATCTCTAATATAAAGGTGATGAGGCCACAATCGAGAACATTCCTCTGGATTCTTCTTTAAAACGCACTCAGGAAGCATCACAAACATCGTGTGAATCCATATCGCCTAAAGTAACTCAAATTTTGAGTTTAGATCAGACCGTCTGATCTGTTTTGCTTTGGCATGAATAACTTGAATTAGTCCCACTTCTGATCGTACGGTCCTGATCTAAACTCAAAATTTCAATTACTTCAGGGATCCGGAGTCCAACATTATGGCCTGACGTGGATAGTGTACCAGGGGCAGCATAGTTTTTAATTTTATAATGAATCATGCTTAATCTTTCACATCTCTCTTTCTCTCTCTCTCTTTTTCTTTCTTTCTTTCTTTCGGAGCAAAGTGATCGAGCAAAAATGGCGTCGGAGCCGGTAGAGGTCTGCGTTAAGGCCGCCGTTGGTCGCCCCGACCTCCTCGGCGATTGTTAGAACCCCTTCCCTCCCTCCCTCCCGCCTCTCTCTCTCTCTCTCCTGATAATGCTGATATATCTGATTGTTTTGCAATGGCAGGTCCATTCAGCCAGAGAGTGCTGTTGACCTTGGAGGAGAAGAACATCCCTTACCAGTCAAAGCTCATCGATATCTCCAATAAGCCTGACTGGTTTCCTTTTTCACCTTTTTAATCTCTCTGCTCTTCTCTGTCTGATCCGAAATTAAGTTTGTACTTAATTCAGTAATTCAATTTACATGGCAGGTTTCTCAAAATCAGCCCACAGGGAAAGGTACCAGTGCTGAAATATGAAGATGGCACCTGGCACCCTGACTCTGACGTCATAACACAATACCTCGAGGAGAAATTCCCGGATCCTTCTCTCATCACTCCTGCTGAATTTGCCTCTGTGTATTTCTCTTCTCCTTCTCCTTGTTTTCTCTCTCTTATTTTTCATGTCAAATTTGCTATGCCATCCATGTCGTGTTGTGCAAAGGTCAATTATGGTACCTCCATCATCCCAGAGTTTGCTAATTAAACTTTATTTTAAAACACTAATGTTAGCTCTCAATTGTTATATGCCCCATTATCATCTAATTTTTACGTGCATTTCAGATGCTTTGATATGAACCGTATTATACACACTGTTGACTGGTCTATGTTGGAATCAATTCGAGTGCTATAGTTCACCTTTGTGGATATTTCAATTTATTTTACTTGAATTCTCAGGCCTCACACGACAATCTAGGGTTTCAATTTTATAACAAAAATTTGGTATATATATCAGGGGATCTAAAATATTCCCAGCCTTTGTAACGTTCTTGAAAAGCAAGGATTCAAATGACGGCTCTGAGCATGCCCTGGTCAAGGAGTTGCGCTCTCTTAATGAGCATCTCGAGTCGCATGTAAGTCATATGTTTTGGAATTCCGAGCTTCCACATAAAAATTATATTGCAATTCATGGTTGCCAATGTGCCAATGAGAAGTTTATTAATGAGCATCTCAAGTCGCATGATCATAATGTAAAAAACAGGTCATTTTTGGATTCACATTGGTTTTTTCATTTTATAATATTTTTTACTGTGGAACAATTGTGTTAACTAATGAGAAGTTTTTGTCTTTACTTTAACATTATACCCTGATCAGACTTGGCTTGGGCACTTGGGTTAATTTCTTAATTCAGCTCGTGAATCGTCAGACCTAAAACATCCAATTTTTGTTGGTCATGGCAGGGTCCATTTATAAATGGAGAGAAGATCTCAGCTGCTGATCTAAGTCTGGCACCGAAGCTGTATCACTTGAAAGTTGCACTGGGCTACTTCAAAGGATGGAGCGTCCCTCAAGATCTAACTCATGTCCACAATTACATGAATGTAAGGCACTCCCTACTATTTCAAATTCTTTTTTCTCTCACATGCACACAAACATTTGTGTGTGTGGCAGAGTCAAAACTTCCGAGCTATGGGAGACAAAATGTGAATAGGGGTCAATTTCACCGTACCCATATCATTTTACTCTAAACTATATAGAAAGTCATGTACGAGTACAAATTTTTTGAAAATGAATGGGTGTCAATTGAGCCCCATATGTTGAATGTGCATCCGCTGCTGTTGACACACACACACTAATATAACAAATAATCTTGATAACTTATTTCAATTGGGGCTTGTTCAGGCGCTGTTCAGTAGGGAGTCGTTCAAGAACACAAAGCCGGCTGAGGAGTATATTATTGCTGGGTGGAAACCCAAGGTCGAAGCTTAGACTCTTTTCCTCTCTTTCTAAGTATGCTACTGTAGTACTTGGTTGCTTCTTAGAGAATCCTAGTTTTTGGTAATAAAAAACAGTTCAGTGCTTGTGACATCGTCTTATGTAGTGTGCTGTATGGATTTTAATTCCATACCTTTGTTATCCTGTGAGGTTTTGTTATCTAAACAAGAATCTGAACTGTTATTAATATCAAGCAGCTGTTGGTGTGCATCTTGATTTTTTTTTGGTTGAGACTTTGAGAGTTGGATAGCAATATTAGAGAGTACCAAGTATGAATTTCAATCAACAAGGGTACAGGTATATATGCATCCAATCTGGCAACATATTTTCCTTGCTTATCTTAAATAATGTTTTAAAAAGAGCAGTTGACCTAATTTGAAGTAACACGTCTAATATCGAATTTGACCTATGGATATGGTGCGTTCTAGTAGTAGACTGAGAAACCATTTTTCTCGGTACGTTGACTTTATAAGTCCGTTTCTCGGTAGTTGACTTGAGAGCCCATTTTTCTGGGTTCATTCAGATAAAACGACTGGAAACTAGCTGGTATTTTTTTAAGGAGGCAGAGACTGAAATTCGTGATAAATGGTTTAACAATTTGCATACTTTGGGTACAAGAAGGGGCGTGTTTAGACTTAGGCACAAAATACTAGTATATGATTGTTTTTTTTCCTCATGACGAATTACAGCAAAAAAGTAGATAAGGATTTAAAAAACTTATAATGTGAGTAGATACGTCACGACACGAGACGGCTTAGTCACACATGACTAGTTACGATATGATATATATTTAGATCTTGTAGCATATTTCTTTTTTCTCCTGACGAATCAACGATTCTTCTGAGCGGAGTAGCAAATCAGACCGTATTTTTCTTCTTTAATTCTTTTATGCCAATAAGTCTGGAATGACTTCTTTTTTTTTAAGAAATAGACATTGTTTCTGTCAAAGCGTAGGCACAAGTATAAAATGCTATTAGGTCCAAAAAAAAAATTAAAACTCAAGAATAGGGAAGTGCCTACTCCTGATCTGCCTTGAATCCGTCAATGCGTACAAGTTCTTTAACAGAGTCCACATTTCTCTATGTCCAGATGTCTTATTAAAAGAAAACTAAACGTGCAATTTCATGTTGCTTCGACATTCTTTTTTTATTGGAGAATTTTATAAAAGAAAACTAAACGTGCAGTTTCATGTTGCTTCGACATTCTTTTTTTATTGGACAATTTTATAAAAGAAAACTAAACATGCAGTTTCATGTTGCTTTGACATTATTTTTTTATTAGGGGATTTTATAAACTGACTTTTATTTGAAATTCTTTAAATTTTTTGACAAAATGTTCCTGTGGAATTCACACATGTAAAATTTTCTCCTTGCAGTTTACTCTTATTCTTTTTTGTTGTATTCTTTCAAAATTCCAATCTCTTTCTCTTCTCTTCATTAATCGTTGCGCAGAAGTGCATCTTGCTCTCTGCAGTTTTGGCTCTTCTTCGCGCATTCTTCTCTGCTACCTATGCTCACTGGCTCTTGTCCGACAGAAAGATAAGACATGTTGACAAACCTGTTAAATTTGACTTGGTAACAAGGCAAGACATGTTGACAAACCTGTTGAATTTGACTTAGTAAAGAAAACCCAGTAGAAGCGCCAAGTTAACTCTCAATATAAGCATTAATCGGTCACAACTCACAACAAACTAATTCAACAATTATTGAAAATGGAGAAAGGAGAGGTAGCATAGTTGGTTAGAATTTTTTTTTAAAATTGTTAGTTATCTAAAGATCGAGAATTTGATTTTTTCTCATGACTTTGCAACTTCTGTGAAGGTTTTCAAAAAGAAAAAAAAAACAATTATTGAAAATGTGACCACAGAAGTTGCACTTTTTCCTCATCGTTCTTCCAATTTGTTATATATATATATATTTAATAGTTTTTGACCGATCAATGCCTCCAAATTAAGACATTGTTCTTTAGAAAATAGGTAAATGGCCTATAGTCATATGCGTGTTCAAAATACACAGAAATTGATCTTTAGAAAAGCCCTTATGAAACTCTTATAAATGAACTACGTACTTTCTTAATGGTTGTTTCTTTCTACAATAAATGAATGATGAAACTTCTGTTGAAGTCAATGATGCAAATTTCATAGGTAAAGACTAATAAAGAATATAATCAACGTTGTCTTTTTATACAATACTGACAATATATCGTCCTCGGGCCGGCTGTCATTCGTTGTTTCTTTTACTCTTTTTTTTCCCCTCAAATTTGCAATAAATTTTATTAGTATTTCTTCTTCTCTAAAGTCTTTATTTTCATACAAGTTAGAATAAACTAAAAATGAAACCACACTAGAATCAGCAACATAGAGACTTAGCATTACTCTTTATTCTCAGGAGGTCACCCATCTTAGCACTACTCTTCCTCAATTCGTAAGGATTTAATTTTCATAAAGATATTTTTTTTTCATTGGCCTATCAAGAATCCTTCTTTTTTCTGACCTGGGATAGGCTATGTTAAGAAATTTTATTAGTATGTTATTTATAAATCCAACGATACATCTATGTAAGTTAAAATTTTCAATTTTTTCAAATTTTTAAAATTGATTTAAAAATATTATCAAATTTATTAAGAATTTAAGATAAATTGTTGTTAGATGACCCATTTCAGATTAAAAATATATGCTAAGAATTTTATTTTATGAGAAAACCTAAAATAATTTTTATTGCATGATGTAAGATAAAGTTCCAACCTGTTTGGAACTAAAGACTTGGTTTTGTTGTTATTAGTAGTCTAAGATAGAAAAAAAAGAATTGTCATGTATTTTTCTACACATAAATTAAGATTTAGTTTATATCATGTACCTATTAAAAATGATCTGTATTTGAATCTAATAATTCACCATCATAATTCCTAGTGTATATCCGAATATTTTGCTCCCTTTCTCTTTTCGTTCATTTTCATGCCCATAAATTTGACTAATTAAATTATAAAATCTCATATTAATGAAATCTCATCCTGCAAAATTTATAGATGGAATATTACATCGCATAAACTTAAGCAGGTTGCATAAGCACATGCATGCCAATTTTTTTTTTTTAGGAAAGGCAGCTGGATATCTATAATATTTTAGAAATTCAAATTACAAACATTTATTAAATTAAATTAGAGAAAATAAAAATCAGTACTACATAAATATCAGTATCACCGAACCTACACTAAAAAAAAAATCTGAATATTTTGTACGCACTAAAAAAATTAGATATTATATATTTCATACCGTGATATGATTGATTCACGTAATTTGACGTGACATCACGACAAATTTGCTTCTCTGACTAAAAGCAACAGCACAGAACAGTGAATTACCCAAGCAACAGCACAGAACAGTGAATTACAGCACGAGAAATTATCATAATTTATTGACCGCGACCTTTACGTATCATGCCACGTGTCAACATCTTAGCTTAGAATATTCAACACATCATCAGCGACATCTCTGCCACACGTACCCAAAGAAACGGACTCTCTAGTCCCAATCTTTAAATTCCCTACAAAAGTATCTGCAACCTCCTAAAGTTCTAGAATTACGAACCCTAGAATACCGTCTTCGTTTTTCTCTTAGAACATGTTCGGCCTACAGGTGGAAAACGGAAACGGAAATAGAATTTGAATTGATTTTTACTATGAGTGAAATAGAAAATACAAAGTTGAACTGAATTTTTTTTCTCACGCACATAGTAACAAAGCTGAACAAGCCCTTAAATTTCCTTTTTGTTTTTTGAATCCGGTAATATGAAAGACAAAAGAAGAATTATATTGCGAATCTAATAATTATATTGTGAGAGAAAATAGTTAGTTTCTAGTAAGTAGATTTCGAAAAGAAAAAAAAATATAAACATGCAGGATAATATTATGAGTTTAATAAGTACATTACACTGCGTAAACTAAGTTTTCAACATAAACTTTATAGTTTTTTTTTAAATATTAGTTTTGCAGTATTTTTTTCTAATTGATTTCAAATTATTAAATAAACAATTATCAGTGACCTCACATTTTTGTTTCCACCCTATTATTACAACATTTTTTAGTTTTTAGTATGTAAATGAAATATAAATTAAATCAAATATTCATTTATTATAAATTAATTTTTTATAATCGTATTCGGTTAAAGAAGTTTTGACATTAATATAACATTATTATATCATAACAACATCAACAACAACAATAAAAAAAAATAGTAATTTTTGAGATCACAATTAACAACTTGCATGCTACCATCAAATACATATTAATACACACATTTGTCTTTACAATGCTTTAGACTTGCGGTGCAGTAGTAGTAATTGCAGAGGATACTATCATACAAATTGCCATGGTGACGTACGTAGCATGACACACAATTCATTGCCACTTGATTTGGATCAATATTACAGGAATACCACTTACATCGATCTAGTCCTACCATCAATTAATATTACGTCCGTATTTGCAATGATCGATAATATATAATAATTTGAGAGTTTACAATTAATAACCATGAACCATGAATCCATGATCATGATTAATTAATTAATTGTCATCATCTGAATTTGCAGAGGAAGCTAAATCAGAGAGCATTTGTTGAATGCGTTGTTGATCCATCTCCATATTGATTCTTTCTTCTCTGTCTTTTGCATAGGCTTCAAAGAACGCTCTGTTCTCCTTCTCCAGCTCTGTCCACACTATATTTTTATTTATTTAATTAGATATATGTACATGTTCAATATATTGCTAGCTTAATTAAGATGCATATATATATATATATATATATATATATATATATGTGTGTGTGTGTGTGTGTGTGTGTGTAAATGAATGCTGAATCCCCATTTGACACACACACACACACATATATATCTCCTTGCTTTGATATTGATTAAATATTGTCTTAACGCATTAATTGAACTATTTAAACTACATGTGCCTAAATATTTTAGGCTTCTTAATTAATTTGGATGTGTTATGCAATCAACTATACTATATATTTTGTAAAGTACACGTCTCAGATTACATTTCAGGCCAAAATATCAGAAATCCATATGTGATATTCCACATACACACTATACAATGCACATATATTCTCCTTAATTATGATTTAAGATTTATGGTGTGTGTGTGTAACGAGCATAAGATATATATTTTTTCTACACTTCATTTCACTGAGGTGAGCATATATATATATATAAGAAAGGGAAAAAAAAATTGAAAATTAAGCTGCATCGATCATGCAAAACTTTAGTGGTGAATAAATAAACAATGAAATAATATACCTGTGGAAGTGATGACTGGTTTGATATTTGCATGTTTTTCAAGGGCTTCCATGCACTCTTCCTTGTTCATGTTGTACTGTATACACTTCTCTATCAAATGTTGCACCTTCAAATGTATATATGACATATGAAAACAGTATGAGAAACGATATATATATGGCAATATGGGATATGGATATATAGTTACAATCAAATATTTAATTATATAAATAGCGTAATTCATAATGCTATATATCGTTGCTATGGCATTTTAAGATGATAAACGCTGTGATGCTCAATCTCAGTTTTTTTTATTATTATTATTTACATTTTAGCGTTATATATAAATGCTACAATAATAGTAATAACAATTCAATTTTAGAAAACCGCTATCATTTATTGTTTTATTAGAACTAACTTTTTTTTTATAGGTCATCATTAAAAAAATATGATGTATTATTAATTAAACAAATAGAGGCACAAAGAATTTTCTGAATGTACATAAAACTAATTTTTATATACAGTCTTGTGGTGTAATTCAATTGTTGAAAAATAATATTTTAGACAACAACCAACTTTATTTGCCCATTATATATATATATATATATATTTTTATCACTTACTACACAATCAATGATTTTCAAATTGAACCAAAATCTATACACAACATATTTAAATCATAGAAAATCTAATACTTTATTTTCCTAACTTTTCTCATCTTTAGTTGAATATTTGGTAGTCAATCAGTTATTACGATATACTAAAGAAAAAAAAATCTAGTTTTATATATAATATACTTTATTTTTCTAATTTTTCTTTTCTTTAGTTTAATAATTGGACCTTATAATTTACAAAAAAAATATAGTAGTTAAAATAACTATATATTGTATGAAACGATAACATCAGCTAGAAAAATGTTCAATCGTTATGAGTTTGTTAACCGAATGTTGCACAAGAGAATCATCAATATATGGATTAATAGTAGTGCTCGTGATAGCATATTAAGCTAATAAGTATGTACGTAAGGGAATTTTAAAACCTACATGCATAAAAACTATTTGTTTTGAGATTCGCGCATGAAGAGATGAATGGGTATATTTTGGAATCACAGCATATTTATTTCCCCAAGTTAGATGCACATATAATATAATATCCATTATAATATGAGGATCTAACATGCAGCACACCATGCAGAAAATGCATTAAGCTGTAGTGATCGATGCTAAACTGCTTTTATGATGAGAAATAAATAAGAAAGGAAAAAAAAAATAGAGAGAGAGAAAACTTGAAGGAAAGGAGAGAGAAAATAACAGCTCAGCAAGAGATATTTTTAATTAGATCACATGCATATATAACTACCTATATATATACATACCATTCTGAGATAGGAAGAAGATGAGTCGTCGGCCATGAAGCTTAGCAAGCGCTCTGTGTGTTGAAAACTTGAAATAGAACAATAGAAATGGTTTATTTTTAGAATTAAGTAGGCGATGATCAAATGAAAAGAGAGTGGGTGAAGGCGAGGTGAGGGGGGAATTCCGAATAAAAAGGGGTAGTTGGTGATCAGAGAATTTTAGAAATAAATCTGCTGCGATCTAATTTGGAATCGCAGGTCCTGCTTTTTCAAATCTAACTATTCATTCTTTAAAATACACAAATCCTAAAGATACTTAATTTTTATACACGAATCTCAGAACAAATGAATGGTTAGATTTGGAAAAGCAGACCCTGCGATTCCAAAGAATCGCAGCAGATTCACTTCCAAGAATTTTATGTGTCAAGTGGGGCCCCACTCCACGTGGGTTGCTCAAATCTCATTGGTGGCGATGAGATCATGAGATTAGGGATTTGATATTTTTCCCTCTCCTTCTTTTCTTCTTCTCTCCTAGGTCAGGTCTTGTCAGAGAGAAACAAAAAGCAACAGAAATTAATTAATTAAGAAACTGCTTATATATATAGTTTCGGTGACAGAGAGAGAGAGAGAGAGAGAGAGAGAGAGAGAGAGATTAAGAGAGGAGCGGAGGAGAGAGGAGGTGGAGCGGCGCACGCAGCAGCTGCAATCAATCTCTCTCATCTCTCACCCCCACTTGCTTCCCTCTCCTTCCAATCAACGGCTCTGATCGAAACATCCTGCCGACAGTAATTCTTAAAATTCTCACTTCTCAGAATCACACATAATAAATATGGATGTAAAAAAGTCACGTTTGTTACAGCATGCTGTTACGCGTGTTGGTTACATGATGTAATCTGTGTGTTCGGTACTGTGATTATTTGTTTAAAAATAGATTACACGACGTAACATGACAAGTGATATGATAAAGCTCATGGTATGACAACATGATCATGAGTCACGCGTGATCATAATTATAAGATGGATTTAAAATAATCTAACTGAAATTACTTCAATTATAAAAATAATAGTTTTAAGTCATCACCATATGTTTGGACATGACATGTACGTGTGGTCATGGTGTGACTATTCATGTAATGTAACCATCAAACTCAATTTAGTTTCAATAAATCATAACACATAAAAGATTGACTTGATCATAACACAACACGCGCGTAACTCAAATCACAACATAATTAATCAGACAGATATTTACGTCTACATGTAAAAGAGTCTATACCTTAAAAATTTAATTTGGTACGTAAACATTAATTGTATGCACTTAATTTTGATTTCACTAATAATTTCAACTAGGGCAGAACTAAATATTTGAGATTGAAGAGGCTAAAAATTCAAATATAATATAATTTTTAATTTATAAAGAAATTAAAAGTATTGATACATATAATACTTACAAAATTTAATAAATAAAATTACAAATTTTCAAGAGGGAGACTTAGCACCTTTTGAGGAAATAAATCAGGTGGAATTCTTTGGAATTGCAGATTCCTGTTTTTTCAAATCTAACCATTCATTTGTTTTGAAATTCATGCATAAAAATTAACTATCTTTGAGATTCGTGCATTCTAATAAATAAATAGTTAAATTTGAAAAGGCAGAAAAAAAATCTCAGCAGATTAATTTATTTCCCACCTTTTGATTCTATTACCGTCCACCTCTGTTTAAACAAAAAATCGTACATATATAATTTCTCTCTTATTCAGAATAGTAAATAAAAAAAGTTATATATACTGTTATTAAACAGTGTTCAAAAGTTACATGATGTTTTTTATGAAGAATTTTACATATAATTATATGGTCAACAACTTATCATGGAGATTGGAGAATTGGAGATTCCTATAATATTGCAGTACACGACCACCTTTCCATATACTTGTAATTAATGCAACGGTCTATTAATAATACAGTACAAATAATACAAATACAAACAGTAATCATGTTATCATTTGTTGGATGGGTTCTTTTCAAGAATCACCAGTCTTACATCTCCCCCTTTGTCTTCATTTCATGCATTTCCATGTCCCTCCTCTGTTCTTTTGTGGCTGCAACATCAGTCTCCTTCTATGTATTATCTATTACTTTGGACAGGGCGTGAACTAGAAAATTGAGATAGAGGGGACTGGATAAATAAGCATCATGTAATTTAATTTTATGAGGGAAACTAATAGTAATATTTTTTATAAAATTTAAAATTTTGAAGGAATGCAAAATTTTCAAAGGATAAGAGGGCTTAGCCCCCTTTTCTTACCATGTAGTTACGCCTCTGACTTTGGACATGATTTACGAAAATACTTTGTTAACTGAGTGAGTCTATGGTAATATTACATAGGTCAAAACTTGTACTATAGACTCGTATCTTTATTTTTAAGTTTTAAATAATTAATTTGAACTACTTAACATAATATTCATATAAAAAAAATTTGTAGATAATATTTTCTATTTTTTAGAATTTTGTTTACTATTTTTATAAATAGGTAAAAAATCACTTGATTTTAAAATTCTAAACCATTCAAAATCAGTATTTTTACCAATCTAAAATTATTAAAAAAAATTATAAATAAAATGTAAATTTGGTCTCATATGTTAACAGTTCATATTAAGTGCTTGAATTTTATAAATGGAATGAATAAATAGTACAGCTAAATTAGTATTTTACATATTACCATAGCCTCACTCTTGTTAACTAACTATATTCGTGGTAACCTTTTGAAATTAAATACTGAGAAAATTATATTGTGATGTTTCAGAGAAAAATGAAAATTAAGACTTCTTTGATCAATTTGTGGTATAATCATGGTAGGACATTACCAAACTTTATAAGAGAGAAATATAATTCTTCTATATGAAAAGAAACTTTTGACGTGTGTACAAAATTTTACACAAGAAATAGAAATATGAGAGACCAGCGACGCCCAAATGCATGTACACAGGAGGATAGAAAGAACAGAATTAGAGGTACCAACATTAAAGATGAACTGCCTCCCTCCCTCTCTCTCTCCCTCCTCTCACCACTCTCAAAATCCAAATCTCAATCACTATTTAAAGAAGACCCTAAGTCTTCCTTCGTCAAGTTGAAAATTACTAACTCCAATGTCGATTCGCATAATGAACTGAAGTTCATAAATTTAGTCTTTAAGTGAACATTAGAAAGAATAACAAAAAACTACCGTATCATTTTGAAAATTTAAAAGTGTATCTAAACAATCTTAATTATGAAATCTAAAAGTGTTTCTAAATAATATTAATTTTGAATATAGCTAGAAAGATACTTTAACAATTAAATCTCGCAATGAAATTTATATTAGACAAAAATATATAAATATAGATAAACAATCTTTTAGTCATAAATTGCAATCATCATTTATACAATTAGAATTGTACTAGCTGCTACTAATATACATGTATGAATCAGCCTCTGCCACCTTTCCTATGAAATTATACCCAATTGAGTGATTTATGTTTGCATACAAAATGTGTTGCCATAGAGAATCCTGAAGAGTTGGACAAGGGCAAGGTCCAAGCCGTCCCACATGGGCCGGGCCCACCAACTTGTTGGTTATTAGATTAATGGCTCCAAGCCCTCTCTCTCTAAACCTCAACAACATGTCTCAATTTGAAAAAGAAAGCCCCATCAGATTTCATTATTTAATTATTCCTTCCAATCTCAAATCAATATTTCATTTCACTGCTTATGTGTATAGTGACAAATGAATTATTCGGGTTCAGTTCGGCGAGGTCAAAAATTCGTAATCCGGAAATATTCGGATATAATTCGGAAATGATTCAGTATTATTTGGATGAAAGATCTCAGTTTTATAAGGGAGCAAAACAAAAATATAACCAAAAAAATTAATTCTAGGAAAATTTCGGAAAATTTCAGAAAAATTCGTAAAATTCGCAAATAATCCGGCATCACCAAAAAACTGAATTATTCACGAATAATTTACGGATCTTGTTACTATGCTTATGTGTACCACCAACATGGGCCTACATTGCTACCCTTTCTTTACTATTATACATAGTGAGGGTTCGTACTGTGAATTAATATTTTATTTTTAAAATTTAAACATCTAATTTAAACTATTCAATATGATCTCCATATAAAAAAAATATACTTGCAAATCAAAAATTTCATTTTTTTATTATTTATTTAGATAGGTTAAAAATCACTTGATAAAAAAATTATAGACCATTCAAAAGTAGTAATTTTCTACTTGTCTAAAAAAATAGTAAAAAATATAAATTTTAGTCTACAAGCACATTTTCATATGACGATTATATTGAACGGCTCATATCGACTATTTAAACCATTAAAAATGAAGATATTGATCCATAGTACTGACCAATCCACTCTATGCATAATACAATAGCCTCACTCTAATATGATGCATGTATCAGCATTATTATTGCTATTATATATTAATAATTTTATTTTTGAAAAACTAACAAGTTATTAAAAATTTCATGCGAGCAGTCAGATAATTATTCTGTGCATTCAGACTTCAGACACAATATTCTTACTTTTTTCTAAAAAAATAGGCAAAATATTAATTTTTTCTAAAAAAATAGATAGTTTCTAACAAATTGTTGTAAAATCCGAATTGAAGAGAAAAGGTAATTTATCAGCTTAATTACTATTTACTTTTGTCATATTAGATAAGAAGATCATAATTTATGACCATACACACTTTTGGTGTCACTGTACATACAATGCAATGCCCCCCACCACCACTTTACCACTTGATTTCTTTTGTTGTATTTTAGTAAACTTCCAAAACTTAGCAATGCATTGCTTATCCCAATTTTACCCGCCGCCGGACCAATTGCTTGATGTAAGAATCTACACACACATTTTTGAGGAATCTATGGTACTATGCAACGTTGTAAAATGCGGTTTTGCGAAAGACCACTGCATACTGCATATGCGTCTGCGGCTGTATGTGCAAAATTTCATGCGGACTTATATATGCAGATTTTAAACTATATATAAATTTATTTCCACTCAAAACATGCAATATATTCCCATTAAAATTATTCAAACAATAAATTCGCACATATGCGGACCAATATGCGGACATATGCGACCCAATATAAGGTCACATATGCAAAACCAAATATTTGAGACTGCATGAAAAAATTTATGCGGAATCGGACTGCATACACATATGCGGCCACATGAACCGCATTTTACAACACTGGTACTATGCATATTACGTATTGATTCGTAATACGGATCAATATTTTTATTTTTGAAATTTTAGTGGTCGATTTAAATCGTTCAACATGATATCCGTATGAATATGTACTTACAAACCAAATTTTATATATTTTTTAATTTTTTTTTACTATTTTTTAAGATATATAGAAATTCACTTGTTCTGAAAATTCTGAACCATCCAAAAATAGTGATTTGTTTACCTATCTTAAAAAATATAAAATTTGGTCTGCAAGTACATATTTAGATTGAGAAAAATGACACGGCGAAGCTGATTCCATCATGGAACGAAATGGCACGTGTTTCGTGTTTTCCACTCTATGTAACATATTCATATGGGGATAATGTTGAACGGTTCGGATCGATCGTTAGGATTTTGAAAACAAAATATTGATCGGTATTACGGGCCAATCCGTACTATGCATAGTACCATAGACTCCATATTTTTTGTATAAATATCAATTATTCAGTTAAAACATTTGATGAGGTTACAAATTTTGTATTGGAAAAAAATAAAGGAAAGTAAATGAAAAATTCACTCCTAGCATTACAAAGTTTTTATTCTAGATTCCTCTAATATTCTTTTTAAGAGTTAATTGGTAATTTCTAAATTGTTGACCATTTGAATCATAATAGTTAATTTGTGTCACGGTAAGCAATCAACAACAACATATTTGACACATTCAGAATGCTGCTCTCAAGGTTTACTATATGTAATGAATGAATGACATACAATGAGATTTTTCAAAAATAAATTAACAAGCTGTAAATAATAGATTGTTTATATCTAAATAAATAGCATGCAAATCAATTTTTCAAAAATATAGTAAAAAGTTGTAAATAATAGATTGTTTATATCTAAATAAATAGCATGCAAATCAATTTTGTAAAAATATAGGAGAGTAATTTGTCATATGTTTTGTAATATTTAGTTCAATAATTTTATAAGTAATATTTATTTTATAAAAACAACAACAAAATAGAAAAGTACATCATTAAGTAGCATTTTTACCCTTGGTAGCCCCTACCAAGTTTTGTTTTTTTTAAAAAAAAAAAAATCAGTTGCTGAATTTTCTAACAGGCTCATTTTATTTTTCTTTTTGTTGAAGAAATAAATTAACAAGCTATAAATATCTATAAATATGTAGTTTTATATTCTTATTTGAAGTGCAACACAAATGAATTTATTTTTTAATTTGAAAAGCTTGTTATTAAAAAAATGAATATCATTAAGGGCCACAAATCAGAATTAGCCCCAAATAAAAGGACAAAGTTTTAGTACCAGAAAAGAGGGGTGTCTGTTGCATGTGAACTGATATCCATCTATCTATTTCTATTTTGTCACTCACCTCATCTCTTTCGCCTGACGTGTCAGCTCCCCATTGGCTGGTTATCATAGATCTGACAGTTCATTGGCCATTCCTTGTATCAGCTGTACTGCCTGAAGCATTTCTACAGCTTATCAGTCATCATTTCCATTTTGTCTCTCTCTATTTCCCTTCCTGTTTGTTTCTTTTTTTCTGATAGTACCATTTGCATTTGAACCGTTGATTTTCATTTTGATATGAATATTCAAACTTCCGACACATAAGTTTGGCAGTTTTTAACTCAATTGCAAACAGTTGAGTTACAAACTGTGCATTTCAGTTTTTATGAAAACAAAAATGCAATTAAATGCATGCAACTGCCATAAAAAAAAATGCAATGAAGTGAATTTTGAAATACCGTTTAAAGAACTCAAGTATGTATACGTATTCTTCATTATTTGCCGGTCTTTCGAAATTATATTATGATATAAAGCAAGACCGAAATAATAATATACATATCTAGTACATTTTTTAAATATAGCAACACTGTAGGAATTCAAGCATAAATCCAAACATCATACAGCTAATTTTATTGTAAACCATTAATCAATGTAATACTGGATGGGTGAAATGTGAGTACTTTAAGCCTAATCACCTATGCTAGGCTATGGGGTTTTAGAAATTATATGAAGAGAATCTTTGCATTCACACAGGGGTACCTTGGTTAGAAGAACTATATATTCTCACCTTAGAAAATGCCATATAGTAAATTGTATCACATAGACAACTTTACAGTGAAATTGCAAAAAACAAGAGCAAAAAAACAAAGAGAATAATAGCCTCTTTTGTAAGATATTGTAAGATATTTTCTTTTACAAAAACTTGTCAGAGAACATAGAAGCTTGACACTATAAGTCTTGTCATTTCAAAATGGCAAGTTGTACTCTCTAAAAAAATTACTTCAATTATGGATCACAAAATTGGCGGTACGACCTGAAGCCTGCGGTGAGAGAAGGTGGCCAAAACCTGATTACCAACCTTAGAAAGAGACAAGGTATGCATACATGGTGCATTGCACTTGACATATTTTTTTAAAAATTGAAAATTTGGTTTTGGATGCATCTATGGTATCGAACTGATTTCATTGCTTACGTAACGTAACCTACAACTGATCTTAGCCATTGTGTCTGACATGTAATCTCTATCTCATAGGTGATCATGTTATAGATAGAGAGATCAGCCATGGCCACAGAATGAGTGGAACATAGGATATAATTTCAGATGCATTGCACGCAATTCTAGGCCCCAGAGTATATACTTTGGTCAGATGTCAAAGAGTAGTTTGGTGTCAGATGCATGACTTGTATATGAAAAACTGTCACCTGCTACAAAGGACTCAAAATAGAGAAGAAAAACTGTCACATGCTTACCAGTAATGTGTGTTTCAATACAGTGGCAGTACCATAATTGGTACCGGTAGAGCGTGAAAGTAGAACTCGTACATGTGGGATGCCTTTCCAGGATTCTCCAAGCGCCGGCTTTAGAGTGCCATTCTCTCCTCCTACCATGTGATTTGTCACCTAATTAAGAACAAATACAAACAACATTTAATGTTAATAGATATGCACAAAATGTATGGAACACAACATACAGGTTTATCGCATCAAGGATATGAAAATAATTTACAGTAATTACCAGCACTGAGATATTATATTCATATGCAATCTTTTTTAACAAAACTCCAACAGAAGCCATCATACACCATCCTGCTTTTAATTCAGAAAGGTTATATTTTTGCACAAAAATAAATTTTGTTGCAACTGTCCAAAAATATAATATACAAATACTGGAGTACCCTGTGAATTCTTGCCTCCAATAATTGGCGCTATAAGTGATGAGACCGAGTCAATTATAAGCAAGCATAATTTAGAACCTCCGAGCTCTACCTAATTCATTTCAAAATAACAAAAGAAACAACAACAAAAATAAGTATTGCATAACTGAATGTCATAACATATCCCAAAGGGCAAATATGTCAAACAGCGACCGACAATATGTGTTGCTCAGTATACCGTATGCTTTAAAGTTGATTCGACATGGTGTAGGAAATCCATAAGGGCAAATATGTCAAACACTGACTGACAATATATGTTGCTCATAATCATTTGTAGCCTCCTCTCTTTTTCCTGAATTTCAGAGAAATAAGTAATAAATACAAGCAAAACATAAAAGAAGCAAATAAAGAAAACAAAAAATCGGCAAAGGAAATGCTACCTCTTTCAGCAAGGAAGGATGAGCTTGATTTACGAAGCTAATGATGTGGCTTGGTGAAAAGGAATTGGAAGTATCTAGATACAAAACCGCACCAAATTTCTCGTCTACTACATAAGTAGCGGACGATAGACAGACCTAGATATATATTGACCAAATTTTCCTTCATTAGATAGCTGAGCTTGCCAAATGTAAATGGAAACGTACGAAGAAATTCAGGCATACTTGTGTTTTACCAGACGAAGAGGGCCCCACTATTTCAGTCATCTGACCTTCCCTCAAACCGCCTCCTAGAAGTGTATCAATTCTGAAACAATTGAAAAAAGTTATTCCCCATGGCACCGGTATGTAATGGTACCTGACCACTGGTACAGTATCTGGCTGGTAAGTGCTATCATGCCATACCAACATGTACTTAATGGAAGTTAGAGGGGTACAATCTGTGGTGTGACATAGGTTATAAGCTGGATAATATAATGAAATTACATCGATACCCTTCAAGTCCGGTGGGCAGAAAATGCTTGTTTTGATTCGTATTGCTTAACAGTTCCATGCCGGTCAACCAAGGGAGACGAAACTCTTCTATTACATGAGGACCTTGAGCTGTAGACTGTTATAAAATCACGAGTAAGGTACAGGAACTGCTGGGTTGATACATGCTCAATAGGTGTTCGACAAAATGCTCCTGAGCAGTAGCTAGTTAACTGATACATATATACACATACCCTAACGCATCCTATCTAATGCTCAAGCTTAATCAATCAACTTAAGGTTCAATTGAACATACATATAGAATAATATATAATAATACGAATCAAGTTATCAAGGAATCGGCATTAAGAGCGAATGAAGCAAGTGATCAAAGCTTAATCAGCAAGATCCTCACTTAAACCGCATTAGAATATATATTTTGTGCTATTTGATATGGGTACCGTTTGAGGTTTGGTATCTTCTTCCTCTAACGGGGCCTTCGCATCCATCCCCTCTCCCTCTCGCACTTGCTTTTGCTCGCGCTCGAGTCAGGATCCTCTGAAGTAACTCAAATTATAAGTTTAGATATAGACCGTCCGATCAGAATCCTGGCCAAAACAGATCTGACGGTCTGAATCTAAACACAAAATTTGAGTTATTTAGGTCAATTAGGTGTATGAATTCTGTGCTTGCCGCCCAGAGGAGGCAAAGAGCGAAATCCATTTTTGTGGGCTTTGAATTGGGCCTCACAAAGGGCCCAATAGAACTATAGTAAGAAAGGATGAGATTTTAACGGGGCTTTGAATTGGGCCCATGAGTTATTATTGAGCTTTATGGGCTGGATAGGAGATCCGACCCGATGCTGCGCTCTGATCTGCCAATGCCATATAGCGCCCGCTAAAAGACAAATTCATATCCCCCGAGCCAACTCAAAATTTGAGTTTAGATCTGGACTGTCCGATTTGCACTGGCACGGGTATTAAAGAAATCGCGTGCATTCGACCTCTGGCAGGACTGAGCTGGATTCTGATCAGACGGTTCAGATCTAAACTCAAATTTTGAGTTACTCCAGAGAATCCGGACTCTAAAAAACCCTAGCGGCTATGTTGTCATGTTGGTGTTCTTCTTCTTCTTTTTATCCCCTGTAGCCCGCGAGCTCTGTGATTTTTGAACCTACTTGAGCTACGGTACGCATGATAACTTATACTGATTTTGCATTAATTGGATCTATTAGAAAAGAAAAGATAGTTATTAGACCAATTCAGCATGAGATTGGTTGACTTCTAGGATTAAACCTATTTAGTTATTATAAATCTTAAAAAAATCAAAGCTGACAAGTAAAATCATAACCCAATGTGCCTGAATTATTTCTTCAGAAATTAATGAGGGCAGATGATTAATTCTTCATTCAGAGCAATTGAGAGGCTCCCTCTTATTTCCTACCCCCTATTAAATCCTAAGAGGTACTCATTATCATTTTCTATTAATTTTTTATAGAGTTTCAGTATTGCATAAATGCTCCCATAAATATCACTTCTTCTTTTTTTTCTTTCTAAAATTTTGGCCCTTCCTATTTGATTGCTTGTCAATAAATGTAATGATACAGTAATACTCGAGAAAGTTCTATTGCTTGTCAGCATCAGATTTTTCTAGATTTTTCATACGGGAAATTGAAACATAAAAGATCAAAATGAGAAAGGGATTATACATAAGGGATCATTCTGTAACTTTCTCTATTTGGTATTATCTCTCCCTTTTTATATCCCATTACCAAGGGTTTCTCTATTTAAAGTAGTAATGCTTATATTTTTTTTATAGATTGTTCGTGAAGTTGTTCAGAGTGAGCTTTCAATCTTCGTCAGATCAGAGGCGTTTTGGTGGGGTGCAGCTT
This sequence comes from Carex cristatella, assembly GCA_024447775.1. Classification (NCBI taxonomy): domain Eukaryota; kingdom Viridiplantae; phylum Streptophyta; class Magnoliopsida; order Poales; family Cyperaceae; genus Carex; species Carex cristatella. Next base: position 1,828,925 of record JAJHPF010000005.1, on the reverse strand, counting down.
GTCAGCATGGCACAAAGCACAAAACAACTTCAGATGGGTGTCGGGTGTAAACCCCGGTTCATTCTCCCATCATCTGACGAACATGTCGAAGAGGCAATTGATGCAATAAAGACCGGGAATGTCATAGCGGTCCCCACTGACACCCTCTATGGATTTGCCTGTGATGCCTGGTTAGTTTTTTCACAGTCGCTCTAAAAGTAAACGGGGGTCTTACAAGTAAATTTCCGGTGTAAAAGAAATCCCTTACTTTATGTAGGTTCTCTTTATTCCCTGGTAAAGAGGGTTCGTAATCTCAGAATTTATCTGATTACTTTTGTCAGGATTTTGGACCGCAATCAGGCATCTTTTTTTGAAGTCCCAATATGCCCTCTGATCTTTTCTATTAAGTACTTCTCTAAGCCCCTACCTACAGTAGGATCAAATGCTACACATTTTATTGTATGTTAAATATGCTGAATAATAAAAAAAAAAAATTCAAATTCAAATCCAAAATTTGAATAAACTGAAAGGCTATATATTTAGTCATCACAGTACTCTAGAAAAATAAGATCACAAGTTACTTGAGGTGAATCTCACAAGTTATGTTTTTTGAAAGTGCCACATGGCAGCTCTGCAGAAGCCATTAATCGTATTTATGAAATAAAAGGCCGTAAGTTGACAAGTCCTCTGGCTATTTGTGTTGCTGATGTGGCGGACATTCCACGATATGCTATAGCAGACCATTTGCCTATTGGGTTATTGGATCAGCTCCTACCGGGACCTGTTACTGTTATCTTAAAACGAGGTATGCTGAATTTTGTATTACAAATCATGAAATTGCAGCAATGCTGGCGGAAATTTGTGCAAACTGGTATAAGTTCTGGTGTTGCATTTCCTATTAGACTGATCATATTTTTGTTTTTTTGGTTTCAAATATGTAACTGAAACCTATCAGTTCGACCGCATGAAACATTTAGTTTCAGACCAGGCCCACATCAGTTCAAATTCTCATCCCCTCAGATATCCCAAACTTTGAGTTGATCTGTGGAAAATCCGGACCATTCAAGTCCTTTCTGTACAAATCTCAAAACACATTAATACTAGCCCCGTGCATTGGGAATAGACACTGAAAAAAAATTGGCTCAGCTTTAGATTAACTGAAAATTTGAGATATCTCAGAAGATACAGATTCCATCAGTTGCAACTTAAACACTCTTAATTATTCCTACATATCACATTTTGAATTAATTCAAAGGCACAAAAGATAGGGATGCCATGTTTACAACAATAGCTAACTTGACTGTGAGTGCCTGGCCTGACTCGGGTTCCTTCCTTCAGGTCAGGTGCATGTCACCTCTAGACCTGACCTGACCTGGAGATAACTAGATACTGTTTTACATTACAAAAACATAATTGTAATCTCTTTGTAATATTGCTGAATACTTCATTCTTACTATTTCCCAACTTAATAGAAAATTTAGATTATTCTTATATTCTGATAAATTTAAAGGAAAATCTGTGCTTCCATTCTGAGTCAAAACCTAAACTAAATGATGCTCAATTCAAATGCTCTCTCAGTTGTTTATATGTTATTGTTATTTGTTTGATTGATTTCAGGAAGCTCGAGCGTGTTGGAGAAATCACTGAATCCAGGACTGGAAAGCATTGGAGTCCGTGTACCAGACTTTGATTTCATCAGATCAGTTGCGCGCGGATCTCAAAGTGCACTGGCACTGACGAGTGCCAACCTAAGTGGTCAGCCGAGTAGTGTTAGTATTAGAGATTTTGAGGAGTTGTGGCCTCAGTGCGCACTTGTCTATGATGGTGGGACCCTCCCTGCTGGCCGAGCTGGGTCTACTGTTGTTGATCTTGTTAGTCCGGGCTTATACAAAATATTAAGGGATGGAAGGTAATTTTGGTCTTTTTGGGCTTTTGCCCCCTTTAAAATGTCAAAATCTCACTAATAGATTTGCAAAACGAGTGATACATAGTGCTACCTTCTGAACCGTAGAATATATCATCATAAACCTGCAGTATATTTAAAATAGTTTGTTCCCGGCTTCCTTTACTTTCAATAGATGCCCAAACTATCCTTCCTTTCTTGATTGATAATTGCATAATACATGTAATCACGCCCTTTTGTATTATTTAAAGCAGAATTAGGTAGGGTCAAGGATTGACCGGTAGTATTAATAATATAATTTCATATGGTACATGTGGTTACTGCTCTTAGTGAAACAATGGTACTCTACTTGTATGATACCATATGATTTTGTTTATTTATTAGCTGAGTAGGTTCAAATGGCTCGTGTCTTTTATGCTTCAATCGTGCCTCATATCCTTATCAGTGTTTTCAAAGTCCAAACAATTGATCTGAAATGAAACTGCTCACCATGATCTCCATATTAAAATATGCTTGGAGACCAAATTTTATATTTTTTTAGATATTAAAATGTGCTTTTTTTAAATATGCTGGTATCGAGGTAGGGGGCCCTCAAATAATTTTAGTTAATAAAAATTGAAAACATTTAACATTTTCTAACATAAATAAATGCTAGTAAAAATACCCTATTTTCTCTTTGCAGTGCTCGGGAAGAGACTACAGCAATCCTTCAAAATTTTGGCCTGAAAGAAGCTGCGTGACACCTTTTATTTACAACAAAAACAAGAAGGAAAAGAAGAAGAAAAGAAACTGATGACTGGCTTGATTTTGTAACATTTTTATATTGGATGACCTTTGTTTATTGTCTTGGTTATGTTAAAGATGTTTAGGCCCTGTTCGCTGTTCACATGGAAAAAAATTCTGTTCAAAATCCAACTCCACAGTTGAATTTTTTTTTTTCCACCTGAACAGTAAAATTATGTTCAAAATTCAATTCCACATCTACGGATTCGTATCCGGTGTAGTACTGCAAAAGGGAATTTTTTAGAATAATTCTCTTTTTAGTTGATCCGGACCGTTCTTTTAACTTGGCATGAATTTTAAAGCCCAATAATACTGCTCTCTATTTTTCTCCGAATTTCAAACCGGCTGAGATTTAATCTCAAACCATAAAATGATGCGCATCCTTTGCAGTAACGGAGAGGACACGGATTCCATACCCACTTTCTTTTGTTGGCCCAACAGGTTCTTATTGTTTATGCAAAAGCAAGGAATCAATGAACTTGGGATTTGTACTAGGCTTGTACCATTTATGATTGATTTTGTCAACTAAGTTTATTTTGTATAAAATTGTATTAGCTTATAGGTGCCCATGTGTCACCTTCTATTGTCACGTCCCATCCTCCCATGTGTTTTGCTATTTTAATTGTAGCTTATTGTACCTTATAAGTATATAACACTGCTGTCAGTGACCGGAAAGATTCCATTTTAGACCATTCAACAGTTTTGTAAACAGCATTTATTGAGGTTACAACAATATGCATATTATGGACCAAACTGTTAAACATATGAAAATGTTCAAACAGTCATCCGAATCATTAGACATTAGACATGATCTCAATATAAAAATTTACGGGGGAATTTCATGTATATCCCTCAAAAGTTTCAATATTACGTATTTATCCCTCTAAAATCAATAATTACATATTTATCCTTAAAAATTGTAGAAACTCACATATTTGTCCAATCCATTATATTTAACATTAATTTTTTATGTATTCCCATTTTATCCTTCTTCTATTTTTCTTTCTAAGATCAGTGTGTTAGAAAGCAGTATTAAAACGTATCAGTACATTGCCGTACCAATATTGAACCATATTGTACCAGTACAACCATTGAATCGTACCAGTACCAGAACTGAACCGTACAGTAACAAATTACACTGAACAGATAAAAGGGCGACTTAACAGATCAGAAAGAGATGAAGGGTATAATGGTCATTACAATGTTAATTAATATTTAAAAAATATTATTTAATTATTTTTTAGAGATATTTGATATATAATAGAGTTAGATTGGACAAATATGTGAGTTTCTATAATTTTTAAGGATAAATATGTAATTATTGATTTTGGAGGGATAAATATGTAATATTGAAACTTTTGAGGGATATACATGAAATTCCCCCAAAATTTACTTATTATCAAATTTTATATTTTTTTAGAAATAAAGTTTAGATAGGTAAAAATAACGTGATTAAAAAATTATGGACCACTGGAAGGAAGGAGGTGATTTTCTACTTATTTAAAAAAATATAAAAAATATAAACTTTGGTCTACAAATGCATTTTTATACGAATATCATGTTTAATATTTGAAATGACAGTTTGAACTTTAAAAATAGAGATGGATCTATAGCATGATCGTGTAGTCCATAACTACACCTATAACTACACCTATAGGGGAGTGAATAGGGAGTTTTAAAGGTTTTTAGACTTTTTTTTTGTTATACCCACTAAATTAATAAGTCAAATAATTTGTCAAGTAAGCGTGCACAAGTAAAGTAAATAGAGTACAGTTTAGAAAAATTTGATACGCAAGCTAATAACAGAGTTCGGCGAAAAAAACCTCCATCTCTCTGGGGTAGACAATCTCATCAGTGTCCTTTTCCAATTACCCAAAAAGAAGTGATACAACTCGTAACGCGTGAGCCCAACAAAGGTGGGAAGTTACGGTCTAACTCGTGTACAAGGTGAGCCTAGAAACTCGTGCTGAAGAGTCCCTCGGGATTGTCATAGAGCTATGTTTAGATTTGAGTGGAAACACTTGAGCTAATGGACCCCTTCGAGCTCTACAATCATGATGCACTAGTTAGGATAGAAAGGCTCTATAACTAAATTCTAGACACTAAACTATATCTCTTAGAAGATAAGTCGAGTGAATTTTGGAGTGTTAAGAAGATATTGAAATTTAAGATCACTCAATAATGGAAGCTTTCAAGAATGCACAATAAATATTTTTTGAATGTGGGAGGCAGCTAGCTTGCTCAAATCTGAAGTGGGGTAACTCCTTTATAGTGAAGTACTTCAGATTTATCATATCCGTTCTAACGGAAGTGATCCGTCAAAACAGTTTGTACGAATATTGAAATTAGGATTTCTGCAATTTAATTAAATTGATACTAACGGTTATGAACGTTTATGCCCATTCAGGACGATTAGTACAATTTATTCCACAAAACTTGATAAGCGTTCCAACGGATGTCATCCGTCCTGGATTGAACCAAACTAGAACTTTATGTGTCATACTATTTGGTCTGTTCATAACAGATGCTTTAGAAATCAACAATCCTCAAATATACTTTACTAACTAATTGATTATTACAAATCTATAGCTTCGTAAAATCTTGTTGACTTCTTCGGTTTTTCAAAGTTGTAAAGCTCTTCATGAACTGTGGTTCTTCTTCATAGATATCTTGCAATTAAGATGACAAATCTATCTTTGATTCTTCATTATTAGTCTCGCCATTGATGTCTTGAACCTACAAATTCACTTAATCATGTAGATGATTAAATTCAACTAATGTATATTTTACAAATTTTGTCAAACAAAGTATCAGAAGATTACATGCATACAACTAACAGGTCTATATGTTGTCGTGATGCATACAACTAACAGGTCTATCTGTTGTTGTGATATGTAAATTGTTGTTGTGATATGTAAATTACCATAGCCTCACTAAGCAACATTTGTTGAAAGGATGAGCTGATAATTTTTTTTTTCTTTTTTTGTCCTTCTATCATTCAAATTTTTGGGTTTACTTTAACCAACTTTTCAGGGAAAAGTTGAAATCTATGTAAGAAACTAACCTTGCATTGTGTTGTTTCAAGTTTTAATGGATTAGCTTGTGGTGGTAGTACTAGACAATTATTAAAGTACTGTACTGGTATAATGGTGTTAGCTCAGGTGGGGACGTGGGGTACCTATAGATGTCATTAAAAAAATGGTACTGGTATTCGATTTTGCCAATGGAGATATCTATTTTGTAGGTATATGCAGGTTATGGCTTTGGGGAACAAAGTTGGAGTTGTTACCATGACCGACCGAAATAAGGAATTCGCATCCTCCTTAGCGTGACTTTTTGGAATATCTCTCAATTGTTCAAATACGTTCTGCACGCATCTCAAAGCTCAAATAATACTGGCCACCTACGCTGCTCCGAATAGGCACCAGACACGTCGGTCATGCAAAAATTGAGATATCTCAGAGAATACGCACTCCTGAAATAAGTCGAGAAAGCTAGTTTTTCAGAGGTGCGTGTCCTCTGAGATATCTCAATTTTTGCGTGACCGACGTGTCCGGTGCCTATTCGGGGGAACATAGGGGGCAGTATTATTTGAGCTTTGAGATTCGTGCAGAACGTATTTGAGCGATTGAGAAATTCTAAAAAGTCACGCAAAGTTTGAGATATCTCAGAGGATGCGAATTCTAGTTTTTCAGTGCACTTTAAATTAAGATTTGTTGTGGCAGCGCACTTGCACCATTTTGAATTTTGAACTTGGTTCCTATTTCTTTTTCTTTTTGAAAGAATGATTTAGGTTGTTGTTTGTGCTACAATAGTCTAAGTTGAATTTTAACCATACTTATTTGAGTGCCTTTATTTTTGCCGGACTAGGTACTTCTTATCAACGATTTTACATTTTCTAAATCTTAATTTCAAAATGCTCTCAACATAATACTTAAAAAGGTTATTTTCAAGAGGAGGAAATGTCTTTATTTTCTCAATTTCAAAATGCTCTCAACATAATAATTAAAAAAGTTATTTTCACTAACTATTAATTTTTTTTGTGCAGTCCTAGTTTTGAACAACAAATTTTGTCAATATCTAGCAAAGCTGCTTGATAGTTGATGCAATTGCTGGTCAGAAGTTGCAGTGTAAAATATGTGGCCTCAAAAGTTAGGCCCTTGGCAAATTTTTAATCTTTAGAAAATATTAATTTATTTTTTAAAATACGAAAGAAAAAAAGAATCTCAATATACTAGAAAGAATAACATAAATAATTCGGTTTTTAAGCATTTTCTAAGAAACTAAATCAATTAATTATTGATCCAGTTATTTAGAGCTGTGTACATCTCAATTCTTAGTCACATAAAATGTTTAAGGGCTTATTTGGCTATATTACTGTGCACGTGGAAAAAAAAAATTCAATTAAACTTTGTGTTTTTTGTTCCACGCACACAGTAAAAATCAGTTCAAATTAGAGTCCAACCAGTTCTTGTTCCCGCCTGTAGGCCGAACAGGCCCTAAAAGAGTCAGATTAATGGATTCAAAAAGAAAAATTCATCTTTCTAATTTTTTACAAAATATTTAAATACATTTCTAAAATAAAGAATTGTGACCTTGGTATGCCATGCTATCTATTAATTAATTAATGAGGGAGGCTAATAGCTGAAATTAGAAAATGGGATATTCATATATCTTCATCGGGACTTGGATAAGATTTATCCAAAGAGGAAAGACAAAAATTTGCAAGATATCTGGCAAACATTGATCAAACATTGGTCCCTGCTTTTGAACCCTACACTTGACCTTGTTTTGGCATTTTTCTCATTTGGTCCCTACAACTTTTCCTGTACCCATGTGAAAATTCTCTACCTTCCCCAACCCAATTCCTGTTTCTCCTATTCCATTAGCGCAATACCTTTAATTAATAATTATAATAATAATATATAAGAGGCTGAGATTCTTCTATTTAATTTAAGATTTTTTTTTTTTTCTAAAATATGCTCATTCACTCTTGTTCGTTGGCTTGTTCAAATTCAACCAGTTACATTACATTTCATTCAATTAATTTATTTTCACAGAAATGTAACCAACTAATTTGAAATCCGAAAGTTTAACAGAACAAAAAAAAATTCAATTTAAAGGTATTGGGCAATACCTTTAAATTGTTATTGGGCAAATGAATGCATTAAAATTTTTTGTATGTAGACGCATCACTCGTGAGGTAGATGAATTCCAACAGTTCAAATTCGTCATTTGAAGTCAATCTAATAAATTTTAGAACTGAGTTCACAAAAAGAACACTCTAATTCTACTAAAAAACAAAACGACACAATTATAACTACTCAAATATCATTTCAAGTGCATATTCATATTCTAAAATTAATCATTTGCCCCCGGTGGCATTAATATAGTCATGTGCATGTGCTACAAGTTGCTATGATACTAATACCATCAATGTGAAGTTTTGACTTTTAAGTTAACCGTTGCCAAAATAGACTTCTATAAAATGATCTCAATTCCTTTTAGGCTTTTAGCAAATTTAATACTACAAAACCATCTAGAAAATTGCAAACAAGGACCTTCTTGTAATAAATAAATAACAATACGGTAAGTGCATGTAATAATAACAACAGATAAAACCAGAAGGGGAAGAAAGAGAAAAGACAAAAGAGAAGCAGAGGGTCAATTGTTTTTCAAGTTCAGACAAAGACAATTACTTGACAGTTGATGGACAGTTCCAACTTGGTTTCAACTTTTAACCAAATTTTTATTTGTTTTGAAGGACAGTGAATTTAAATACCAACTGATAATTTTATTGATAATAAAAAAATATTTATAGCAAATTAACACGTCAAGTGAATTGATCTTCGTTTTTATTTTAGATTTATTATTTATTTTCATTTTTTTCAATTTTACTCTATTTTTCTATTTTTGTATATATTTTTTTAAAGCTTCGTAGAAACTTTGAAGTCGTGAGAGGGCTTGAACTCTCGACTTTTAGAGCATCTACATCCCTACATTTCAAATGAGTTTTTAAATATTTGTTAATTACTTTTTAGAAATTAAGATTTTTAAAGTTTCTAGTTCTCATATTTCTGAAATTAATTTTAGAGTTTCCATTAAGTCACGTCAGCAACAAATTAAAAAGAAGAATTAATATGAGTCAATCATTTAGTCTGCATGGAGTTTAGAAGCAGTGTCATAATAAAAAACTTTACTATATAATTTCTAAATAAGAAACCACATCTCTGAAATTGAATTAGAAACTACCACATCAGATTATAAACTCTAATAGTTTAGTTTAAGGGAACCGTGTGGAGCTCTTTTGAATCTACTCATCCACCATTGTCCAACTGCCACACGTACTCTAACGACTAGAGCCAAATCTGATCCAGATGGTACGCTTCGCATCAGCTTTGTTTCCTCCTCTGTCCCTCTCCCTTGCCTTCATCGGCGCTTGAGGAGATAGAGACAAGAGAGAGGAGAGAGTTGTTGTGTCTAGTTGTGGTCGAGAGGAGTGGGAGAAATAGTGGAAGACGGCGCTAGGAGATTTAGGATTTGAGTTTCCTTTCTTGTCGCTCAGAAAAAAGTGCATTTTTTTAGATGATTTTTATTATCCTGACCAAAGATTTTTATTATAAAAATATTTAATTCATAATTACTTTTTTAAGTAATAATTATACTGATTTTTATATATGAGAAGTGCGGGATCACATATTTAATTGATTCTTAAATAAGAATTATGAATTAAATATTATTTTATTTTTTTCAATTTTATCCTTGCAGTAAAGAAACATAAAGGTTGAAATTAACTCCACCCTCATCTGATTTTACCATATATAGTAAACAAGTAAAACAGTATTCATTTTATACTGTGATGAAATTACTTTTATCAATGCTACTGATCAAACTCTGTAATGTCACCAGAGCAACTCAGCTTCAGTACCTCTCTCCTAGTTGCAAATTCAATGCTTTTAATTTTAACCTAGAAAATTAGACATTTATGATGTGGGGCACATGTTTTGCATTTAAATCCTGACCATACTGATACTGTACTGTGGCATTGCTGCATGTGCAGCATTGGCAACAGACAAATGTGTAATTTTAGGCTCACCTGAGCTTACTGCTTTAAATTTTGAATGATCATAAATTATATACAATCTAATTTTGTTTTACATAAAAGACAAAATTTGGATAAAGATATTGGCATCGCTGATTTGATGTCGTTCAAGTTCAACACACAAGTAATAGATTTAAAATAAATAAACATATAATTTGTCCATCGTGCAAAATCAAACTAAAGATTTTTATATTCTTATTAAAAACTATATCTACCATTTAAGCAAATTAAAAGTAAAAAAAGGTTAGAGTTAAAAAAAAATTTGAAGGTGATACAATATCTCAAATTCTATCTCTGATTAACGGATCTGAATCTGCTGTGATTCTTCGCTCATGAACAGTAACCTGCGATTCCTGCTTTTCCAAATCTAACTGTTGAATTGGTTCGAGATTCGTGCAAGAAAAAGTCAGCTGCTTTGAGATACGTGCACGAAATTATTGGACGGCTAGATTTGGAAAAACAAGAATTTTAGAATTACTGTTCACCCTTTTAGCATCGCAGCAGATGTGAATCCCTGATTAACAAGTCACCGGTGCATTTAAAGTTGGTGTTAGTTGCCACATGCAAGTATTTATACTCAATATACTATTATTTTTTTTTATAAATAATGGACATATCAACTTTTTATGAAAATTAGATGGCTAATGCTAGTTGAATTTTAATTTGAATTGAAATTTTTCATAAATACTATGTACTCAAAGTAAGACTAGCCAGTGCAAACTACTAAACTATCAATTGATTACTTTTATTAATAGCTGAGACTTTATATCTAACATGTCTAAGTTTTTATATATAACATATTAAGTTTTTTAAAAGTTTAAAATGTAAGTTTTAAAAGGTTTAAAATGCAGTTTTAATACATAACATATAGGGCTGAAAACGGAGTCGGATAATCCGCTCCGAATCCGCTTGCTATCCGAATTCGGATGATTCGGATTCGGATGATACCCGGATATGGTTCGGATATTTTTCATATTAAGTTTTTTAAAAGTTTAAAATGTAAGTCTTAAAAGGTTTAAAATGCAGTTTTAATACATAACATATAGGGCTGAAAACGGAGTCAGATAATCTGCTCCAAATCCGCTTGCTATCCGAATTCGGATGATACCCGGATATGGTTCAAATATTTTTCTAAATAGGCAGAATAGATCCGGATACGGATTTGGATAAATTTCCTGAATTGAAAGAATAGATCCGGATACAGATTCGGATAAATTTCCTGAATTGAAAACAAAGCGGATATGGTTCGGATATTTTTCTAAATAGGCAGAATAGAGCCGGATACGGGGATATGGTTCGGATATTTTTCTAAATAGGCAGAATAGATCCAGATACGGATTCGGATAAATTTCCTGAATTGAAAACGGAGCGGATATCCGGATTATCCGAATAACAAATCCAGATCCAACTCTTTGCTGATCCGCTCACATTCTACTGCTGCTGGTTAGCGCCTCGAAAGACTTATATGAACTTGGGATGCGGTATTCTAATTCTTGTGGGACAAATAATTTAACACATATCTGGACATCAAGTCTGATGAATCTTGTGATTCTTGTCTGTTGCGCCAATACAGAAAAAGAAATTCTTGTGGGACCTACATAGCTATGTCAGTTTAGAACTTTGACTTTAATGCAAAATTTGAATAGACCAGTTTTAAACTTTATTAGAAATAATTAATTAAAGCCACGCTACAGCCACCTATTCATTATTTTATTAAAATTGGATATATTTTTTGTTTACTGCTCACTTGAATTATAACTTATATACTTAAATTGTTCGTTTATTTTTATATTTGAATTTTGTTAATTAGTATTTGTATTTTAAAGTTCATATGACTCAATTATCCGATAATTATTCGTTTCATATTCGTATTTGTATTTGTATCAGTGAATTATCCGCTCCGTATCCGTATCCGTTTAACGTGGATTTGATTTTACATTTTGATATCCATTCACTATCCGTATCTGTATCCGCTCGTTGAAATGTGGATGTGGATATGGTATCAGCATTATCCGCTCCGTTTACACCCCTAATAACATATCAAGTCTTTACCTTTAACATATCAAGTTTTTATGCACAATATATCAAAAAGGGGAAAAAAAATAAGGAAGCGAATATAAATTAAAAATACTTTATCATGAATCTCATTTAAAAGATAAAATCGAATATAAAACATTTGTAATTTTAAATTTGTAAAATTTTTCACAGATCATTAAAAAAATGAACGAGATTAAATTGAACAAACAAAAAAAGTGGATAAAAATATCTTTCATTTTAGGAGATGGAGGTGAAGGGGCTAGAATGCTGTGATTTTTATTCATTCCTACCGTTCAATATAATTCGCCAGCTCTGTCCAGTAAATCCAAAAAAATTTATTCCTACCCAAACCGGCTATTAAATCACCGGTCCTATTTTTTATTATTATTTTTTTTTGAAAAAAGTTATAATTTATTTATTTATTTTATTAAATTTTTAGAAATTTTTGATATGTTTCTTTGAAATTAGATAGAAAAAATATATAATTTAGTTTATTAGAAGGACTGAAACAAATAATCTGGATCAATATTTTTCAGATCGAATTTTTCGTGGCTGTAAGAAAAATTAAAATATTTCATTGTGTGTTATTGGAAAAAAATAAAATTTTTTTGAATCTGAATTATTGATACCGGTTCAAAAGTCACTTCTAGGTAAATACATAAAATATTATGGTATTTCTATTTTTGAAAAAATAAAAATTTATGAAAAATGTTGCACAACTTTGTAATCATTACTCAAATAATGTTGAATCTGAGTCATTCGTTGTTTTAATCTGATATAATTCTCGCATCAAAAAGTGTGCATAATATATAAAATAATTTTAAAAAGTCGCCGCAACTTTGCAATAATTACTCAAATAGTGTTGAATCTGAGTCGTTCGTTGTTTTAATCTGATATAATTCTCGCATCAAAAATGTGCATTATGCATCAAAAAGCGTTCATAATATATTAAATAATTTAAAAAAGTTGCCGCAACTTTGTAATCATTACTCTAGCAGTGTTGAATCTGAGTCGTTCGTTGTTTTAATCTGATATAAGTCTCGCATCAAAAAGTGTGCATTATGCATAAAAAATCGTGCATAATATATAAAATTCTGACACAGTTTCGAAAATTTGTTTTATTTTTTTGAAAATAAAAGAATTCAAATATTTTTCTATAAAATTAGATGTGACTTTTGAACCGGGATCAATAACTAAGATTCAAAACATTTTTATTTTTTTCCAATAACATACAAAGAAATATTTTAATTTTTCTTACAGTCCCGAAAAATCCAATCAGAAAAATATTGATCCAGTTTATTTGTTTCAGTCCTTCTAATAAACTAAAATATATATTATCTATCCAATTTCAAAGAAACATATAAAAAATTTCTAAAACTCTAATAAAAAATAAAAAATTCTAACTTTTTTCAAAAAAATAATAAAAAATAGGGACCGGCGATTTAATAGCCGGTTCCTAATTTTTATTAAAACCGGCTATTAAACCGCCGGTTCTAATAAAAATTAGAAACCGATTATTAAATAGCCGGTTTGGGTAGGAATAATTTTTTTTGAATTTGCTGGACAGAGTTGGCAAAATATATTTAAAGGTGGGCATGAATAAAAATGACGGGCTAGAATGTTTCTAATAATTGTATCTACCCTTTTAAGCAAGTTAAAAATAAGAAAGGTTAATTTTAGAAAAAGAATATCCTTAATCTAAAATTGTATCTACCCTTTTAAGCAAGTTAAAAATAGGAAGGTCAATTTTGAAGCATTGAAATGCGGTGTTAAAAGAGGGTTAGTGTTAAAAATAGAGTCAATGTAAAAGTATCCCTTCCATGTTAATTTCATGATAGAGTAGGTCCGATGGGCATCGGACGTAGTTTTAGGTTTAATTAGCTCTAGCACCGTACAATTAGCATTAAGATTGGTGCGCACGGAAATTGAAACATACTTGCACGGATTTTAATTTACTTTCCACGGATCTTGATGCAATCGAATGGTCCTTTCACCCATCGAACCAAAATAGGTCCGATCGGCATCGGACCTACTCTGAATGCTAATTTCATTAATTGTTTATTATTTACAATTCTCTGGGATAAATAGTAACTAAGCTGTGTAATATTTAATGCACACAACGCCTCCATTCAATGCTCTCTCTCTCCTTTAACTCTCATCTGTCAAACCGTCGCCATTTTTCATTGTCCTTATCTCGAAGCAATCACCTTTTCTAGGGTTTGATATTCTCTTGTCTTATAATGGAAGATGATTTATTGGTACATTGCAAAATAGGTGGTCGACTTCGCAAAGATGGCGCAGCCCAGAAAGGTATTTTCCTTTTTTGTCAGATTTTTTTCTGTTAAATTTGTGTTGTTTTGAAGTTTGAAACCTCGGTTATTGTACGAAAGTGCGTTTTATCTTTTTTTTTTTTTGCAAAGAAGTTCTGATCTCTTGTGCTTTATCAGCTTGCTAAAGTGTGAATATAAAGGTGTTCCTTTTATGCTATATTTTTTTATTGTTTATTTCCTTGATTTCTCTGACATTTTGGAAGAGCCATTTACATTTTTTAATTCTGTTTTCTTAAAAAGAATTAAAAAAATGCTGAAATTACCCTTTTGTAAAGCATTTCTAAAATCTTTCTACAAATGTAAATCTTTACTTGTTATTTCTTTCAGGTCATGCTTATGCTTCTGCTCATAAACAGAATCACAATTTGAGAATGTCCTCAGAGATGGCAACTAACAGTCGATCAAATTTAGAAGAAAACCAAGTAAGCTTTTTGGTTTTACTTTGAGAAATAAGATGTTTCTTCTGTGATTAAAATTTAGAAATTGGTTAGATTTAGAAACTATAGAGAGACACTTATGTCTGGAGCACATTACAAACAATATATAATAAATGCCAGAGTTTAAGTTTGTTCATGTGCAAGCATGTGCTGATGTGCATAGTTTTACCTGAAAATCTGATAGGTACCTGATAATTATTTGTGTTATTAGTTGCTTAGATAATGTCTTCCTTTATTAACTGATATTTCTCGAAATTTCAGTTTGGCCCCTACTTAATGGAGAATCATAAAAGAAGGTCAAATACCAACCAAACCATGCCAAAAAAGTCGGAAAGTGCAAAACCGTCACCTAGTATAATTGCTAAATTAATGGGCTTAAAGGACCTTCCACCCGAGAAAGCTAACAAAAAATCTGGAGGGGTATTTCATAAACCGTCCCTTTCGGGTTTTTTGAACAATAGTAATGTCGAATTCAAGGATGTTTTTGAGGTAATTGAAGAGAGGAACCGGCAACAGGATAAGGGGCGAAATAGGATGGATAAAGAATTTGAAGGTGATTTTGAGAACTACAGGGATAATTTTGTAAAAAACATTGAGAAGTCTAATCCCTTGTTTGCTAAACATCTCCTTGATTTGAAGTGCTACCCACCACATTTGCACAAAGGCATGGTGTCAAGATTAAAATCGGGATATGTTTATGACCGTGTTTTGAGCAAAAACCAAAAATTAAGAAACTTGGATCAAAGAAATAATTGTAGCGACCATGACCATATTGTTGTATTAGATCCAAAAATGGGAAATTTTGATCAAGACCAAATGTTTCAAAGAACCTTGCACGAGAATTATTTGGAGGATTTGCAAAATAGGAGGGATAGAATGTGGAGATTTGAAAATGGTGGATACGAGGGGGATGAATATTGCAAGAAAAATATTTTGAAACTTGAGAAACTGAGAAGATTTGACTCGAACGTGAGCAATGAAGAGACCAAATCCCTAGCAGAGATGCTCGCAACACCTGATATGGAGAGATTTGAGAAAAATTTCGACTCGCATAAATACCGTAGAAAATTTTTAAAGAGTAAATTTGCTAGAGAAGGGTATTATGAAAAGGTGGAGGGGTCATTTGCAAAATTACCACAGGATATATCTCCTATTGAGCGAGAAGATGTGGTGAAATTAAGAGTGAGAAAGCACAAGTTGAGAGAGAATTGCACATTAAAGGGAAATCTTGCCAGTAGTTCTTGTGAACAGGAGATGCTTTTGGAAAGGCATGATCGGAGGGGCAAAAATGGAAATAAATTTGAAACAGAGGAGAAAATGTTATTTACAATTGACAAGGAGCAAAATGCTGCACCTACCACTACTCAAATTTGTGCAAAAGAGGCAAAGAAATACAGAAATGCGAAGGTAGTGTTCGGCTTCTCAAAAATATTTAATTTTTTTTATTTGCAGCTGTTTTTCTATTTATCTAATTGTTATATATTAAAATTTGCATGGCTACAGAAAGTATTGAATGGAGAAAAAGAGAAATGCATCTCTGTAATGAAATTTAACAGAAATACAAATTCAAATGAAGAGGAGATACCGAGCCCTATTTCTGTCCTCGAACCAACTCCTATGGAAACAGAGAGCTCCTGTTCATCTTTTCTGAAACCAGATTCGGATCTTCATGGCAAGTCAAATTTGCATTATTTATTCACGTATAATAATTCCTTGATATTATTTTCATGCATGCCCTTGGCTAATATATATATAATTTTCATTATAAATGCAGAAACTGATACGCAAATCACTGAAGAGTTGGGAGTATGTATATCAAGTGATGATGATAATCAAGGTATAACATGCAACAGTAGAGACTCGATACTAAATCAACTGAGAGATCAAGAGGAGAGAGAATTCTCGTACCTACTCGACATGCTCATCCAATCTGGGGTCCACAGGATCTGCCCTGGCACGCATCTTAAAACGTACCACTCGTGCAAGTTTCCAGTTGACCCACGTTTGTTTGATCGATTGGAGAAGCGATACAGTCACATGTTGACTTGGTCAAAATCTGATAGAAAGCTGCTATTTGATCTGGTAAACTCGGTTATTGCAATGGTGTTAGCGCCGTTTCTCGACACGCATCCCTGGGTCAGGTGTGGCAGTCATGTGGGGCCTATGTGGGGTCCGGAGGGATTGGTGGAGAGGGTATGGTTGGATCTGTCGAAAGAGAGGAAGAAATTTACGACGGGAAATGAAGAAGAGAGAATGGTTGATTTGAGTTTGTTTGAAAATTTGGGTGATGATATTAATGTTATAGGGAAGCAAATTGAGAGGATGCTGACTGATGAAATTTTGGAGGAAATTGTCTTAGAATATATTTCAGGTGATAGATAAGCACATAACAAGTAATTTGAAAATTAACTGTTATCATGTCTGTAATTGTATGTATGAGACTTTTTAAAGGATGATTGTAATTTCATGTAAGGTAGGCTATTTATAAAACAATTTCCAGTGTACATAATAAATTTTTTCCTTATTTATTTGTGTACATGTTTGTTAAATTTTTTGCTTTATCCTTCCTAGTACATGATTGAAGGGATGGCCTACGGGTAGGAGTGAAAACGGTTTGGATACTATTTGATCCGTATTAGATTTGTATTCGAAAACTTAGATGTGTATATCTGATATCTGAATATCTGTGTGGATAAGTATACTGATATGGTTTTAAGTTTCAATTATCCGTATCTGAACAATAGATACCATATATTATAATATGAGGAGGGATCCAATTACACCCTTTATTTTTGACACATCATGACATTATTTTTTTTTACAGTTTAATTTTGCAATTTCAAAATCCAAATAGTCGATCCAAACCGTTCAATATGATTGATATGCTAAAATGTGCTTGGAGATCAAATTTTACATTTTTTTTGAATTTTTTTTACTATTTATTAAGATGGTTACAAAATTGCTGTTTTTCAATAGTCCGAAAACAACGATTTTGTAACCATCTTAATAAATAGTAAAATTTAAAAAAAAAATGTAAAATTTGATCTCCAAGCACATTTTAGTATATTAATCATGTTGAACGGTTTGGATCGACTATTTGGACTTCGAAAATGGTAGGTGTCAAAATGTGTCAAAAAAAAAGGGTGTAACTTGATCCCTCCTCTTATAATATATATTATGAAAAATTTACGTTATTCATAGTTATAATTAGATAAATATTACAAACTTTAATTGTTTTTTATATTATTTTAATAAATATCCGATCTGATCTGGATCAGTATCTGCATTCGTCTGATATCCTCTTTGTATTTGTATCGAAAAAAAAAATATTGATATAGTTTTATCATATCTGCTCTGTTTTCACCCCCTAACTACGGGCTAATTTAAAAAAAAAAAATGAAAAATGAAAAGAAAAGAAGGGATGGCCTCAATTTATAATCTAACCTGCGATCAACTCTGTTGGGCTCAAACCCAGCCCAGTAAAGACTATGTCTCATCATAGAATTTTTTCTTTCTTTTTACATACAATCAGAAATCTATTCTCAAACTATTTGTATAAAGAAAATTTGTTATTCTTTCATATATACTGAGATAAAATTAAAATTAATTTATAAACCTTCTAATTTTGAAAATTTTCATATCTAGATGCATTACTCATTAGGTAGAAGGATTTCAACAATTTGGATTTGTTGTTTAAAGCCAATTCGATATTTTCGAGTTGAGTTCATAAAGAGGCTTGGTGAACTTAGGAACACCCTAGTTCTACTCCAATCAGAAATCTATTCTCTTCTCAAACTATTTGTATAAAGAAAATTTTGTTATTCTTTCATATATACTGAAATCAAATTAAATAAAAAGAGAACTTAAAAAATAAATGCTTACACTGAGATTAAGTAATTAAAAATAGGAAACATAAAAATTTTCTTTTGTCTCTGGCCCTGATCAAGCATCAGAATATCAGATGCACACCTACTGCCCAACCGGTATTGATCGACATTAAACCTGTAATACCAAATTAAACATGTTCAAATAAGGAACTAATGGAATCACATAATACAACATAAATAATTAATACACTATATTGCAATTGAAAATCACAAAAACTAGCAATTTTTTCGAGTTCTCAACGAAAAAAACCATAAACAATCGTTAAGACAAAAATGTTGAATGCGTAAATGAACCCTGCAACACAGCACTTCTAGAGAAGGGGAGTTCTTACCAGTACAGGTACAATACTAATAAGATGGTTTTTAGTACCAGTATTAACTAAAAATGTACTTAAACTAATCCAACGGAAGTTTCTCCTTAACTTGGGACAAATTTGAAAAATTTGCATTTTCTTCCCAAATAAAAAATAATGAATCTTATTTGTTATTGTGTTAATTTATATCTAAATTGGCAACAAGTAAACACTGACATGCAGATAAGAAAAAAAAAAAAGATGACTACAAAGATATTATCAGAAAACACTTGAACAACTTTTTAAATCTTGTAAACTACAAAATAGACATTGTATTAAGACTTAAAATAATAATCAACATTCAATCAAATAATTCTCTTTTCTTTCAAATTTTAAGAGGCAAGAATAAGACAGTGGGGATATAATTTATGAGGATAAGGACATAGCCTACCTTTGGTGTAATACCATCTTTAATCATATCATTTGTATTAATTTGATTTAATCATTAGATCAGGCACCATACCATGACAAAATTTTAAGATATGCATGATTGGTTCCTTTTTACCAGAGAACTATAGTGCTTAACCAGTCCTACAAGCAAACACCACAATCAAAAGTACAATCTGATAATCATCACATTACTCTTAAATATGATTGCTTATGTATAACATTTATTAAGTTGTACAAAGTTGACTTGGCACTTGAAGCAGTAGTCTTCTAATTTTTTTTTTTAATTTATGTGTGCAAATCATGAAATTAAAACCAACTTGCTCCAGCTAACAAAGCATGTGGGAAATTAAGTACAACAATGTTATTACAGCCTATATTAAGATCATTTTCAATTTTTAATATAATTTGTTATTGTTTTTTTCATGTTCATGCACTGAAAGATTGAAAAGGTGAAATTTGGCAGATTAGGAAAGGTACCCACAGAGGAATGGGGTAAGAGAATCAGATTCTAATAGTACTGTATTTTGTTATTCCAAAATAAAAGGTGGCTCCTTTTTCTCCATAAAGACTTGTCACCTATCTTCTAAGATGCCTACCCAACAACCACTTTCTCAAAATCTTCTCTCTATTAAAAGATGTAACAAGTTGATGGTCACAGTTCAAAGTAAATATAATACATAGCATATATACAAAAAAGATCAAACAAGTCTCTTCTAAGTTTCGTCTAATTCATTGTCTTGAAGCCTAGCTAGAGTTCAAAAGAAATAACAAATCTGGATTAAATATTAGCTATAAACAGCTAAGTCTCCATCTTGATGTTTATGTTGTGTTATTTAATTTTCTATAATTTAACATCACTGATGTTAAATTAATAGAATTTAAGAACTAGATCCCTATCTTTTACTAAAAGAAAAAGTTTTTTTTTTTTTTATAAGTTTTCTCTAATTCTTGTTTTGGAGCCTAGATAGAGTTAAAAAAAAAATCATATCTGGGTTAAATATTACTTATAAACAGCTTTTACAAATAGTGGAATTAATGCTCAGTATTGATTATATCTTTTGGAACATAAGGAATCCAATATTTAACATTTTTAAGTGTAAGAATTGAATGATGTCAGACTTGAGAGATCAAATCAGAGTTTCATTTCATGTAACTCAAATGACCCAAATGTGAAATTCAAATCAATTATTGTATAATTATTTTTTATTAGTACAAATTGGGAGAGGAACTGGCATTGAAGTTCTGAGCATTAAAATAAAACATCAATTTAAGCAAACCAGATTTAATTGCAAATAGGCAAAACAGAATTCTGTGCTGGACCCATATATTAATTTCAATTAATTAACAAAAGCATTTATTACCTAATCAGAGATGCTGGTTTGTGTGCACGTGACACTGGGCCATTTCCACCTGGAATAACTGGAACCGGTAAAACCCAATTTTTATGATAAGATAAATTTGAGATAAAAATTGAGTATTGTAAAAGATAAGTTAAGATCTTGCCAGAGCTTCCTGACAATGTATTGTTTTGTTTTATTTCTAGTCTTCAATTATTATGTCCCCTACAATATTACTGGCAATCCTGTTGCTTTTACTTGAGCATCAATTTACTACTATCCATCTATTTCTTGGTGTGGCAACTTGCTATATTTCTTTTATGAAAAAAATTTAGTTACATTGTTATTGTTAATTTTATTTTGTCATGATGTCATTTCATGCGTGTCGATCAATTAATGTGACTTGTATATCACAGGACGTATTTTTTTATTAATTGAAAATGACACGGAACGGCATATTACATAAAGTTAATTTTTTATAATTTTTTTTTGCATTTTTTTCATACTTTTTATCATTTTACTTTCTGATTTTTTAACATTTTTAGTTATATGTCCCCTACAATTTTAACATCTTTAGTTATATGTCCCCTACAATTTTACAAGAAATACTTTATTTGTCTACAAATTGATAAGTGGAACATGTCACAAGGGTGAAAACGGAGCGGATAGTGGTAAAATTATATTCATATATTTTTTTTCATTTTCCGAATACGGAGCGAATATCAGACATATCAAATGGATACAGATACGAGTCTACATCAGATCAGATATTTATTAAAATAATATAAAAATATAAAAAAATATTAAAAGTCATAATATTTATCTAATTATAATGGTGAATAACATAAATTTTTCATAATATATATTAAAATATATAGTATATAACTATTATTGAAAGACGAATAATTGAAACGTAAAATCATATCAGTATCCTTATCCACATGGATACTCAGATATCAGTTATTCACATTTAAATTTTCAAATACAAATCGGATATTATCCATACCATTTTCACCCCTAAACATGTGTTTTTAATTTTTCCTCAAATAGTAGATGCATGGAATAGGAAATTATCTACCTAGTGAATTTATCACACACCAATTTTTTTTTTTTAAAAGAAATGATAGGCCTGGCAAGTGTCAAGTGCTTCTAAGAAATGAGACAAAATAAAGGACACATGTGTACATGATAATGTTTGTAATACGGCACCTCATCAATTTAATTACAAATTCCTTTCCCAAGTGCATCCACACAGGGATCTTATTTTTTATTTTTCTTCTTCTTTGTATAATGTCACCTGTCACTGCCTTTTGGACTTTTGGTACATTGTTTTTCTTTTCTTTTTTACTTTTAATCTCCCTAATGAAATTATTTGGTTGGCTATCATCAACTAATTACATTGGAAAAGATATAGCATCAAAATTTGTTCTTTGCCATAGGTTTGAATTTTAGCTATGAATCAATTCGGTGAAGCATGTATATTTAGTGAGAGAATACAGGAGAGAGAGAGAGAGAGAGAGAGAGAGGGGTGCCGACGGATTGAATATGATGGATTAAAGATAGTGATAAAATCATATTTCATTTTTCTTCTAAGAGCTCTTTTTCTTTATTTAAGAAAATGTTCTCTGGAAAGTCACTTTAATACTAAAATAAAAAATAATGTCAAACGGATGCATATCATAAATTAAATGGATACATATACAAATAGAATGTCATACAGATACAAATACATATACAGACCCCTAATTTAAATATTATAACAAAATTAAAATTTTATTCAATAAATTATTTTTCTCATTAGAAAATAAAAATAACATAAAATACGAATATAATTCAATATTCAATGTTCTCATGCTAAAATTTGTTTTGTCATTACAAAATATATATATCTCTTGTTAATAAAAATTAATCAATAATATAATCTTATTTTTAATCAGAAGATACCAACAAAATATATTCCTCTCTCTAAACATACATGATTCTAAAACTAAAAAAATACATATACAAATAATTGAATACGTATTTTCTTTTGAAATTGAAACAATATCTATATTCGCATAAATCATATTCATATATTAATATCTGTATTTAAATATCTAAATTCACAAAAATTCTGTATCCTGATACGGGTATATATAAAATGCGATCCGTCTGCACCTCAAATAAGAGAATCAGGAGAGAGAGAATTATGAATCAGATCACGTGTACCTTATCGCATCTAGTGTTTCATACAGTCATACTTGATACTTTGTATAAGAGATATTTATACAAGCAATAATATGATCTACAATCATATATTTTTATTTTACTAACTCAGTGTAACTTGCTCTCACTAGGTCTCTCCACAGTGCACACACAAGTACAAGGCTACTAAGCATCTCCAGTAATTCTCCAACGAGTACTGTATACACTATCGAATTTAACTATTCATTTTATAAAATCTTAATTTCCTGTAGCTGGGTTCCAGATACAATAATTGTTTTAATACGACAGTACCATTTGGTTGGTGGACATAATAACAAATTCCCTGTGCTGTGCTAAGTATCAAAAATTATTTGCACACACACACACACACACATATATAAATTATACAACACACACACACACACACACACATATAAATTATATGTTGTATGACAAAAATGTTGGTATTATCAGACACGCGTCTTATGTTTCTAAATCAGAGCAAGGTAGCATGCATGAATGAGAACAAATTTAACAATGAAAAAAAGAAAATATAAATAGAAAAGAGCACTAGTAGATGCAAAGGACAAAATAAATTTAAATTTGCTTCTTACACCTGGTTTAATTCTGATATGTATATAACAGTGAAATTTCTTTGAAGTAGGTGTACCAGTAAATCTCATTTTATTGCTGATGTTAAGGGAGATAAATTTAATTTTTTACCTAAATAAATTAATGATCCTAGCTGTCCATCATAAATTCAATCTAAAAAAAATACATAAAGTAACAACAAACTTAATTCTCTCCTCTCATGCCACATATCCATTTATTAATTTCTCTTCAACACTATCAATTAATCTTCCTCTACAAAGCCCACAACTCAACACCAACCTCTCTCTCTCTCTCTCTCTCTCTCTCTCTCTAGACGAGTCACAACACCAACATCTTTCTCTCTCTCTCTTGACAAGTATGGCTTCATTGATCTTCAAGGAGAGAAAAGGAATGAACTTCTCATGCACGGCTCCTGCGTCAACCGCAGTTTGCACAAGCATCGATCGCCGATCAATCATTCAACCGAGTTCAAGCCGACACCTCGATCGATACACACCGCATCTACGAGACCCGTTGAGATCAAAAGCTACATCAAGCACCACACAATCCATCATACTTCCTCCTGCTCCGCCTACTACTAGTACTACTCTAAAGAAGAAAACAGTAAAACACAAGCAAAAAAGTGCTAATATTGCTCGAAAAAGCCTAGATATTTTGACAGTTTCAGCCGAAAAAATCAGTCCGCCGGTTTCGTCACGCTATCTGCTCAACAGTGAAAGATTTTCTGATGTTTATGCTGAATTTGAATCAGTGCCTACACCAGAACCCCCACCTCTTCTCATAATGGGCCCGCCTCCTGCAAGTGCCGAGATCTCAGAGGAGAGTGCGAAGAACATAGTCACTGCTGATCCAAAAGACAAACCAAAGGATCAGGTAAGGAATATATTTTAGAAAAATTTGTTTTCATGTATTAACAATTTATATCAATATTAATTGGTTAATCAATTAATTAATCAGGTGGTGGAGCTGAGGGTTTCTTTGCACTGCAAAGGCTGTCAAGCCAAAGTAAAGAAGCATCTTTCTAAGATGGAAGGTGAGTTTTTGGCAATTAATTTATTTAATTTGCTCCAGTTAAATTAAGTATATAAAGTAGTACATAATTGAATCTATATATGTACAATATGAAGGTTTTGATGGCTCAAAATTATGTATAATAGTTTATTTTTCTACTATTCTTTTCTAAATTCTGTTGTCATGACATGTAAATTAAATAAATCAGAGAGCTATTATAGTTAATTTATACTGATTTATGTACTGCCATATATATAATTTTAGGCGTGACATCGTTCAACATCGACTTTATGACGAAAAAAGTGACCGTGATCGGAGATGTGACGCCGTTGGGGGTGCTCAATAGCATTTCCAAGGTGAAAAATGCTCAATTCTGGCCATCCCCTCCCTCACTCTCATCACACAAGTTTGCCTCTCATGATCTTCTTTATTAATTGGACTTAATTAATTAAGTAGCCAATTAATTAGATTTAATATATCCTAGCTAGGTGCTTTTTGTTTTGTAAATTCTGCTGCTTGAGATCAGAGAGAAAATGTAGAATCTTTTTCATGTTATATTTATTCTTGTGTAGTGGATTTAACTAATTAGTTAATAATTTTGTGATTTTTTATTTTTGGCTTGGGCCAAGTACAAAACGAGGAAGCTTAAATAATTTGCTCTGTGGAATTAGTCAGAGAGAGAGAGAGAGAGTGTGTATTATTGGATTCCCTGATCTGACAATATTATGAGATAGAGAGAGGTAACTTAAATGAGAAGGGACAGGGTATCAGACTTTAAATGCAAATAGAATTCAATAAGATTACTACCTCTTCTTCTTTACTGCATTCATGTGCATGCTCCATCAGTACCTGTTTGATTGGTTTCTGATAGCAAGTGCTGTTTTATTGTTTTCTCTCCAGTCCGTTCACAACTGGACTCTTCTTTGTAGACATATATATATATGTCTAGCAAGTAGCAAATAGAAAAGTAGGATTTAATAAATAAAATTTAATTTAATTTAAAAAACTAGCAAGTAGGATGTAAAATATCATGCCGTGACCGGATACGTCATGACATGGCACGATACGTGTGTCAGTCATGTGCTATAGCCCGTAATTTGCATATCTTGTGTGATCATTAGCGTGATGTGATCATCTTTTAGAAAGTTGATGCAACACGGTGCGACACTGTGAACTGATATGGTCATGGCATGGCAAGGGACATGGTCATGCGAGTCACACATAATTTGGTTAGTTACTCTCATCGAATGGTGATATTTTTAATAAACTAATTAACTTAAATTATGAAAAAATAGTTAAACGTGACTAAATATAACCAGTCACGTTTGGTCACAACATGTACATGTGATCATGACGTGACTAATTTGTTGTGACCGTTCCTCTGAATTGGATCACGTCACAAAGAAACACATAAAAGTTTGACTTAATCATGACATGACACATCACGCAATCCAAATCACATGACACATTTTTACATCCTACTAACACGTAGGAAAATCCATTACTAGTAGAAAATTCCGATAATAGGAGGGTATAATTTACAAATTCATGGCAATAAAAATTAAGTTACTAATAATAAACAATAAATTTATTTAATCATTCAAATATTTACTCGTACTATGCATGTATCAACATTCAAATATTTTACCCAATTTTTTTTACTATGTAATAACAAATAGTTGAAGTTTTCCTTAAAATAATAAATGGTTGAATGCCTTAATAAGGACAAAGTTGGCCATTTCTTATTTACATTTCTTAGTGGCGTTAATTTGGACAATATAATCTAATGAAACTCTTACTCTTAAGACACCTTCAATAGTTGTATTAAAATATAATAAGGTAAGATATATGTATTAATATTAAGAATAACAGATGATTATGTATATATCATTGTGTACAGACACTTATATTACACCATTAGTGTAATGATTAATGAAATCTGGGAAGTTGACTCTCTTGTTTCTTTTTAAAAAAAAAAGAGAATAACAGATGAATTAATAAACTAGAGGTTCCTAGTTCCTACTACAAAAGGGAGGACATTTTTTGTTTAAACCGGAGTGGATAAAACCATGGTTGTGCTGACAATACAGGCTTTGAAATTTTTTATTTTTTTTAGGAGAGCTTTGAATTTCTCTCTCATTTCTGATACCACGCCCACAAGTTTGCATCATTTTTTTTTTCCTTTTCATTTTGCTAATAGTCTGTCTATGACAGTAACACACTAACACCCACGTATTGTAAAATGTAAAGTAGAGAACCATCTCCTATCTGATGTGACGCTGAGCAGGACAAAAAATTTAAATGAAAAGTGGCTTAGGCATTACTTCTGGCTGATGATATTTGTGATTGTCCAACCTTAAATGGGCTCTACAAATCCAATGAAATTGGCCTATTTAATTTATAACATGTTATAGGTCCATAGAGGCCTGATAAAGTTTCACGAGCTGATACATGGCAAGCAGTGAACTTTGTCACTCCAATACAGTTCCGTGATCAGGGACGGATGCATAATTTCTGCTGGAGACAAATTATAAATTGGTTTTAAATAATTCATCACATTCAAACTCATTAACTATATCATTAACTACAAAACTACAAGGTAGTAGATAAAAAATAATCAACATAATAAAAACAATAAAAATATTATACATTCACATAATACAAAAATAACAAAATAATATCATTTTACATATTAAAAACCAATAAAGTTGGTCCGAATACGTAAATTTCTATAAATTTTCTATAAAAACAATAAAATTTCTCATTAACAGTGCTTTTGAACTGACCTGACAGGCTTTTCAGTTCCAGAGAGGGGCGAAACAATTTCCAAAGAGGGACAAAGTGGCACCGAACCGGTATTTAACCGCTAAATTTCAAAATTCAGGGAGGGGCAGTCCCCCCTTGGCTGATTGTGGGTTCGCCCCTGTCCGTCATGGTACGTCAAGGATATGTCAAGCCACATTATGTATGTCGATCATGTGACATGTGTGTCACTGTCACATTCTATTCCCATAACTAGTCTACACATCACGACACATCATGCAAACTGACAAAATCACATCAGACCATTCACATGACATGACTGTTCTCCACCATTTAGTCATCTCATGTTACATGAAAATCTTTTAATCATGTGTCGTGCCATGACATGATCAAGGCACGACGTGTTAGCCACGTAACATGATATTTTTCCTTCATTATATGTAAGGGCAATAATAGTACAATGTATCTCTACATTTCTTAAGTTTTTGAATTCATAATTAAATAATTAATTAAAAAACAGAACATTCTTGCTGGTCAGACTTTATATACTAAGCAAACATAAGAGTTAGTGGTTGAAAGCAACCAAAGTCAGAATGCCAATTCTAAAGTCAAGATTTTATTTTATTAATAAAAGAAAGGGGTGTGTTATATATCAGCTCCCTGCAAAGTGTGACGCAGTTACAACCATAGTAACATAACTCATGTTAAATTCATGTTTTATTTGTGTATTATTCATTTTTTTATGTTAATGAACTGAACTTCGAATAAAATGCAAAAAAACGTATAATATATTTTATTCGCAAATAAAATGTGAATTACGAATTATTCACGATAAAAACACGAATTTTTTAAAATTTCTTTTAAACAAAAATTGGGTTTTTTTTTTTTGCTTGCTTATTGTACCAAATCATTCCCGAATTATACCCGAATTATGAATTTTTGACCCCGCCGAACCTTTCCTGAATCATTGAGTTGTCAATATGGTTACAACTATACCATTAATTCAATCATAGTCCCTGCTCTTCTGCTCACCACTTGAACAAAAAGTTGGTATTATTCTATAAGCTTCAGCTGAAACTTCTCAAGCAGTTAACAAGGGAATCAAAAGCAGAGATGGTGATAAAGGTGCAATATACAACATGATTAATTCATGTCTCTGCTTCTACTAATGATTTATGTCTCTATATATTTTATTAGCACATAATAATATATTGGTTGATATACAATTATTGGTCAAAAGAAAAAAGAAGTTGCATTCATAATGAAATGAGTGGAGTTGTTACCAGAATTCAGAAACAAATCCCAAACAAAACCCCTTTTAATATAAATTGAACCCAAATCACAGATCCTGACTCATCCATTCAGCAAACTAAAACAAACACAACACTGAAATGGCTCTTTCAAATCAGCATCTCCTCTCACTAGCAACAATCTCTCTGTATTTCTCAGTCTCGCTCGCATTCTTCCCCGGTTACACTACTCACTTCATGGGTTCTGGGTTCCCTAATGAAGCCCATCCGTTAACAGGTCTATGCCCGGAATACTATCAGTTTACATGCCCGCAAGCCGAAGAAATTGTAATATCAGTTTTAAAGGAAGCAATTTCTAAAGACCCAAGAATGGCTGCTTCTCTTTTAAGGCTTCATTTTCATGATTGTTTCGTACAGGTAACTAGTAATCAAAACTACACAAACCCCAAACTAAACTGCATAAACTTCAAATCTACATAAAGTACAAATAGTTGTATATGTTCCAATAAACCGTGTAATAAATTAAGTGAAAAGGTAAAAAAAAAAAGGCCCTCATTTACTTTTACTGCCCCCATCATGCCACTTGTTATCTTTTGCTATCATTAGTTCAATTTTCAAATGGCAATATTGAGATCTCTATATTACAGGTAACACACCGTATTGAAAACTGGAAAATGTATACACAATTAGTCACAACAAACAGTTTTGTTTTGCACTTTATACTCTTCTTGTATTTAAAAACTAACAATCATAGAATACGGGAGAAGTATAAATGCATTAAGAAACTTTGTGCAAACAACCAATTCACAATTACTTAGCACGTACCGCATAATATGAATTGACACAAGTGTTTGTTACATGGCACAAGAATGGGACAATGATACAAAGTCACCACCATGAGAGAAATTTAATTTCACACAAAACTGTTTCAGGGTTGCGATGCATCAGTTCTCCTGGATGATAGCAAGTATATCGTGAGTGAGAAAAATGCAGTCCCAAATAAGAACTCTCTGAGAGGATTTGAAGTAATAGATCAAATCAAAGTGCAGCTTGAAGAGGCATGCCCCAATACCGTCTCCTGTGCTGATATTATAGCACTTGCAGCAAGAGGATCAACTTTACTGGTAAGAATTTTCAAAAATAACTGTCCAATATAAAAAAAGTATATATGAAAACTAATTCATTATTTGCTGGACATTTTTAATACAGAGTGGTGGGCCAGCATGGGAGCTTCCTCTGGGAAGAAAAGATTCAAAAACAGCAAGTTTAAAGGGTGCCAATGCAAATATCCCGCCACCAAACTCAACTATACAGAACCTTATCACGCTCTTTGCCAGGCAAGGGTTAGACCACGGTGATTTGGCCGCTCTCTCAGGTAAAAAAATTAATTTATTTATTAACATTAATTGATATGAAATATCATGATAATTAAAAAAAAAAAACTCATATTATTACAGGAGGCCATACAATAGGAGTGGCAAGATGTAAAAATTTTAAACAAAGGTTATACAACCAAAACGGCGACAAGAAGGCTGATCAAACCCTAGAAAGATCCTTCTATTACTCTCTCACTAGGGTTTGCCCCAGGTCAGGAGGTGACAACAACATCTCACCTCTTGACTTTGCGAGCCCAGTAAAATTTGACAATTATTACTACAAGTCAATCCTGGAAGGAAGGGGCCTTTTGAATTCAGACGAGGTTCTTTTAACAGGCAATGAACCGTTTGTGGCGAGTTTAATTAAAAGCTATGCGGAAAACGAGGCACTCTTCTTTGACCATTTTGCAAAGTCAATGGTCAAAATGGGAAACATTAATCCCTTGATTGGATACAATGGGGAGGTTAGGAAGAATTGCCGAAGGGTTAATGGTGCCTTCTAGAATTCTCCATCTATTACTTTGTTACATCAGTTTGCTGTTTCTTTTTTTTTTGATACATTTGGCTTTCTATTGTTTGGATTTATCAGGTTTTTATATTTTGGTGTGGCATAAGGTTTGGGAGTTGTTTTTAATTTTATTTTTTTATGTTTCTTGTTACAAAACTCAAATCTCTTGGGAAATGAAATGAAATTAGTTTTTTCAATTAACCTGGTTGACTGGATTCCTAGTTTATTACTCTTTGCAAATTTACTACGAAACTCAAACACAGATGTTTATTCGTGACTCGTGGGAGATGACTACTACAGTACTACCATTTAACCAATTTTTTTCACTTGACCTACCTTTGTTTATTTTTTCCAAATAAAAATTAAAAATCCACCCTTTTAACTTAGTTTTCAATTTTCTCACAACAAGGGTGTCAAGATAACAAAATTCATACCGAGAAATCGAAGGATTTGAAAAGATCAGATAGGGCCATATCTCCTCTCATTATTTCTCTGATTGATTTGTGATGAATCCCAAGATGCTTGATTTGGGAAATTGCCACTGGAGTCTGATCCTGAATTGTAGCCTCCTACAGGCCTACTGCTTACCTGAATTTTTTTATGCACAACACGGCAAATAAGATAACTATGTCCTTTATTTTTTTTAGATTTTGGTTTAGCATTTTATATTCCTTGATATTTTGTTTTTCTGAATTTCTTAAGCAGTACAGATGGGTTATGGTGAGTTGTGAAGCAAGTCCTTTCTTACTCCACATCCATATTTTCAAATTTTTAAGTCCAAACAGTTCATCGGAACCACTCAACACTTCATATGAAAATGTCCTCAGAGACAAAATTTTACATTATTTAGATTTTTTTACTATTTGTTTAGAATATTTAAAAAACACTGTCTTTGAGAAAATTGTGGACCATATCAAAACAGTGATTTTCAAAAATAAAAAAAAATAGTAATTTTTTTTCAGAACAAAATGTAAAATTTGGTCACCAAGCACAATGTAATATGAAGATCAGGTTGAACGGTTCCGATCGCTGTTTTTGGATGGTCCAGAATCTTCTAAAAAATGGTTACCATGGTGAAAATGAAAATTTATACATATACTCACAGCTTCTAAACAGGCAGATAGAATGGTCATTCCAGGAAGTGCGTAGATGCCGTACTGTAGACAAAGCATTCAATAACACAATATGATTTTAATAAAGTAAAAGAATTTAAAAATGGTGTTCAAAATATTGCTACCTGATTCTGAACACGGGTTTTGTAGATGAACCCTCCACAGCAAAAAACAAATGAGAGCACAACCATTCTGTATTAAAAAAATTATCAAGGGTCTTTTTATAAAGAAAGAAAGAGAAAAAAATATAGAAAAGGTTTAGGTTGTATTGACAAAAGATTTAATGCAAACATACACACAAGAGAGTATCCCAAATGTGGCCCACCCTCTCATTGAATCACCTTCTCTACCTTGTTTATACTCTGCTCAGAAAATATACAGAAATGAACCTATAATTTAACTCCTTTCTTAGAAATAAGCCCAACAAAAGAAAATTTTAAAAATGATATATATATAAGCTAATGAAATAATAACTAACCACATATCTTTGTCAGAGTGAATTCAATAGGATTATAACCCTCTATTGGAATTTGTATATGTACCTCGTAAGGATCCTTTTGTGCTATTTCACCTGAAAATGTTTACAAGTGTAACAGAACCAATCATACACTCAATTAACCAAGGCTGCTGTCAACTTTAATTCGTGCTAAATATTGACTATTAGCACCTTTTGTCATCTTGTATCAACATATATAATAACTACAAATAAAAACCATGAAATTAAATTTAATAAAAAAGTTAAAGGCACATACATCTCCAGTTTACATTAAGAACAGAAGGAGAGAGAGTCGAAGGAGCAGCACCATTTGCTGCTGAGCCCAAGAGTTTCACCTCCAACCCACTCTGCGGATAAACCTGTAAATTCTAGAAAATTAATAAACTCTTTCTTCATATAATATTTCTTTTCAAAATTAACATAGTATTGTCTTTTTATACCTGAAATACTGGTTTTCCAACAAGGCTGGAAAACGAAGAAATTGCAGTTATGTATAGAGATACCTGAGTCTGGTCGGTCCCAAAACTGCAAAATTTGTAGAATGCTAAAGCACATTTGACACTAATAATAAGAGAGCAAAATGAAAAGAAAAATGAGATTTGGCCCAAAGCTTCAATTGTTCTTAAATTGTACCTAAACTCATTATATGCCTTCTCAAAGCCAACTTGAGTCATTCCGTTGTAAACCTTGCAAGTAAAATAAATAAATGAGATTGGGCCTATCTTTCTCCAGAATTGGGCCAATTAATAACAAAAAAAAAGAAGAAAAGGAAATTGGGTCCATCAGAAACAACAGAAAGAGTTGGAAGAAAAAAAATGAAATCAAGTCTATATTTACCTAGTGTTAACTAAAGAAGACAAACAAGAAGAAATAACACTTACAATTTCCCAAGACCGAGGGTTAAATCCTACAGTGAAGCCCTCGAACACAAGAGGCCCGTGATTAGTGCATGGAATAGCAAGCTCAATTGTTACGCTGGAGAAAATATAGAAATTGAAAAATGTACCCATTAGTTGTTAAAATAATTGACTACCGTATATGGTCTAGAAGTGGCGTTTGAACAGTTATTGAATAGTGAAAAATAGCAAAAATATTAGGAAATTTGCAAGTTGAAGGTTAATCTGTTAAAAGTACCTGCACATGGATTTGTCATATGACACGCCACATATGCAACCTAGGTCACCTACAAAAACAAAATTATAACTTACTGTTTGATATTGTTGCGAAATGTTATAGATCTTCTCTGAGCATGTAAAAGTTGGCATATTTAGGAAACCAGAGAAAGAGGGAACCTTTGCAAGAACCGCTTGTGCATTTTCCGCATACAATATTCACCTGAAAAGAAAGATAAAATTGAGAGAGTAATTCAAATACAAAAAAAAATTAACCTATTAAAAAGGAATATGGAATCAACACAAAGCATGGAGTATAATACTTGGGCAGTACGCCCCATCTTGTCAAAGGTGTGCTCGCAATTCATCAAGTCTCCACTATGAAATTTCTGAATTGCAAATGTATAGAAAAAAAAACATTCAATAAGATATAACTAAAGAAGAAAACTGACTACATTCTTTTAAGTTTGATAAAAAAATAGTATCATAGGGTACCCAATTGATGTATACTATTCAAATATTACAAATGTCAAAAAGCTGGTAGCATTTTCAGTGCACTCTCGATTGGAATAAAAAAAAGTACCTGTGTAAAATCAAGAGGCTCAGGTCCAGATACAAAGTAGCGGGCCGTTGTGTAGTGCCCAAAATCAATGTAACCCTACATAATATTTTATTAGTCATATTAACTGCACTTTTGTTAGAATTTCAACCCAATTGGTAAATTTGAGAAGAACTTGGATGAGAAAAAAAATAAAAAAATAAAAAGGAGATATTTTTCGCACCGCTTGAGACCGCTTCTCGACATCTTTACAGAAACGAACAACAAGATCGCCATCCTGAAAATTTATAACATATTTGTAGATTTACTCTAACATCTCTTATAATGATAACAGTTTTGTGAAAGAAATTCTTTGTATAAAATTTCAGCAGAAAGAATTTGAGAAGCACCTGCCCGTCATATTCAAACGGGTGGCCAATCCAATCAGTCTGATTTAGAAGCAGCTTAGGGGAAACAACTGAAATGCACTTTTTTTGTATGAATTCAGCAAATTTCAAAGAGATGTTGTGGAATCAGACAAATAATTCAATGAATAAAAAAGGATACAAAATCAACAAGGTGACTGGAATTATCAAGGGCATAGCAATTAGAGGTGGGGACCACTGCTAATGCACTGACAGCTCGGCTGGAGTAAGTGGCTGTCAAAAATGTACCTATCAAAAGCAGTTGGAAATTAAAGAAAAAAAAGAAATCAGTATTGTATTATCATTAAGCTATACTAGACTGTACCAGTAGGCACTAACATAACTGTATCATCACTATTACGGGGTCTCCTGTACTTTATCTATTTGATTAGCAAGCACAGTGTATTGGTACCAGATTTGCATATACCAGTGTTACAAAAGGTTATTTCTAAAAATGAAACTACAAATTCAGATGCAATCATGCAATTAGAGAAATATTTGCATTACATAAACAAAGGTAAGAGAGCAGAGGGAAGAGAATTGGGAAATTGCAAGATTTCCAACTGTGCATCGTCATCCTGAGACAATAAAAATAAAAATTTGTTATTAATTACAGTAAACCCACAGCGCACATGAGCATGACATAAAAAGCATGGAAGGGTTTGCCAGGAGCACAAAAATGAAACGAAATTTGGGCATTTGGAGAGCATTGATATTGATTTTTTATTTGAGGGAGGCAATGAATCAAATCCGCGTAATGGCGATGCACGAAAGAGACCATTAAATCACCTTTTTCAACTGAAGTGAACTGAATCAAGCGAGTGAACGTCTGAGCGACAACTCCACTTTGAAGAGAAGAATGAGAACACACAGAGATCAGGGAACAAAAATGGCTACTCTTTTCTTCTCCAGTCGAACCCGGACAGGACAGGAAATCAATAGTCATACCATGATGATGAGATAGGAGTAGGTCTGATGGGCATCGGACCTACTTTTAGGTCCAATTAGCTCTAAAACCGTACAATTAGTAACGAGATCTGAGAACACGGAAATTGAAACATATTTTAATTAGTTACACGAATCTTGATTCAGATCGAATGGTCATTACACCGATCAAACCAAACTAAGTCCGATGGGCATCGGACCTACTCTGAATTCATTCATATCAGCTCAAGTAAATTTGTGTTTAGATCTGGGTTGTCCGATCTGCTTTGGCACAAATATTAAAGAGGCCCGTGCTTTTTATCTCGGCCGCATCGGCCCAATTCTGATCGTACGGTCCGGATCTAAATAAAAAATTTAAGTTACTTCAGATGTAGTCTAGGTAGGGGTGCAAACAGGTCGGATACTATCCGTAAAAATCCGAATCTGTATCTGAATTTTCACGGATTCGGATTTTCGGATACGGATAGTTGCGGATTCGGATACGGATACGGATACGGATATCTATTATGCGGATTCGGATACGAGTTGGATTTCGAAATCGGATACGGATACGGATACGGATACGGATAATTATCCGTATCCGTATATTTTCATTTTTCGGATATCCGATCCGGCTGACAGTTTTCTCTTCTGATTCTTTTGTTTCGCGGTTTCGCCTATCCGTTTCCACACCAAATAAGCTTTCTTTCATTCTTATTTACACGAAGCAATATCTAATAGGAGATTGTGCCAAAAGTCAAAAAGTCAAAAGTGAATATTATATTGTATTATTGTATATGTTTAGTAAGAATATTTTTGTGTTGTCTAGATATATTTTGATTGAAGTGATGATTCGGATCAGATATATTTTAATTGAATTCAGAGCAGGGCTGATGCCCATCGGACCTACTTTGGTTCGATGGAAGAATGACCATTCGATTGCATCAAGATCTGTGCTATATATATATTAAAAATCCGTGCATGTCTGTTTCAATTTCTGTGTGCACCAATATTAATTCTAATCGTACGGTTCTAGAGCTAATTGAATCTAAAAGTAGGTCCGATGCCCATCGGAGGGCATCGGACCTACTCCTATCTCATTTTAGTTAGATATATATTTTGTAATAGCGTGACAAGTTGATTAGACATATATTTTAAATTAGAAATCCGAATTATATTCGTATCCGTATTCGTATCCGAAAATATCCGATCCGTATCCGTATCCGTATCCGTTTAATATCTGATCCGTATCCGTATCCGATTAATATCCGATCCGTATCCGTATCCGGAAAAAAAATACAGAGATACAGATATAGGTTGAGCACTATCCGATCCGTATCCGATCCGTTTGCACCCCTAAGTCTAGGTGTTCCAATGGGTATCGGACTAAATTCTGTCCGATGCCCAGTAAAGGCCGTTCAACTTACTTTAGGATTCATTCTAAAGTTTCCAGCATAATTATTTTTTTTTCTTTATTAACAACATTGTATCGTAAAAGTTACTGTAACTCTGTTTTTGTATCGTGAGCGGAATTAGAAAATTTTAATAGGAGTAGTTGAAAATTAAAATGTATAATTATGATTAGTGGAATTTGAACTCAAGATTTCTCAACTACAAAATAAAAATTTAACCACTAAGCTACAACTAAACATTTGTCATTTATTGAGAGTGGCTAAACAGTTTAAAAAAAAAAAAAAAAATTCAATTAAATTTCTATACGTATAATTAAAATTTTAAAATTATAGAGATGACTTGGCTACTTTTAATTATGTTTTAGATCAGCTCCTGTCATACACTTGTCATATCTTATCATGGGCTTCCTATGACATAGATATCATGCCTTTTATGTAGGGGTGTAAACGGATTCGGATTATCCGCGGATAATCCGCTCCGAATTCATTTACTATCCGTATCCAGATTAAACACATACGGATACTGGCGGATACGGATACGGATAATTTTAGTATATGGAAAAATAATAAGGATACGGATATGGATAATTCCGTGAGGATATAAACGGAGCGAATATCCGTATATATCTGGGTCCGAAATTTAATCTTTCAACAGTTTTCCATTCATTTCACCTTTGCGAAGTTTTCAAAAAACATACATATTCGTTTAAGTCCAATAATTTTGGTAAGAAAATCATATAATCTATTAGAATAATGGATTGGTTCTCTGAACCAATAAGCAATTAGTCATGCATAATTGTCACTGTGCAAACTTAAAAAAATCATTAAATTTTTGTCAATTTAGGTAATCAAATTAGGTAATTTAAAATTATGAAATTTAGTAGAAGTACTCAATATCCGACAATTATCCGCTCCATATTTGTATTCGAATATGTATCTGTAGATTATTCGTTCTGTATCCGTTTAAGATGGATATGGTTTTCAATTTTGATACCCGTTTACTATCCACATCTGTATTCGTATCCGCTAGTTGAAAAACGGATGCAGATATGGTATTAGCATTATCCGCTCCGAATCTGCTCCGTTTACACCCCTATTTTTATGAGTTCCCAAATTTGTAATTTAGCTTGCTATATATATGATCATAATTTTTGAAAACCATCCAAAATTATGAAATAGGCCACGCCCTTATAAACTCAGTATTAAACCACCCTTCTGTGTATATATAATTATATTTTTCTAATGTACAGAAATTGTGATGATGTCGCAAGTTAAACTCTAAATTAGTGTTAGATGAGGATGTTTGTTATGTTTAGCCTTGAGTGGGCTGTAGAAATTTAATGGGCTTATTTCTTATTAATCCAAAATTTGAAATTTACCAGGAAAATCTAAGAGACCGGCCTGTTTAATTATAACATGTTATAATTCACAGATCAATGACATGCGTACAGATGATTTAGGCCCAAATTAACAATAACTAGTCCAACTTTTACAGGGTTTTCCTTCTTTCATGATACAATATAATGGTGTGTATTAATAGGGGTGAAAACAGAGCAGATAGTGATAAAATTATATCTATATTTTTTAATTTTTCGGATACGAATACAGAACGGATATCAGACATATCAGATAGATACGGATACGGATCCGAATCAGATCGGATATTTATTAAAATAATATAAAAAAGATATTAAAGTTCATAATATTTATCTAATTATAATAGTGAATAACATAATTTTTTCATAATATATATTAAAATATATGGTATATATCTACTATAATTTGGATACAGATAATTAAAACGTAAAACCATATAAGTATCCTTATCCACACGGAAATTCAGATATCTACATCTAAGTTTTCGAATACGGATCAGATATTATCCATACTGTTTTCACCCCTAGCATACATATGCACCACATTATTAACCCACAGTTAACACCGGAGAGAAATATAACCAGAAAAATAAAAGAATAAATCACATTTATTTTTCCTTAATTTTTAGTTATTCATCTATTTTCATTTCATATCTGATGAAAGATCTATTTTATCATGCTTTGCCTTCTCTTCCATCTCAGACCGTACATATACGGACGTCGTTCTCTCATCGAGCCAGGAGATGATGTCGTGAAAAACACGGTCCATGTTTTCCGGCGGCTCGGCGGAGGTTAAAGCGTGCCACATGCCGGGATACAGGTTAAACTTCTTATCTGTGTTAGATGCTGATTCATAGAGCAATTTGCTCACTGATGGATCAGTCACCTTGTCATCTCCTCCATGAACTATCAAGAAAGGCAGCGAAACCTACAATGGATTGATCAAATGTTACTGACAAATTAATAAGAAAAATAAGAAAAATGTTGATAGCAATTGGTTCAAGGGAGGTTGTAGCTTAAAAAAATATATGTTAAATTTAGTCTAAGGAGCTGTGTTTACAATTTGCAAATATATATATATAGTACATAATGACTAAATATATTCAAGAAATAATTTAATATAAATGTAACATAAAAAATATGTTCAAATTTCAATCCATGATCACATAAAGTAATTAGTTTTGTTAGTACAAAGTTAATATGACAGCTGTTAAATTTAGTTTTGTTAGTACAAAGTTAACATGATCAAACAAAAATTAATTAATATTTATTAGTACAAAGTTAAATAATATTTAGCCATATGATTAAATTTAACAATAATTATTGATTGATCCAATAATTAAAAATACTATTGAAGATCTTAAAACTCATCCTCCTTTATCAAATATCATTTGCTTTATGACAGCTGTTTCAAATGAATTATTACCACTGATTATATCACATTATCATATATTAAACTAACAAAATATTCGGGCGGCTTTAAAAAATAAGAGTAAATTTCGCTGGAGGTTACTAAACTTTGTCATGTGTTACGAATTGGTCACTCAAGTTTGATTTATTATTTTTTAGTCATTCAATTTTGTCACTTGTCTCAATTAAGTCACCTCTATATTTTTCCGTCGAAAATGCTAACGGAATATACTTATTCTGTTAGTATTTTGGTTCTGTTAGTATTTTTGAACATAATGAGTATATTCCGTTAATATTTTGAATGAAATGAGAATATTATGTTAAGATTTTAGATAAAAAAATATATAGAGTAACTTGATTATAATAAATGACAAAATTAAGTGACTAAAATAAAATAAATCAAACTTGAATAATTAATTCGTGATAAATAATAAAATTTAGTAACCTCCACTAAAATTTATCCAAAAAATAATTAACACATGACATGTCAACTTAACAATAAAGAGAGCCCCTATCTGGCAATAGGAATAATTTTTATCCCACTACTATACCATCCATCTCTTGGATATCCTTTTTCTTAATGTGAGGAAAATATATATATATATATATATATATATTCATAGTCAAAAAGGCAACTTAATGCAATAAATGAATGGTTGTGGTGCTATGCATTCAACAACTAGATAAAGATCATTTGAGTGGAGAATTCAATTTGAGTGGAGAATTCAAGGGATTATATTCACATGAATCATCCAACAGTTGACTTTGACCAGAACAGGATAGAATCTGGGTCTAGTGTGACAAATTCTGTATATGAATTGGTGTGGCGAATGAAGGTTTGTGTACCTCATGAAGGTGTTTCTCAAGATCTAAGCTGACAGAGAGCATCTGTTCTGCTGTCTTCAACCGAGGCTTTCCCTTGTAGCAATATGGGTTGTTCCTTATCTATATCATCAAATAAAAAAAAAAGATTGTAAGGGCATGCAAAAATTGTATAATTTATTGATGTAGGGAACAACAAATTGGGCATCCAGAAAATAAGTTGAAGAAAACAAGACAATTTGTTGTACATTGGTGCAAAATCATAATTTTTTTTTTTTGTTTCTTTCATTTTTTTTAAATGATTTATCCTTTTGAATACCTTTGTTCCTGAAAATTTTCTTTAGAAACTTTTTTATTTCAACTGAGAATGAAAAGATAATTTAATAGGATAGATGTGAAATTTTTTGT
Source organism: Carex cristatella (assembly GCA_024447775.1). Taxonomy (NCBI): domain Eukaryota; kingdom Viridiplantae; phylum Streptophyta; class Magnoliopsida; order Poales; family Cyperaceae; genus Carex; species Carex cristatella. The sequence continues at coordinate 1,788,648 of JAJHPF010000005.1, read as the reverse complement.
GTTTTAGAAGAGTAAACATAATATTTGCAATTATATATAGAAAAATTAGCAATTAATTTTTTTTAGAAGAACATACATAAAAAATTTCTTATATCATACTGCTTCACAAACCCAAGTGACTAACTCTATTAATTAATTAATTATACATTTTTCTAACAAATTGTATTTTTCAAACCTCTTCCCCTTTTTTATATTGAATAATTCAGCAAAAAGAGGAGGGTTCAAATCACTATCTTTTCTATGCTCCACATTTTTTTATCTCTGTTTTAAAAGTCCAAACAATCAATCCGAACCGTTCAATATGATATTCATAATAAAATATGCTTGAAGACCAAATTTTATATTTTTTAAAATATTTTTACTATTTTTTAGATAGGTACAAAATCACTGTTTTAAGTAGATTTTGGACCATATATTGTACCTATGTAAAAAAATAATAAAAAATTCTAAAAAATATAAAATTTTGGTCTCTAAATATATTTTATTATGAAGATCATATTGATCATATTTTAAAAACGAAGATAAAAAATATAAAACATATTAAAGTACAAAATGATAATGCAATTTAACCCCTCTTAAAAAAATGGGTCCCTTCATAACTATATTAAAAACATACGTTTACATCATTTGATTGTACAATTAATAATGAATTAAAACTAAAAGATGGAGAGTTTGAATTGAATTATTACCTCTTGTCTTTTCTCAGGATTTTTATTAGCAAGATCAATGACGTCATTGGTGGGGACAATTTTCCACGTGGGTATTATATTGGAAAGTCCCTTTAGAATAGGGATTGTAAACTGTGGAGGCTTCATCTCATCAGCAATCTGTGATCCAAGATATATACACATGTAATTAATGTCAAAGTCAGCAATAGCAGTTTAGTTACGCATCTCAATACTATATGAATTCATTACATGAAAGTCGTTACGCATCTCAATAATTTATTAATTAATGAGTGAGACATGGTAATATGCATATTATTCAACAATCTGTGTTATAGACTTGTCTAGCTCTTATTTAAATATTCAAACAACTGATTTTAAACATGTACGTACAGATCAAATTTTATATAATTTAGAATTTTTTTTAATATAAGTAAAAAATCACTCAATCAACATATTGTAGATCATAAAAAAAACAGTGACTTTCTATTGAGGTACTTCACTGTTTGAGTTTGAATCCGTTCTATTTGTTATATATTAGTACGAAACTTGAAGAGCGTCGTGCATTACACAAACTTGAACTGAATTTGTTCGAATTCTGATTGAATGGTTCCCATCCAAACTCAAACAAGGTGAGGTAATGTACAGGATATATATTGGTACGAAACTTGAAGAGCCTCGTGCATTACACAGACGTGAACTAGATTGATTTGAATTCTAATTGAATGGTTCCAATTCAAAGAAACAAATCTACTGTGATTTTTTGGAATCGCAGGGTCCCTGCTTGTCCAAATCAAACCATTTATTTATTTCGAGATTTGTACATAAAAATTTACTAAAAGTCTGAAAAAGCAGGGACCCTGCGATTCTCTGGAATCGCAGCAGATTTATTTCCCCAATTCAAACTCAAACAGGCGAGGTAATGCAGAGGATCATGACTCTACAGTAGTATATTTTATTTTATTTTACTTTATAAGATTAATTAATTTAGTGGGAAGAGGAGAAATCAAGTTTGGTTGGCTATTAGGAATTAGCGAATCTCTAAAGTAATAGAACAAGGAATTGCCACATTGGAATAAAAGTAGTGCTAGCTAGTGCTATATGGTGACTAATTTACCTTCTAGAATAACTGCGTAAAATGATTTTTTTTATAGGAATAAAAATAAGAGTATGTTTGGTGTCCTTTATTTCAAATAAAATATAGAAGAGAGAATATTTTTAAAAATAAAAAAAATTAAATTATTGTAGACCAGCTGTATTTCCTTTTTTTTTTTTTTTAATATTTGATTCTATTGGGAGTTGTGTCAAATATTTTGTCTCATTGGCCAAAATCACTGATATAATAATTAATCTTGTTAATTACCGACAAATTAAGTTTTTAATATATAAAAATAACAAAAAGTGGGAATAAAGAGACCTTGCACATGGGTGCAACTAAGACGGCGCCATGCCAATAGGTTCGTTGCTTTCTATGAAGGAGAAGCAGCACAGCTCCTCCCATTGATTCTCCAAGCAAATACCTCTGCTTATTCCTGTTCTCTGCTCTCTCTGTACATGTTTTATTATTCTAATTTGTCAGGATTAATTTGGAAAATTCAATTAATCATACATATAATTAGCTATTATTGATGAACAGTACAAGAAAAGAAAGAACTAGAGAATTTATTGCAATTAAAACGCGTATTACGTACCACAAACACTAACAAAAAACGATGAGCAGTCTCCAACGAGATCGTCGAAATTAGGTATATAACCTTGCAATCCAGATGATTTTCCATGGCCAATATAATCTATACCATACACACCGTATCCGGCGCGTGCTAACCGGGTAAAAGTCTCTAAAAATACAATCCAAATTTACTAATTATTAGTGCCATTATTAAAATATGATATAAATGGCTTCATAATCTAATTTAAAGAACATGTAGGTACGGTACCTCTCATAGTTATGCTGCATTCAACCGCATATCCTGCATAAATCAAATTATTTCTAAGTACTAGTACTATATATATGATTGATGAACTGTGATAAATGGAAGAGAAATAAATATATATATTACCATGGCAAACCAAAATTAGAGCTTTTGGTTCGGTGTTTTTGGGAATCCATCGGCAAGTAAATAGCTTCTTGCCTTCAGAATTCGTTATGAATTCCTGAAAAATTAACAAAAAGAACAAGTTTCATTAATAAACAAATGTTCTTGGAATTAATTAGATCAATGTTAAATATTAGAGTATAAACATATACATGCATACCTCGTCATATTTGATATTTTCATTATCTTCAGCCTGAAATTAATGCAGACATATTCATGAAAATCAAGAAAAGAGAGAAGAAATTAAGCCATTCATTTAGAGTTTATATATATTTTCACCTACCATCTGAGAGTTGAGAGGAAGGTTTCAAAGAGAGAGGGTTTCAACAAGAGAGAGAGACAGAGAGACAGAGAGACAGAGAGAGAGGCTTGAGCTTGTGTTTTTCAAATAGAGAGCGCGAGAGAGAGAGAGAGTGGGGGAGGGGGAGAGAGAGAGGGGTGGGGGTTATTTGTAAGATTGTAATGCCAGGTAAAAATGAAGTTTTGGAGGTGATATAAGATAATAAGATATAAACACTTTCCTTTTTATAGAACTAATATAACTATTTTCAAATTTTACCAGCGTTTACCAGCTCAAAATAGATACTAAAAGTAATTTATCTCAAATCTTTCCAATTTTGACTAATATCAAACATTTAATATTTTTTCAAACGAATTAAGTGGCTTTTAAGACCGTCACTTTTATTATTATTATTATTATTATTATTATTAAAATAACTTAAATTTTGAATTTGAATTCAAATGTTCAATCATAATCCACACAAATATTAAAGAGACTCATTAAATTTCTAACTTGGGCCGATTGGCCCAGAATATGATCGGATGATTCGGATTGAAACTCAAAATTTAAGTTACATTACATTTATCCGAATCCACTATTTTTTATTACCAACTTATTTTTTTTACATATAAATCAATATTGTAGAAAACGCCTGTTTAGAACGATTAATTGGCCGATTAATTGTTTGCGGTGATCAAACTGTCACGAGTTTTTCGACTAATCATGCAATTATTCTCAATTATTTTCGATTAATCGCTTGGCGGTACCTTATCCGTCCGATGAGCGCATACCGGTTTTTACAACACTGATATAAATACAGGTTGCAAGTTGATAAGAACTATCCTTGTAATAACCTAATTTTGTAAGTACTTCCATGTAAAATTGATATTGTTAAATAATTTTGGTATTCCACAAGGAACACGTTGAAGTGTGTGCATGCATGTGTGGATGTGTGATCTTATAATTTTCTTCCTATTAATGCTCTTTTTTTAATTTTGGGTCCATCAAAATTTAAAAAATTATGATAAGGATTTATTTGATTAAATTCCTTGAATATGATTGGTCAGACCTTAATCTAAGTTTCCATTAATGTCATGGGTCTGACCTTGCATATTAATAAAATAGTTAACTTGATAATTAAATTGCTCCAACGATAAATAACATGTCTCATTTTTTTAAACATTTGACATATTAATAATTACATATAAGGAATTCTCTAGGTTTTATATATAATAATTACATTATTTTTTTCTTTGGTCCATTATCTCTGCTTCTAAATTTTGTAAAGGAATTAATCAATGTGAAATTAAAGCACCAATCAGCTAGCACCGACATTTAATATTACTTTATTTATTCGTTAACCAAATCTTATCTCCAAATATCGACAAAATCTTTAAATCTGGTAAATTTTATGATTAATTTATCACCGAAAAGCGGTTGGTAATTAAACAGCCAGGTATGACTTAAACTAGCTTAATTTTATTCCAAGGAACAATTTTCTATTGGTTAGCAAGTAGCATATATATATATATATATAGAGTAGAACTAGGGTGCTCCTAAGTTCACCAAAGCTTCTTGTGAACTTGACTCAAAAATATATCGAATCGACTTTAAACAATGAATCCAAACCGTTGAAACCCTTCTACCTAACGAGTGATGCGTCTACATGTGAAATTTTAAAGTTTCAAGTTAATTTAATATAGAGTCAATTGGTCAAAAGTTTAAGTTTTATAAATTAATTTTAATGCATTCATTTTTATGACTCCTTTGACCACTTGACTCTATATTAAATTAATTCGAAACTTTAAAATTTTCATATGTAGACGCATTAATCATTAGGTAGAATGATTTCAACGGTTTGGATTCATCGTTTAAAGTCGATTTGATATATTTTAGAGTCAAGTTTACAATAAGTTGGGTGAACTTAGGAGCACCTTAGTTCTACTATATATATATATATATATATATATATATATATATAAATATATAGAGTAGAGCTAGAGTGCTCCTAAGAGTACCAAGCCTCTTTGTACTCTTAACTTTAAAACCTATCGGATTAACTTCGAACAACGAATCCAAACCGTTGAAATCCTTCTACCTTACGAGTGATGCGTCTACATGTGAAAATTTTAAAGTTTCAAATTAATTTAGTCTAAAGTCAAGTGGTCAAAAGGCTTCCAAAAAATGAATGCATTAAAATTAATTTAAAAACCTTCTAATTTTGACCACTTGACTTTATACTAAATTATTTCGAAATTTTAAAATTTTCACATGTAGATGCATCACTCGTAAGGTAGAATAATTTTAACGGTTTAGATTCGTCGTTCGAAGTTAATCTGATAAGTTTGAGAGTTAAGAGTACAAAGGAGTTTGGTACTCCTAGGAGCACCCTAGTTCTACTCTAAATATATATATATGTGTGTGTGTGTGTGTGTGCGCTATGGTGATTTGCGAGTGGTACTCATATTTTTATTTTGAAAATTCAAACAACCGATTCGAACCGCTTAACATATTCTCCATATTAAAATGTGCTAGTAGACCAAATTTTATATTTTTTGAATTTTTTTTACTATTTATTAAGTCATTTTGAAAATCGCTAATCTAATGATCAAGAAAATTTTACTGTTTACATAAAATTCAAACTGTTAAATGTGATATCTATATTAAAATACGTGTGTGAGAGATCCAAAAAATGGTGATAATTGATATATTATATATATTTTCATTTGACTAGGAGATTATGAGTTGTAGTCCTTTGGGTACGCCGGTTTGACCGGATCATAAAATTATTACATCTAATTAACTAACATATATTAACAAAATTGTTATGGATACAATATCTTATAATATATATATATATATATATATCTTTCTCGATTAAAAACCATTAATTAAGTAACACACCCTTCTAGAATTATTATTTGGATAGTTTTTTTTTTTATTCAACTACCATCATGTCTTCCGTCCAATTATTATATATAGTTGTATTTGTATTTCTTTTCTTTTTTGCTTTTTTCTCTAAAACCAAATTGTTTCTAAAATAAAGGAAAAAAATCTTGTGTTTTTGTTTAAGAAGCATGCATGATTTCACTTTTTAATGACTAAAAAAGGTTGGAGGTCATAAGTTTGAAATCGCAAAATACGCATTAAAGATAAGTTTAAGAATTTTGATCGTCATCTCATAATACTAAAAAAAAGAGATAATTGTCTTGAATTACAAAATTACTATATGGATTAGGGAAGCATGTTTACAAAAGATAAAGATAAATTAAGAAAAGGTTATTCAAATTAAAAGATCAAAATGACATTATTGACATCCTACAATCTATTATTTACATCTAGGGTAAAATCGGTATGGATAATATCCAATCCATATTCGATCCGTATTCAAAAACTTAGATGTGGATATCCGATATTCGAATATCCTTGTGGATAAAGATACTTATAAATTATCCGTATCCGATTAGTAGATATATACCATATATTTTAATATATTATGAAAATTTTATATTATTCACCGTACGTTATAATTAGATAAATATTATGAACTTTAATATTTTTTAATATTTTAATATTATTTTAATAAATATCTGATTTGATCCGAACACATATCTGTATTCATTTAATATCCACTCCATATCCATATCCGGAAAATAAAACAAGACATATAGATATGATTTTATGACTGTCCGCTCCGTATCCACTCCGTCTAAACCCATGTTTACATTAGATATTCGGATATTCCCTGGTATGTGAGAAATTGTATTGCACTTTTGTTTTTTGTTTCAGAGAAATTGGTATTAATTCAATCAACATTTTTGGTGAGACATGATATTTTTCAACTCGATAGTCACATAATTGACTAGTAACCTCTCACATTGATTACTTGTGTCAACATCGACATGTCAAATACCGGTTTCTTTGCTCTTGGGTCAATTTTGGACCAAGTCTTCTAGAAATTTTCAAATAAAAAAGATAACGAAAATGACAAAGATTTTAACGATTTAATTATTTTGCATATAAAATGATGAGAAGAAGAGAGAGAGAGAGCGGGTCCCATGTTATTAATTCTTTTACGTAAATTTATATAAGATATGTTGAAACAGTTAGGGAATTATAATAGGTTTCTAATATATTATGTTTTTCATACTTCATATTTTATATTTTTATTTTCAAACTATTTAATATGTCATCCATACCAATATATGCATGGAGATGAAATTGTATAATTTTTGAAACTATTTTACTATTTTTTAATAGAGGTACAAAGTTATTATTTTTGAATGGTCCAAAAATAGAGATTTTGTACCTATCTATCTTAATAAAATAGTAAAAAAAAATTCCAAAAATTATAAAATTTCGTCACCAGACATATTTTAGTATGAATCATGTTGAGCGGTTCAGATCGATAATTTAGATCTTAAAAATGAAGATATAAAATATGAGGTATGAAAGGCACGAGGTGTTGGAACCCTCTTCAATTATAATACATTTTTTGAAGTAGAAAAAACAAGATCAGGTCTCTATATTTCATTAGTCAGGATACCAGTGGTGACAATTTTACATTTTTTTTTTTTTAAAAAACCAAAAAAGAAAGGAAATTATAATACATTAAACAACGGTTTGGTCACGGATGGAAGAATGATTAATTTCATTAAAAAATATAAATACATTATACATGGATGCAACTTTACTTTTGAAGGACAGAGATATACACACCTTTTGTTAGATGTAATTAACGGGGACTAGGGGCTAGACGTAGCAATTATCATATGAAACCAGGTTAGTCAAAATTGAGCAATTATTATTTTCACGCCTATTTGAAATACAAGGAGGTTTATGTGTCTTTATCATATTTTCATTTTTAAAATATTAATAGTTTAAATTTTAAATATAAATATCAAAATAAAAATAAAAAATCGTTAGATGTGATTTACGTTATTTTCTCTATGCGCTCACAAAACTGTCATTAATTTCTGGTTCATATAATTTCTGTGAATCTTATATCTTAATTATCTGTGTACTAAATTTATATTACATTAATAAGCTATTATTAGAATACACAGTTCACAAATATGAATATAAATTAAATAATTAATTTCCATTGTATGTGACACAACATTAATTAGCAATAGTGAGTTAATAAACACAGAAACCCTAGCAGCAAACCTAACAGATTGAGATCATACTACTTATATATCAACAACCTAAAGACTTAATTAAGCTTGTTTTAGAAGATCAAAACCCAATTTAGACTTACCACATTCAAAATCTGAATTCAAACTTAAAAAAAACTAATATACACATTCAAAATCTGAATTTCAGAGACATATATGTAACCTTTACAACATTCAGTACTTGAGTCTATAATTAATTTTAGTTTTAACCAGAACATATAATAGTACAACAGACTACAGAGAGTGATACTACTATGGATTTGGGGTAAACCAAATAGATTTACCAACAAAAGAGTGAAGTATTTGAGGGTAATAAAAAGTGCCAACTGTTTGGTCTCGAATGTTGAAGATACCCATATCATCCCACCCAAAATGTGGATGACGGGCTAATATGGTGACTACATCAGTAAAATAAATGCTGTTTGTTTTGCATTTGCAGCCCCCAACAACTTTACTTGGATCAATGAGTATAGATTCATTTGCCCCCAAAAATAGTGCATGCTCACCAACATCATAGCACCAGTTCACCTCTAAGCGGTACCCTTGTTTTGGCTCAAACCGCCTTTCATACACCTCAACCTTTAAAAAAATCACCTTAAACTGGTAGGTCTTGTAATGATGCTGCTGCCCTTAGGTCTTGTAATGATGCTGCTGCCCTTCAATAGCCCCATTATACCTCTCAACAAGTAGTAAATCTCCCAAATATTCCACTAGGTAACTCTGGGCAAAACTTTGCCATCTAGAAGTTTTAATTATATTCATTCCTAAGGCCCGATTATAATATAGATTATGATCCATTATATACAGTTTAGGTTGAGGTTCAAATTTTAGGAAAAAAAACTCATTTTGCTCCGAAAGAAAAATGAAGTTTCCTTTGAAATATATAACGTCATTCATCTGCTGCCCTAGCTTCCCTAGCCACCCTCCTACTGTCATGAAATAACCTTCGCTTTCAACACTTAATATATACCAAGATGAATTACCGGGCTTCCAGAAAGCAGGATGACGCTTCATACCAACCAAGATCATGACCGTGAAATCAGTTGTTTCCCTTGGATCATGAGATAAGACGACCTTGTGTACAATTTGTACTTGCATCTCCTCAAAAGTCAAAGGTCGAAATGCACCTGGAATATAATCACTGGGAACTTTCTCAATAACATTACTCATGTTATTGAAGATGCTGTAGGGAGGAAAGGGTGGTAGCTCGTAGAACTCACGAGTGAAGGGGTTTTTGAGGATGCCTGTTATTTTGATATCAATGGCAACAAGCCACCCATGAGAAGATCCACAAATGTAACGACCGTACAACTCAGGAATGTCGATAGCATAGTGCCTATCTTCTGACAAGCTGTAAAATTTACGTTTCCCAGTGCCCACGTTCATCTCCACGCACCAGCCACGGGAGCTGCGGAGCTGGAGAGTAGCGCTTCTGTTTTGCAACTAATCTCCAATTTTTGCACACGGCACTGAACCGGTGATGATCTGGGAGAGGCAGGAGGCTAGTTATGTGTTCAAGCACGTCACGGGCCAGGTTCGACCAACAAGTCATGACTAGCGTACGTGTTGTGTAGTATGCTCTGTATATATGTTGGTGCATAATTCATTAAGTGTTAGGTATAAGAATTTATACACATGTACAACACCCCCATTATTCTAGATGGATGATGGATTATACTCTCATTTCCAAAACACAGAGAAAAAAAAAATTATAGAGATTGATTTAAAGGCTTACTGTAGCTAAAGGTTTTTACTTGAATTTCAAGATAAATATGGATTCTTGAAAGGCATATATGAGGATAATAAACTATATATATTTCCCACCAAAAACTTTTGGGTTATTGGATGGTAAGTGCCATTGCTGACTGCTAACCAAATACACAATGATTATGTCTCTGGTAAAAAAATATGAAAGGGGAAAAAATATCACCAATAAATAATAATAATAATAAAAATAGAGAGACCTTTTTGTTGGTAGAAGGTAACAAAAGCACAAAAAGTAGTGCAGAAGTCAGAGAATTTTGAAGGAATTGGTGCGGACTGACCGGATGCCTTTCCTAAGGATTGACAGATAAAAAAAAATCATATAACCTTATGAATTGTTATCCCATCCTTATATCAATTGTTTCAGTCCCATTCTAAAAAACCTACAGCTCTAGATCTCATCAGTTGATTTTAGAAAAATAACTACAATAATAGGTTTTAGAAACCGTACATTGGGGAAAAAAATGTCCCAGCTGCGAAGATGACATCAATTAGGTTCAATTTTTATTACTTATGAACTTTTACAAAATTAAAACTGAAAATTTGACTACTATACATTCAAGAAATTGATCCCTAATATATCATTAACACTATATTCATTTATATAGTCAGCATATGAAGAAAGACTGAAGAAAGCTAAAAAAAAAATATAACACATGAACCTGAAACAGTGCACTGATGAAGCAGTAGCAGCACGTGCAATCTAGAAATGACACTGCGAAACCCAATGTAACAACTCCAACTGCAAATTAGAAAATTGAAAAAAAATTAAAACATATATGAGGAAATCATAATATGGTATAAATTAAAATGCACCTGACCATTAATAGTCTGGAGTCTGGACTGATTATTATGTTGTATTAGTATTAGTTTTTTCTCATTGAGTATTGTAAGGGTTATAAAATATAATATGTTTCAAGGTGAAGGAGCAACTTTTTGTCACAATATGCAAAATTGGAATTGAGTCTGGTAAAATTTGCATAAAATTTGCGGTCTACATTCTTGAAATCAGTGGCATGCCATGCATCAGTACTACCTAAACTCCAAACAGAAAGTATCATGATACGTTATTTTCAATCCAGCCGCAACCCTGAATCACCATACTCTTATGATTTAAAACCCCTTGAATTTCATTCCAGCCAAAAGGAAAATAAGAAGATAGATACTAAACTTTTTATAAGGAAACACTATCTCAACACAACTCTCTACACTGAAGCACAATCTCACACCCCTAAAACCCAACATTTCAAACTGTCATTTCAAGAAGACATTTTACCCCAAATCTTCAAATAAGAGCACTGATTGTTGGTTTCTATCTTTTCTCTATTCAAGGTGCTTTGCTGATTCTGACGGCCTCCTGCCATGAAACACCGACCGGGATTCAATAAAGAAAATCAACAAACAAACCTAGAAATCTATTAATTTCAAACTGTACTTACCTGATACTCCGAGGAAGACAGAGGAAGGGGAAGGCTAGAGGATAGGAGAGAAGCGGGGGAACAGAACATGAATGGCGGTAGGAAATGCGGAGATGCAAGTGAAGAAGCAAAACTAAGAAACGTGAACTTAGAGGCGGAGAAGGAGATTGCGGAGAAAGGCGGAGAATCCAGAGGTTAAGAGGTGGAAGAGGCGCAGAATTAGGGGTTTAGGCGGAGAGAGAGAGAAGAAGAGTGCAAAACCCTTCCTGGATTAGAGATATAAAACAGATTACCAATTTAAGTGCAGTAACTTTTTTTAGTGGGGCCGGGACCAAGAGAGAAACAATGGATGAAGAGGAGTTGCATGTTAATGTTAACAGTCTAAAATTAGAAGGCATAATGCATAATGGAATGAATAATATAAGGCACAGCAGAATCTGACCTAACTGGGCCTCTAAACCAAAACCCATTTGCTCAATTTGACCTAACTGGGCCTCTAACCCTAACAATAGATAGTACGGCGGGCTTTATTTCCATTTTTTTGTTGGTTAATTGGATAGGCAGCCTTGTAGTATAACTATAATAGAGTAAAACTAAGGTGTGATGTGTCAAGAGTGTTTGATGAGCACTACTCCAAAAATATATTGGATCGACTTTAAACGACGAATTCAAACTGTTGAAATCCATGTATTTCATGAGTGATGCATATACATACAAAATTTTGAAAGTTTTGAATTTATTTGTTACAAGGTCAAGCGGTTAAAAAATTTATAAAAAATGAATATATAAAACAACTTATAAAATAATTTAGAAAAAAAATTATTTCTTTGACCGCTTGATCTTGTAGCAAATGAATCCGAAACTTTCAAAATTTTACATGTATATGCGTCACTCATGAAGTATATGGATTTCAACAGTTTGAATTCGTCATTTGAAGCTAATCCGATATACTTTTAGAGTTGTACTTACCAAATCCTCTTGGTGAGCACATCACACCCTAGCTTTGCTCACCATAATATATACAAAAATATAGCAACTTTGCATTTTCTTCATAATTAAAAATTCAAGCACATACACACCATTCTTTTTTTCTTTCTGGCGGAAGCATCTATAATTTTATCTGTATGTTTCAAATTTTAAACAAACATTGTGTGTGTATATGAGCATAAGTGTAGGTTCGTACAATTGCAAAAACCTCAAGAAAGATTAACTGTATCACCTAATGACCGTTAAACCTCAAATATTTGATTAATTGATTAAATCCAATTTGAGGAATTTAGCACCTAGATTTTGTAAAAGAAAGTAGGTTGAAAAAAATACTTTTGTAATGGACTTTGGCAAACCATGCCTGTGCTTATATATAGCTAGGTAGCAAATCTTCCCATGATATATTTTCTAATACACCATCTTGATAAAGTGGAAGAAAATATTATCTAGTTACTAATATTAATTGCTAAATATAAAAATATCTCTTGTCAAACAAATATGATTGCTTGCATGCATGTTTCCAATTAATACATAATTCCAAACTTGCTTCTATGAAAGAAATTTACATAAACAAAATGCCGTAATGTGAAAATAGTAAGGGCCGTACTTTTTTTTTTATAAAAATAAAAAATAAAATACAGGTGAAAAGAATCTCTATCAATTAATTATAGCAGTAATTAATTGAGATCAGACAACTTTGTTATGACTTTGATATTGTACAGGTTTTATGTAAAATTCGGAGCACAAACCGTAAGCTCGCTATATCCTAGCAAACTCCATGTTTATAAATGCTTCGAATTTTGTCCCTCATTTAAAATATGAAATGAAAAATGAAAATGTTATTTCAAAGCAATGATTTTTAGTGGATCAGAGACGGTCAAGGTTTTTACTCAATTTAATTCAAATTCTGATACTGTGATCCATCTAAGAGTGCTAGAATCAATTACTGTGATCTAATTTTGACCATTTGACTCTATACAAAATTAATTTGAAATTTTAAAATTTTTACATGTAGAAGCATCACTCGTAATTAAACAAGTTTCAATTGTTCAAATTTGTCATTTGAAACCAATCCGAAAGATTTTAAATTTCAATTCACAAAAAACTTGGTGAACTTAAGAACACTCTAGTTCTACTCTAAATCCCTAATGGATACTTCCAAGTTCCAATTCATGCCTTAGTCAAAATAAAGTAAACTAAGGCAAGAAATAGTAATAGCTAACTTTTTTTTTAAGGTTATAATAGCTAACTATCACATTACAAAATTACTAAATTTTAACCAAAAAGCCCCAACCAAACCAAACTACTCATTTACGAGTATGTATCCCCTCAGATATTGTAGGAAATAAATATGTTGTAATTCCAATAGAATAACAGGACTCTGTTATTTTGACCTCAACTATTTAAAATTTTTCATGCGCGAATTTTAATATAGAAATTTTTTCATGCACAAATTTCAATAAAATTGAATAGTTGGAATCGGAATAACAGTGTCCTGTTGTATGTTTGGATGAAAAACAAGAATAGCAAGAATAACAAGAACAAGAATAGTAGTTATTTGTCTTATTAGAATGGCCAAACCTCCAAATTCTTAGGAATAGCCTATTCTAATAAGACAAAAAAAATTGATTCACTATTCTAGCTATTCTAACCCACCCAAACACCGAATAGGATTTTCTGAATAGCTAATTCCAAGAATAGCGTATTCTTGATGCATCCAAAAGATGTAAACTACGTATTTTCCTCTCTAAATTTCATAATATCATATTTATCTTTCTAAACTTCAAAAACTCACAAATTTATCAATTTTTTTAACGGAGGATAAAATGTGTACTACATAAATTTAAATGAGTTTTAATGAAAAATGAGTAAATTTGTGAGTTTTTGAAGTTTAGAAGGATAAATGTAATATTATAAATTTTAGAGGAGGAAATACGTGATTTTCAATTTTTTTGAGGAATATATATGAAATTCCCTCTATAAGATATTGAGCCCATAACAATTTTGTTAATATCCAATATGATAGCCACTATCAAGATCTAAAAAAAAAAAAACAATTTTGTTAATATCTGTTAGTTAAATTTTAATACAATTATGATCCGGTCAAACCGCCGTACCCAAAGGGATTACAACTCATGGTCTCCAAGTCAAGTGCAAATATTCATAAAATATCAATTATCACCATTTTTTGGGGATTACATGCTACTACCTATTAATTAGAATTGTATCTTGATCTAAGCATTAGAATATATAAGATTAATTTCATTACCGACCGCGCGCTATATACGCCGTGATAAATTAATCATAAAATTTGCGACATTTAAGAGAGTGTCTTCTTTGGACATAAGGATTTATTTGTAAAATGAATATATTTTTATTTTCAAAGTTCAAACAGTTGATCCGAACTATTTATCTTGTTCTCCATATTAATATGTGCTTGGAGACCAAATTTTACATTTTTCTGAATTTTTTTACTATTTATTAAGATGGGTACAAAATTCAATGGTCTGAATTTGATATTTTTTGTACCCATCTTAATAAATAGGAAAAAAATTTAGAAAAATGTAAAATTTGGTCTCCAAGCACATATTAATATGGAGAACAAGATGAACGGTTCGGATCGACTGTTTGAACTTTGAAAATAAAAATATGTTCATTTTACAAATAGATTCTTATATCCATAGAAGTCTTTGCCTTACATGAAAGCTTGAGAAGCCCTTATTTGTAATCATTATGTTTAAAAAAATGAGGCATGCTATTTAGGAAAGATATCATCTGGCGGGGGTGGAAATCCTGTCCTCAGTGCGGCTGACATATGGATCCAGACGGATTTATACATTTAAATCTTAGTTTTTAATTTTGCTGCGGGCTCACGTGTTAGTGACTCAGGGACAGGAAAATCCTGCCCCTGGGAGGTAGAGGATTCGGTTCCTGCTATTTATCATTGGAGCTGTATAACACAATGTGTGACCCATGACATGAATGGAAACTTAGATAAAGGAGTTGCCAATGGAATTCAAGGAATTTAATGAAATAAATCATCATTATATTCATTAAAATTTTGATGCACCCAAAGTAAAAAATAAGTGCATTAATATGCAGAAATGGATGAGATGAAGTTTATTGGATGAATTGAAATATAAGATCATACATGCATGCACACACTTCATATCAAAATTGATGTCATTTTGGCCTACTGGCTCTTTACAAAAATAATAATAATAATATATAAATAATGTCCTTTTTACATGGAAGTGCTTCAAAAATTAGGTTATTATAAGGACAGATCTTATCACTTTGCAATCTATATTTAAATCTTTGGTAATAAAGTAGTGAATTCTGATTTTCTAAAGTAACTTAAATTTTGAATTTGGATCCGGATCATCAGCTCGGTATTCGGGCCAATCGGCCCAAGTTAAAAATTCGTCCATTTAATAGTCATACAAATTATGATCGGTTGATCCTGATCCAGAATCAAAAGTAAGAGTTTTTAAAGCCACTTAATTAGTTTAAAAAATATTATTGAAAATTTGATACTAGTCAAAATGGAAAGATTGGAGATAAATTGCTAGTCGTATATATTTTGAGCTGGTAAACGCTGGTAAATGTAGAAGTACTCATAATAGAAGAGAGAGAGAAATAATATTGTATTTCCTTGATTTTACATTGTGTTTACAATCGCCTATATATAGGCAAGCCAGTAGGCTAATCAATCACTAACAGTATGCTAATCCATCATCTAACTAACACTTAACCCTAGTTCTAACAGTACCACAAACTAACTATGGTTCCAACAGTATCTTGTTAATCAGTTATTATTGGTCTCCTTGTTGCTGGTCCACATCTTCTGATGATTGTGCGTAACTGGGCCTCTCCAGGACATGATCTAGCTCAGTAGTCAATACTCAATAATCATAATAGTTTTAAGAAAAGGAAAGTGTCTTATTATCTTATATCATTTCGGATCCGTATTTTTTAAGTACTGTAGACGATTTCTCTCACTTTACTTTACGGTTTGAGATTAAAATTCAGCTGTTTTGAGATTCAAGCTAGCACAGGAGCAGTATTATTAGGCTTTGAGATTCGTGCCAAATTTAAAAGAACGGTCTGAATCCACTAATTAATTGTAAAGATTCTCTTTTGAGGTAACAGACAGGATGTGCAATGCATGTCACCCCCAACAATTATTAAAATCTTACAAGTTAACTCCCCCCTTCTCTCTCTTGTTCTCTCTAATTATCTCTCTTGTTGAAAGCCGCCTCTCTCTCTCTCTCTCTCTAGATGGCACGTGAAAAGGTATTAAACTCTAATGATGGCTTAATTTCTTCTCTTTTTTCCCCTGGTTTTCATCAAATGAATGAACAACTATTGAAATAATGTTTGCATCTGCATTAATTTCAGGCTGAAGAGAATGAAAGTATCAAATATGACGAGGTATATATGTATGTATATGTTTATATATTTAATTAGACATTGATCTAATTTCAAGAATATTTGATAATGAAACTTGTTCTTCTTGTTACTTCTTAGGAATTCATAACGAATTCTCAAGGAAAGAGGCTATTTACATGCCGATGGATTCCCAAAAACACCGAACCAAAAGCTCTAGTTTTTGTTTGCCATGGTAATATATATATATATATATATATATAGGTTGGCTAATATCAAATCAATTGTTCCTGAGATCCCGTGCAACCAAGTGGTTTTTCAATTTTCGAAATCCAAAATGTCGATTCAAACCGTTAGATGTGTTCCCTATATTAAAATGTGCTTGTAGACAAAATTTTACATTTTTTGGAATTTTTTTACTATTTATTAAGCCACTTTGAAAATCGCTGATCCAACGGTGGCTTCTTTTTTTACTGTTTGGTTAAGCCACCGTTGGATCAGCGATTTTCAAAGTGGCTTAATAAATAGTAAAAAAATTTCAAAAAATATAAAATTTGGTCTCCAAGCATATTTTAATATAGAGAACACATCTAACGGTTTGGATCGACGTTTTGGATTTTGAAAATTGAAAAACCACTTGGTTGCACGGGATCTCAGAAACAACTGATTTGATATTAGCCAACCTCTATATATATATATATATATATATATATATATATATATATATATATATATATATATTTCTCTTCCATTTATCACAGTTCATTGATGATATATAAGACTAGTACTTAGAAATAATTTGATTTATGCAGGATAT
The DNA here is from genome assembly GCA_024447775.1 of Carex cristatella. Lineage (NCBI taxonomy): Eukaryota > Viridiplantae > Streptophyta > Magnoliopsida > Poales > Cyperaceae > Carex > Carex cristatella. The sequence goes on along the minus strand of JAJHPF010000005.1, from coordinate 1,771,055 downwards.
GCGGTTGAATGCAGCATATTTATGAGAGGTAAACTCTCAACTAATTCTAAAGCGACACACACACACACACACACATACATATATACATATATAGAGTAGAACTAGGGTGCTCCTAAGTTCACCAAATCTCTTGTAAATTTGACTCTAAAATATATCAAATCGAATTTAAACGATGAATCCAAACTGTTGAAACCCTTCTACCTAATGAGTGATGCGTCTACATGTGAAAATTTTAAAGTTTCGAATTAATTGAATATAGAGTCAAGTGGTCAAAAGTTTAAGGTTTATAAATTAATTTTAATGCATTCATTTTTTGGACTGCTTTGACCACTTGACTCTATATTCAATTAATTCGAAACTTTAAAATTTTCACATGTAGACGCATCAATCATTAGGTAGAAGGATTTCAACGGTTTGGATTCATCGTTTAAAGTCAATTTGATATATTTTAGAGTCAAGTTCACAAGAGATTTGGTGAACTTACGAGCACCCTAGTTCTACACACATATATATGTACGTATATATGTGTATATATATGTATGTATGTGTGTGTGTGTGTGTGTGTGTGTGTGTGTGTGTGTCTGTATGTATATACATGTAGATATCATATCTTCATGATAGCACTAATAACTAGTGAATTTGGATTGTATTTTCAGACAGGAGCGGATCTAAAACCATTCAAAAGGTGGCTAAGCCACTCCTATGATTTCAAAATTTTAGTTATATATACTAAAGTATAATTGAATTGAATTTTTTTTTTGGAACAATTTATATAGTCTAGCCCCCCTCATAAATATCACATGTTTGCTTGTAGTCTAGTGGTAAGAGTTTATGCTTTGATTGTGGAGATGTGTTCAATTCCCACTACACAATTTGTGTATTTTAATTTTTAGCCACTTCTATTAATATTTTCTAGTTCTGCCCCTGTTGTCAGATACCTATACCCGGTTAGCACGCGCCGGATACGGTGTGTATGGTATGGATTATATTGGTCATGGAAAATCATCTGGATTGCAAGGTTATATACCTAATTTCGACAATCTCGTTGGAGACTGCTCATCGTTTTTTGTCAGTGTTTGCGGTACGTAATACGCGTTTTAATTGCATTTAAATTCTCTAGTTCTTTCTTTTCTTGTACTGTTCATCAATAATAGCTAATTATATGCATGATTAATTGAATTTTCCAAATTAATCCTGACAAATTAGAATAATAAAACATGTACAGAGAGAGCAGAGAACAGGAATAAGCAGAGGTATTTGCTTGGAGAATCAATGGGAGGAGCTGTGCTGCTTCTCCTTCATAGAAAGCAACCAATCTATTGGCATGGTGCCGTCTTAGTTGCACCTATGTGCAAGGTCTCTCTCTCTCTTTTGCTTCTATTCTTTTCTTATTTTTCTATAATAAATTAATCACTTAATTTACCACTTATGTTGTTCTTTAAGGTATATTATTGAGACGCGTAACTAATTAAAACTGTTATTAATTGCTGAGTTTTATATAAATAATTAATAAATAAAATAATTGGGATGCTTAACTAAAAATGCTATTGTTGACTTTGACATTAAATTTTGTATATATATCTTGGGTGACAGATTGCTGATGAGATGAAACCTCCACGATTTATAATTCCTATCTTAATAGGACTTGCTAATATAATACCCACATGGAAAATTGTCCCTATCAATGATGTCATTGATCTCGCTCATAAAATTCCTGAGAAACGACAAGAGGTAATAATATTTTTTTTTTTTATATAAATCACAAATCAAATTTAAATATTTAAAGGAAATAAATATGCTAGACTTTGGTTTTCATAAAAAACAGCTCCACTGATCATGTGGATCAATGTAGGCAGTTTAGTATACCGGCAGCAAGTATGATGGAGCAAAAAAAATTCTGCCTCCACCGATTCATATAGATGTTTTTCATAAAAATCAAATCCAACGTAGTTGTTTTGTTGAAATATTTAAATTTGATGGTATTTAATAAAAATTGACCAAATAACTCAATTCACTTGTGCATTCCTTCCTCCCTTTTTAATTACTATTAATTAATAATGAAATTATACAATCAATTGATGTAGATTCTTTTGAGTTATTCAATATAAAAAGGGGAAGAGTTTTGAAAAGTATAATTTGTTAGAAATAAATACATAGTTAATTAATAGAGTCAGTCACATAGGCAAAATTTTATGTATGTTCTTCTAAAACTTTTAAATTACCATTTTTTTATATTTAATTGGAAATATTATGTTTACTCTTCTAAATACAAAAGTTATCACATTTATCCTTTTAAAATTGAAGATTTATTTATTTCGTCTCCAGATTACAAATAAAGTTTAAAAAAAATACAAAGTTCTCATTTTTAACCTTCTAAAATCTCAGAATCATTTATTCTTCCTCCAAAATTATAAATACCATATGAACACTCTCCAATTAAATTACCTTTTTACCCTCATTTAAAATAAAAGAAAATTCCAAAAGAATAATGATATTGTTGTACCCATCATAGTCACAAGATTTGCGAATTATATTGGTTTTTTTGTGTGATGACCGAACCAAAAGTTTAATTCTTCGGTTGACTAAATTTTGACCAAATAATTTGCAAATTGTAAAAATTTTAAATAATTCGAATATAATTCATGAATTATTTAGAATTATCTGAATCGGTGGCTTACAATTTTATTTTATTGCATTTTGTTTTTGTTTTTGAAAAATATATAGATAAGGAACAATCCGTATTGTTACAAGGGAAAGCCTCGGTTGAAGACAGCAGAGCAGATGCTATCTGTCAGCTTAGATCTTGAGAAACACCTTCATAAGGTACCCACTGACCCACGAATTCGCATCCTCTGAGATATCTCAAACTTTGCGTGACTTTTCGGAATATCTTAGATGTTCAAATACGTTCTGCACGAATCTCGAAGCAAAAATAATACTGGCCCCCCTGCATCCCCCCGAATAGACACCAGACACGTCGGTCACGCAAAAATTGAGATATCTCAGGGGACACGCACCCCTAACCCACACCACACCAAATTTTTTATTAATATACAAAAAAAATAATAAATTTAACAATCTATACAATATTTTGATGAAATTCGAAATCTACCAAAACTGATGATATTGTCATCGGTAAGCTAGAACCGATGACAAAGTCATCGGTTTTGAGCCTTCCAATTCATCCCAATTTGAATTTAATACAATTTTTCATTTAATTATTTTATTTAATTAGAAAATATTATAATTTTTTTTATTAAAATATTAGAAATTCAAATTGGTATAGATTGTTATGAAATTCAAATTGGGATAAATTAAAATATTAGACAATGTCATCAGTTTCGGTAAAATTTCGAATTTTATGGAAACATTGTATAGATTGTTAAATGTATTATTTTTTTTGTATATTAATAAAAAATTTGGCACACCGCACGGCCACACCTTCATTTATCACCAATTCGTTACACCATTACATATAAAGAAATGGTCACACTAAATCCAGGATCTATCAAGTTCTAGTTAAGGTCAACTCTTGGATTATGTGATTATGATTCCTCAGAATTAATGCTCCCCTCAAATGATCTATCTAGTTATTAGATTGCATTAATTAAGTTGCCTTTTTTTTTTTACTATGATTTATTTTTATTAAAGAAAAAAGGGATATCCAAGACAGTAGTGGGATAAGAAGAAGTCTTTATGTGTTCACATGCCATGTGTTAATTTTTTTTAAAGCCACTGATATTTTGAATGTTTAAGAGTATGATAATTTGATATAATTATGGTAAGCAATTGATAAGTTTTAATTAAAAGTTGATTGAGTTTATCTTTAAAGACAATTATTGATCAAGTTGTTTTATATATGGATCAACCGATAATTATTGTCAAATGTAATCATATGGAATTAAAGTATTTAACTTTTTTATTCAATAAATATTCATCAATCAATGTGTGGTGTATATTTCATGAAATAAATAAAATTAATTGTTCTATGATGTGATTGTCTATTGAAATTTGTTTATATTTTTTAATGTTGCATTCTATTTGATAGCATTTGTTTCTATTAAAATTATTTAAAAAATATATTAAATGCTCTATAATTAAATTCGAAAATTATTGAATAATCCGTATAATTAAAAAATTATTTAGAATTTTCTTTTTTAAGCTACAACCTCACTGGAACCATTTGCCATCAACCCATCTTTTGTTTTTCTATTTGTCAGTAACATTTGATCCATTCGTTGTAGGTTTCACTGCCGTTCTTGATAGTTCACGGTGGAGACGACAAGGTGACGGATCCATTGGTGAGCAAACTGCTGTATGAATCAGCATCTAGCACAGATAAGAAGTTCAACCTGTACCCCGGCATGTGGCACGGTTTAATCTTCGGCGAGCAGCCGGAAAATATAGACCGTGTTTTTCATGACATCATTGCTTGGCTAGACGAGAGAACTGCATCCGTAAATGTACAGTCTGAGATTGAAGAGAAGGCGAAGCACGACAGAATAGATCTTTCATCAGATATGAAATTAAAATAGATGAATAACTGCAAAGGAAAAAGAAATGTGATTGTTTTATTTTTCTGGTTATTTCTCTGGTGCATATACATATAGATATATTGCACCATTGTGCTCATCAAAGAAAAAAATAAAACCCTGTAGAAGTTAGACTATTTATTGTTAATCATGTTATGTTTTTTTTTTTTCCTCATATTTTCTTAGTTATAAACTTATAATGTTGTAGTTCTTTTTTATATGTACTCAGGCCCAAAAACCATCACTCTTTTATGTTTCAAATAGATTTGTTTTCATAAGAGTAAAATTTGTGGCATAAATTCTCAAAAAAGAAGAAGAAGATAAGAGATATGGAGAAAATAAAATGTAATGGTCTTGAAAAAGGGAGGATTTAAAAATATTTTCTCGAAAAATATGCACAAGAACAACAATAAATAAACTTGCTAAGCATAACAACAGTGACAAATGAGATCGTTAAGCACAAAAATTAACGCAAATGACATTGCTAATTACAAGAACAATGACAAATTAGATTGCTAAGCACAAGAACAATGACAAATAAAGTTGCTAAGCGCATGAACTATTGCGAGTGATGTTGATAATCACAAGAACAATGACAAATAAAAATTTTAAGCACCATAACAATGTCAAATGAGGTTTCCAAGTACAAAAACAAATACAAATGAGGTTGATAAGCACAAGATCAAAGGCAGATGATATTGCTAAAACAAGAACAACCGCAAATGAGATTGCTAAGCATAACACTAAGGTCAAATGAGTTTTGTTTGCACAAGAACATTGACAAATGCGCTTGCTAAGAACAATAACAAGAACAAAAGTGGTTGATAAGAACAAAACCAACAATAAATGAGTTTGTTAAGTATAAAAACATGACAAATGAGATTGTTAAGCACAAGAGCTAATGCAAATGATGTTGTTAATAAAAAAAACAAAGGCAAATTAGGTTGCTAAGCACAAGATCAAAGGCAGATGATATTGCTAAAACAAGAACAACCGCAAATGAGATTGCTAAGCATAACACTAAGGTCAAATGAGTTTTGTTTGCACAAGAATATTGACAAATGCGCTTGCTAAGAACAATAACAAGAACAAAAGTGGTTGATAAAAACAAAACCAACAATAAATGAGTTTGTTAAGTATAAAAACATGACAAATGAGATTGTTAAGCACAAGAGCTAATGCAAATGATGTTGTTAATAAAAAAAACAAAGGCAAATTAGGTTGCTAAGCACAAGAACAAGAACAAATGAGATTGCTAAGTACATGAACTAATATAAATCATATCGCTAATCACAAGAACAATGACAAATTAGTTGCTAAGCACAAAAACTAATACAACTCAAGTTGTTAAGCACAAGAAGAAAAACAAATGATGTTCCTAAGCACAAGAACAAGGGCAAATGAGGATCCTAAGCATAAGAACAATGTCAAATGAGTTTTTTTTTTTTTTGCACAAGAACATTGGCAAATGCTCTTGCTAAGCACAAGAACAAGAACAAAATAGGTTGATAATCACAAAAATAACAATAAATGAGCTTGCTAAGTATAAAAATATGATAAATGGAGTTGTTAAGTACAAAACTAATTCAAATGATGTTGCTAATAAGAGAAACAAGGACAAATTAGGTTGCTAAGCACAAGAACAAGGGCAAATGAGGTTGCTAAGCGCATGAACTATTGCGAATGATGTTGCTAATTACAAAAACAATGACAAAAGCATGAAAAGTAATACAAATAAAGTTGCTAAGCACAAGAAGAAAGACAAATGAGATTCCTAAGTACAAGAACAAGGACAAATGGGGTTCCTTAGCACAAAAACAAACGTCAATGGGGTTGATAAGTACAAAATCAAAGGCAAATGATATTACTAAACAAAAGAACAATCGCATGCTAAGCACAAGAACATGAACATTGACAAATGCGCTTGCTAAGCACAAGAACAAGAGCAAAAGTGGTTGATAAGCAGAAAATCAACAATAAATGAGTTTGTTAAGCATAAAAACATGACAAATGAGATTGTTAAGCACAAGAGCTAATGCAAATAATGTTGCTAATCACAAGAACAAGTGCAAATTAGGTTGCTAGGCACAAGAACAAGGGCAAATGAGATTGCTAAGCACAAGAACTAATGCAAATAATTTTGCTAATCACAAGAATAATGATAAATGAGTTGCTAAGTACAAAAACTAATACAAATAAAGTTGCTAAGCACAAGAAGAAAGACAAATGAGGTTCCTAATCACAAGAACAAAGACAAATGAGGTCGATAAGCACTAAATCAAGAGCAAATGATGTTGCTGAGCACAAGAACAATCACAAATGAAGTTGCTAAGCATAATAACAAGGGCAAATGAGCTTTTTTTGCATATGAACATTGGCAAATGCGCTTGCTAAGCACAAGAACATGGGCAAATGAGGTTGATAAGCACTAAATCAAGAGAAAATGATGTTGCTGAGCACAAGAACAATCGTAAGTGAGGTTGCTAAGCATAATAACAAGGGCAAATGAGATTTCTTGGCATATGAACATTGGCAAATGCCCTTGCTAAGTATAAGAACAAGAGCAAAAGTAGTTGATAAGCACAAGAACAACAACGAATGATGTTGCTAAGCATAATATTGACAAATTAGGTTGTTAAGCAAAAGAACTAATGCAAATGATGTTGCTTAGCATAAGAACAAGTGCAAATTAGGTTGTTATGCACAAAAACAAGGCTAAATGAGGTTATTAAGCACATCAACTAATGCAAATGATGTTGATAATCTCAAGAACAATAACAAATGTTGTTTTTAAGCACATAAACAAGGGCAATTGAGGTTGATAAGCACAAGATAAAGGAAAAATGAGTTGCTAAGCACAAGAACAAGGACATATGAGATTCTGTGCATAAGAACATTGGCAAATGCGCTCGCTAAGTACAACAACAAGGACAAAAGAGATTGATAAACTCATGAATAAGGGCAAATGAGATTGCTAAGCACATGATGTAATGCAAATGATGTTGATAATCACAATTACAATGACAAATGAGGTTGATAAGCATAAGATCAAGGAAAAATGATGTTACTAAGCACAATAACAACTGCAAATGAGGTTGCTAAGCACCAGAACAAGGGCAAATGAGTTTTTTTTGCACAAGAACATTGGCAAATGCGCTTGCTAATCACAAAAACAAGAGAAAAGGTGGTTGAAAAGCATAGAAACAATAACAAATGAGTTTACTAAGAATAAGAACAATGGTAAATGAGGTTGTTAAGCTCAATAACTAATGCAAATGATGTTGCTTAGCACAAGAACAACAACAAATTAGGCTGCTAAGCACAAGAACAAGAGCAAATAAGGTGCACATGAAATAATATAAATGATGTTGATAATCACAATAACAATGACAAATAAGGTTCATAAGCACAATATCAAGGGCAAATGATGTTACTAAGCATAAGAACAACCGCAAATGAGGTTGCCCTTGCAACATAATTTGTCCTTGATCTTGTGCTTATCAACCTCATTTGCATTTGTTCTTGTGCTTAGGAACCTCATTTCCCCTTGTTTGTGTGTTTAACAACCTCAATTAGCGTTGTTCGTGTTCTTAACAACCTCTTTTGCCCTTGATCTTGTGCTTAGGAACCTCATTTGCCTTTGTTTGTGTGCTTAACAACCTTAATTGTCATTGTTCATATGTTTCTTAACCTCTTTTGCCCTTGTTCTTGTTCTTAGCAACACCATTTACACTTGTTCTTGTGCTTACCAACCTCATTTGTTGTTGTTCTTGCGCTTTGCAACATAATTTGCCCATGATCGTGTGCTTATGAACCTCATTTGCATTTGTTCTTGTGCTTAGGAACCTCATTTTCCCTTGTTTCTATGCTTAACAACCTATTTTGCCCTCAATATTGTGCTTATGAACCTCATTTGCATTTGCTCTTGTGTTTAGGAACCTCATTTGTCCTTGTTCATGTACTTAACAACCTCAATTGTTGTTGTTCATATGCTTCTCAACCTCTTTTGCTTTAGTTCTTGTGCTTAGCAGCATCATTTATCCTTGTGCATAACAATCTCATTTGTCGTTGTTCTTGCGCTTTGCAATATAATTTGTCCTTGATCTTGTGCTTATGAACCTCATTTGCATTTGTTCTTGTCCTTAGGAACCTTATTTTCCCTTGCTTGTGCTTAACAACATTAATTAGCGTTGTTAGTGTGCTTAACAACCTCTTTTGCCCTAGATCTTGTGCTTATGAACCTCATTCAATTTGTTCTTGTTCTTAGGAACCTCATTTGCCGTTGCTCGTGTGCTTAACAACCTCAATTGTCGTTGTTCATATGCTTCTTAACCACTTTTGCCCTTGTGCTTAGCAACATCATTTACACTTGTCCATGTGCTTAACAATCTCATTTGTTGTTGTTCTTGCGCTGTGCAACATAATTTGCCCTTGATTTTGTGCTTATAAACCTCATTTGCAATTTTTCTTGCGCTTAGGAACCTCATTTTCCCTTGTTTATTTGCTGAACAACCTCAATTTGCGTTGTTCGTGTGCTTAACAACGTCTTTTACCCATGATGATGTGCTTATGAACCTCATTTGCATTTGTTCTTGTGCTTAGGAACCTCATTTTCCATTGTTTGTGTGTTTAACAACTTAAATTAGCATTGTTCGTGTTCTTAACAACCTCTTTTGTTCTTGATCTTGTGCTTAGGAACCTCATTTGCCCTTGTTTGTGTGCTTAACAACCTCAATTGTCGTTGTTCATATGCTTCTTAACCTTTTTTGCCCTTGTTCTTGTTCTTAGCAACATCATTTACACTTGTCGTTGTGCTTAACAACCTTATTTGTATTTGTTCTTGCGCTTTGCAACATAATTTGCCCTTGATATTGTGCTTATAAACTTCATTTGCATTAGTTCTTGTGCTTAGGAACCTCATTTTCCCTTGTTTGTGTGCTGAAGAACCTCAATTTGCGTTGTTCGTGTCCTTAACAAGCTTTTTTGCCCTTGATCTGGTGCATATGAACCTCATTTGCATTTGTTCTTGCGCTTAGGAACATTATTTTCCCTTGTTTGTGTGCTTAACAACCTCAATTGGTGTTGTTCGTGTTCTTAACAACCTCTTTTGCCCTTGATCTTATGCTCAGGAACCTCATTTGCCCTTTCTTGTGTGCTTAACAACATCAATTGTCGTTGTTCCTATGCTTCTCTTTTGCCCTTATTCTGGTGCTTATCAACATCATTTACACTTTTCCTTGTGCTTAACAACCTAATATGTCGTTGTTCTTGCGCCTTACAACATAATTTACCCTTGATCTTGTGCTTATGAACCTCATTTGCATTTGTTATTGTGCTTAGGAACGTCATTTTCCCTTGTTTGTGTGCTTAACAATCCCAATTAACGTTGTTCGTGTCCTTAACAAGCTCTTTTGCCCTTGATCCTGTGTTCGAACGCTTAACAACCTCAATTGTCGTTGTCCATATGCTTCTTAACCTCTTTTGCCCTCGTTCTGGTTCTTAGCAACATCATTTACATTTGTTCTTGTGCTGAACAACCTAATATGTTGTTGTTCTTGCGTTTCGCAACATAATTTGGCCTCGATCTTGTCCTTATGAACCTCATTTGCAGGTGTTCTTGTGCTTTGGAACCTAATTTTTCCTTGTTTCTGTGCTTAACAACCTCAATTGACGTTGTTCGTGTTCTTAACAACTCTTTTGCCTTTGATCTTGTGCTTATGAACCTCATTTGCATTTGTTCTTATGCTTAGAAACCTCAAATGCCCTTTTTCGTGTGCTTAACAACCTCAATTGTCGTTGTTCATAAGCTTCTTAATCTCTTTTGCCCTTGTTCTTGTTCTTGTTCTTAGCAACAACATCATTTCTACTTGTTCTTATGCTTAACAACCCCATTTGTTGTTTTTCTTGCGCTTTGCAACATAATTTGCCCTTCATCTTGTGCTTAGGAACCTCATTTGCCCTTGTTTGTATGTTTAACAATCTCAATTTGCATTGTTTGTGTGCTTCACAACCTATTTTGCCCTCAATATTGTGCTTATGAACCTCATTTGCCCTTCTTCGTGTGCTTAACAACCTCAATTGTCGTTGTTCATATGCTTCTTAACCTCTTTTGCCCTTATTCTTCTGCTTAGCAACATCATTTACACTTGTCCTTGTGCTCAACAACCTCATTTGTCGTTGTTCTTGCGCTTTGCAACAGAATTTGCCCTTGATCTTGTGCTTATAATCTTCATTTGCATTAGTTCTTGTGCTTAGGAACCATATTTTCTCTTGTTTGTGTGCTGAACAACCTCAATTTGCGTTGTTTGTGTGCTTAACAACCTCTTTTACCCTTGATCTTGTGCTTATGAACCTCATTTGCATCTGTTCTTGTGCTTAGGAACCTCATTTTCCTTTGTTTGTGTTTTTAACAATCTCAATTGGCGTTGTTCGTGTTCTTAACACCCTCTTTTGCCCTTGTTCTTGTTCTTAGCAACATCATTTACACTTGTTCTGTTGCTTACCTACCTCATTTGTTGTTGTTCTTGCCCTTTGCAACATAATTTGACCATGATCGTGTGCTTGTGAATCTCATTTGTATTTGTTCTTGTGCTTAGGAACCTCATTTGTCCTTGTTTGTGTGCTTAATAACCTCAAATGTCGATGTTCATATGCTTCTTAACCTCTTTTGCCCTTGTTATTGTTCTTAGCAATATCATTTACACTTGTTCTTGTGCTTAACATCATCATTTGTTGTTGTTCTTGCGCTTTGCAACATAATTTGCCCATGATCGTGTGCTTATGATCCTCATTTGCATTTGTTCTTGTGCCTACGAACCTCATTTTCCCTTGTTTCTATGCTTAACAACCTCAATTGGCGATATTCGTGTTCTTAACAACCTCTTTGCCCTTGATCTTGTGCTTAGGAACCTCATTTGACCTTGTTTGTGTGCTTAACAATCTCAATTGTCATTGCTCATATGCTTCTTAACCTCTTTTGCCCTTATTCTTGTGCTTATCAACATCATTTACATTTCTCCTTGTGCTTAACAACCTAATTTGTCATTGTTCTTGCGCTTTGCAACATAATTTTCCCTTGATCTTTCCCTTATGAACCTCATTTGCATTTGTTCTTGTGCTTAGGAACCTCACTTTTCCTTATTTGTGTGCTTAACAATCTCAATTAGCGTTGTTCGTGTGCTTAACAACCTCTTTTACCCTTGATGTTGTGCTTATGGACCTCATTTGCATTTGTTCTTATGCTTGGGAACTTCATTTGCCCATGCTCGTATGCTTCACAACCTCAATTGTCATTGTTCATACGCTTCTTAACCTCTTTTGCCCTTGTTCTTGTGCTTAGCAACATCATTTACACTTCTTATTGTGCTGAACAACCTCATATGTCATTGTTCTTTCATTTCGCAACATAATTTTTCCTTGATCTTGTGCTTATGAACCTCATTTGCATGTGGTCTTGTTCTTAGGAACCTCATTTTCCCTTGTTTGTCTGCTTAACAACCTCAATTGGCGTTGTTCGTGTGCTTCACAACCACTTTTGCTCTTGATCTTGTGCTTATGAATCTCATTTGCATTTGTTCTTGTGCTTAGAAACCTCATTTGCCCTTTTTCAAGTGCTTAACAACCTCAACATAATTTGCCCATGTTCTAATTCATAGCAACATCATTTGCACTTGTTCTAATTCATAGCAACATCATTTGCACTTGTTCTTTTTCTTAACAACCTCATTTGTTGTTTTTCTTTCCCTTTGCAACATAATTTGCCATTGATCTTGTGCTTAGGAACCTTATTTGCCCTTGTTTGTGTGTTTAACGACCTCAATTTGCATTGTTTGTGTGCTTAACAACCTATTGTGCCCTCAATATTGTGCTTATGAACCTCATTTGTACTTGTTCTTGTGCTTAGGAACCTCATTTGCCCTTGTTCGTGTGCTTAACAACCTCATTTGTCGTTGTTCTCGCACTTTGCAACATAATTTGCCCTTGATGTTGTGCTTATAAACCTCATTTGCATTTGTTCGTGTGCTTAGAAACCTCATTTACCCTTGTTTCTATGCTTAACAATCTCAATTGGTGTTATTTGTGTTCTTAAGAACCTCTTTTGCCCATGATGTTGTGCTTATGAACCTCATTTGCATTTGTTCTCGCACTTTGCAACATAATTTGCCCTTGATGTTGTGCTTATAAACCTCATTTGCATTTGTTCTTGTGCTTAGAAACCTCATTTTCCCTTGTTTCTATGCTTAACAATTTCAATTGGCGTTATTTGTGTTCTTAACAACCTCTTTTGCCCATGACGTTGTGCTTATGAACCTCATTTGCATTTGTTCTTGTGCTTAGGAACCTCATTTTCCCTTGTTTGTGTATGTAACAACCTCAATTGGCGTTGTTCGTGTTCTTAACAACCTCATCTTGTACTTAGGAACGTCATTTGCCCTAGTTTCTGTGCTTAACAACCTCATCTGTCGTTGTTCTTGCGCTTGGCAACATAATTTGCCCTTGATCTTGTTCTTGTAAACCTCATTTGCATTTGTTCTTGTGGTTCAGAACCTCATTTCCCTTGTTTGTGTGCTTAACAACCTCAATTTGCGTTGTTCGTGTTCTTAACGACCTCTTTTGCCCTTGATCTTGTGCTTGGGAACCTCATTTGCCCTTGTTTGTGTGTTTAACAACTTCAATTTGCGTTGTTCGTGTGCTTAACAACCTCTTTTTCCCTTGATCTTGTGCTTATGAACCTCATTTGCTTGTGTTCTCGTGCTTAGGAACCTCATTATCCCTTGTTTGTGTGATTCACAACCTCAATTGGCGTTGTTCGTGTGCTTAACAACCTCTTTTACCCCCAATATTATGCTTATGAGCCTCATTTGTTTGTATTCTTATGCTTAGGAACCTCAATTGCCATTGTTCGTGTGCACCTCTATTGTCATTGTTCATATGTTTCTTAACCACTTTTGCCCTTGTTTTGTGCTTAGCAACATCATTTACACTTGTCCTTGTGCTTAACAACCTCAGTCATTGTTCTTGCGCTTTGAAACATATTTTTCTCTTGATCTTGTTTTTATAAACCTCATTTGCATTTGTTGTTGTGCTTAGAAACCTTATTTTCCCCTGTTTGTATGCTTAACTACCTCAATTTGCGTTGTTCGTGTCCTTAACAACCTCTTTTGCCCTTGATCTTGTGCTTATGAACTTCATTTGCATTAGTTCTTGTGCTTAGGAACCACATTTTCCCTTATTTGTGTGTTTAACAACTTCAATTGGCGTTGTTCGTGTTCTTAACAACCTCTTTTGCCCTTGATCTTGTGCTTACGAACCTCATTTGTATTTGTTCTTGTGCTTAGGAACCTCATTTTTGTTTATTTGTGTGCACAACCTCAATTGGTATTGTTCGTGTTCTTAACAACCTCTTTTTCCCTTGATCTTATGTTTATGAACTTCATTTTCATGTGTTATTGTGAGTAGGAACCTCATTATCTCTTGTATGTGTGCTTAAGAACCTCAATGGCGTTGTTCGTGTGCTTAACAACCGCACCCTCAATATTGTGGTTATGAACCTCATTTGTATTTCCTCTTGTGCTTAGGAACCTCATTTGCCCTTGTTCGTGTGCTTAACAACCTCCATTGTCATTGTTCATATGTTTCATAACCTCTTTTGCCCTTGTTATTATGCTTAGCAACATCATTTACACTTGTCCTTGTGTTTAACAACCTTATTTGTCGTTCTTCTTGCGCGTCGCAACATAATTTGCCCTAGATCTAATGTTAAAAACCTCATTTGCATTTGTTCTTGTGGTTAGGAACCTCATACTCCCTTGTTTGTGTGCTACCTCAATTGTCGTTGTTCATATGCTTCATAACCACTTTTGTCCTTCTTCTTGTGCTTAGCAACAACATTTACACCAGTCCTTGTGCTTAACAACCTCATCTGTCGTTGTTCTTGTGCTTTGCAACATAATTTGCCCTTGATCTTGTTTTTATAAATTTTATTTGCATTTGTTCTATTTCTTAGGAATCTCATTTTCCCTTGTTTTGTGCTTAACAACCTCAATTTGGATTGTTCGTGTTCTTTTTCTTAGGAATCTTGTGCTTAGGAACCTCATTTGCCCTTTTTTTTGTGTGTTTAACAACCTTAATTTGCGTTGTTTGTGTGCTTAACAACCTCATTTGTATTTGTTCCTGTCCTTAGGAACCTCATTTTCGTTTTTTTGTGTACTTAACAACCTCAATTGGTATTGTTTGTGTTCTTAACAACCTCTTTTTCCCTTGATCTTGTGCTTGTGAACCTCATTTGCATGTGTTCTTGTGCTTAAGAACTCATTTTCTCTTGTTTGTGTGCTTAACAACCTCAATTGGCGTTGTTCGTGTGCTTAACAACCTCTTTTATCCTCAATATTGTGGTTACGAACCTCATTTACCCTTGCTTGTGTGCTTAACAACCTCAATTGTCGTTGTTCGTGTTCGTAACGACCTCTTTTGCCCTTGATCTTGTGCTTAGGAACCTCATTTCTCATTGTTTGTGTGTTTAACAATCTCAATTTGCGTTGTTCATGTGCTTAACAACCTCTTTTGTCCTTGATCTTGTGGTTATGAACCTCATTTGTATTTGTTCCAGTGCTTAGGAACCTCATTTTCGTTTGTTTGTGTGCTTAAGAACCTCAATTGGCATTGTTCGTGTTCTTAACAACCTCTTTTTCCCTTGATCTGGTTCTTATGAACCTCATTTGCATGTGTTCTTGAGCTTAGGAACCTCATTTTCCCTTGTTTGTGTGATTCACAACCTCAATTGGCGTTGTTCGTGTGCTTAACAACCTCTTTTACCCGCAATATTGTGCTTATGAACCTCATTTATATGTACTGTGCTTAGGAACCTCAATTGTCATTGTTCGTGTGCTTAACAACCTCAATTGGCATTGTTCGTGTTCTTAACAGCCTCTTTTTCCCTTGATCTTGTGCTTATGAACCTCATTTGCATGTGTTCTTGTGCTTAGGAACCTCATTTTCCCTTGTTTGTGTGCTTAAAAACGTCAATTTGCATTGTTCGTGTGCTTAGCGATACCATTTACACTTGTCCTTGTGCTTAACAACCTCATTTGTCGTTGTTCTTACTCTTTGCAACATAATTTGCCCTAGATCTTATGCTTATGAATCTCATTTGCATTTGTTCTTGTGCTTAGGTACCTCATTTCATTATTTGTGTGCTTAACAACCTCAATTTGCGTTGTTCGTGTGTTGAACAACCTCTTTTGCCCTTGATCTTTTGCTTATGAACCTCAATTGTATTTGTTGATGTGCTTAGGGACCTCATTTTCCCTTCTTTGTGTGCTTAACAACATCAATTGGCATTGTTCGTGTTCTTAACAACCTCTTTTTCCCTTGATCTTGTGCTTATGAAACTCATTTGCATGTGTTCTTGTGCTTACGAACCTCATTTTCCCTTGTTTGTGTGCTTAACAACCTCAATTGGCGTTGTTCCTGTGCTTAACAAACTCTTTTACCCTCAATATTGTGCTTATGAACCTCATTTGTATTTGTTCTTGTTTTTAGGAACCTCATTTGCCATTATTCGTGTGCTTAACAACCTCAATTGTCGTTGTTCATATGCTTCATAACCTCTTTTGCCCATCTTCTTGTGCTTAGCAACATCATTTACACTTGTCCTTATGCTTAGCAACCTCATTTGTCATTGTTCTTGTGCTTTGCAACATATTTTGCTCTTGATCTTGTTCTTATAAATCTCATTTGCATTTGTTGTTGTGCTTAGGAACCTTATTTTCCCTTGTTTGTATGCTTAACAACCTCAATTGGCGTTGTTCGTGTGCACCTCTTTTACCCTCCATATTGTGCTTATAAACCTCATTGTATTTGTTCGTGTGCTCAACCTCATTTGTCGTTGTTCTTGTTGCAACATAATTTGCCCTAGATCTTATGCTTATAAACCTCATTTGCATTTATTCTTGTGCTTAGGAACCTCATATTCCCTTGTTTGTGTGCTTAACAACCTCAATTGTCATTATTCATTTGCTTCATAACCACTTTTGTCCTTCTCCTTGTGCATAGTAACATCATTTATACTAATCCTTGTGCTTAACAACCTCATCTGTCATTGTTCTTGCGCTTTGCAACATATTTTGCCCTTGATTTCGTTCTTATAAACCTCATTTGCATTTGTTCTTGTGCTTAGGAACCTCATTTCCCCTTGTTTGTGTCCTTAAATACCTCAATTTGCGTTGTTCGTTTGCTTACCAACCTCTTTTGCCATTGATCTTGTGCTTATGAACCGCATTTGCATTTGTTCTAGTGCTTAGGGACCTTATTTTCCCTTGTTGTGTGCTTAACTACCTCAATTTGTGTTGTTCGTGTGCTTAACAACCTCTTTTGCCCTTGATCTTGTGCTTATGAACCTCATTTGCATTTGTTCTTGTGCTTAGGAACCACATTTTTCCTTGTTTGTGTGTTTAACAACCTCAATTGGCGTTGTTTGTGTTCTTAACAACTTCTTTTGCCCATGATCTTGTGGTTAGGAACCTCAATTGATCTTGTTTGTGTGCTTAACAATCTCAGTTGTCGTTGTTCATATGCTTCTTAACTTTTTTTGTCCTTGTTCTTGTGCTTAGCGACACCATTTACACTTGTCCTTTGTGCTTAACAACCTCATTTGTCGTTGTTCTTGTGCTTTGCAACATAATTTGCCCTAGATCTTATGCTTATGAATCTCATTTGCATTTGTTATTGTGCTTAGGAACCTCATTTTCCTTCTTTTGTGTGCTTAACAACCTCAATTGGCATTGTTCATGTCCTTAACAAGCTTTTTTGCCCTTGATCTTGTGCTTATGAACCTCATTTGCAATTATTTTTGTGCTTAGGAACCTCATTTCCCCGTGTTCGTGCGTTTAACAACCCCAATTGTCATTGTTCATTCACTTCATAACCTCTTTTTCCGTTGTTCTTGTACTTAGCAACATCATTTACACTTCTTCTTGTGCTGAACAACCTCATTTGTCGTTGTTCTTGTGCTTCGCAACATAATTTTCCCTTGATATTGTGCATAGGAACCATATTTTCCCTTGCTTGTGTGCTTAGAAACCTCAATTAGCGTTGTTCGTGTGCTCAACATCTTTTGCCCTAGATCTTGTGCTTATCAACGTCATTTGCATTTTTTCTGGTGCTTAGGAACCTCATTTGCCATTGTTCATGTTCTTAACAACCACAATTGTCGTTGTTCATATGCTTCTTAACCTCTTTTGCCCTTGTTCTTGTGCTTAGCAACATCATTTACACTTGTCCTTGTGCTTAACAACCTCATTTGTCGTTGTTCTTGCGCTTTGCAACATAATTTACCCTTGATCATGAATCTCATTTGCATTTGTTCTGGTGCTTAGGAACCTCATTTTTCTTTGTTTGTGAGCTTAACAACCTCAATTAGCGTTGTTCATGTGCTTAATAACCTCTTTTGCCCTTGATCTTGTGCTTATGAACCTCATTTACATTTGTTCTCGTGCTTATAAACTTCATTTGCCCGTGTTCGTGAGCTTAACAACCTCAATTGTCGTTCTTCATTTGCTTCTTAACCTCTTTTGTCCTTGTTCTTGCGGTTAGCAATATCATTTCAACTTCTTCTTGTGCTGAACAACCTCATTTGTCGTTGTTCTTGCGCTTCTCAACATAATTTAACATTCATCTTGTGCTTAGGAACCTCATTTGGTCTTGTTGTGTGTGTTTGGAACCTCATTTTCCATTGTTTGTGCGCTTAAAAACCTCAATTGGCATTGTTCATGTTCTTAGCAACCTCTTTTGCCCTTGATCTTGTGCTTAGTAACCTCATTTTCCCTTTTGCCCTTGATCTTGTGCTTAGGAACCTCATTTTTCATTATTTGTGTGCTTAGCGACCTCAATTAGCGTTGTTCGCGTGCTTAACAACCTCTTTTGCCCATGATCTTGTGCTTATGAACGTCATTCGCATTTGTTCTTGTGCTTAGGAACCTCATTTGCCCGTGTTCATGTGCTTAACAACCTCAATTGTCGTTGGTCATATGCTTCTTAAACTCTTTTGCCTTTGTTCTTGTGCTTAGCAACATCATTTATACTTCGTCTTGTGCTTAATAATCTTATTTGTCGTTGTTCTTGCGCTTCGCACAATAATTTGCCGTTGATCTTGTTCTTCTGAACCTTATTTGCAAGTGTTCTTGTTCTTAGGAACCTCATTTTCTCTTGTTTGTGTGCTTAAGAACGTCAATTGGCGTTGTTCCTGTGCTTAACAACATCTTTTGCCCTTAATATTGTGCTTATGAATCTCATTTGTATTCGTTCTTGTGCTTAGGAACCTCATTTGTCCTTGTTCGTGTGTCATTGTTCATATGCTTCTTAACCCCTTTTGACCTTGTCCTTGTGTTTCGCAACATGATTTACACTTGTTCTTGTGTTTAACAATCTCATTGGTCGTTGTTTTTGCGCTTTGCAACATAATTTGTCATTGATGTTGTGCTTACGAACCTCATTCGCATTTGTTCTTGTCCTTAGGAGCCTCGTCTTCCCTTCTTAAAGTGCTTAGCAACCACAATTAGCGTTGTTCGCGTGCTTAACAACCTCTTTTGCCCATGATCTTGTGCTTATGAACGTCATTCGCATTTGTTCTTGTGCTTAGGAACCTCATTTGCCCGTGTTCATGTGCTTAACAACCTCAATTGTCGTTGTTCATATGCTTCTTAAACTCTTTTGCCTTTGTTCTTGTGTTCAGCAACATCATTTATACTTCTTCTTGTGCTTAATAACCTTATTTGTCGTTGTTCTTGCGCTTCGCAAGATAATTTGCCGTTGATCTTGTTCTTATGAACCTTATTTGCAAGTGTTCTTGTGCTTAGGAACCTCATTTTCCCTTGTTTGTGTGCTTAAGTACGTCAATTGGCGTTGTTCGTGTGCTTAACAACATTTTTTCCCTTAATATTGTGCCTATGAATCTCATTTGCATTTGTTCTTGTGTTTAAGAACCTCATTTGTCCTTGTTCGTGTACTTAACAACCTCAATTGTTGTTGTTCATATGCTTCATAACCTCTTTTGCTTCTGTTCTTGTGCTTAGCAGCATCATTTATCCTTGTGCCTAACAACCTCATTTGTCGTTGTTCTTGCGATTTGCAATATAATTTGCCCTTGATCTTGTGCTTATTAACCTCATTTGCATTTGTTCTTGTCCTTAGGAACCTTATTTTCCCTTGCTTGTGTGCTTAACAACCTTAATTAGCGTTGTTAGTGTGCTTAACAATCTCTTTTGCTCTAGATCTTGTGCTTATGAACCGCATTTGCATTTGTTCTTGTGCTTAGGAACCCCATTTGCCCATGTTCGTGTGCTTAACTACGTCAATTGCCGTTGTTCATATGCTTCTTAACCTCTTTTACCCTTGTTGTTGTGCTTGGCAACATCATTTACACTTCTTATTGTGCTGAACAACCTCATATGTCGTTGTTCTTGCGTTTCGCAACATAATTTGCCCTTGATCTTGTGCTTATAAACCTCATTTGCATGTGTTCTTGTGCTTAGGAACCTCATTTTCCCTTGTTTGTGTGCTTAACAACCTCAATTGGCGTTGTTCGTGTTCTTAACAACCTCTGTTGCCCTTGATCTTGTGCTTATGAACCTCATTTTCATTTGTTCTTGTGCTTAGAAAGCTCATTTCTACTTTTTCGTGTGCCTAACAACCTCTACTATCGTTGTCCAAAGGCTTCTTAATCTCTTTTGCCCTTGTTCTTGTTCTTAGCATCATTTGCACTTGTTCTTGTGGTTAAGAACCTCATTTGTTGTTTTTATTACGCTTTTCAACATAATTTGCCCTTGATCTTGAGCTTATGAATCTCATTTGCATGTGTTCTTGTGCTTAGGAACCTCATTTTCCCTTGTTTGTGTGCTTAACAACCTCAATTGGTGTTGTTTGTGTGCTTCACAACCTCTTTTGCCCTCAATATTGTGCATATGAACCTCATTCAATTTGTTCTTGTTCTTAGGAACCTCATTTGCCGTTGATCGTGTGCTTAACAACCTCAATTGTCGTTGTTCATATGCTTCTTAACCACTTTTGCCCTTGTACTTGTGCTTAGCAACATCATTTACACTTGTCCTTTTGCTTAACAACCTCATTTGTCGTTGTTCTTGCGCTGTGCAACATAATTTGCGCTTGATCTTGTGCTTATAAACCTCATTTGCAATGTTTCTTGTGCTTAGGAGCCTCATTTTCCCTTGTTTGTGTGCTGAACAACCTCAATTTGTGTTGTTCGTGTGCTTAACAACGTCTTTTACCCATGATGTTGTGCTTATGAACCTTATTTGCATTTGTTCTTGTGCTTGGGAACCTCATTTTCCATTGTTTGTGTGTTTAACAACTTAAATTAGCATTGTTCATGTTCTTAACAACCTCTTTTGCCCTTGATCTTGTGCTTAGGAACCTCATTTGTCCTTGTTTGTGTGCTTAACAACCTCAATTGTCGTTGTTCATATGCTTCTTAACCTCTTTTACCCTTGTTCTTGTTCTTAACAACATCATTTACACTTGTTCTGTTGCTTACCTACCTCATTTGTTGTTGTTCTTGCGCTTTGCAACATAATTTGACAATGATCGTGTGCTTGTGAACCTCATTTGCATTTGTTCTTGTGCTTAGGAACCTCATTTGCCCTTGTTTGTGTGCTTAACAACCTCAAATATCGTTGTTCATGTGTTTCTTAACTTCTTTTACCCTTGTTATTGTTCTTAGCAATATCATTTACACTTGTTCTTGTGCTTACTAACCTCATTTGTTGTTGTTCTTGCGCTTTGCAACATAATTTGCCCATGATTGTGTGCTTATGAACCTCATTTGCATTTGTTCTTGTGCCTAGGAACCTCAGTTTCCCTTGTTTCTATGCTTAACAACCTCAATTGGCGATATTCGTGTTCTTAACAACCTCTTTTGCCCTTGATCTTGTGCTTAGGAACCTCATTTGCCCTTGTTTGTGTGCTTAACAATCTCAATTGTTGTTGCTCATATGCTATTTAAACTCTTTTGCCCTTATTCTTCTGCTTATCAACATCATTTACACTTGTCCTTGTGCTTAACAACCTAATTTGTCATTGTTCTTGCGCTTTGCAACATAATTTTCCCTTGATCTTTCCCTTATGTACCTCATTTTCATTTGTTCTTGTGCTTAGGAACCTCATTTTCTCTTGTTTGTGTGCTTAACAATCTCAATTAGCATTGTTCGTGTGCTTAACAACCTCTTTTACCCTTGATGTTGTGCTGATGAACCTCATTTGCTGGTGCTCGTATGCTTAACAACCTCAATTGTCGTTGTTCGTATGCTTCTTAACCTCTTTTGCCCTTGTTCTTGTGCTTAGCAACAACATTTACACTTCTTATTGTGCTGAACAACCTCATATGTCATTGTTCTTGCGTTTCGCAACATAATTTGGCCTTGATCTTGTGCTTATGAACCTCATTTACATGTGGTCTTGTTCTTAGGAACCTCATTTTCCCTTGTTTGTCTGCTTAACAACCTCAATTGGTGTTGTTCGTGTGCTTAACAACCACTTTTGCCCTTGATATTGTGCTTATGAACCTCATTTGCATTTGTTCTTGTGCTTAGAAACCTCATTTGCCCTTTTTCAAGTGCTTAACAACCTCAACTGTCGTTGTCCATAGGCCTCTTAGTCTCTTTTGCCCTTGTTCTAATTCATAGCAACATCATTTGCACTTGTTCTTTTTCTTAACAACCTCATTTGTTGTTTTTCTTTCGCTTTGCAACATAATTTGCCATTGATCTTGTGCTTAGGAACCATATTTGCCCATGATTGTGTGTTTAACTTCCTCAATTTGCTTTGTTTCTGTGCTTAACAACCTATTATGCCCTCAATATTGTGCTTATGAACCTCATTTGTATTTGTTCTTGTGCTTAGGAACCTCATTTGCCCTTGTTCGTGTGCTTAACAACCTCAATTGTCGTTGTTCTTATGCTTGTTAACATCTTTTGCCCTTATTCTTGTGCTTATTAAAATCATTTAGTCCTTGTGTTTAACAACCTCATTTGTCGTTGTTCTTGCACTTTACAACATAATTTGCCCTTGATCTTGTGCTTATAAACCTCATTTGCATTTGTTCTTGTGCTTAGAAACCTCATTTCCCCTTGTTTCTATGCTTAACAATCTCAAATTGCTTTGTTTGTGTTCTTAACAACCTCTTTTGCCCTTGATCTTGTGCTTATGAACCTCATTTGCATTTGTTCTTGTGCTTAGGAACCTCATTCTCCCTTGTTTGTGTGTGTAACAACCTCAATTGGCGTTATTCGTGTTCTTAACAACCTCTTTTGCCCTTGATCTTGTACTTAGGAACGTCATTTGCCCTTGTTTGTGTGCTTAACAACCATATCTGTCGTTGTTCTTGCGCTTTGCAACATAATTTGCCCTTGATCTTGTTCTTATAAACCTCATTTGCATTCCTTCTTGTGCTTAGGAACTTCATTTCTCCTTGTTTGTGTGCTTAACCACCTCAATTTGCGTTGTTCGTGTTCTTATTAACTTCTTTTTCCCTTGTTCTTGTGCTTAGCAGCATCATTTACACTTGTCCTTGTGCTTAATAACCACATTTGTCATTGTTCTTGCGCTTTGCAACATAATTTGCCTTTGATCATATGCTTATGAATCTCATTTGCATTTGTTCTTGTGCTTAGGAACCTCATTCGCCCGTGTCCGTGCGCTTAACAACCTTAATTGTCGTTGTTCATATGCTTCTTAACCTCTTTTGCCCTTGTTCTTGTCCATAGCAACATCATTTACACTTCTTCTTGTGCTGAACAACCTCATTTGTCGTAGTTCTTGCGCTTCGCAAAATAATTTGCCAATGATCTTGTGCTTGGGAACCTCATTCGCTCTTGTTTTTGTGTTTAATAACCTCAATTGGCATTGTTCGTGTTCTGAACAAACTCTTTTGCCCTTGATCTTATACTTACGAACCTCATTTACATTTGTGGTTGTTCTTAGAAACCTTATATTCCCTATTTTGTGTGCTTAACAACCTCAATTGTCGTTGTTAATATGTTTCTTAACCTCTTTTGCCTTTGTTATTGTTCTTAGCAACATCATTTACACTTGTTCTCGTGCTTAACAATCCCATTTGTTATTGTTATGGCGCTTTCCAACATAATTTGCCCTTGATCTTGTGCTTAGGAACTTCATTAGCCCTAGATTGTGTGTTTAACAACCTCAATTTGTGTTGTTCGTGTGCTTAACAACCTCTTTTGCCCTTGATCTTGTGCTTATGAACCGCATTTCTATATGTTCATGTGCTTAGGAACCTCATTTTCCCTTGTTTGTGTGCTTAACATCAATTGACATTGTTCGTGTTCTTAACAACCACTTTTTCCCTTGATCTTGTGCTTATGAACCTTATTTGCATGTGTTCTTGTTCTTAGGAATCTCAATTGCCCTTTTTCGTGTGCTTAACAACCTTAATTGTCGTTGTTCATATGGTTTTTCACCTCTTTTGCCCTTGTTATTATGCTTTGCAACATTATTTACACTTGCCCTTGTGCTTAACAACCTCATTTGTCGTTGTTGTTGCGCGTTGCAACATAATTTGCCTTTGATCTTATGCTTATAAATCTCATTTTCATTTGTTCTTGTGCTTAGGAACCTCATATTCCCTTGTTTATGTGCTTAACAACCTCAATTGTCGTTGTTCATTTGCTTCATAACCTCTTTTGCCCTTCTTCTTTTGCTTAGCAACATCATTTACAGTTGTCCTTGTGCTTAACAACCTCATTTGTCAATGTTCTTGCGCTTTGCAACATATTTTGCCCTTGATTTTGTTCTCATAAACCTCATTTGCATTTGTTCTTGTGCTTATGAACCTCATTTTTCCTTGTTTGTGTGATTAACTACCTCAATTTGCGTTGTTTGTGTGCTTAACAACCTCTTTTGCCCTTGATCTTGTGCTTATGAACCTCATTTGCATTTGTTCTAGTGCTTAGGAACTTTACTTTTCCCTTGTTTATGTGCTTAACTACCTCAATTTGCATTGTTCGTGTGCTTAACAACCTCTTTTGCCCTTGATCTTGTGCTTATGAACCTCATTTGTATTTGTTCTAGTGCTTAGGAACCTTATTTTCCCTTGTTTGTGTGCATAACTACCTCAATTTGCGTTGTTCGTGTGCTTAACAACCTCTTTTGCCCTTGATCTTGTGCTTATGAACCTCATTTGCATTTGTTCTTGTGCTTAGGAACCTCATTTTCCTTTGTTTGTGTGCTTAACTACCTCAATTTGCGTTGTTCGTGTGCTTAACAACCTCTTTTGCCCTTGATCTTGTGCTTATGAACCTCATTTGTATTTGTTCTAGTGCTTAGGAACCTTATTTTCCCTTGTTTGTGTGCATAACTACCTCAATTTGCGTTGTTCGTGTGCTTAACAACCTCTTTTGCCCTTGATCTTGTGCTTATGAACCTCATTTGCATTTGTTCTTGTGCTTAGGAACCTCATTTTCCTTTGTTTGTGTGCTTAACTACCTCAATTTGCGTTGTTCGTGTGCTTAACAACCTCTTTTGCCCTTGATCTTGTGCTTATGAACCCCATTTGCATTTGTTCTTGTGCTTTGGAACCTTATTTTCCCTTGTTTATGTGCTTAACTACCTCAATTTGCATTGTTCGTGTGCTTAACAACCTCTTTTGCCCTTGATCTTGTGCTTATGAACCTCATTTGCATTTGTTCTTGTGCTTAGGAACCACATTTTGCCTTGTTTGTGTGTTTAACAACCTCAATTGGCGTTGTTTGTGTTCTTAACAACTTCTTTTGCCCATGATCTTGTGGTTAGGAACCTCAATTGACCTTGTTTGTGTGCTTAACAATCTCAGTTGTCGTTGTTCATATGCTTCTTAACTTTTTTTACCCTTGTTCTTGTGCTTAGCGACACCATTTACACTTGTCCTTGTGCTTAACAACCTCATTTGTCGTTGTTCTTGCGCTTTGCAACATAATTTGCCCTAGATCTTATGCTTATGAATCTCATTTGCATTTATTATTGTGCTTAGGAACCTCATTTTCTTTTTTTTGTGTGCTTAACAACCTCAATTGGCATTGTTCATGTCCTTAACAAGCTCTTTTGCCCTTGATCTTGTGCTTATGAACCTCATTTGCAATTATTTTTGTGCTTAGGAACCTCATTTGCCCGTGTTCATCCGTTTAACAACCCAATTATCGTTGTTCATTCGCTTCATAACCTCTTTTGCCGTTGTTCTTGTACTTAGCAACATCATTTACACTTGTTCTTGTGCTGTACAACCTCATTTGTCGTTGTTCTTGTGCTTCGCAGCATAATTTGCCCTTGATATTGTGCATAGGAACCTTATTTTCCCTTGCTTGTGAGCTTAGCAACCTCAATTAGCGTTGTTCGTGTGCTCAACATCTTTTGCCCTAGATCTTGTGCTTATCAACGTCATTTGCATTTTTTCTGGTGCTTAGGAACCTCATTTGCCCTTGTTCATGTTCTTAACAACCACAATTGTCGTTGTTCATATGCTTCTTAACCTCTTTTGCCCTTGTTCTTGTGCTTAGCAACATCATTTACACTTGTCCTTGTGCTTAACAACCTCATTTGTCGTTCGTCTTGCGCTTTGCAACATAATTTACACTTGATCATGAATCTCATTTGCATTTATTATTGTGATTAGGAACCTCATTTTTCATTATTTGTGTGCTTAGCGACCTCAATTAGAGTTGTTCGCGTGCTTAACAACCTCTTTTGCCCATGATCTTGTGCTTATGAACGTCATTCGCATTTGTTCTTGTGCTTATGAACCTCATTTGCCCGTGTTCATGTGCTTAACAACCTCAATTTGCGTTGTTCGTGTGCTTAACAACCTCTTTTGCCCTTGATCTTGTGCTTATGAACCTCATTTGTATTTGTTCTAGTGCTTAGGAACCTTATTTTCCCTTGTTTATGTGCATAACTACCTCAATTTGCATTGTTCGTGTGCTTAAGAACATCTTTTGCCCTTGATCTTGTGCTTATGAACCTCATTTGCATTTGTTCTTGTGCTTAGGAACCTCATTTTCCCTTGTTTGTGTGCTTAACTACCTCAATTTGCGTTGTTCGCGTTCTTAACAACCTCTTTTGCCCTTGATCTTGTGCTGATGAACCTCATTTGCATTTGTTCTTGTGCTTTGGAACCTTATTTTCCCTTGTTTGTGCTTAACTACCTCAATTTGCATTGTTCGTGTGCTTAACAACCTCTTTTGCCCTTGATCTTGTGCTTATGAACCTCATTTGCATTTGTTCTTGTGCTTAGGAACCACATTTTTCCTTGTTTGTGTGTTTAACAACCTCAATTGGCGTTGTTTGTGTTCTTAACAACTTCTTTTGCCCTTGATCTTATATGCTGAGGAACCTCAATTGACCTTGTTTGTGTGCTTAACAATCTCAATTGTCGTTGTTCATATGCTTCTTAACTTTTTTTGTCCTTGTTCTTGTGCTTAGCGACACCATTTACACTTGTCCTTGTGTTGAACAACCTCATTTGTCGTTGTTCTTGCTCTTTGCAACATAATTTGCCCTAGATCTTATGCTTATGAATCTCATTTGCATTTGTTATTGTGCTTAGGAACCTCATTTTCCTTTTTTTTGTGTGCTTAACAACCTCAATTGACATTGTTCATGTCCTTAACAAGCTCTTTTGCCCTTGATCTTGTGCTTATGAACCTCATTTGCCCGTGTTCGAGCGTTTAACAACCCCAATTGTCATTGTTCATTCACTTCATAACCTCTTTTGCCGTTGTTCTTGTACTTACAATATCATTTACAGTTCTTGTTGTGCTGAACAACCTCATTTGTCGTTGTTATTGCGCTTCGCAACATAATTTGCCCTTGATCTTGTGTATAGGAACCTTATTTTTCTTTGCTTGTGTGCCTAGCAACCTCAATTAGCGTTGTTCGTGTGCTCAATAACCTCTTTTGCCCTAGATCTTGTACTTATCAACGTCATTTGCATTTTTGTTCTTCTGCTTAGGAACCTCATTTGCCCTTATTCATGTGCGTAACAACCACAATTGTTGTTGTTCATATGCTTCTTAACCTCTTTTGCCCTTGTTCTGTGCTTAGCAACATCATTTACACTTGTCCGTCTGCTTAACAACCTCATTTGTCGTTGTTCTTGCGCTTTGCAACATAATCTACCCTTGATCTTATGCTTATGAATCTTATTTGCATTTGTTCTTGTGCTTAGGAACCTCATTTTTCTTTTTTTATGAGCTTAACAACCTCAGTTAGCGTTGTTCATGTGCTTAAGAACTTCTTTTGCCCTTGATCTTGTGCTTATGAACCTCATTTTCATTTGTTCTTGTGCTTAGAAACTTCATTTGCTCGTGTTCGTGAGCTTAACAACCTCAATTGTCGTTCTTCATTTGCTTGTTAACCTCTTTTGTCCTTGTTCGTGTGCTTAGCAACATCATTTCAACTTCTTCTTGTGCTGAACAACTTCATTTGTCGTTGTTCTTGTGATTCTCAACATAATTTGCCATTCATCTTGTGCTTAGGAACCTCATTTGCTCTTGTTTGTGTGTTTTGGAACCTCATTTTCCATTGTTTGTGTGCTTAACAACCTCAATTGGCATTATTCGCGTTCTTAACAACCTCTTTTGCCCATGATCTTGTGCTGATGAACCTCATTTGCAGTTGTTCTAGTGCTTAGGAACCTTATTTTCCCTTGTTTATGTGCTTAACTACCTCAATTTGCGTTGTTCGTGTGCTTAACAACCTCTTTTGCCCTTGATCTTGTGCTTATGAACCTCATTTGTATTTGTTCTAGTGCTTAGGAACCTTATTTTCCCTTGTTTATGTGCATAACTACCTCAATTTGCATTGTTCGTGTGCTTAAGAACATCTTTTGCCCTTGATCTTGTGCTTATGAACCTCATTTGCATTTGTTCTTGTGCTTAGGAACCTCATTTTCCCTTGTTTGTGTGCTTAACTACCTCAATTTGCGTTGTTCGTGTGCTTAACAACCTCTTTTGCCCTTGATCTTGTGCTTATGAACCCCATTTGCATTTGTTCTTGTGCTTTGGAACCTTATTTTCCCTTGTTTATGTGCTTAACTACCTCAATTTGCATTGTTCGTGTGCTTAACAACCTCTTTTGCCCTTGATCTTGTGCTTATGAACCTCATTTGCATTTGTTCTTGTGCTTAGGAACCACATTTTGCCTTGTTTGTGTGTTTAACAACCTCAATTGGCGTTGTTTGTGTTCTTAACAACTTCTTTTGCCCATGATCTTGTGGTTAGGAACCTCAATTGATCTTGTTTGTGTGCTTAACAATCTCAGTTGTCGTTGTTCATATGCTTGTTAACATTTTTTACCCTTGTTCTTGTGCTTAGCGACACCATTTACACTTGTCCTTGTGCTTAACAACCTCATTTGTCGTTGTTCTTGCGCTTTGCAACATAATTTGCCCTAGATCTTATGCTTATGAATCTCATTTGCATTTATTATTGTGATTAGGAACCTCATTTTTCATTATTTGTGTGCTTAGCAACCTCAATTAGCGTTGTTCGCGTGCTTAACAACCTCTTTTGCCCATGATCTTGTGCTTATGAACGTCATTCGCATTTGTTCTTGTGCTTATGAACCTCATTTGCCCGTGTTCATGTGCTTAACAACCTCAATTTGCGTTGTTCGTGTGCCTAACAACCTCTTTTGCCCTTGATCTTGTGCTTATGAACCTCATTTGTATTTGTTCTAGTGCTTAGGAACCTTATTTTCCCTTGTTTATGTGCATAACTACCTCAATTTGCATTGTTCGTGTGCTTAAGAACATCTTTTGCCCTTGATCTTGTGCTTATGAACCTCATTTGCATTTGTTCTTGTGCTTAGGAACCTCATTTTCCCTTGTTTGTGTGCTTAACTACCTCAATTTGCGTTGTTCGTGTGCTTAACAACCTCTTTTGCCCTTGATCTTGTGCTTATGAACCCCATTTGCATTTGTTCTTGTGCTTTGGAACCTTATTTTCCCTTGTTTATGTGCTTAACTACCTCAATTTGCATTGTTCGTGTGCTTAACAACCTCTTTTGCTCTTGATCTTGTGCTTATGAACCTCATTTGCATTTGTTCTTGTGCTTAGGAACCACATTTTGCCTTGTTTGTGTGTTTAACAACCTCAATTGGCGTTGTTTGTGTTCTTAACAACTTCTTTTGCCCATGATCTTGTGGTTAGGAACCTCAATTGATCTTGTTTGTGTGCTTAACAATCTCTGTTGTTGTTGTTCATATGCTTGTTAACTTTTTTTACCCTTGTTCTTGTGCTTAGCGACACCATTTACACTTGTCCTTGTGCTTAACAACCTCATTTGTCGTTGTTCTTGCGCTTTGCAACATAATTTGCCCTAGATCTTATGCTTATGAATCTCATTTGCATTTATTTTTGTGCTTAGGAACCTCATTTTCTTTTTTTTGTGTGCTTAACAACCTCAATTGGCATTGTTCATGTCCTTAACAAGCTCTTTTGCCCTTGATCTTGTGCTTATGAACCTCATTTGCAATTATTTTTGTGCTTAGGAACCTCATTTGCCCGTGTTCATGCGTTTAACAACCCAATTATCGTTGTTCATTCGCTTCATAACCTCTTTTGCCGTTGTTCTTGTACTTAGCAACATCATTTACACTTGTTCTTGTGCTTCGCAACATAATTTGCCCTTGATATTGTGCATAGGAACCTTATTTTCCCTTGCTTGTGTGCTTAGCAACCTCAATTAGCGTTGTTCGTGTGCTCAACATCTTTTGCCCTAGATCTTGTGCTTATCAACGTCATTTGCATTTTTTCTGGTGCTTAGGAACCTCATTTGCCTTTGTTCATGTGCTGAACAACT
The DNA here is from genome assembly GCA_024447775.1 of Carex cristatella. Classification (NCBI taxonomy): domain Eukaryota; kingdom Viridiplantae; phylum Streptophyta; class Magnoliopsida; order Poales; family Cyperaceae; genus Carex; species Carex cristatella. Next base: position 1,740,660 of record JAJHPF010000005.1, on the reverse strand, counting down.
TCATTTGTCGTTGTTCTTGTGATTCTCAACATAATTTGCCATTCATCTTGTGCTTAGGAACCTCATTTGCTCTTGTTTGTGTGTTTTGGAACCTCATTTTCCATTGTTTGTGTGCTTAACAACCTCAATTGGCATTATTCGCGTTCTTAACAACCTCTTTTGCCCTTGATCTTGTGCTGATGAACCTCATTTGAATTTGTTCTAGTGCTTAGGAACCTCATTATTCCTTTTTTTGTGCTTAAGAATTTCAATTCGCATTATTCGTGTTCTTCACAACCTCTTTTGCCCTTGATCTTGTACTTAGGAACGTCGTTTTCCCTTGTTCGTGTGCTCAACAACCTCAATTGTCGTTGTTCATGTGGTTCTTAACCACTTTTGTGTTTGTTCTTGTGGTTAGCAACATCATTTACGCTTGTCATTATGCTTAACAACCTCGTTGGTCGTTGTTCTTGCGCTTTGCATAATTTGCCCTTGATCTTGTGCTTATAAACCTCATTTGCATTTGTTCTTGTGCTTAGGTACCTCATTTTTCATTATTTGTGTGCCTAACAACCTCAATTAGCGTTGTTCGCGTGCTTAACAACCTCTTTTACCCATGATCTTGTGCATGTGAACGTCATTCACATTTGTTCTTGTGCTTAGGAACCTCATTTGCCCATGTTCATGTGCTTAACAACCTCATTTGATGTTGTTAATATGCTTCTTAAACTCTTTTGCCTTTGTTTTTGTGCTTAGCAAAATCATTTATACTTCTTCTTGTGTTTAATAACCTTATTTGTCGTTTATCTTGCGCTTCGCAAGATAATTTGTCGTTGATCTTTTTCTTATGAACCTTATTTGCAAGTGTTCTTCTGCTTAGGAATCTCATTTACCCTTGTTTGTGTGCTTAAGAACGTCAATTGGCGTTGTTCGTGTGCTTAACAACATCTTTTGCCCTTAATATTGTGCTTATGAATCTCATTTGTATTTGTTCTTGTGATTAGGAACCTCATTTGTCCTTGTTCGTGTGCTTAACAACCTCAATTGTCATTGTTCATATGCTTCTAAACCCCTTTTGACCTTGTTCTTGTGTTTAGCAACATGATTTACATTTGTTCTTGTGCTTAACAATCTCATTTGTCGTTGTTTTTGCGCTTTGCAACAAAATTTGCCATTGATCTTATGCTTACGAACCTCATTTGCATTTGTTGTTGTTCTTAGAATCCTCACTTTACAATGTTTGTGTGCTTAACAACCTCAATTGGCGTTGTTTGTGTTCTTAACAATCTCTTTTGCCCTTGATCTTGTGCTTATGAACCTCATCTGCATTTGTTCTTGTGCTTAGAAACCTCATTTGCCCTTTTTCGTGTGCTTCAAAACCTGAATTGTCATTGTTCATATGCTTCTTAAATCTTTTGCCTTTGTTCTTGTGCTTAGCAACATCATTTATACTTTTTCTTGTGCTTAATAACCTCACTTGTCGTTGTTCTTGCGCTTCGCAGGATAATTTGCCGTTGATCTTGTTCTTATGAATCTTATTTGCATGTGTTCTTGTGCTTAGGAACCTCATTTTCCCTTGTTTGTGTGCTTAAAAACGTCAATTTGCATTGTTCGTGTGCTTAGCGATACCATTTACACTTGTCCTTGTGCTTAACAACCTCATTTGTCGTTGTTCTTACTCTTTGCAACATAATTTGCCCTAGATCTTATGCTTATGAATCTCATTTGCATTTGTTCTTGTGCTTAGGTACCTCATTTCATTATTTGTGTGCTTAACAACCTCAATTTGCGTTGTTCGTGTGTTGAACAACCTCTTTTGCCCTTGATCTTTTGCTTATGAACCTCAATTGTATTTGTTGATGTGCTTAGGGACCTCATTTTCCCTTCTTTGTGTGCTTAACAACATCAATTGGCATTGTTCGTGTTCTTAACAACCTCTTTTTCCCTTGATCTTGTGCTTATGAAACTCATTTGCATGTGTTCTTGTGCTTACGAACCTCATTTTCCCTTGTTTGTGTGCTTAACAACCTCAATTGGCGTTGTTCCTGTGCTTAACAAACTCTTTTACCCTCAATATTGTGCTTATGAACCTCATTTGTATTTGTTCTTGTTTTTAGGAACCTCATTTGCCATTATTCGTGTGCTTAACAACCTCAATTGTCGTTGTTCATATGCTTCATAACCTCTTTTGCCCATCTTCTTGTGCTTAGCAACATCATTTACACTTGTCCTTATGCTTAGCAACCTCATTTGTCATTGTTCTTGCGCTTTGCAACATATTTTGCTCTTGATCTTGTTCTTATAAATCTCATTTGCATTTGTTGTTGTGCTTAGGAACCTTATTTTCCCTTGTTTGTATGCTTAACTACCTCAATTTGCGTTGTTCGTGTCGTTAACAACCTCTTTTGCCCTTGATCTTGTGCTTATGAACTTCATTTGCATTTGTTCTTGTGTTTAGGAACCACATTTTCCCTTATTTGTGTGTTTAACAACTTCAATTGGCGTTGTTCGTGTTCTTAACAACCTCTTTTGCCCTTGATCTTATGCTTAGGAACCTCATTTCTTGTGCTTAGGAACCTCATTTTCGTTTAATTGTGTGCTTAACAACCTCAATTGGTATTGTTCGTGTTCTTAACAACCTCTTGTTCCCTTGATCTTATGTTTATGAACCTCATTTGCATGTGTTCTTGTGCTTAGGAACCTCATTTTCTCTTGTTACTGTGCTTAAGAACCTCAATTGGCGTTGTTCGTGTACTTAACAACCTCTTTTACCCTCAATATTGTGGTTATCAATCTCATTTGTATTTGTTCTTGTGCTTAGGAACCTCATTTGCCCATGTTCGTGTGCTTAACAACCTCAATTGTCGTTGTTCATATGTTTCATAACCTCTTTTGCCCTTGTTATTGTACTTAGCAATATCATTTACACTTGTCTTTGTGTTTAACAACTTCATTTGTCATTCTTCTTGCGCGTTGCAACATAATTTGCCCTAGATTTAGTGCTTATAAACCTTATTTGCATTTGTTCTTGTGCTTAGGAACCTCATATTCCCTTGTTTGTGTGCTTAACAACTTCAATTGTCGTTGTTCACATGATTCATAACCACTTTTGTCTTTCTTGTGCTTAGCAACAACATTTAAACTAGTCCTTGTGCTTAACAACCTCAACTGTCGTTGTTCTTGCGCTTTGCAACATAATTTGCCCTTGTTCTTGTTCTTATAAACCTTATTTGCATTTGTTCTTTTTCCTAGGTATCTCATTTTCCCTTGTTTATGTGCTTAACAACCTCAATTTACGTTGTTTGTGTTCTTAACAACCTCTTTTGCCTTTAATCTTGTGCTTAGGAACCTCATTTGCCCTTGTTTGTGTGTTTAACAACTTTAATTTGCGTTGTTCGTGTGCTTAACAACCTTTTAAATTGCTTGTAGCAACATGTCCGAGATGCCACAATGGCGAGGCCTACTTCAGGCAGATGCAGATCCGGTCGGCCGACGAACCAATGACCACCTTTTACAAATGCTGCAACGACAACTGCCGCCACGATTGGCGAGAGGACTGACATCACATTTGCTTTGGTCATTTGGTGGCAATTATATCATATAATCTTGAGTTTTTTCTTTCTTTTATTTTTTTAGAATTAAATTTTCCATATATATGAACCAGTGTACAAGATACTACATTTTTGTTTATATTATGTGTGCTTTATTCAGCAGACATTGCTGTGTTTGCCTTGTCATTTAAGCTATCAGAAAAAAAAAATCTTCATCTATTCGCAAAGATACAGTAGCTCTAATAAAAATTATTTCTCATCTTGATACAATGAATATAATATAGCATATCTAAAAAAAAAATGATTTTCTCAACAAATTCAGAAAGATTGAATACTTTCCATTTTCATTGTCGAAAATATAGAGAAAGAGAAGAAATGAAATAGAGGAAACAAAGAAATAAGAAAATAATTTATTGCAAGAATCAGAGATAGCTTTAAGGAGAAATCAGGAAACAGATCACTAGAGGTTCATTTAATCTTAATTATGACAAACTATATAGCAATATGTATAATGAGCATATTTTTAAATCTGAAAATTCATCTTTCAATCTCAGTTATTGACAAATCAGAATAATTATGTGCATATATAATATAAAAATGGAGATAGTAGTGGAGACTTATAAATTATGCATTATCTTAGCCGTAATTTTCTTAGTATTATCTTAAGCATAATTTAAAGAAATAAATTAACACTACTATTGAGTAGTGTAGTATAGTGTAAGAGCTCTGAAAGACCTAATTCGTAAGACTTGGGAGTAGGTCTGATGCCTATCGGGCTTACTTTGATTCGATGGGTTCAAACACTGTTCAATTTGTTTTAAAATTCGTGCACAATACTTTAAATTTCGTGAGTGTCTATTTCGATTTTAATGCAAACAGATCTTAAGTTGAATTGGACCAACCTGAAACTCGTTGAACTTTAGTTGGACCGATCGGACCAACTCCGTTCTCAATTTGTAAAGGCTTACGGCCGGCCCAAGACTGAACATCTCCAGCCCAATTAAAATATCTTATATCGTTGTTGCTTTGCTATCCAATGGATCACTCACCGAAAACGGAAATAAATCTGTTGCGATTCTTTAGAATCGGTTTCGAAATTCGTGTATAAATGAATAGTTATTTGAAAAGGCAAGAATCGCAGCAGATTTATTTCCAACAAAAACGGGGCGGAGCCGACCCGACCGACTCAAAATCTGTTATGTTTTATATATAACGGGTTGACTCATTTCGTTTCTTTCTCCTCTCCAACTCTCTCACCTATCGTTCCCCGCTCGAACAACAAATCAAACCCTAATCTAATTCTCTCCCTAATGCCTAACACACCCAAAAACAAGATGCCTCGCATTCCGGTACTGCAGCCGTACGGAATCATTGGCTACGACCCTTACGCCTCCTCTGCCAATTCATCCGACCCCTATCCTGCCTTCGCCGCCGACAATGCCTTCTACTTGGACCCGAGTTTCCGCGACCTCGTCCGCATCACCGGCACCTCCTCCGCTGATGGCACGCGCGGCGCTTGCCGCAACTTCCTCAGCATCAAGGACGACTCTGACGATATCGATGACTCCACCCCTGCTACCCTCGATGACGCTCTCCGCAAGATGAAGGAGACTCTCCGCAAGACCAACGAGGTTGTCCGGAAGATCAAGGCGGAGTTCAAGTACTTCAAAGATGTGGACTCTGAGAGCGACAGCTCCAATTCTGATACCGATCCCGAGATTAAAGCCAAGATTGATAGGAGAAATATAGCCGAGAGAATACCTAAGAGTAAGGAGAAATGTACCAGCTCAAAAGTTGTTCTGTAGTTTCTTTAAAAAATGACTTGAAAGTAGGTCCGCTGCCTATCAGACCTACGTTGGTTTGATAGGTTCAATCACCATTCAATTAGCTTCAAGATTCGTGTACATTCCTTATATTTCGTGCAAATTTGCTTCAATTTTTATGCGCACAAATCTTAAAATAGATCGGACGGTCTTGAGCTGGTTGTACCAGAAAGTATGTCCAATGGCAGAAATTGTACAAAATAACGGGTAAAACAAGAGCCTGTGGAGCGAGTGCAGATGCAAACAGAGAGACAAACTGGAAATTAATTTTATTTTGTTAATTCTATTGTTACATGCAGGTAGCTCCAATTCTGATATCGGTCCCAAGATTGCCGAGATTGATAGGATCATGGCCGAGAGATTCGGCAAGAAATCTAAGAGTAATGAGAAATATACCAGCTCAAAAATTGTTCTATAGTTTCTTTATAAAATTCGTTACAAAACAACTATATTTTTAATAAAAAGATAATGTTGATAATTAATCTTAACCAATAAGATTGATAATATTTTATCAGCTCATGTATTGATTAATTTGACAGAAAGATGTATTTTTAAGAAATTGTACAAAATAATGGGTAAAATATATAAGAGCCTGTGGATCGAGTGCAGATGCAAACAGAGAGACAAATTGTAAATTAGTTTTATTTTTTTAATTATATTGTTACATGCAGGCAAAGTTCCTGTCCAAACAGAATCATTGTCTAGGGCATCACCAAACTGGAATCCATTGCATGAGGTATCTGAATTAGTCAAGATTTTGTATTAAGTTTTTTTTAAATTGCACGCAATTTTCCAGTGAACTGACAAATTGTTTTGTCTTTGATCTTTGATGTGCAGGAAAATGAAAATAATGATTTTCATACATATCATGAGAATGACGGAGTATGTTGGGCAAAGTTCATAATTTTTGCCTTTTAAGTTCAAGTTTCTTAATTTTTTTGTTAAAATAAATTACTTTATATCAGTAGTCATTTGGTCTTTTAATCTGGTTTAATTAAAATATTTGGGTTATTTTTCAAGCAGCTAAGAGGGCGTGATCCTGCTGATTCTGATAACACAAGTTCTGAGATTATTCAAGTTAAACAATCTGTTTCTTTTACCATAATGAATGTAAATTTGAAACAAAATTAAAACTTAAAATTTATATTAATTTTCTTGTACAAATAATGATGTAGGCACTGCAAGAAGTAGCTATAGAGAGCAAAGGTTTATCGGATGAAACAATTAATCGCCTCCTTCCGCTTGTCAAAATTGAAAGGCAGTTTCTCATCACGCTCAAAGAAGCCATCAGATAATTATGTTTGAATGGATATTGTTTCTTCCTTTTTTTCTCTTGCAGTCGGAAATTAGTGTTGAGTATACCAGTAACTTACAGTTGATGGTGCACACTTGCATATATACAGTAACGCATTCTTTTCACGAGGAATGCATTACTCGTTGGCTTAAGATGAATAAAGTAACGCATATATATATACCTCTTTTAATTTGAGATAACTTTTTTTTTTTGTAGAAGTTATTTTTAGGGATATAATTCATAAAAAGATTCTTCATTAAGCATAGCATATTAGCATGTTAAATCGTGGTTAATGATGTGTTTTATTATTTTGTAACAGGTTTGTTGCATGTGCAGATACGAAGTTGGAGAAAATTAATTAGATAAGGAATAACCAAAATATAACCCTAGGAGTGTTGATGAAAATTAGATAAGGAATAAAAAAAATATAACTCTAGGAGTGACACCGGATAATGGATGGATTTTATTTGGTTTAGTATTACTGTACGTTGATAGGCGTGTGTGTTCTGTGATCTTTGTTCAGATCAGAACACCTTTCAGTAGATGGGTAATAACATTTTTTAAATTTAAATTGAGCAATATCTAAATTATATATTTATGATGAGTATATACTTATACTTATATTTCTATTAAAATGAAATTTAAATCTGATTCCAGTAGCAGTGTTAATGCATCCAAATATGAACGGTCGTCTTCTAAAGAAGACATTTGAAAGAAAAAAAATATGATTCTGAATTAAAATTTCGAAAAATATAAAAAAAAAATTAGGTTAACAATGTATTGTGTGTTAATTATTTGATTTTTTTACCAATATTATCATATTTTCAGTTTTCCTGCGCATTGTTGGTGAAAGGTTCGACAGAATTGTAGTTTCTATTCGGAGTAAAGTTTGACAATTTATAAAAAAAATTCATAAATTGAATTTTTTTAACAAATTGGAAAAAAAATAATTCATTACAAATCGAAAAATTGGAAAAAAAAAAAAAAAAACCCATAAATCGTAAAAAAAAAAACAGTTACAAATAAATAAAAATCAATGGCTGTACAAAACTTAAGTCGGATATTGTTCCGATGTATTTTAAAATATATTTCATTATGAAATATAAAAATTAAGGAATGAATATATTAATAACATAAAAAAGTCTAAATTATATATTTATGTTCGTTAAATATACCTATTTTTATTATTATTGAATTATATTTTTCAGTGATAAAATTAATAAATGGAAATATTATTATAAGAAAATAGTGTAGATAAGAAAATAGAAATTTTTAAATCTGAATGAAGAAATATATATATAAATGGAAATATTTATAATAGGTGTATCTGTAAATTTCTAATAAAATGAAACATACTATAAAACAACACGATCATCATATTTTAAAAAAAACGTGTTTAATTAACAAAAAAATATAATATTTCCTTTATTGCTTGTGGTCCATCCATCACACATATACTACAACTAAAATTGTCCCAATGACAATGAAAGGTTTATATTATTTTTACAAATTTAGATATTTATACTATTTTTATTGTGGGATTAAATTACAGACTAATTAGTACAACCAAAATTGTCCCAAGGATAATGAAAGGTTTTATATTAATTTTAACATCAAAGGAAAAAATACTGTAACTTTTTTTCTTGATCTTATTTAAAATAAAGATTGGTATACCTGAATTGATCTTGAAAATAATGTTCCAACTTCCAATAACTAAGAACTAGGCCTGACTCGGGCCTAAAATTAGAAAACTCGGCCGTATCAGCACGGTTCAACAGAGTTTTGATGAAAAAAATCACTTGGACGTACGTGAAGCTTGAACGAATTCAACTCAAACAAGACCAATATTGTTCTAGCTAGTTCAGCCGATTTTCTAGGTCATTCTTCCATCTACGTCTTTCTTTCTTCTTAAATACGAGTTCTCAGTCACATATATGTTTAGGTTAAAAGTATTCTTTCATTTCCACAAACTAAGCCGACATGCAATTGTAATGACATTGAAGAATTCATTCAGATGAAGAAGAGATAAGGATAGATTTTAGCACATGAGGAGGCAATTGAGAGATAAGTAGAGATTAGCACAGGAGATGAAACTAAATAGAGAAAATAAGTGTTATGAAATGGGGATGATATTTCATAATTGTGACATTAATTGCAGTCTCTTTCATTTGTGATGATGCATAATATTTCATATATATTTGTTAATTATTATATTCATTAATTTATTTCAGCTTATATTACAATTATATATAATAATAATATTATAATTTATATTAAACAACACTTAACAACCATGTCTTGTGTATATTTAATTCAATCAATATCTATTTTTTATTTCAAATTTTGCATTTCTTATTCGAAGAAACTGAAAGATTCTCCTAGAGGCTATTATATTCTTACGGTGGTGTCCACATACCATCATGCAAATGTGAAGCAAGTTTTCTCGATAAAGTAGTCCAACTTATGAATAGATTCTTTAACCAATCCTGTAAAACTACTTCTCTATCACCTCCAACTAATACCTCACTCATCAGGTTTTCAATTAACGTAAACCAGAGTGCCTCGGCAACAAATACAATTATTCTAAAGTAGGCTATTGCATGAAGTGAATTGAAAAATGATGAATCTTGTAGCTCTGAGAGTATATAGACATCATATTCCAAATTCATAGTGCTGAAAGCCTTTTCAAATAATTCGCATTACGCTATCGAAACCAACTCCGTATAACTAGGATTAAAACTTAGTTCCCTAAAACCTTTGAAACATTCAAATAAGTTTTTAAAAGGGCCTAAAACCTTTGAAACATTCAAATAAGTTTTGAAAAGGGCCAAATAAAGAGACACTGTTGGATTCTATAAATGCCACTAAATGCCACTAGATCTATACCAATTAATTTGAGCATGTTTTCTTGTAAATAAATTAGTTAGAGTTAGTTTTCTCCAGTATCTTAGTAAATTAATATTTTAAATAATATATAATATTGCTAGAACTTGATCTATTAAATAAAATTTATATAGATAATTGTGCGCAACAAATAACATATTTATACAATATATTATATGTTTATTGAAATTTTAAAAGGTTTCTTTCTGTTAACAATACGATACATGAGCAAAATATGTTGTTGCTACAAATCATTCAAATGCAAACTATATAAAGTTTGATTCACGATAAATTTGTGAGAGGTCATTCATTATGTATGATGGATTAGAATTGTTTTTGAACAAATGATCTCATGAAATAAACATGACAGAATTTGTGCAATTTAGAGTTGGCTTTATAATCGGCATGTTACCATTCTTCTAAAAATGAATAAAACAAACTATTCTTACATTGCTTGAAGGATAGAAACTTTTAATGAAATACGTATTAGATGAACTAATGAATGCATATATTATTGGACAAGTGAATTGGACACCTAAGACATATATATCACCAATTTAGTTCATGCAATTTGTTCAAATACATCAACAAGAAAAATTTAATCAGGCACACCAATACAGTGTCAAAACTACATTTTATTTGTGCTAGAGTGAATTTTATTTTTATGTTATATTGAATCAATATCCGTAATTTATTTTTGGAACAGTTTGAATTATTAATCTATAGGAAAAATCTTAATGTGTTAAGATAAGATAACAAAATTTCTGTTATTGAATATTATTTAAAGCGGATTTGTTGTTAAATTATTAAGTTTAATATTAATTAAATTAACTGCATTTTTTTATTTGTAGCATTTTTCGAAAAAATTAAAATCCAACAGTAGTAGCATGTATTTTTCAAAACCATTTGGACGTAATAATTCATGAACAACATATCCGTTAAAAAAGAGGTGAATTAACATTGATTGATCAGTACCACCTACAATAAGAATATTAATATTGATTCAATATATCCGCATTTTATTTTTTGGCATGAAGAAATTCAAACTAAATATCTAGAAACTTAAACGTCATAAAAAAAATGTTCCTTTGAATTGTGTAATAAATCTACCTACAAATTATATATATATTTTTTTATGATTTGAGTAATAGATCACATGAATATTGGGGCATCCTCCTTTGAATTGGGGACCAAGTTCAAACGAGTACATGTTCGTCTGGAGTTGTGTGAATGAATTGAAGGTTTGGGTCAACCGTTCGGACTTTGAAAACTGAGATAAAAAATATGGAGCATATTAGAGCACAAAATAAGAGTTCTCAGTAACATATATGTTTAGGTTACCAGCTCAAAGTTGTTCTGTAGTTTCTTTATAAAATGACTTGAGAGTAGGTCGTCCGATGTCCATGGGACCTACTTCGGTTCGACAGGTTCAATCACCGTTCAATCTGCTTTAATATTCGTGTACATTGCTTTAATTTTCATGTGAATTTGCTTCAATTAATTTCCGTGCACACAAATCTCAAGATAGATCGGCCGGTTGTGAGCTCGTTGTACCTAAAAGTAGGTCCAATGGGCATCGGACCCACTCCGTTCTCGATAATATTTTATCAGCTCAAGTATTGAATTTGACAGAAAGATATATTCTTAAGAAATTGTACAAAATAATGGGTAAAATAAGAGCCTGTGGAGCGAGTGCAGATGCAAACAGAGAGACAAACTGGAAATTAATTTTATTTTGTTAATTCTATTGTTACATGCAGATGCAAACAGTTGGGAAGGTGATATTTTTCGTTCAGAGGATGCACTTCCCAATCGCAGCAGAGGTTTGACTTCTTCTTTTTATATTTGCTGTGCTGGAATCTCCTTCTTTTGTAACTCCACCTGCGGAAGCTACAGGGAGGAAAAATTGGAGCAAATTAGAAAATTGCGCAGGTTATGCATTTGTACAGTCAAATTCAAATACAAATTCCAATACAAAATGACCTATTCAATTCTATTGATGTCGAGGATCTCAATCCCTACTCCAAATTCAAATACAAATAGAATTTACAAGTCAAATTCAAATACAAATGGAATTTACCTTGAGCTATTCAAATTCAAATAACAATCGGAAATTAGAAGGCGGCAGGCGGAGGCGTTGCGTCAGTCCTCTTTTCTCACGTAGGTACTTTTTTTCGCGCAGTTGCTGATTTGGAATAGCTGCTGCTTTGGACTGCTTAAACATATGGGCTGCTGCTCTGAATTAAAAATTTGAGTTATGGGCTGCATATAAAAGCTGGGTCCAAAAAAAAAATTTCAGGAGTAAACACTAATAATTTGAGTTAATAGAGAAGGAAATACGTAACACGCCGTAACGTGATCAACTTTTTTATTTCACGTGACGTGACTAAAATGGTGAAGGATGGTCACGTCACGCGTAGTCACGCCGTGACTATACGTGACGTGACGTGTCGTGACGTAAATTAGTCATGTCAATTTTTTTTATATTTTAATTTAAATTGTTGAAAATTTAGAAAAAAAAAATATAAAAAATTCTAAAATAAGTAAATAATGTTGTAGATATTATTTTTTAGAAAATATTGCATCTAACATTACTTTAAAAATTCAAATTACAAACATATATTAGACTAAACTAAAGAAAATAAAAATCAATACTACATGAGTACCAATATTACTGAACTTACACAAAAATAAAAATTTGAATGCTCTATACATATAAAAAAAAAAGTTAGATACTCTATGTTTCATACCGTGATGTGACGTGACGTAACGTGACTGGTTCGCGTGACGTATATTTTCACTGGAATGTGGTCACGTCACGCGAATGATCACGTCACGCGTTACACGAGTCACGTCACATAATTGACACACGTTCCATGACGTGACGTGACTAATCACGCTGTGACAAATTTCCATATACACAAGCCTCGCATATGAGGTTGGATTTACTCGATCCATCGAGCTCATATATAATATAATATAATGAAAAACAATTTAATTTCTCAATAATTAAATGGACAAGGGGGTTTTATATATCATTGTTATACAAAAAAAAGATTGAAACAGATTTGATAAACCGACAAACATCAAACTCTCCGCAACATCTGCCAGCGTGATCTTCACCTCCTCCAACAAACTCCTCATCATCTCCTCCATTGCTTTATTACCCCTCAAAAACTTTGAAATTACGTATTTCCCCCTCAAAAATTTAATAATATGATATTTACTTCTAAATTTAAAAAACTTCAAAATATATTCAATTTATTAACTTTTTTATTAAAACTAATTTTAAATTTATAAATATCATTTTCACCCTTTATTAAAAAAAACACACACAACTTGTTTAAAAGAAATATTTAATCTTCTAGTTGGTTGGTTTTAAAAGCAAATGGTTCATAAGTAATATAAACCCAAACATATGTCTGATACCATTGTGTATTTGTCATAAGTAGATAAATGAACCATTTAACCTCAGAAATTGGTCAGTTAGAAGACAAAATATTTTTCTTACACATACTACACATTTTTAATTTTTTTTATAAAGGATAAAATAGGTACTTTAAAATGAGTTTTAATAGTAAAAATTAATAAATTGGGTCAATTTGTGAGTTTTCAAAATGTATAAGGGTAAATATAATATTGTAAAAATTTAGATGGAAAATACCCAATTTCGAGATTTTTTAGGGGCATACATTAAATACCCCCCTAAAAATTATTCTATTGACTTCCTGTAACATTCTTAAGTTTACATTCACCTACTCTCCAAATTAAAGTGGAAAGGAGGAATACAAAACCAACTAAGAAAAAAATATAAAATATAATAATCAATTCCTTCCCGTTCCTTTCCGATCCCTCCTGTTGTTACCTACCAATTTTTTTATGGGAACCGAATTCTCTGTTCTCCAGGGGACAGGATTTTCCTGCCCATGAGTCGCTGACATGTGGACCCGCAGCAAAACTAAAATTAATATTTAAATATTTAAACCCGCCTGGACCCACGTGTCAGTCGCACTGGGGGCAGGAAAATCCTTCCCCCCAAGAGGCAAGTGATCTCCTTCCTTTTTTATGGGCAGTAGTCAGTGCAATGTTTCAGTAGTAATGATAGATTAGAACTAGGGTGTTCTTAAGTTCACCAAGTCCCTTTGTGAACTCAAGTTTAAAATCCATCATATCGTCTTCAAGCAACGAATCCGAACCGTTGTAATCCGTCTACTTTATGAGTGATGCATCTACATGTGAAAATTTTAAATTTAGGAATTAATTTTGCATAGAGTCAAGTAGTCATAAAAAAATGAATGTATTAAAATTAATTTATAAACCTTCTAATTTTGACTGCTTTATTTTATACTAAATTAATTCGAAAGTTTAAAATTTTCACATGTAGACACATCACTCATAGAGTAGACGGGTTTTAACGGTTCAGATTCGTCGTTTGAAGCCGATTCGATAGATTTTAGACTTGAGTTCACCAAGGGGTTTGCTGAGCTTAAGAACACTCTAGTTCTACTCGTAATGATATATGAAACATCTGATATTTTGAGTAAAACTCGGGTGTTCTTAAGTTCACCAGTTAGTTCCTTTGTGAACTCAACTCTAAAATCTATTGGATTGGTTTCAAATGATGAATCAAAACAATTGAAATTCATCTATATTACGAGTGATGCGTTTACATGTAAAAATTTTAAACTTTCGAATTAATTTAGTATAAAGTCAAGAATACCCATCCCCAGTAATCAACTCTCGAATCTTTTTCAAGGCTAATAAATTTTGAAGAACAACATTAACATAACATGTTGATATGAGGTTGACAAGGCCTTTAACATATTGAAATAGAAATTATCTTCATTTTTTAAATTGTCAGGTGTTTTACATCCAGACCTAGAATCAAGAGTTCTCTAAATCATTTTCCTCTTCTTTGGAATTGTCCATTTGAAGCGTCATATTCACATATTATGAAGAAACAAGTTCTAATAATCACAATTTATATCCAAAATCCATTTTTAGAATAATTTGACGAAATTGGCAAAGATATGCAAGTGACTTCAAAAATTACCTCCTCAGCATCAAATATATTTGTGTAATTTGGTACCAAAACCAATATATCAGCTATATCCCTCTATCGCTTTTTTCAGCATCTTTCAATTGCTTAACTTAATACATAATTATCCTTTTTTCTGGAGATGGTTTTATATATGATAAGACTGACAACCACTCCAATATTTTTTCAAGTGTTATGAAGTTGAGAGAGCCATGTGGTGGTGTCCACACACCATCATGCAAATATGAACAAAGTTTTTTCGATAAAGTATTCCAACTTCTGAATAGATTTTTTGAACAATTCTTTAAAACTACTTCTCTACCACCTCCAACTAATACCTCACTCATCAGGTTTTTAATTACCGTAAATCGGAGTACCTCGGCAACAAATACAATTATTCTAAAGTAGACTATTGCATGAAATGAATTGAAAATGATGAATCTTGTAGCTCCGATAGTATATAGACATCACATTCCAAATTCATTATGCTGAAAGCTTTTTCAAATAATTCGCATTTGGCTCTCGAACCCAACTCTTGATAGCTAGGATTAAAACTTAGTTTCTTAAAATTTCTGAAACTTTCAAATAAGTCTTTAAAAGGGTCAAATACAGAGACACTGTTGGATTCTATAAATGCCACTAGATAGACTTTATCCAATGTACCAATCAATTTGAGCATATTTTTCTTTGTCCATATTCTCACTCCAAACAATCCAATAGTTTTGTCTGGCCTGATATGTAAAACTTTATTTTCATGTATGAACCGTACAGCCAGCAAATAGTGTCAATTTTTTTCAAAACAAGCACTAAACAAATTAGGATAATTAAAAGGGATGTTAATATTAAAGTTGCAATGAACAACTGTTCTGTCTTGGCATTTAGCACACACATGATCAGTTTGTAAAATAAATGTACAATAGAAGTAAAAATATTAAATCTTATTCATATAATATCCAAACCAAAATTTTATCACATGATACAGACAAGCATGTATGAGTGAGCAAAGTATGAAAATTTATTTTGGGAAAGATTATAAAAACTAATATATGGCCCTAGTGTTATGGCATGGAATTTGTCTACCTTGGAGGATGGTGGGTTGGGTATTAGGAATATAAATATCTTTAATGAAAACTTGATCATGAAACTAGTCTGGTAATTTTTTGTTCAGTCTCAAGTTACATAATTTAAAACATTAACCACAAATCGAAAACAAGAATTCGAATACAAATTAAAAGATAGAAACAATTGACCACAAATCGTAAAAATAAAAAATACAAACCACAAATTAAAAAAAATATATGAATATATAAAATCAATGCATATACAAAAGCAAAGTGAACATGTTATATTTCATTATTCTCAAGTTTCAAATTTTTTTAAACTGAACTCAAATTGAAAAAAGAAAATCAATTAAAAATTGAAAAATATTAATTAGAAATAAAAAAATATAAATAATCGACCAAATCAAAATAAAAATATCAACTATAAATCGAAAATATCGAGCAGTAAAGCTATTTATGACTCATTTTTTTTATTAATATGTATTGTGTGTCAACTTCATTATTAAAAAAAACATGAAAAAAAATTGAATTAGAGAACATGATGATTGTTTTTGCTCTTTATTGACTATGAAAGAAATCGATTTTGTGAAACTTGCGAGCATGTTGTGAATCTGTTTTAAAATAAGATATATGTTTATTTTTTTATACGATTTTGATTATGTGTTTCAACATAAAATTATTATTTTTGGTCTGGGTTCATCTCTGTAGATAATACATTTTATTTAAGTACGAGTCTGTATTTGAGAATGTAAAGTCACTCCGAATAAAGATTAACATGGCTAGAATATTACCTCAGAATAAAGATTGTGATTATTCTTGTTATCATTTTTCAAAGTTTTTCAGTATATGTTCCTTGGTCGTAACTCTAAATTGTTAATTCAGTTTACAACATAGAAAATAATTAGTATTATACTTTGAGATCGTAGTAGGTTTAAAGTCTAGCATCTCCTTAAATTAAATAAAATCATTTTTCTTGTGATGGAGATGGTCTTCTCCTTGGTATAATTGCACAGTGCAAAATTAGTACGTCCGAAAGTACAAACTCTTCGGTTATCACTTCCTCCGCATCTTTCTTACACAAACTACACATTACAGTTATGGTGTTTTTCTGTATAACTTCTCCAAACACGTCCCCAGAGACTCTGAAACACCATCCACCGATTGAACTATAGGTATTGTTATTACAATTTGAAAATTAATTCTTGCAATCGGTTGTTCACAAGCTTTGCACTTGCCATAATAGAAGTTTGTAAACCCAAACATTTTATTTATCACATCATTCATTGTTTCTTCTCCATATTTAGTAAGAAGTTTTACTAAAAGTTCATGACAATCTTGTTGCTCACAATAAAATTGTGTCAATTTCAAGAGGTTTTTAAGGAGACCTGTTAGGGTTAAATGGTTAATAGGATTCTCTACCTTCAAGACTTCAATAAATATATGTTTTAGAGCATACATCACAGATGTTGTTGTGCAAGGATACCCATCCCCAGTAATCAACTCTCGATTTTTTTTCAAGGCTAATAAATTTTGAAGGACAACATTAACATAACATGTTGATATGAGGTTGACAAGGCCTTTAACATAACGAAAATAGAAAATATTTTCATTTTTGAAATTGTCAGGTATTTGACATCCAGACCTAGAATCAGAGTTCTCTAAATCATCTTCCTCTTCTTTGGAATTGTCCACTGAAGCGTCATATTCACAGATTATGAAGAAACAAGTTCTAGTAATTACAATATATATATCCAAAATTTATTTTTAGAATAATTTGACGAAATTGGCAAAGATATACAAGTGAGTTCAAAAATTACCTCCTCAGTATTAAACATGTTTGTGTAATTTGGTACCTAGGCCAATATATCAGCTATATCCCTCTATCGCTTTTTTCACTATTTTTCAATTGCTTAACTTCATACATAATTACAGTTTCTTCTGGAGATTGTTTTATATATGATAAGACTGACAACCACTCCAATATTTTTTCAGGTGTTATGAAGTTGAGGGGCCCTTGTGGTGGTGTCCACACACCATTATTCAAATGTGAAGTAAGTTTTTCGATAAAGTAGTCCAAGTTTTGTATATATTTTTTTTACCAATCCTCTAAAACTACTTCTCTATCACCTCAAACTAATACCTCACTAATCAGGTTTTCAATTACTGTAAATCGGAGTGCCTCGGCAACAAATATAATTATTCTAAAGTAGGCTATTGTATGAAGTTAATTGAACAATAATAAATCTTGTAGCTCTTGAGAGTATATAGACATCACATTCCAAATTCATAGTGCTGAAAGTTTTTTTTCAAATAATTCACATTTGGCTTTCGAACCAAACTCCGGATAGCTAGGATTAAAACTTAGTTTCCTAAAACCTTCAAAACCTTCAAATAAGTCTTCAAATAAGTCTTTAAAAGAGTCAAATACTGAGGCATTGTTGGATCCAAACTAGGATGATTTTTTCCATGTATGTACCGTGCTGCCGGCAAATAGTGACAATTTTTTTCAAGACAAGCAATAAATAAACTAGGATGATTAAAAGGGATGTCAATATTAAAGTTGCAATGAACAACTGTTATGTATTGGCATTTAGCACGCACATGATAAGTCTGTAAAATAAATGTACAATAGAAGTAAAAATATTATATCTTATACATATAATATACAAACCAAAACTTTATCAGATGATACAGACATTCATGAATGAGTGAGCAAAGTATGAAAATTCCTTTTGGAAAAGATGATAAAAACCAATATATGGCTCTAGTGTAATGGCATAGAATTTGTCTACCTTAGAGAATGATGGGTTATGTATTAGGGATATAAAGATCTTTAACGATGTCTTGATTAATATATTTTTTTTTTCAAATTTGCATTTCTTATTCGACAAAACCTCAAGGACTCTTCTGCTGGCTATTATATTCTTGCTATTATTGGCGAAAGATTTAGCTGAAATTCTATTTTTGTTCTGTCTAATGTTTCACAATTTTAAAAATTAACCACAAATCATAAAAATAAAAAAATAATATGAATATATAAAAACAATGCATGTACACAAGGCAAAGGAAAAATGTAGTTCATCATTATTCTAAAGTTTCAAATTTTTTGAAACCGAACTCAAACTGAAAAAAGAAAATTAATTAAAAATAAAAAATATAAAAAAATCAACCACAAATCGAAAAATGTAAAAAATCAACCACAAATCGAAAATATCGACCAGTAAAGCTATTTATGACTCATTTTTTATTAATATGTATCGTGTGTCAACTTTATTATTAAAAAGTTTAAAAAAAAAACTTAAGAAAGTTAAATTAAATGTTGATGATTGTTTTTATTTTTTATTGATTGTGAAAGATATCAATTTTGTAAAACCTTGCGAGCATGTGTTGAAACCGTTTTAAAATAAGATCTCTGGGCCAATGTTTTTTTTTTTTTTTTTTGTTTTTTTTATGATTTTTATTATGTGTTTCAACATAACATAATTATTTTATATCTGAGTTTGTTTTTGTAGATTATGCATTTTATTAAGTACAAGTTCAAATTTGAGCATTAAAAGTCAAAGATTAACATGGCTAGGAATTGATGGATATACCTTAGTGTCGGGTGGTGAAAGTCGATCGTCTTCTTGTTGTTGTTAACTTAGGAGTGTGACTATTTTTTGTGATTACTTTTCAAAGTTCTGTAGTATATGTTTCTTACTCGCAACTCCTTGTGAAAAGAATATCGCTCGATTGAAATTTTCAAATGTTGTCATGTAGTGTTTGTTGTTGAGTCAATAAATGATTATTTTGTATTTAATTAAGTCAAGCAATTAAAGAAACTCGGGCCAGGGGGTTTGAGATGCACTCCAATCTTTGTAGTGGTTATTTTTTTGAGAAATTTCCAAATGTCAACTTTTTTTTGAGAAAAGAATATTGCTCGATTGAAATCTTCAAATGTTGTCATCATATATATCTAGGTTTTTAAAAAAAGGACATTTAATCTTTTTTAAGGTATGTCTAGAATAATGTATAATGTATGTAAGATACATATATAACACGATTAAAAACAATTATTTTATAATATAAACATGCATGTTAAGAATAATAGTTTTAATTAAACTAATAAATATTAATATTTTTAAATATTTTCTTACCGCCTAAAGCAAGGAATTTTTTTGTCATTATCCTTTTTAACATGTCAACTCTCTCAAACTTACATGTCTATTATCCAATACATGTCTCTCTCAATCAATCTAGGCACCATACCACACTCTTGTACAAGAGAATTGTAAATTTATAAGCAACAAAAAGGTATTCTCTCTTCTCAAGTTATAACGGGTCCCAGGTACTACCCGTTCAGACTTTGTAAATCTTCATTGCATAGATATCGATATATCATATATCTAATTCAAATAGTGTTGACTACTCTCTGCAATTAAAAGTCCGTAGGTTCAAATTTTATTATTCATGCTAGAATAATTTAAATAGTTGTAATTATTATCTCGTACTAGAAAATAAAATTTAATAATTTATGAATAATTTCAAATTGGGCCGTGGCCCAATAGACTTCGGCCCAATTTTTGTCAGGGATTTGGGTTGTTTGAAAATGTTCATTCTAAATTTACCAAATTATACAAGATTAATTTTCCGAAATTAACACTTGGAATATTCAAATAAAAATAAAAAAAAAATCAAAAGAACCTTTTTTCATAATCAAGATGAGTATATTTCTAGATTTGTATTAATTAAAAAAAAATATCCAGAATCATAGCTAGGCACGCAAAGTACTTAATTATTAGATCATGAGTTACATGTCAATTTATTCTTTACATTTGTTTTTGAATTGTCAGGTCAAATGGGGACCAAGCATCTATTTTCTTTTGACCTGAATACATACTACAAGTTCAACCTGATTAGTGTAGAGAAAGCGGCGAGGAAAGCAACGAACTACTTTGAAACATAAATCATGCATGACTCAAGTTATTTTTAATTCGTTTGGAATTTGTGACTAACTAAGTCATAGCTTACGTTCTTGTTTATTTTTTTATTTTTGGGCCATCCTGAATCAAGTAATATACAAACCAAAAAGCAACCATACAACATGCACCTGAATCAAATTAGGCATGCGTGAATCATTCATTCATTTGCGCAATTTATTACAACCTATATAATATACTTCATGCTAGCAAAAATATAATGATTAGAATTAAATTTAAAGAAGAGGGTCCAATACGGGATGAAATTTTATAATTTTTGGAATTTTTTTACTATTTTTTTAGATAGATAAAAAATTACTGCTTTTGAACGGTTCAAAAACAGTGATTTTGTACCTATACTAAAAAAAAAATTGCAAAAATTATAAAATTTCATCTCCAAGCATATTTTAGTATGAATATCATGTTGAACGGTTCGGATCGATAGTTTGAACTTTGAAAATGAAGCTATACAATATAAGGTATAACAAGGTATGAAAAACATGACGTATTTGAACCTTCTCAAATTTAAATTAGTTTAAATCTAATTGAACATAACATTACATAATTACATAATGAAAAACAATCAACATTATAATTAAAAATCTAAAAGTATGCGCATCTAATTTAGAAATAAATTGACAACCTAATTAAAATTAAAAGGTAGCAGTACATATATGCATAACTTCAAAATAAATTGACAAACAACATGAATATAGATTCATATATAGAGATCAACCAAACAGGAAAAAAAAATCAAGGTTTTGAATTAAACGATTTTTTTAACATGAAATAAGAATCAAAGTTCAAACTCACTTAATTATAATGAAAACAATGAATTTCAAACCCACAAACTCATGCATATAAGATAATGCTTTAATTAACCATGCATTAGGCTAAGCATATTCTCACTTTAAAGATAAATAATGAATAAATTTACTAGTACCTATATTACTCGAATAATCAAATTAATAAGAACTACTAATGTGTAAGGCATTCACTATTATTAAGTACACACTCCTAATTAAGTTCTTAATATTATATAGAATAATATTATAACAAAAAGAATAAGTATTGCACTTAGGGGTGAAAACAGTATGGATAATATCCAATCCGTATTTGATCCGTATTCAAAAACTTAAATGTGGATATCCGATATCCGAATATCCGTGTGGATAAGGATGCTGATATGGTTTTATGTTTCAATTATATGTATCCAAATAGTAGATATATACCATATATTTTAATATATATTATGAAAATTTTATGTTATTCACCATTATAATTAGATAAATATTATGAACTTTAATTTTTTTTAATATTTTCATATTATTTTAATAAATATCTGATATGATCCGGACTCGTATCCGTATCCGTCTGATATTCGCTCCGTATCCGTATCCGGAAAATGAAACAAGAGATATGAATATGATTTTACCACTATCCGCCCTGTTTTCACCCCTAATTACACTTATTACCTACTTTGAATTTATTCTTTCCGATATTGTTTTTTTTTTTTTAAATTGACTGATGCAGCCAAGGAATGGATAAACTGTCAACATTTTCTTTTCCAATATTGAACTTAATAAAAAGTAGCATGTCAACAGCATTCTTTTTAAATTTGGATAAACTGTCTCAAATATGTTTTATAAATAAATTCAGATTTGAGACAGTTTATCCAAATTTAATCTATATGATAAATATTATTATTTTCAAGTAGAACTAGGGTATTTTTAAGTTCATCAAGTCTATTTGTGAATTCAACTTTAAAATATATTGGATTAGTTTCAAATTATGGATCTAAATTGTTGAAACACATCTACGAGTAATGTGTCTACATTCGAAAATTTTGAATTTTGGGAATTAATTTAGTATAAAGTCAAGAGGTCAAAATTAGAAGGTTTATAAATTATTTTTAATGCATTCATTTTTCGAACGTTTTATTTACCACTTGACTCTATACAAAAATAACTTGAAAAGTTAAATTTTTAATATGTAGACACATCACTCATTGGGTACGTAGATGGGTTCCAACAGTTCGAATTCGTCTTTTAAAACCAATCCAGTATATTTTAGAGTTTGAGTTCACAAAGGTGCTTGATGAATACTTAAGAACATCCTGGTTCTAGTCTATTATTTTCATAATAAATTGTGTTGGTGGATTATGATGGATTATGAGTATATTAAAAGGTTGGCCCCATTATAATTCTTTTTAAGACCCCATGTTTTTAATGTTAAACATACTATTCAATAATTTGATCTTTAGAATAAGTAAATTGAGATCTATAATTATATTTATACATCTTATTATATAATGTGTTAACATTAATATAACATCACATGTTAATTTTCATTTAATGAAACAAAGAAACGTTGGACATTTTTTTGCATATTCATTTAATGGGATATATAGCTTTATAAATAAAAATTTCGGTCCAAATTAAATCATCACAGTATACAATAGGAGAAAGTACGTACATCAAACGACAACTTGAGAGCAATATCTACAATATTTTGGGAACTACATATTTTAAATTTGTAAACTCTATTTAATTTTATTTATTTAGTGACTTATATATATAAGCTTAAATATTTATACTTTTTTTTTTCTAACAATCAGTACTGTGATATAAACTTTAAAAAGCAAAAAATATTCGGCAAAAATAAGTAACAAAAGATGACATGTTACCACCAACTCATTGGTGGATATATAATTGGTTGATGTACGTTCATGTTCTTTTCTTGTATATATATATGATTTGCTTATATATATTTGCTGATGTCTATGAGGAGCATGCATGTATGGTGCCGCATATTTCAACATTCAAGGGAACAAGATATATATAGTATGAAAAATGTGTCATGCATCATGCTGTCAGTCATACAATCATAAACTCATAATTAACACTTCAAAATCATAGGTCAAAATTTTGAAAAAATTTAGATTCTTATCCTCCACTTTAATATTCTTATTCATAATATTTGCACAAACATTTCACTAATTAACACTTGAAGATATAAAAAGCATCTTTGAGGAATCATTTGAATGATTTACAAGCACAGAACTCTTGTTTATTTTATTTTTATTTTTTGGCTAAATTAATTGGAATATGCGCTCAATTAATCTCTCTATTGCATGACAGATTTTTGTAGTGTTAAGAAGAGTTAAATTTTAAATTAGATGATTGGCCTAGTTAGCCAATGTTTCATTAATTCCCCTCACAATGAAGAGAGTGATGACTAATTTGTAGTTGTAGAGCATATTGTGGCATTTAAGAGCAAGTTGTATACTATAAACCATATAGGTATCAAAGGCAGAGGCACATAGAGCATATGGGGTCAGTTAACCATCATATATATTTTTTTAAAATAATTATTACCATATTATTTTGTACATATATTTTATTATGAAAATCGTGTTGAGCAGTTCGAATTAACTGTTTGGATTTTAAAAACAGAAATAAAAAAATATAGAGTATATTGAAGTACAAAATCATAATGCATTAATTTGAATTCTCTTAACGTCCGTGACCTCTTATCAGATCACATATCAAGCAACATGTCATACCATGTCATGCCAAATAGATATGCATGCATGACATTGTATACATATGCCATGATGTGTCAAAATTTCAATTCCTATACTTTTTATTCAGATCTAATCTGAAATTCTCCAATAAAATCTGTACAATTGACTGGGAGACCATTAATTCTTCAGATGTTAAATATGTAATTTTAGTCAATGAAATGAAATTTAATGTTAGAAATGAACTATTAAAAGGTAGGTAAACTTCAACTTTAACAGTTGAAACAGAGAATTAATTAGTCAAGGAAATCAACACAAAAAGAAATAAAATAAAATATGTGGCTGCTTTGATCTTGCGGAAAATCTGGTTTGTCAGTTTGAATTCTTAGTTAGAAGATGCTTAGATTATTCTTTTGACAAATTTCTTAATTTGATTTTTAATTAGGATCTTCTCACGGAATTTATATATATATATATATATATATATATATATATATAGAGGTTGGCTAATATCAAATCAGTTGTTCCTGAGGTCCCGTGCAACCAAATCGTTTTTCAATTTTCGAAGTCCAAATCGTCGATCCAAACGTTAGATATGTTCTCTATGTTAAAATGTATTTGGAGACCAATTTTTATATTTTTTTGGGATTTTTTTACTATTTATTAAGCTCCTTTGAAAAATGCTGATCCAACGGTGGCTTAACAAAACGTAAAATTAGAAGTCACCCTTGGATCAACGATTTTCAAAGTGGCTTAATAAATAGTAAAAAAATTTCAAAAAATGTAAAATTTAGTCTCCAAGCACATTTTAATATAGAGAACACATCTAACGGTTTGGATCGACAATTTGAACTTTGATAATTGAAAAACGACTTGGTTGCACGGGACCTTAGGAACAACTGATTTGATATTAGCCAACCTATATATATATTAACAAATTAATTTCTTTTTAAAAAAATTTTAAGATGGCCATAAAACTATCGTTTTTAG
This sequence comes from Carex cristatella, assembly GCA_024447775.1. Lineage (NCBI taxonomy): Eukaryota > Viridiplantae > Streptophyta > Magnoliopsida > Poales > Cyperaceae > Carex > Carex cristatella. Next base: position 1,715,560 of record JAJHPF010000005.1, on the reverse strand, counting down.
ACAATTATGGACCACTGAAAAAACTAATTTTGTAAAATATTTAATGAATAATAAAAATAAATAAAAAATGTAAAATTTTATCTCCAATCACATTTTAATATAGATATCCTGTTGAACGATTTGGATGGACTGTTTAGACTTTTTAAATCGCAAAACCGAATTGTTGTAAGATGTTATACCTTACAAATGTTGTAAGTGGATCCCTCCTCTTTTATAAATTATATCATGACATTAACAGATGTTAATTTTACTTAGGTGTCTTTAATTTGGCTTATGGTGCCTGTGCATCTACTTAATTAAACACTATTTTATCATATAAAAAAGCGAAATTTATATATTTTTTTTTTAAAATAGAAGTAAAATTAAAATTGGTATTTTTACTTGATAGATTTTAAATTAAAGTGATCTGTTGATGAAAGGAATATATTCCTTCCATAAAATTGGTATTTATGAAAGGAATCATAAAAGCCGTTTGATTTGAAGGCTTATAACTCGAATTAAATTATTCTTCTAATGGATGCAACCTTATCGTTTTTAATTTCGTGGAATAGAGTAATATGTTGATTTTAAATCAACGATTGAGATTTATTCTTTAGAAATAAACGGATGCATTTATATAGTATACAATTATATTAACAATTAGTTGTATCACAACCGTTCATTTAATCCAATCATTCGACGACTTAATTGCATGGCACACTAAAGTTTACGCTTGTTGCAAAATTTATTTATATATTTAAATTTATTTAAATAGATTATACAAATTCAAGTGATACGATTAGGGGTGTAAACGATATGGATAATATCCAATCCGTATTCAATTAATATTTAAATACTTAGATGTGGATATCTGATATATGAATATCAGTGTGGATAAAAATACTGATATGATTTTACGTTTCAATTATCCGTCTCCTACCATATATTTTAATATATATTATATTATGAAAAAATTATGTTATTCATCATTATAATTATACATAAATATTATGAACTTTCATATTTTTTTAATATTTTTATATTGTTTTAATAAATATCCGATATGATTCGGACCTGTATTTGAATCTGTCTGATATCTGCTCCGTATTCGTATCCGAAAACTGAATAAAGAAATATAGATATGATATTACCACTATCTGCTTCGTTTTCATTCCTAAATATGATTTATAGAATTTTGAATTATAAAATTCTATGTTTATTTTGAAAATCATGGTTATTAAATTTAATTGAAATATTAATTCCAACAAAAGCAACAGTGGCTCGCATTTTTCACACTCATAAGTATAACGATTGTAACGTTACAAGTGGTGGCGCAACGAAAACCATACATTTGTTTGTTTGTTGATGTATTTATTTGTACAAGGATTATGATAATCTTTGTTTGGGGTAGCTATTACAACATAATCAAGCGTTGTAAAGTAAACCATCACATATTATTATTATTATTTTTATAGGAGTAGAACTAGGGTTCTTCTAGGAGTACCAAGCCCCTTTGTACTCTTAACTCTAAAATATATCGGATTAACTTTGAACAACGAATCCAAACCGTTGAAATTCTTCTACCTTACGAGTAATGCATCTACATGTAAAAAATTTAATGTTTCGAATTAATTTATTATAAAGTCAAGTAGTCAAAAGATTTTCAAAAAATGAATACATTAAAATTAATTTGGAAACCTTATAATTTTAACCACTTGACTTTATACTAAATTAATTTGAAACTTCAAAATTTTCATATGTAGACGCATCACTCGTAAGGTAGAAGGATTTCAACGGTTTGGATTCGTTGTTCAAAGTTAATCCGATAGATTTTAGAGTTAAGAGTACAAAGGAGATTGGTACTCCTAGCCTCCTAGGAGCACCCTAGTTCTACTCATAAAAGGAGATATTAAATCACAAGTAGGAGTAAAAGCACATAGTTTGATTTAACATATTTATCATAGCAGACTATGTAACATCAGAAATAGAAACAGAAACACAGAAGCCCATATAAATAAATAAAAAAAGTCCATGTAATATAGTAGTAGCAATAGCGCGTAGCGATAATAACTATCAGCTATTACAACTATAGCGGTTATAGCTAAATTAGTGCACTTTTATCCCATAACTTGATTTTTATGATCCGAAAAAACTATAGCTCAGCTACAGCTAGCTATTTACAACACTGCATAATATATTCATTATTTGCGCCACAAATGGAGAATTAATCATTGAAAATGTAAAAAAAAAAAAAAAAAAAGAGTTAAATAATGTTGTTACAAATATTACAAAATATTTGCATCAGAAAAACAACAAACCATAGACGACAACAAATTATATATAATTAATGAAAACAACAAGATTAGTTACACAAAAATATTAAAAAAAATTGAATATCTTAAGTGTTTTATTGCTACACATTAAACACATTTTATTTTAAATAGCAAAAGATAAGCTGAAATATAATAGCCGTGATCAAGATAAATGAGAACAGAGAAGCAAATCAGACGGTTGACAGAAGACGTGTCTGACACGACACATAAGAAATTTGCAAACCTAACTATTTTAATGAAATTGTAATTACAATTACAATTATAATTAATAACAGTAATTAGTCTTTGATCTAGTGACTGCACTAATATATGTTTTTATACGAAAAGGTTGCTTGTTTAACATTCAATTAGAAAATTATTTGTAAATATTTAAAATTAGAAGTCTTCTTGACTGTCTTTTATCTTTACAAAGAATAATTAGAAGTCTGACTCATAGACTCAGAGCCTTTTCTCCTTTTTAAAGAAAAATAATCAGAAGACGTGTCTGACTCATAGCTTTGAATTAAAAAAAAATTAATTGAATAAATTGAATTAAAAAAATAAAAAATACATAAAATTGTTCAAAAATCGCCTTTTTTTTCAGTGGAGCGGTTTGGTAGGGAGCAGACAGTTCTTTATTGGGGCGGTCAGGTATAGCAATCAAACCACTCCAGAATAAGGCGGTCAGGCCATTTTTAAAATTTTGTGAGGGAAAGGGCATATTTAGATTTTTTTTTTTTTTTTTGGAGGGTATATTAATAAAAAAAAATTGGGGAAAGAGTAGTGCCAAAAAAAAATAGGGAGGCGAGATGTAGCTATTGGTTGAATGGAATAGTAGAAGCATACATCATATATCTACATCTTTTTTTTTTATTTTTTTTTATGAGACATCTGTTACTACTTACTACTACTACTAAACAGGGGTACATATTTTAACAGAGCAATTTCGGCTTCATGCAGCACACGGACTATAGAATCAAAACAAATATGCATATGGTTTGTGCGCTGCATGACGCTAAAAGGGCTCTGTTACAATCTTTACTTACTAACTAGCCACCTACACACACCTAGCTACTCTTTCTTTCTTACTCAAGTACGTCTCAATTCATCAACTTTCCACTTTCAACTTTCAAACAACCATATGCAATTTATTTACCCTCCATTTCTAACATTACTACATCTCTCCAGTTTACAATAACTACCCTCATACACCTCTCCAGTTCAAAATACAATAGAGATGATAGTAAAGTTCACATAAGAAAAAATTAGACCCCTTTTCCAAGGAATTCGTATTCTCAAAATTTGATTGGATGGGTTTGAATTTCAAACTCAAAATTTGAGGTGCCGTATACTGACGCCTTTTACAAGTGCGTACCGGTCACGAGCGCAGCTGGAAGATATCATATAACTATGCCGGTACCAATACCAGTAATTAGAGTTGAATTGTAACGTACAGAAAGCACTCACTATATCTGGGGCCCACAGCTAGTTTGGTCTCTCTCTCTCTCTCTCTTTCTCTCTCTAAATTGTAATCAGATTATAGCAGTTGCCATTTGGCAGCACATTTCAAATTCTTGACCAGTGAACCAAACCAGTGCCAATTAATTATCCCTCAACCAAATTCATCTCGTCATCATTTAATCATCATTACGAACTCATTAGTTAATTGCTAATTACTACTAACCAGCACTGGCATTGGCATTTGGGCATTTGGGCATTTGGCAACTACCTACCAAGTACTAACTATATATACCCCTTCCAATCTCTCCTCTCTTCTTCTCTCATTCACATTCATATTTCATACATCATATATTAATTAATATCCATCTCTTTTAATTTGTTCGTAATTTTTAATGACTACTAACTCCATCAATGGCCGCATGACCCGACAAGTCGACGTCAATGAGCCAACCGACAACCGAAACCCCCGTATGTTCGAGTGCAAGACGTGCAACCGGCAATTCCCATCCTTTCAGGCGTTGGGTGGCCATAGGGCTAGCCACAGGAAGCTGCGCCAAACCGGATCCGAAGAGACCCAAGCACCACCAGAGCCAGTCAAACCGCGTGTGCATGAGTGCACGATATGCGGGCTCGAGTTTCCCCTCGGTCAGGCACTGGGAGGTCACATGAGACGACACCGTGCCAATGGAGATCATGACGGTGCGAATAATAATGTGAGTAAGCGGGTCGTGTCGGGTTTGAATTTGGATTTGAATCTGGCACCGCCGGAATCAGAGATGACGCCTGACGATTGCGGAGAGGGGATAGATTTGGAGTTGCACCTTGACCTGGCAGAGAAGGTTAGGTTTGTAGAATGGCTGCACTAGAGACTACTGTCATAGAACTGACTTGTTGGTCTTGTTTTGTTTTGAATTATTCCTTAATTTTCTATGATTTCTGATTAATTTTGGTTTTTAGGGCTTAGACTTATTACTAGTTTTCAAAGAACACACATTGTTAGGGAAGCAGGAAGCTACTCTACAAATTAATATTGAGTGTTTATTGATTTATTTGTGGAGTGTAATCTCTGTATGAATTAATTAATTATGATACAACAATATTTAGCACTAGCATGTTTATTTTATATATCTTTTTTTGTATTGACTCATTCGGTTTATATTATCTGAAAGTAGATTTGGATCAAATATAATTAACAAAACTAGCTTCGTGGAAAATTAATATGATTACAGTTTGCTTTTTAATATCATTTTTGCTCCTATATACATTATCATACAAGCTTTTAAATTTAATGGACCAAGTTAAGTGCAAATGTGCAATGAATACATTTTAGTGCTTTAATCTTTTTTTCTCTTGATTTTGTAAGAAACAAATTTTTAAAAAATTATAAAATTTACATACATCCATCATCCATCCCTCATGAGGAATTATACAAGATTAATAGTTTGAATTTTCATTTGAACTTTTTGACTTTTGAAATATTAATTAATTAAAAAAAGGAGGTGGTGGCCAGTAATTGACCAGCAAACAAAATGTTTGTGGCATTGAATCTTTCTCATCTGAATTATTATTTCTTTTCTTTCTAATTCTAATAGTGTGAAATGAAATTAACAGTCACGAATAAATTGGCGCAAACTAAAAGTTTAGAAAGATGGTTGTCAAAATGGAAAGTTTGAGAGGTGATTGGCCCTTTTTTTTGTTTTTATTGTATATCGTTTTCTAATAATATACTTTCATTCATTTTGTACAACGTTTTATACGGTAAAAGAAAGACCTAATAGGCTATTTTTTAGCTGTAGCTGTTCTAAGTTTTTTTTTTTTTTTTTTTTTTTTTTTTTTTTTTAATGAGCTTTGCTTCATCTTGAAATGTTGGGATGGTCTAGTCAGTCTTCACTAGTACAAAAAACACTTTTACTGACTGTTAAAAAATCTCTATACCGACTGTTATTGAGGCGTCAGTGATGGCGCCGCCAATATAGGTATTCTTTCGGTAAATAAGACGGTGTAGACATTCAACACCGACTATTCAAATAAACCGTCAGTGTTGCACACCTACACCGACTGTTTTCTTTAAAAAAACCGTCGGTGTTGGGCACCCACACTTACTGTTTTCTTAAAAAACCCGTCGGTGTTGGGCACACCTCACCGACCGTTTTCTTTAAAAACAAATGGTGTAGTTCTAAAAAACAGTCAATAATTAGTGATAAAAACAAGTTCGGTGTTTGCATAAAATTTTGGCATAGTTCTATTTGTATCGGGGCTAGCCTCCATATTTTTGCTAGCAATATATTACTATTCAGCATTCATCTAAATTAAATTAAATATCATGCAAATAATTTGAGCAACACAAACAAAAGACAATACAATATAAACACTACTTATATTTCATTCACAAAAAAAATACACTATAACAAAATTTACATAACACACTTACAAAATATACATATGAAGTTAACAACATTGCATTTCTTATAAATAGTTTAGAAGTTGTCCAAGAAAAATGCACACCACCTGTATTACATGAAGTTGCTCCACATTTTTCGATGCAAATCCGGCATTTCGACTGCATGAATACAAATTGAGGAAGTTAATTTTATCCAAGTTATATGAAAAAAGAATCAAGTTCAAGTATAAAATACATACATTAGGAAAAACATCAAATTGCGTAGTGACTAGGTCTTGCATGTGTTTCATGACGTAAAATCCACACACCTTGCCACCTTGTTGCCTAGGGCTCTGAAATGTTCCATTTAAGTAAAAATGAATAATTAACACTATGTAGCTACAACCCAAAGACAATTTCAAATAGGTGCTTTTCTAGACAGCAAGGAAATAAAACTAGATGCTCATTAGAATTTTGTTTCCTTAATTTGAAAAGATGAGGTCAACACAAGCTAGGGTTGACGAGACAGAGTTATAAAAAAAACCTGAAAACTTGTAAAACTGTGTCACCACACACTGCTAATACGTATTGGAGCTGACTAGCATATTTAGCAAAAAAATGAGATTCTATTTCAACGGGAACTTGATGTCTATGTGCTACACCTATAATGCTTAGAATTAAAAAATGAATAAAAATTGTCCTATGGCCAGTAGGCTAAAAGGTAATGATCCAGCAATACTTGGTTAATACTGGTAACACTGGTTGGTACATGCAGAACGGGCTAGGAGTTAATATTTGAGAACTATTCAAATATTAGTGTTGTAAAAGAATTTGAAACAAATTAAGAGTTAAATTAAAATTCAAGTGTACGAGTTCACACCTTGATGTATTTCCACTCACATTTCGTTGATCCCTCCTTGTGCACTCCTCCGGCCTCCACATAAGATTCAAAAATGCTGAAATTTATTAAACGTCAATGAATTAATTAGTAATTACCAACAAATATTACGGTCATTGTAAGTAAATGAAATTAGATTAAATGTTAAATGTATTGCTCACTCTTTAAATGGCAACGTGATGTCGTAAATTGGTTCCTTTGGAGCTAGAGAATCAATGATATGCAATGATACAAAAATATGTATTGCTCACTCTTTAAAAAACAGCAGCAACACTGATACAAAGTTAAATAGAACACATGACAATAAATGTTATTAAAATAGAAGAAAAATATGCACTGATATGCTGTAGTGTAGATTAACAATTTTAAAAAATAACACAAGTTGTGCAACTTACGTTTCATAATTAAATGGCTAGAGGTCCACATAACACCTCGCATGCATACTGAAGAAAATGCATATTGGTGTACTGGTTGGTACTATTAAATGGAGATGCCGACCAAATTCAAAAGCAGAGAACAAATGAATACACAAAAAAAAGAAAAAAGAATAAGAAAAAAGAATATACTTATTTTTGTTAGATTTCAGAACAGTACCAATCATTTACGAAGTATTAAGTTGAAGTACATTTGATTTCAGCACTGATGCAAAGTACTAATGTAAAAATGAAAAAAGGATAAAAGAAAATGAAGAAATGTAAGGACTTTGACCTCAGTCAAGATATTTTACATCTGGCAGCATTATTGGTAATATAAAACCCATTATAAGAAAGGGGGTCTTTTAGATGTGTCCCTCCCATGCTCTTTATAATTACATTTACACTTGTACCAATTCCCCTGAAATAATTCTTAAAGAACTTTTACATCAGAAACACACTGATACAAGTAAAAACTGTTTATCTATAGGGAACTGATATGGTACAGAACCATGGGTGCTAAATTGCTTATACAGTAGTGGAATGGGCTTGAATAATATGGTAATCGTATAATTACACCTAAAATTGTACGAATTATGAAACTAATATACAAGTAGAATTTTTTTGTTTAGAGAGCAAATGACGAGAACGATGTGAAGATGAGTTTCTTTTTTTCTGTTGATTATTTTTTAATAATAACCATCAAGCGAAATTAGAACTACTAATTAATTGATTGAGCGAGAAATTAAGGCCAAGTAAAAGAAAGTATTAATGTAGATATGTATAAACAATGAAGAAAAATTATGTACTTGGGAGCTCTAGGCTTCTCGGGGTCACTAGTGGCAACGAAGAAGCGATATTCTTCACTAGGCGGAGAGAAGGATGAGCGGGGCTCAGTGGAGGCTGAGCGGAGGTGGAGCGGGGGCTGAGCGGGGCTGAGCCGAGGCCGAGCGGGCTGAGCGGGCTATTAGGGGAGAAATGATCGAGGCCGAATATTTAGTCAAAGTGCCGACAGTGGGGCGGAGGGTCTTAGGGTTTGTCTCAAAGAGGCCGAGTGGAGGCGGAGAGACGAGAAAATGAAATGTTTTGAGTGGAGAGAGAAGTTGAGAGGTTTATCTCGAAGGAAAATCTAAATTACGGAGAGGGAAATGAAATTTAGAAAGACTTGGCGGCTGATCGAAATAGAGAAACGTGCGCAGGAACATGATCAACACCGACTAGTTTTTTTTTAAAATAGATGGGTGTTAAGAACCGCACAACACCGACGGTTTTTGTTAATAAAAGAGTCCGGTGTAGGGTGAAAGCCATTTGTTATAAAATAAACGGACGGTGGAACGGGTGTGGAATACCGACATGATTTTTTTAAAAAATATTACTTGATTTTTTTGAGTTTAGGATGGTTAAGCAAGGACAATTGAACGGGCTAGGAGATTGGTAACCGAATGTGGTGTTGAAGTAGTTCTTATTTACGATTTTACCATGTATTTTTGAAAATAAACTTGATTACAATCCAAAAACATATGAATTATTCTATGGGATTCGAAAAAAAACGATTTTGTTGGTATTACTAAATTATGTTTGTTTATATATTATTCTCATATAACCATGTCGTATCTATGTATACCGTAGGAGTTTTCTTTTTATGTGCTTGTTTGGGGTTGGTTTTAATTTATATCGTACTAGTGCTTGTAAAGCAAATCCAAGTTATCAGGACTTTGTCATGATCATTGTTCATTTCTCTTTTGCTCTAAAAAAGACAAAAAAAAAATAGTTATTGCAATTTTCATTTAATTTTCATATTTACAAAGAAGGGCAAATTTGTCATTAAAATAGAAACATTACATGAACATTAAGAACAATTACACAAGAACTAAATCAACACACTTTTGAGTCTTGTTTATTCTTGTAATCCTTTGGAGTGGGTGAATAGGGCATTGATGTTTACATTGTTGTACCAGTACCAGTACCGAAACAGTGTATGAGTTGTTCTTAGATGTTACCTTCTCACTTATACTAATAATTGTTTTCACACCATCCAGAAAAACTTAGCCATTGGGCACTTTATTATGTAATCAAGCTAAATTTTAACCAATTAAGCCTTAACCAACTTTCAGTTTAGAGTCATTAACCACCTTTCTTAGCCAACTTTCAGTTTAGACTGAATTAACCTACAATTTTTTAAAATCACATTTCAGTTTAACCTACAACACCAAACCTTTCATTGTACTTGTAGATAACAACACTGGTTTTGAGTTGTAAACTAACGCTAGGAGATGTAAAAATTTAGAAAAGTGCGAATGATTTTGGATTCAAAAAGGAAATAAGAAAATTATATACAGGGTGTGCACAAATTTCTTGAAACAAATCAAATTCCCAAGTTCTCTATTCTAATTGAATTAGCTAGAATCAAGAGAGAGATATGATCTGTGGAGATTGAGCTTGATCCAGCAATATGTTTTGCAAGGGAACTAAACCGAGGTGCAGATAAAGCTAACTGCTTAGCGAGAAGGATTCACATCTGCTGCTATTTTAAAAGGGTAAACAGTAACTCTAAAATTTCTCTTTTTCAAATCTGACCATCCAGTAATTTCGTGCACGTATCTCAAAGCATCTGATTTTTCCTTGCACGAATCTCGAAACAATTGAACGATTGGATTTGGAAAAACAGGGATCGCAGGGCACTGTTGATTAGCGAAGAATCGCAGCAGATGCGGATCCTGGCGGGAGAAGGGTCTAATCGACCGTCAAGCAAAGGAGAGACGACGAGTGCGAGGGCACGAGAGAGACAGCAAGAAGGGGAGGGATTAGGATTTAGGAAAGAAGGGAGAGGTGAGATAATACGGGAGTGATGGAGAAAGAAGGAAAGGATTGTAAACGGAGAGAAAGAGACTAACGGAGAAAGTTATTTAAAATTACCGTCTAAATCTAGCGCATCAGCGAACTATATGATAGAACGAATCTTGAATGGATCCAACAGCTGAAAAACTCTGCTCACCGATAGAACTGGGCGTGCACATCACACCCTAGCTTTACTCTGAAAACTTCATGTTTGTGTCGTTGTAAACATACTTAATGGACGAGGATGATGAATGATTAGCCTTGCTCATCCTAAATAACTAAAAGATAATGGTACGGAAAGAAAGGTTTTGGTTTTTTTTTTTTTTTTAATTTGATTTTATTTGAAAGTTATGGAAAATTACAATATTCAGTACTTTCTATTTCTAATATAATATGAGGGGATCTAATTACACCATTTTATAGTGACACATCTGATAGGCATAAAATATATACATATTTACAAATGTTCGATCTAGATTTGATTATGAAAATACTCTAAATATTTTGTATTTTGATATATAAATGTCTTAGATTACAACTGGAATCAAGTTACTGCATTTGCTTGCTTTAAATTGCAGAAAATGGTGAAAAATGGCGAAATACGGCCTTCCAGAGCCTAGTGCGGACACACGGATTCTGATACAGCCAAAATAAGTACTCAGATGGATTTTCTGGACGTGTGCCAATTTTTTTTAACACATAATAAGGTTTTCATCAAAATTCGTGCCAGTGCGGGTCGCACGGATCTTGATGCGGGCCACATTCTGGACGCACAGAAAAGTCCGAGCGCAGTGCGGGTCGCATTGACCCCAGTGCGGGTCGCACTCAGTTTTTCAGCTTTCGACACAGTTTTGTATTTTGGACATAATTTGGTCATACGAACTCCGTTTTGGGCATATGACCACTTTGTGGAAAGCTAATAAAAAAATATACAACTTGAAGCAAATCCAAATTTGGAATGTAAAATCCACTGCGGCCCCCACTAATCGAAGTGCGGCCTGCATTCAGACTAAAAAGGCAGTTTTCGCTATTTTTGGAAAGCCAGATCATGCCCGGTTAGCAAAGTTAGTGGTTCTAATTATGGAGAACGTGTGGGACATTGTTTCCCATATTTCTAGGGCATAGAAAAGGCTATATAAGGAGAAAGATTCTGCTCATTCAGGGGATCTCATAATCTCTCTACACATACCATCTCTCCACATCTATCAATCAATCCATCTTCCAATCTCTTCCATTTTTGGAGTTAAGGTGAAATCAAAGGCAGAAATTTTGAGAAGAGCAGAATTCTCAAAGCAAAGCAAGCTAGCAAGAGATCTTCATAGGAGTAAGGGTTGTAATCATTTCTCTTTCAATTTCTCTTTGTTTTAGCCAATTTGTAATGAGTTTTCTTTGTAAGTTTTGCATCTCTATGAGAGGCTAACTTCCTCTCTAGGGGTGTAGGTCAAATGCATGAACTTGTTTGATTCTATTCTATTTGGTTCTTTGTTTTTATGATGATTGTTTGATTTGATTGTTAATTTCTGTGATTTATTCTTTGTGATCCCCATAATTTGTGCTTGAATTGTAGTTATCCCGCTTTAGGTCTTTTAGACTCCAAAGTAGCTTAGGATCATATAGGATAGTATCAATTATGTCACAAAGCCATTAGGATTTAGGTTAGAGAAACATCATCTTTTAATCTAAACCGGAACTACATAAATTAAGGTAGAGTTTGATATAAAATTTCACGGTTGGAGTCAAACCCTAAGTCGAGACATCTTGAACCAAATTAGAAATTGGTATGAGTTGCCTTCACCGGCTAAATTATTAAGTACCGAGATTTAAGGAGGTGATAGACTAACAAAAACTTTATATCCTAGATGATTAAGGCGATATACTTTACCGTGAAGTTATGATCATCTAGGCACGTTACTAATTCACGCAAGTAACCCTTTTTAACATTTTTGGTTAGAAACCCAATCAAAATCAAACATGAATTTAAACAAACCAAATAGATAGGATTAAATAAGGGATTGTAGACCGAAAGCCCCTAGATTCTCCAATCTTTGTCAAAACCCTAATTTCATTTTACTCTTTCTTAGTTTTTGTTTAATCCTTCAACTCCTCGGGTATTGAACCCACCTACTTTAGGAATTTAGAAATTAAAACATTCTCAAACAAACCTTCCAAACAAACAATTCTAAAATTATTCTTTAGAGCTAAAATTAAAATCTCCTCTTATCTCTTGGATCGATACCTTTTATACTATATCGATAGGTTGTGCGCTTGCAATCGACCATTCATTGAGTATTTAGGTTTATAAATTTAAAAGTAAAACGAGTATTAAGTCACAGCAAAAACCCTATACCAAACTACTCAACAACATCTTAACACCATATTTTTACAAGTCATTTTTGCGATTTCAAAGTCTAAATATTTAATCCGAACCATTCAACATGATCTTCATATTAAAATGTGCTTGGATACCAAATTTTATATTTTGTGAAACTTTTTTAGTATTTATTTATAATTTTTGAAAATCAATGTTTTTCAATGGTCCTGCGATTTTATAAGTCATTCTGGTCTCCAAGCAATTTAAAATGACTCCAAACTGTCAATCCAAACCGTTCAACATGATCTCCATATTAAAATGTGCTTGGACACCAAGTTTTACATTTATTTATTAAGATGTGCACAAAAAATATAAAATTTGTATCAAAGCTTCTATGTTTTATTTTGAATATTTTTTCTTAAAATTCATAGGTGTCACAACATTTAAGAATACAAATCAGTTATATAAGTAGCTTCATTTAGATTTTAAGCAACAAACACAAAAATAACATGTCACTAAGAGCATCCACAATGGTGATTGTTTTTGGATTGCTAATCTGATATGTCAATTGCTAATAGAATTGTTGGAATGTGGCACAATTTCTAAATTAGCAAATTTGCTTTAAAAGAAAACCATTATTTAATGACACGTGGCTAATTAATTGGCTGAAATTAATTATAGCACTCTCCTTCTCTTCACAAAATTAATTGTTGGGATGGAGTGATTTAGAAATTATGAATATCTAATTGCTAAATTCAGTAACATGACAAAATTACAATTTTTAAACTTTTTGTGGAATAGGAATGGAGATGCTCTAAGAAGCAACAAATATACAACTGTTACTGAAAGGGGTGTGTGCTGATGTGAACAAAGATCACGGAGCACACACGCCCCTCCACGTACAATAGTACTAAGCCAAATAAAATCCATCCATTATCCGGTGTCACTCCTAGGGTTATATTTTTGTTATTCCTTATCTAACTTTCTGCAACTTCGTATCTGCACATGCAACAAACCTGTTGCAAAATAATAAAACACATCATTAACCACGATGTAACATGCTATGCTTAATGAAGGATCTTTTTATGAATTATATCCCTAAAAATAACTTCTAAAAAAAAAAAGTTATCTGAAATTAAAAGTGGTATATATGCGTTACTTTATTCATCTTAAGCCAACGGGCAATGCATTCCTCGTGAAAATAATGCTTGCATGGCAGAGTAATTATATATTCACCCTTGCGGATTGCAGATAGGCATAATGCACAGCTACATCGAAAAAAATTAAATAAATGTAACATGAGAATGTATATAAAACTTATTCGACCTTCAAGTTACCCGCAAGACCACTTGCTTGCACCTATGCATGTGCACACCTCGAACTTAAAAGTGGTGCGCTTGTTCCCACTACCATGGAGCAACTCTATGGTACTGGTATAATCAGCGTTAATTTCCGACTGCAGGAGAAATAGGGGAAGAAACAATAACAATTCAAACATACTTATTTGATGGCTTCTTTGAGCGTGATGAGAAACCGCCTTTAAATTTTGACAAGCGGAAGGAGGCGATTGTTTCATCGGATAAACCTTTGCTCTCTTTAGCTACTTCTTGCAGTTCCTACATCATTATTTGTACAAGAAAATTAATATAAGTTAAAGTTTTAATTAAGTTTAAAATTTACATTCATTATGGTAAGAGAAACAGATTGTTTAACTTTATTTATCTCAAAACTCGTGTTATCAGAATCAGCAGGATCACACCCTCTTAGCTGCTTGTAAAATAACCCAAATATTTTAAGTAAACCACCTTAAAAAATAGACTTTAATTGAGCACCAAAGGACTACTGATATAGAGTAATTTATGTTAACAAAAAATTAAGAAACTTGAACTTAAAAAGAAAAATTATGAACTTTGCCCAACATACTCCGTCATTCTCATGATCTGTATGAAAATCATTTTCCTGCACATCAAAGATCAAAGACAAAACAATTTTGTAAGTTCACTGGAAAATTGCGTGCAATTAAAAAAAAAAAACTTAATACAAAATCTTGACTAAATTCAGATACCTCATGCAATGGATTCCAGTTTGGTGATGCCATAGACAATGATTCTGTTTGGACAGGAACTTTGCCTGTATGTAACAATATAATTAACAAAATAAAATTAATTTCCAGTTTGTCTCTCTGTTTGCATCTGCACTCTATCCACAGGCTCTTGTTTTACCCATTATTTTGTACAATTTCTTAAGAATATATCTTTCTGTCAAATTCAATACATGAGCTGATAAAATATTATCAATCTTATTGGTTATGATTAATTATCAACATTATCTTTTTATTAATAAGATAGTTGTTTAGTTACTAATTTTATAAAGAAACTACAGAACAACTTTTGAGCTGGTATATTTCTCCTTACTCTTAGGTATCTTGCTGAATCTCTCGGCTTTGAATATGATCCTATCAATCTTGGTTTTAATCTTGGGATCGGTATCAGAATTGGAGCTGTCGCTCTCAGAGACCACATCTCTCAATTTGGCAAAGTCCGCCTTGATCTTCCGGACAATCTCGTTGGTCTTGCGGAGAGTCTCCTTCATGTTGCGGAGAGCGTCATCGAGGGTAGCAGGGGCGGAGTCATCGATATCGTCAGAGTCGTCCTTGACGCCGAGGAAGTTGCGGCAAGCGCCGCGTGTGCCGTCAGCAGAGGAGGTGCCGGTGATGCGGAGGAGGTCGAGCAAACTCGGGTCCAAGTAGAAGGCGTTGTCGGCGGCGAAGGCAGGATAGGGGCCGGATGAATTGGCGGAGGAGGCGTAAGGCATCTTGTTTTTGGGTGTGGAGATCGGGACGAGTATCCTCTCTATTACTGTAAAAGATTCCCTTCACTCTACGGCTTCAGATTAACTCAAAAACGGTGCCTATTCGGGATGGCGCACGGGGCCAGTATTATTTGTGTTTTGAGATTCGTGCAAAGTTAAAAGAACGGTCCGAATCCACTTAAAAAAGAAATCATTTTAAAAGATTCCCTTTTGCGGTACCCACTGGATACGAATTCGTGGAGATCGGGGAGATGATTCGATTAGGATTTGATTTATTGTTCGAGAGAGTTGGAGAGGAGAAAGAAACAGAATGAGTCCACCTGAAATAAAACATAACAGATTTTAAGTCCAGAGAGGTCGGTCGGGGTCGGCTCAGGCTCAGGCCCAGGCCCAGGCCCAGGATCAGACTCAGCCCGTTTTTGTTGAGTGATCGATTGGATAGCAAAGCAACAATCATATGATCGATTGATTTAAGAAGGTTCCAGTTGCCGGCTGGTCTGGTATATTTTATGATACTAGTCGAAGTGTTGCGGTGGAAATTGGTAATATCATTTTATACAAATTTAACTTAGGTAAGTAATTTTTATTGAATGTGTATTTTTTAAGAGTGACAAAATTAATTTTAATAAAATTCACATAAATCATACAAAGGGGCAAAATTATTCTGAACATTAAAAATTATGTTTTCCCAATCTGTTGGAAATTTGGATCATGTCCTTATTTCATTGATCAATGCGGTTACAAAGTCTGTATCCACGAATTACAGTAGGAAAAATGCTCAAAAGAATTGAGCTTAAAAGAGAAATAAAATTAATTTGAAGAAACAAAACAACCAAAGAAAACTAAAAAAATAAATAAAAATAAAGCAACTAAAACAAATATATATATATATTTTTTTAAATATCAACAGACCAGCAGTCAGATAGGAGCAATATTTTTTAAGAGGCACCTCTTGTGATTGGAAGGACAACCTCTACCCCTCTTTAAGCAAGACATCAAGAGGAACTATTATACAACAATTTCTTTCCTGATATAAACAATAAGCCCAGTGCTCCTGAAAGAATCATGTTTTGTGGGAAAACAAATTATAATAAAGCTGGAAAATATCAACACCAGAAATAATTTGACTTTTCTTTTTTGGTCCATTGGTATGTTATACTTTTCCAAAACAAAACCTATAAATTACATAGAAAAACACAGAGTTGTTCACTTAAAAGAGCACCATATCATTGTCTTATGGTATCAATACATGGTCCAAGATTCGTTATTTTTTGTACCATACTATTTTCTGTGAAGCAATACTTACCAATATTTTAGGATACTTCAACAGCTCTACAACATCCTCAAGAGTAAGTTGGTTAATATTCTTGTTCTGTACAAAATATAATTCATGAGATTTTGAGTTTGCATCTTTTAAGTTTGATTAAAATTACTCTAACCATGTATATGAATGAGTTTGACTTAATTTTAGAACTTCATGTGAACCTGACTAGTCACATCAATTTTATCATAAACTACTATTGCAATTGAGTATTACATTTTATCCACTGAACTACATATAAGTGCTTGTGATATCTTGTTTATACAATTTCAAAAATATTATCCACATAGGAACATTGAATAGAAATTGCAACTATATTAGCCTATGGCATGCAACTATATTACCCTAATCTCAGACATCTAATTAGCACCAACATGAAAGGATAAGAGAAACCCCTCATTTACCAGGTGGCATCGTCAGCCCACCCCTGTATTCTTTGCAACACCCCTACAATATTTTAACCATAAAGACCATTTTTCCATTATCTTTACAGCTAACAATCTAGGAAGTAGGTCTTTGCAGCGAAAGATTTTTTCGTTTGTTTGTTTCCAAAGCATCCAGATGACGCTCATGAACCTTGTTGCCCAAACCCTTCTGCTGATGGATTTGCAACCCGCTTTGGATGCATCCCACTGTTCAGTGACAGAATCACCTGCAAATGCCAATCGGTACCCCAAAAGTGTTTCTAATTCCCTCCAAACTGTTGTTGCATAGGAGCACGAGAAAAATAGATGCTCTGCCGTCTCCAAACCCGCTTTGAAGAGACATATTTTTGATGTGAAATGTCTTCTCTGATCTGGTACCAAGTGTTCAAACGGGATTAGTAAAGAGGGATAAAGGTTTGGACAGAGAAGCAGTGAAATGGGAGAAATATTTGGACGGAGAAGTAGTGGAGGGAGAGAATGCAATGTAGCCCAGTAGAAGAGGGTAGTAGTGGAGAGGGAGAGGGAGAGGGAGAAACAGGGAGACAAAAATCAGGATGGTGCAGGAAACTTTCAACGGCATTACCGTAAATAAAGATGAAATTTATGACTATTTTGATTTACTCTCAATTCAATTCTTCTTTGTAAATTAATCATTCCAAATTTCCGACATGTCTCATGATCACTCACCATGAGCCATGACGAAACCGACTCATGACGACTCACCATGAGCCATGACGACCACCATAGGCCATGACGAAACCGACTCATGATGACTCACCATGGGCCATGACAGTACCGACGGAAGTGGATATGTAACATATCTCACGGATATATGCAACTCCTACAATTTGCTTCTTCTAAACTTCTAAACTGATATATCATATCACCTATTCTTGATTAAAAAAATAAAACATTCCAAACAATTTACAATTTAGTGCTATATATCACCTATCTATCCTAACTATTTTTTTCCCAAAATCCCAACAAACAAATTCCAAAAAGAAACCATCAAAAATCTGGTTCACATCACTCAAATCATCTATCTATTTTTTCCCCAAAATCCCAACAAACAAATTCCCAAAAAATCCATCAAAAGTCTGGTTCTCATCACCCAAATCACCTATCTATTTTTTCCCCCAAAATCCAAAAAACAAATTCCTGAGAACATCAGTCAGTCAGTTCATAAAACAATATGTAATCTCTTGATCCACTAACTTCTTCCCAACCAACCTCTTCCACACGTTCATCACTTGCCCGGGTACCATTTGCTTTTTCTTACCTTATTAGTGGCATCAACAGCATCACTTCTCACATATGCTATGTAGTGACCTCCCACTACATTACCAATATGCTCTATAATGCCTGAGAGCTTGTAGATGATATTAGTAGAACTGAACAAAAAATAAAACAAACAATTAACAATAAAAAAAATTACAACTCTGAATTATTAATTCAGTTTACAAAAGAAGAAATAATTAGTATTATACCTTAAGATCATATTAGGTTTTAAGTCCAGCATCTCCTCAAATGAAACAAAATCATTGTTCTTGTGGAGGACACGGTCTTCTCCTTGGTATAACCGCACAAAGTGCAAAACTAGTACTTGCGAAGGCACAATCTTATCGGTTGTCACTTCCTCCACATTTTTCTTACACAAACTACACTGTGCAGTTTTGGTCTTTTCTCCGTAGTGCTTCTCCAAACAGGTCTCCAGAGATACCGGAATACCATCCGCCGATTGAACTATAGATATTGTTGGTAAAATGTGAAAATCAGTTCTTGTAATCGGTTGTTCACAAACTTTGCACTTGCCATCGGAGACGACGGTAACCCCAAACAATTCTTTTATCACATCATTCCCTCCTATTTCTTCTCTACATTTATCAAAAAGTTTTAATAAAAGTTCATGACTATCTTGTTTGTCCCCAGCATCAAATTCACCCAGTATAAAGAGTTGGCTAACCAATTTTTTTAGGGTTAAAAAGTTAATAGCATTCTCTCCCTTCAAGGCTTCAGCAAATAGCTGTTTTAGAGCACACATCATTTTGCAAGAATACTCATTCCCAGTAATCAACTCTCGAAACTTTTTCAAGGCTAATAAACTCTGAAGGACAACATTAATATAACATGTTGATCCGAAGTTGACGAGGCCTTTAACGGGACGAAAATAGGAATCATCTTTCTCTTTGAAATTGTCAGGTGTTTGGCATCCAGACCCAGAATCAGAGCTCTCTAAATCATCTTCCTCTTCTTGGGAATTGTCCACAGAAGCTTCCTCTTTGAAATTGTCAGGTGTTTGGTATCCAAACCTAGAATCAGAGCTCTCTAAATCATCTTCCTCTTCTTGGGAATTTTCTTCGGAATTGTCCACGGAAGCATCCTATTCAGAACAGATTATGGAGAAATAAGTTCTAGTAAGCACAATTTACAAACAAAATCCATTTTATGAATAATTTTGACAAAAATCATACAAGACACTCCCGAGAACTCCCTTCCCACCCAGATTTATTTATCAATTTGAGTTAAGCATTACAGTGGATTTTTTTTTCTCTATCCCTCTTACTGCTCTTGATAGCCTCTCTTATATAATTACAAAATAGATCTGTTTCCTCTTATTTTTTATTTTTTTCTATATTTAACATATATAACTTCACAACATAAATAAATCAGGGAGCATCGCCTCCACCATGAGTATCCTTCATGAGTCATGACCTAATCATATGACTGAATCTTCATGGGTCATGAGCTGACCGAATTAATCTTGCCTTCTCTGTTTTATCATTCAAATAAATCTATTTTGATTCTAATTTTAACAAATTTGACAAAATTAGCAAAGATATATAAGAGAGTTCAAAAAATACCTCCTCAGCATCAAACATGCTTATGTAATTTGGAAAGGAATATATCACACATCCTTCTACATCAACAAATAGCCTTTCTTCCGGAGATGGTTCTACATATGATAAAATTGACAACCACTCCAGTGCCTTTTCAAGTGTTATGAATTTGAGAGACCGATATGGTGTCCACACACCATCACTCGAATGTAAAGCAAGATTTTCCGATAAATTACTCCAATTTCTGAATAGATTCTTTGAACAACTCTCTAAAACTACTTTTCTACCATCTCCAACTAATACCTCACTCATCAGGTTTTCAATTACCGTAAACCGGAGTGCCTCGGCAACAAATATAATTATTCTAAAATAGGCTATTGCATGAAGTGAATTGAATGAATGTTGTAGCTCCGATAGTATATGGACATTGCCTTCCAAATTCACAGTGCTGAATGTTTGTTCAAATAATTCACATTTGGCTCTCAAACCTAACTCCGGGTAACTAGGATTAAAACTTAGTTCCTTAAAACCTATGAAACCTTCAAATAAGTATTTAAAAGGGCCAAATACAGAGGGACCGTTGGATCCTATAAATGCCACTAGATAGAGTTTATCCTCTGTACCAATCAATTTGAGCATATTTTCCTTTGTCCATATTCTCACTCCAAACAATCCAACAGTTTTGTCTGGCTTGGTATGTAAAACTTTCTTTCCATGTATGTACCGTGCTGCCGGCAAATGGTGACGAATTTTTTCAAGACAAGCACTAAACAAACCAGGATGACTAAAAGGGATGTCAATATTAAAGTTGCAATAAACAACTGTTATGCCTTGACATTTAGCACGCACATGATCGGTCTGTAAAAATGTACAATAGAAGTAAAAATATTAAATCTTATACATATAATATACAAACCAAACATTATCAGATAATACAGACATGCATGCATGTATGAGTAAGCAAAGTATGAAAATTCCTTTTGAGAAAGATGATAAAAACCAGTATATGACCCTAGTGTAATGGCATAGAATTTGTCTACCTTGAGAGCTGGACATGAGTAGGATTACAGAACTAGTGATTGACAGGTTGATGGACCAAAGATTCTTTACATGGGAAGGACACAGAAGAGACTCCATTGTAGGATAGTTTAAGTAAATTAGTGTCAAGGTAGCATTTATTTTAAAATTGAATTTTCTGTTTGTAAGGTCTTTACGCGGAAGGACAATTCTCATTTAAATGTAATGCTTTCTTATAATTAATGCAAGTGCCCTAGGGCTTTTCATAAAAAAAATGAAATATTTTGCAAAGGGTTTTATATTAAAAGAATAAAAAAAAAATAAAATAATTATACAAAAGGTTTTACACATATTTATGAAAATATGAGAAACAATATACTCACCAGATCACCCCATCTTTTAAGGATATTAATACTCGTATCTCTGAGAGAATGAAAACTACTCCTAAAATCTGATATTTTGGTTAGTGCAATATCTTTCAGTTTTGGGTACAACTCCTCATCTAGTATCAACAACCTAAAATAAAATAGACAACATGTTACTACTAGTTAATACATAAGTTAAAATTTGAAAAAAAAAAATTTGTGAAAATAACCTTCGTTCTAATGCAATTCTTTTGAGGCCATCAATTTGTTCTAAGTCAAACTCCAGTACTGAATTGTCCATGAAAATACTAAAAAAAACAGAGCATATTATTAAGATAAGTAAGTTTAAAAATTGAAAAAAAAAAAAAAAAAAAATAGGCAACCTGCAACTAGGATGAGATGCATATTGTCTCGCCCTCTCATCTTTAGCTTGACCTACATAAATTAACATATAAATAAATTACACTGACAATTGTCATACTAGCTTTTGCTACATATCATTAATTTGAATTTTCTATCATATGTATTTGAGAGTCACAACAATTAAGACTCATAATTTTTCCATAGTTTATTTTTTTTTTTTTTATATTTTTCAAAGTGCTCGGTGATGCACAACAAACATTGATAAAATAAATTTGCAATACATAAAAAAATAGGGTTGAGAAACTTACTTTGTTCAATCGATGTATCAACTGCCCACCATTCTACTTGTAGCTTCTCTTGTAAGTTCTCTTTTACCTGCAGAGAAAAATAAAAATTAATACTAATAAAAAATTAAAAAGATAGTTTTGCCCATACAATCCAAACTCTGTAGCGCCATTCTCCCTTCCTTTCGCTAATTCCTTCCCTTTCTACTGCAGTAGGTATATTGTTTTTTTTTTCTTTTTCTTTTTTTTTCAACAGGATTGGCTTAAGACTCGAATAACCTGAGCCAACACCTCTTACTAAACCGTATTGGAATCTAAAAATAACCTGAATTGCACTAAACTACAGAAGAAGAAAAATTATCCAAAAACCTGAGATGGCATCAAGTGAAACCAGAAATGCCCCCAACCTACTTTTATCCGACTCGAACAATTACAGACTGAACCTGAGTTGATCAGACCCTCTCTTTGGTAATTAGAATCACTTGATTACAAGCGCGACTACGGGTGGTCCACCCGCACTAGATCTCACTGCGTCCGCACTGAGATGATTCGCGTCCAAATAACCGTTTTAAAACTCAGCCCCGAATTTTTATCAAGTCCTGAGTGCGTCCGCATTAAAGGTCCCACTGCGTCCGCATTATGCTCGGACTTTTTCCTGTGTTGTCCGAAGTTCCCAAAATATTGGCTAAGTACTGAGTGCGTCCGCGCTGGGGTTCAGTGCGTTCGCACTAAAGGTCCCACTGCGTCCGCATTGGGGTTCCAGTGCGTCCGCATTACGCTCGGACTTTTCTGAATTTTCTGAGTACGTCCGCACTCAGATCCAGTGCGGGTGGACCACCCCCACTGGGCTTCCAAAATACAGTTTTCTCAATTGCAAATTTCAGAATCAGTCCATCAATGATTTGATCTTTACTCAAATTGTTCTACACACTTATGGACCACATCCTATTGAATACATAGATTGTCTAATATCTTAATTCCATATTAAATCACTTTAATTGTGACAATCATATTGACAGTAAACAATTCATAATTATATTACATATATGCTCAACGTTCGATTAAGATCCAACATCAACAATATTTAGCACTAGCATGTTTATTTTATATATACTTTTTTGTATTGACTCATTCGGTTTATATTATCTGAAAGCTAGATTTGGATCAAATATAATGAACAAAACTAGCTTTGTGAAAAATTAATATGATTACAGTTTGCTTTTTAATATCATTTTTGCTCCTATATACATTATCATACAAGCTTTTAAATTTAATGGACCAAGTTAAGTGTAATGAATACATTTTAGTGCTTTAATCCTTTTTCTCTCTTGATTTTGTAAGAAACAAATTTAAAAAAAAATTATAAAATTTACATAGATCCATCCCTCATGAGGAATTATACAAGATTAATAGTTCAAATTTTCATTTGAACTTTTTGACTTTTGAAATATTAATTAATTAAAAAAAAGGAGGTGGCGGCCAGTAATTGACCAGCAAACAAAATGTTTGTGGCATTGAATCTTTCTCATCTGAATTATTATTTCTTTTCTTTCTAATTCTAATAATGTGAAATGAAATTAACAGTCACGACTAAATTGGCGCAAAGTAAAAGTTTAGAAAGATGGTTGTCAAAATGGAAAGTTTTAGAGGAGATTGGTCCTTTTTTTTTTTTTTTTTTTTAGTGTATATCGTTTTCTAATAATATACTTTCATTCATTTTGTACAACGTTTTATATGGTAAAAAGATAGACCTAATATTAAGGAGGTGTTTGGTTCGCACTATAAACCATTTCAGGAAAATAAAATGATACCAAAGAATGTAATGTCAAGAATTATTATTTCAGAGAATATGTCATTATCATGTTTGGTTCGCACATGACTATTGTAACAGCTATCAAGACATGTCTTCTTTACTAGTTTTAAATTATTAACTAAATTTTATAAAAAAAAAAAAAAAAAACTTATTTAATTCATATAAATGTAGCATTCTCAATATGCGGTTGGATTCGTGTAGAGTTTGAATTGAACATACAATTATTAATTTTATAAAAATGAAATTGTAGGTCCAGCATAGATAATGCAGAATCTTGCACTCTGAAAAAAATGCATGTTTAATTTTAGTAAGAAATATCTAAAAGATATGGTACTTAACTGCCTTTAATGAAAAAATTATGTGCATAGAATATCTTGTAAAGAAATGTGTCTCGACTCTTGACAGTTCAGGCTGGTCCGCTATGCCACGTCAGCAGGGAGGCGACAAGGATACCGATTTTTTTTAAAGAAAAATATAAAAAAAAATATTGATAATGAGAAAGACGTTCAGGGCAGTATAGCTGGACGTTATAAACCATAACACTCAGTTAATCTAATCATTAACAATTGGAAAAAAAAATACTGTAGCTGGACATTATGGTTCATAATGTTTAGCTACGTTGTTTTTTTCCCTCTTCAGTTCTAACTGTTGTTGTTTTGAGATTGCTTTTAACGAAAAAACACTGTAGCTGGACGTTATGAATCATAACGTCCAGCTATATTTTTTTTAACGATCATATTAACTGGATTTTATAGTTTATAACGTTCAGTTACAGTGTCCTAGACATTATAAACCATAACGTTCTTCCTATATTTCAAAATTTCATAAAACCTTTCTCCATTATCAATATTTTTTTTATATTTTTTCTATTAATAAAAAAAATCGGGCAACGATAGGACAGCCTCAAAGAGGAAAGCTAGGGTGTGATGTGGTTGCCAAGAGAGTTTGGTGAGCACAACTCCAAAAGTATATCGGATCGGCTTCAAACGACGAATTCAAACCGTTGAAATCTATGTATTTCATGAGTGATGCATATACATGCTAAATTTGAAAGTTTCGAATTCATTTTCTACAAGATCAAGCGGTCAAAGAAATTATGAAAATAATGAATATATAAAACAATTTATAAAATAACTTATAAAAGGTTCATTTCTTTGACCACTTGACCCTGTAGCAAATGAATCCGAAACTTTCAAAATTTTGCATGTACGTGACCGCTTGACCTTGTAGCAAATGAATCCGAAACTTTCACAATTTTATATGTACATGCATCACTCATAAAATACATGAATTTCAACGGTTTGAATTTGTCGTTTGAAATCAATCCGATATACTTTTAAAGTTGTGTTCATAAAACTCTCTTAGTAAGTACATTACACCATAACTTTGCTCAAGCCTCAAACCCTATTTATTAAGGAAGAAAATAAAAAAGGATCCATAAGACTCTTTCGGCCCAAAATATAAGGCCCAGCCACTATATGTCTGAACAATTGAAAATAATTCTTCAGTCATCCATTTTGGGTAGAGATTTTAACAGAACAGCTTTGGTTTCTTACAGCGCACTAACAATATACAAAACTGTTTTGATTACATAGTCCGTGACTCCGTGCATTGCATTAAGCCAAAACTACTCTATCAAAACCTTTAACCATTCATTCTCCTCCTATTTCCAAATTCGCCCCCTTTCCAGCTCCAAGCTGCTTCCAGCGCATGACATATTATGATTCATTAAAAATCGAGATATAACATTAGCATAGCAGAGATATTAAAATTGAAGTTTAAGTCTACACATCGTGATCGTGATCGTTAGTTACACATTTCACATCTGATTCTGACACCCCGCCCCCTACCTCCCTCTCCTCTCCTCTCCTCCACTGCAAAATCTGGATCTCGATTTCTCACTTCTCAGAGAGAGATAGAGAGAGAGATGGCGGCCTTCACCAAGCTAGAAGACTCGCCTATGTTCAGAAAACAGGTCTCTCCATTATTTATATATTTTACTTCTTTTCAATTAAGCTTAAGCTTGCTTTCTTGCTTCGATCCCTTTTCGTCTACACGAGCAAACATCTCATTGTCACATTTTCAATCAAGCTTAAGCTAGTACAAAGCTCAATAATTATTGACCAATCAATCAATCATATAGCTTCAAACAATGTACTGTTACTGCTTCTTCAAACAAGGATAAAGGGTTGTTCTGTTCATTTTATTAATACTCTCTTATTCTGGTATTTATATTTGAAAGATGTACTCTTTGGAACAACTGGCTGATGAGTTGAAGAGACGCTGTCAAAAGCTTCACAAGGGATGCCAAAATTTCATGTTAGTTTATTATACTCTGTGTGGTGTGTGTGTGTGTGTGTGTGTGTGTGTGTGTGTGTGGCCAGATGTATTATGTTATATTGACCTAAAACTCTCTCTGATTGATTTATTTATTGGATTGAATTTCAAGGGGTTCACTTGATGTGGCATATGAAGGTGACCTCGCCTTTGCTGATTCCTTGCAAGAGTTCGGTGCTGGCCAAGACGACCCCATTAGTGTCGCCATAGGAGGTACTTGACTTTGCTCTTTTTGTAAATTTGTAGGGCTCACTTTATTTTTGTAGTTTTCCATTTATCACATGTTTTTGTTAATTTGCAGGGCCTGTTATGTCGAAGTTTGTTACTGCTTTTAGGGAACTCAGTACTTATAAAGAACTTCTTCGCACTCAGGTATTTGATTTAATATTATTTAAAAAAAAAAGGTGATGTAACCCAATTCTGTTTAATTTATTTCTAGCTCCCAATTTTTTTATAGAACACCTTAGTTTTTTTTTTTTTTTGTCATAATCAGATTGAACACATGCTGAGTGAACGATTAATGCAATTCATGAATGTGGATCTGCAAAATGTCAAGGTACATATGATTTTGGTAAAGTTAAACAATAAGCGGTGGAGGCTCTAAATGGTGCTTGATTTGATAATACTTTACCATGATATAGGATAGTCGCAAACGCTTGGACAAAGCTGCGATTGGATACGACCAGGTAAAATATTATATAATAACTTAAATGTTTGTCTTAGTTTACTTGTAATTCTGTCCTAATTTTTTAGATTCAACTTTGTTTGGTTATGAACTGGATTATCATGGTACTCCCAATAAATGCACAACATAATTGTAATATTATTTCTTATCAGATCTACTCTGTTACAGGCACGTGAGAAGTTTGTGTCTGCAAAGAAAGGCACTAGGACTGATGCTGAGCTTGAAGAGGTAATTAGTAAAACTCTCTCTCTACAAAACAAGCATTCGGGTAAACATTTTGAAAGAGCAGATTTTAATTCATGCAGCGCACAAGTCACGTGCAGCGTTGTTTTGACTTTATTGTATGCGCACTGCATAAATTAAAAGCTGCTCTGTCAAAATCTTTACCTCAATTATTATTTTTTGTCAAGTAACAACTATGAGAATTAACCTATCTCATTTATCATGACAGGATCTGGAGAATTCTAAATCAACTTTTGAGAAGTGCCGATTTAACCTAGTATGCATAAGTCAATTGTTCTCCTTATTTTCTAATGTAAATTAGAATTTGTATTTTTTTTACTTATACCCTTCTGAGTTCTGACGGTAAAATTCTTAGGTTAGCGATGTCGCAAACATTGAAGCGAAAAAGAAGTATGAGTTTCTTGAGTCAATCAGTGCTGTAATGGATGCCCATATGAGATATTTTAAACAAGTAAGCATTACATAAGTTAGACGACTTCTTACAAACTTGCAATTTCTAATCACTCCTTTTCTTTTGTCTAGGGATACGAGTTGCTGCAACAACTGGAGCCCTTCGTTCATCAGGCAAGGATTACAAAACTTCGATACTGGTATTGAGGCATTCACATGCTGTACCAGAACATACTGTCAGTGCTAAGCTGTATAAGTTCAGTGCTGAAGTCAGTACATATTTCCATTTATTTGTTATATACTTGATATTGGAACTTTTATGTGCTTCTTTGAGTATTATACTTGATACTGGTACACCCAACACATGCACATGGTACCATTAATGAATTGTCATCCCACGTGGTTGACTGGTTGTTACTAATTAAATGTATGATCTATGATGAAGGTTTTGACATATGCTCAACAAACAAAAGAAATGGCTAGTAATGAACATGAAAAACTCGAGACAAGAATTCATGAATTCAGGACTCAGGCTGAGCTGGCAAACCTAAAACCAGCGAGTAATACTGACAACTCAACTAGTGGTGATGGAATTCATGTGGTCGGTGTTCATTCGTACAAAAAGATCGAAGAGCTGATGCAATCTTCCTCAAACGGAGAGGTACTATCACTCTTTGTTTTCTGCCTCTGGTGTTATTAGACTCGAATAATACCGGTCCAAAGTGTTATTTGAACTATATTTGTTGGTTATATAGTTTTATATTGTTGGTGGATTGCTCATATATAAGAACACAGAGTGAGTGAAATAAAAGTAAAAAATTTAGTAATTGGACTTCTTTGTAATAAAAATAATTTAAGAGCCATTGGCAAATAAACTTCCAAGGTCTTCGGTGAAAATTAACCATTAAATAAACTAATATAATACATGAAAAAAAGTAGTAATCAGTTTTGATTTATTCAACTGTACAGATAAAAAAATGAGTCAATAATCACTCGTGTTGGAAATCACATCTAACTGAATGTGTCATTTTTAATTTTGTAGGTACAAATAATTAAACAAGGCTATCTACTAAAGCGCTCTTCAAGCTCAAGAGGAGAGTGGAAAAGGAAGTTCTTTGTGCTAGATAGTCACGGGATGTTGTATTATTATAGCAATAAACTTAATAAACAGTCGGTATGTCATATTCTTCACTTCTCCATTATTTTTTATTAGTTTGTCCAGTAAACTACATAAATCGTCTGTATAAATTTGAATATTTTTCCAATTTAGTCCAAACTATCATCATTAAGTCAAAATAATCAGGGATCAAAATTGGAAATGTGTGACAATTTAAAGACATTTCTATAGTATACTCCTGTTATTTTTATAAAGCATTATGAAATTATAGTCATGTCAATACCTTTTTCTGATCATTTGTAATTTCTAATAGCAAGGATCAACGCTACAGCAGAGCAGATTCAAATTTTTAAATCAAAGAACTCCATACCAGGGTGAAGAAGCTACTCTTGGTTATCACACAATAGATCTGCAAACCTCGACTCTCAAGCTCGATGCTGAACAAAAGGATCTGCGGTTCTGCTTTCGAATAATTTCTCCTGCCAAGAGTTATACACTTCAGGTAATTTCCTTTATTTCCTCTCCTTGACAAACTTACCTTTCAGAATTGCTAATGAAAAAAAAAACATGTTCATCTTTTGTTTTAAATTTAACCATGGAGGACATCATGGTAAAGGTCAATTTAAATAGTTAATCCTGGTATGAATTTGTATTATATTTCTAATATTGAAGGCAAGTGATTTCTCCTTTCTATAATTTTGCTGGGACACGTATGAAAATATTGTTCCGTGAATCTTTGAGTGAGATACTTTGGTAGTAGTATTTATATAATTAAATGCCATCAGGGCGAGAACAAAGCTGAGCAGATGGACTGGATAGAGAAAATCACCGGAGTTATCGCATCAATCCTTCATTCTCCTTTCCCTCGCCAGGTTCTCTACTATGCATTCTTTTGTTTTTAGGACGTGAATTTGTGAAGGTTGTTATTATAATTGACTAACTTAAGTTCTTGCCTTAAGTTTCCAAACAAGTAGGAATAACCAGAGGTTCTCAAATTCAATGTCAATCTAGAAGTATATAGGTAACAACTAACAAGCAAACTTCTTAAATTAGGAAAATTAATCAAAATGCCCTTAGAAGTTGGCATATTAGCAACTAGAGCAGGGTTCAAATGCCTCAATTGTGCCTAACAAACAGTCGATCCGAAGCACTCAACATGATCTCCATATCAAAATGTGCTTGGAGACTATTTGTTTGGAAACTTTTTTACTATTTTCTTAGATTGCTACAAAATCATTGTTTTTCAAAGATTCTGGACCATCCAAAATCACTGTTTTTATGTTTGTGGATTAATCTTCTTATATTGCTCACTTTTCTATTGAAATATTACTAAATGATTAACGGGATTTTATTCTTTTTGTTTGAACAGCTATTTTCTAGAAACTCTGATAAAGAAAATAACGGGATTGAATCTGTGTCCCTGGAGGAGCAGCAACAGGGATATGACAATGTATCGAGCGATTTGCGAAGCATCCCAGGAAATGAAATTTGTGCTGAATGCAGTGCGCCAGAGCCTGATTGGGCATCTCTAAATCTCGGTATACTCATGTGCATCGAATGTTCCGGAGTTCACCGCAATCTTGGTGTTCATATCTCAAAGGTTCCCCTTTATTTATTTGAAAATAGTTGAAATATTGACATTACTCGAAATGCAATTGTCAATGTGTATTAGACAAAAAAAAAATGGTTTTCTCTGATAGCTAAGTGTATTTAGACCAAATTAACCCTTTCAAAGCGGGGAGTTGGTCTCATAATTTGCACATCAAAACTTGAACTGTAGCACTATGAGCTCAGCTCATTTTGAGTTAAGCCAGGATTTACACCTAGCAGTGTCCTTTAGGGCATAAACAATTTGATTTCTCAGTGCTATAGAAAAGCAGTTTGTTTGTCTATGGAAGTTTCTTTTATACAATTATTCATACAAGCAAAGCTCTTTCAAAACCAGTAATAGCTTAAAGCAAATAATATGTGAGTCAGGCTATGGTACTGTGCATAGCGCATATTGATCCGAACTATTGATCAATATCTCCATTTTCAAAGTCCAAACAATCAATCTGAACTGTTCAACATGATCTTCGTATGAAAATGTACTTGTAGATCAAATTTTACATTTTTTTTAGAATTTTGTTACTATTCTTTTAGATAGGTACAAGATCAATTGATCTAAAGATTCTAGACCATTCAAAAGTTGTGAGTTTCTACCTTTCTACAAAAATAGTAAATAAATTGTAAAAATTATAAATTTACTGTGCAAGTAAATTTTCATATGAAAATCATGTTGAACAGTTCAAATCGACCATTTGAACTTCGAAAGCGAAAATATTGATCCGTATTACAAACCTATCCACGCTATGCATAATACCGTAGCCTTACTCATAATATGTCTTGCTATAACTTTGAAGACTAATGTCTTTAGTTTTCTCTACATACAGGTGAGGTCTTTGCGGTTGGATGTGAGGGTTTGGGAGCCCGTAATGTGCAATTTATTTCATGCATTGGGTAACACATATGCTAATTCTATTTGGGAAGGTTCACTTCTCAACAGAGATGAGAGGTAAATTTTTGGGCTATTAAAAATGCATCATTAAATCATTACTCTCAATAGCTGTTATTAATCTTATATTCATGTGCAGCAATGATAAATCAAAAGAAGGTAGTGCCCCTATAGAAAAACCCAATCCCAGTGACACTCTTGTGACCAAGGAGAAATACATCCAAATGAAGGTACATTTAAATTTTAACCTTTTTGCCATTTAAAAACTATTTTTTATTTCGCAAATAAGGTGCCAATGCCTGAAATATGTTATTTTTCCTACAAAACTGGGCATATTTATGTTTTGCAACTGAATCAAACAATTTCCCTAAGCAAAATTGAAATTTTGTGAGGTTACAAGTTTATATACACTAGAGATAACGAGATTTTGTTGAGTTAATATGATTAATTTTGTGAGGTTACAAGTTTATGCAGACAATCATTTTTGCTTAACTTGTACTTGACTTTAACTGGATAAGAAATTCTTTGCAATTGTCTTCTTTGCTCTGCAGAATATGAGAATATGTTGAGTGTGACATCTAAATATTTTTTAATACAAAAAGTTGACCTAAACCAGTTTGTTACTTTTAAAGATTAAGTGATAAAATAAACACTGTTTGAAACATTTTGACATGCAGTACGTGGAGAAACTTTTAATTGCCAAAGAACCAGAATCGCATTCTGTTACGATTTGGGATGCAATTAAATCAAATGATATTAAGACGGCATATCGGCTTATTGTGGCCGACAACATAAATCCGAACATGAGATACTACGAACCAGATGACAATTGCCACAATCAATCTGAATCTACTGTCGAGCAGTGGCAGTTTGACCCGTTAGCATGTCAGAGAATAGCATCATCAGATCAGCAGGACAGTTGCATGGAGGGGTGCTCTCCTCTACATTTTGCGTGCCATTTTGCAGACCCTACCATGTTAGAGCTCTTTCTTCAGTTCGGGTCCCACATTGATTTGCAAGATTTTCACGGCCGTACACCTTTACATCATTGCGTGTTTAAAAAGAATGATGCAGTTGCTAAGTATCTCCTCAAGAGGTATGGGTTATCATGAAACATGGCCTGGTTATATATCTGACCTTTTATTAAAGAGTGAGGCTATGGTACTTTGCAAAGCACACATCGATCCATACCATGGATCCATATTTTCGTTTTCAAAATTCAAACAGTCGATCCAAACCATTCAACATGATATTCGTATTAAAATGTACTTGGAGATCAAATTTTACATTATTTAAAAAAAAAATTGCTATTTTTTTGGACAATTAGAAGATCAATTGATCTAAAGATTTTGGACCATCCATAAGTAGTGTGATTTTCAACTGTGATTTACAAAAATTCTAAAAAATGTAAAATATGGTCTTCAACTACATTTTCATACGGAGATCATGTTGAGATGTTAAGATATGGATCCATAGCATGGACTGATCCGCGCTTTGCAAAATAGCATAGCCTCACTCTTTATTAAATATGTATGTTCTAGAGTTTTCATTGAATATGTATTTTCTTTTCTATTCTCTAAAGGGGTGCCCTAGCTTCAATAAAAGATGGTGGGAACCTGACAGCTTTTGAAAGGCGAATGGAAATCGGTGCAATAACTGATGAGGAACTTCTCATACTATTTGCTGGCTAACGAATTGTACGTATAAAAAATATTTTGCAAGAGGTTCTATTTTGCAGTTGTATGCATCTTTAAAAAAACACATAGATTGCAATTACGCACAGGAGGCTGGTACAGCTTTGTTTTTGGTTGAAATTAATTAGTAATTTATTCAGTTTTAAACATGTAAAACATTAAATTTCGATGGTTTTTTAGCATGCAAATATTGATAAAACCAACTGTCAGTGTTTATATTCTTCTGGCCTTGTTTGGATCGTGTAAGGGTGCGTTTGGATCGTTTGATAAAACCCTAATAGAATAATAAATGGGTATAGAAAAAGAAAAAAGAAAAAAAACAAATCAGCATAAAAGAAAATAAAAAAAACTGTTTGTGATTTAAAACAGACTTATACATTCATTGTGTCGGTAGCGATTAGTTGCAAGAGAGAGCTTTAAATCTTTCTTTTGTAATGTTGTAATTGAGCGCTAAATTTATTGCCGGAATGACCCTTTATCAATTGAAGTCGCATATATGAAAATATTTCTTTAATTTTTCGTCATGTAAACATAATTTTTTTTTGAGTGATGCTTCCATGGACCCAAGGACCTATTTGTAAAATGAACATATCTTTATTTTCAAAGTTCAAACAGTCGATCCGAACCGTTCATCTTGTTCTCCATATTAATATGTGCTTGGAGACCAAATTTTACATTTTTCTGAATTTTTTTACTATTTATTAAGATGGGTACAAAAAATATCAAATTCAGACCATTGAATTTTGTACCATCTTAATAAATAGTAAAAAAATTCAGAAAAATGTAAAATTTGGTCTCCAAGCACATATTAATATGGAGAACAAGATGAACGGTTCGGATCGACTGTTTGAACTTTGAAAATAAAGATATGTTCATTTTACAAAGAGGTCCTTGGGTCCATGGAAGAATTTGCCTTTTTTGTAATATTACCGGATCACAGTCACAGGACCCGCTAATTTGCCGTGTCTGTATGCATCTATTCTGCTTGATTTCTTCCGATTTTTCTTTTGATCTTCTGTGACGTCTTAAATATAACTTAGTACGTGGTTCTTAAAATGTAGAAGACGGATATTATTACCTTTTGATTCTTAAAATATAGAGAGGGTGTGGGACCCATTTTCGCGTCTGTGCCGAAATTCTTATTAATAGAAAAATAAATAAATAAATATCGGCAATGGAAAAGGTTTTGCGCAAAAATAGAAAAATAGAAAAAACGTTATAGACCACAACTATCTGATTAGCAAAATCTAATTAGCGAAACAACATTAAAAAAAAGTATGGCCGTTATAGACCAAGGTACAACATTCAATTTATTTTTCCTCACACTGTTTCGTTAATTAGCGGTAATCTAATTTCACTAATCAGACCGTTGTGGTATGAACCTTCACGTTTTTCCTACTTTTCAAATTCTCCACAAAACCTTCCCATTGCCAATATTTTTTATTTATTTTTCTATTAATAAAAATTTCGGGCGTCTGTGGCCGCCACACATTAATTACACGTATATTGAATAAACTTATTGACTGACTGTCTCTAACATTTTGAATTTCTTTAGTTTAAACATTTGACAAGTGTAATTTTTTTTTACATTAATAAATTCTGTAAAATATAATTTTGTTTATTATGTTGCGCAGATTGCAAATTTTGTTATTCAAGTCAACATGCTTCAATGCAAATTATATGTATGTCATCTTTTTAGAGGGTTAAAATACCTCTATGTCTCTATTTTCTGTCTCCATTTTATAAACATTAATAACTTAAAATTTAAAATTCAAATATCCAACTAAGCTATTAGATGTGATCTACATATTTTATCTAAAAGCCCATAAAAAAATATCACATTTTGTTTTTTATATGAATCACTAAGTTGAAAAATTATGGTTCAGAATTTATTTATATCAATATATTTTTGCAAACTCTTGATACTGATGAAAATAAAATAAAAATACAGTAATCTTGTGCTTAGAGAAAATTATATATATATATATATATATACAATTCTAACAGTTTTATTTTGATAACATAAAAATTCTATTATTTGCAAAACACAAAAATTTTAACTTCCTAAATCATGCTTTATGAAAACTTTATGTTTGTGTCGTTATAAACATACTTAATGGGCGAGGATGATGAATGATTAGCCTTGCTCATCGTAATTAACTAAAATATAATGGTACAGAAAGAAAGGTTTTGTTTTTTTTTTCTTTGAAAGTTATGGAAAATTACAATATTCAGTACTTTCTATTTCTAATATAATATGAGGGGATCTAATTACACTATTTTTTTATAGTGACACATCTTAACACCATATTTTTACAAGTCATTTTTGCAATTTCAAAGTCTAAATATTTAATCCAAACCATTCAACATGATCTCCATATTAAAATGTGCTTGGATATCAAATTTTATATTTTGTGAAACTTTTTTAGTATTTATTTAGAATTTTTGAAAATCAATGTTTTTCAATGGTGCCGCAATTTTATAAGTCATTCTGGTCTCCAAGCAATTTAAAATGACTCGAAACTGTCAATCCAAACCGCTCAACATGATCTCCATATTAAAATGTGCTCGGACACCAAATTGAACATTTATTAAAATTTTACCAATTTTTTAGTATTTGTTAAGATGTGCACAAAAAATGTAAAATTTGGTCCCAAGCACATTTTAATATAGAAATCATGTTGAACAATTTGAATTGATAGTTTGAATCTTGAAATCTTAAAAATTACTTATAAACACATGGTGCCAAGATGTGTCACTATTTTACCATTTGGATCCCTCCTCTTCTAATATATGCTAGTTATCTAGTAAACCTCTTCTCCCTTCTCTCCTGTCATCCGTGTTCTCTCCTAATTCATTTCTTCTCAATTCCACATCTCCTGATATATATTACTATTTAATAACTACCATATATATTAATTTTCATTTTTGGTAAAATTATTCATCATGAGACATGACTACTTGCTCCATCAACAGCCTCAGGTCCCATCTAATTACTAACCAGTAACCACAGAGGTCAGGACAATTAAAATATATTTTTGATAGATAAATAAATGAAAGCAACATATGTTGAAGCACAGTTCAGCTTAATAATTTACTTTAAATATTTCTAACATACAAAGAGATCTTGTAGAGATATGTTTTGCATACACATCAGTAGCAAAATTATTGCAAATACCAAAGAGTACAAATGTACATGTCAATACATTCTGAATTCTACAAAGAAAGATTCCACTGCAATCAATCTTGCATGGAATCAATGGTACGAATCTCAACAAATTCTTATTTTTCCCATGGATCGTTGATTGGGTCATCTTGCAAGGCCTTCTGCAAAAGCTCTGTTTGCTCTTGCACGTGCAACGAGTAGAAACCAGTTGCGGTGGCTGCTGATGGGGCCCGCCCCACGTACTTGATGTCCTCTATGGACCCGCGGTTAAGTGTTTTCATGGCTGTCAGAAGGCGCGGTGCAATGTAACTGTATGCACCCATGTTCATTGGTTCCTCTTGGCACCACACAATCTCCGCATCTACAGATATTAATTCATAAATCAGTATTATATGAACAAACCATAATGTGTTGGAAGGGTAAATGTGTCAAAGAAAAAAACAATACTAGGGACCAAAACGAATATTCTACTGAGTGAGGCTACGAAACTATGCATAGCGCACTTCGTTCTGTACTATTCCATTTTTAAAATCCAAACAGCCGATACATACCGCTCAAAATGATTTCTATATGGAAATGTATTTGAAGACCAAATTTTACATCTTTATTAAAAATATTTACTATTGTTTTAAATATGTCGAAAATCACTTGATTTAAAGATTTTGGACCATCCCTTCCTAAAAAAAATGATTTTGAACCATCCCAAAGTAGTGATTTTCTACATATCTAAAAAAATATAAAATTTTGGCCTCCAAGTACACTTTCATATGGAGATCATGTTGAACAGTTCTGATTGACAGTTCAGATATTAAAAATGGAGATATAGATCCATAGTACAGGCTGATGTGCACTCTGCATAGTACTATAGCCTCACTCTATTCTAGTAGTAAATACTCTTTGTTCTGTAATAGGAGGGTTCTAAAAAAACAAAAACCGCAGATATTTTCTGTGAAAACAATGAAAAAAAAAAATCTGGTGTCTTACTGTAAACTTCTAGCAAAATAGCCTAAAGGTAATTAATTACAAGTTATAAACTAAGATGTTTATATGGAATGATGCAGCAGAACCATATAAAGGAGTAACTAATAAAGTAAAATATTAGAAAAGAAAACTGAAGAGAGAGAGAAATTACTCGGATATCTCTTTAGTTCTCGCTGGATGAGGTCATAGGGGAACGGGCACAGCTGCTCGACCCGACATATGGCCACATCCTTTCTTTCCCTTTTCTTTCTTTCTTCATCCAACTCATAATACACCTATTATTAATATTATACAAAAATAAAATAATAAATAAATAATAATCACAGAAATGACATGTTTAGAAAACATGAATCAAACTGTTCAGAGAATATGAAAAATTAACTATCCATGTTTACCTTTCCAGAGCACAGAACAAGGCGATTAATGCCCTCCTCAAGGTCTTTATGGTCATTTTGGTCTTTAATAAGGCGCTTGAAGCGGGTCCCCTGTTTGTCAAACCCGGGGTGGCCCACAACGTCATCGAACTCAGATAAGTGGGATTTACAGTCCTTGTGACGGAGCAGGTTCTTTGGTGACATCACTATCAGAGGCTTCCGGAAATCTCTATGTATCTACATTAAAAAATAAAAGGAGTGGTAAATAAAAAAAGATCTATGTTCTCCACATAAAAGAAGATATTCATATAGTTGATTTTTACTACCTGCCGGCGAAGAACATGGAAATAATTAGCTGGTGTGGTGACATTAACAATTTGCCAATTGCATTCTTGGATCTGTTTTCTCATTGTGGGTTCCATCTCTGGTATAACATATGGGTTATCGTCGCTCATCTGTATAACAAACAAAATTTTAAAACTGTTAGAGATTGACGGATAGCAAAATAATACTGGAATAAATAACAAAAAAAACACAACACATGCCTGGAGGAAGCGCTCAAGTCGGGCGCTGGAGTGTTCTGGGCCCTGGCCGTCGTATCCATGTGGTAACAAAACAACGAGGCCAGTCTGACGAAGCCACTTTGACTCGCCACTGCTCAAGAACTGATCGAATATCACCTGGGCCCCATTTGCAAAATCTCCAAATTGGGCCTCCCACATTACTAGAGAATTAGGGTTTTCCATTGAGTAGCCCAACTCGAACCCCAATACACCAAACTCTGACAAGGAGCTACAAATAACACAAACAGGACAAAACTAAAGAGCTACTACATATATTCAATGTCGAATTAATGTGTCCCTGAAAAACTCATTAAATTGAAATTCTTTTGCTCAAATAAGGGTTTTACTCATATAATTGGAACAAAAAAGAAAACGGTTTGCAAGGTTATACATGTTATGTAGGTACCTTTACAAGAATCTCCAGGATATATTGCATCTCTAGGGTATTTATAAAACGTTTTCAGGTTTTGCAGGGGTACCCATCAGTATAAATTAAATAAAACAGAAAAAAAATATACATATATATAACCTTGATAGTTTCCATCATGTAGGGATTCATGTGACATTATGAGCTTTTGCAGTAGTACTCATAAGCATAAATTAAATCAAAGTGCAAAAATATAACATGCCTGTTACTGACAGTAAACATCTCTTCGGGTTGGTTCATGATAATATGATCGAGGGGGCAGTATCTCTCTCCGGTAACTTGATCGTGAATTACAGAATGCCTATGACTAAAGGTGCCCCTCTCGACATCTTGACCGCTCAATCTGACATGATTCCCTTCTACTATGAGAGTAGCAAATGCAAGAGCCTCTCCAACAGCCCAATCAAGCCCTTCTCCAGTCTCTATCATCTTGGCCCGGTTCTCAAAAATCTTTTTTACTCCTCTGTGTGGCATGAAGTTTTCGGGAAGCATTGTCATTGCTTGCCCAACCCGTTTTAGTATCTCCGGTTTCACACTACATGAGTTGTCGAGTCGTTATGACAAACTTGCAGTAATGAAATAAAGAGAAACAAGTAATGAAGTAGAGTATTACCCAGTATTGCGGATTCTTGAAATTTGTTCAGGTGATTTAAACCCGGCCCAGTAAGCCGAGAGCCAGTCTCTTTTATTCGGCACATAATTCTTACTATTTTCAAATTCTTCGTTCAAGATGGTGTTGACCTTTGTTTGCAGCCTCTCTACTTCTTCTTTTCTAATTTGTTCCGATTCAAGAAGCTTCTTTTGGTATATGCTGAGTGCACTTGGATGATTTCTGATAACCTATTATTAAAGAAGCATGAATAAAAAAGATTATTGACACTGAATAAACAAAAAGGACCTTCCAGTTTAAAAAAGATATCACATAAAATCTCCAATTTTTTACACTGTCAAAAAGAAAAAGGCCTTCCAAATTGAGAAAATTACATAAACTCTCCAATTTCTTATTTTTAATAGTATCCTTTCTGTTGTTGAATCGACCCATGTTCCAATGTACCGATCAGGTACAGTACTTGTATAGGCTCGGACAGAGATTGGCTATTCGGCTCCCCCAAGAACTTAACTACATTAGTACAAACTACAAATCCAACCCTGAGGGTAAAAAAAAAAAAGACTACACAAAAATAAAATAAAGAGAACAAACCTGGTACATCTTAGGCTGAGTGAACGAAGGCTCGTCAATCTCATTATGCCCAAACCGCCTATAACAAACTATATCCACGACCACGTCAGAATGAAACGTTTGTCGCCACTCACCTGCCAGCTCACACACATGCACTACAGCCTCCAAGTCATCCCCATTCACATGAAAAATAGGCGCATCTAATGCCTTTGCCACGTCAGTACAGTACTGACTCGACCGTCCTGCTTTTGGATCAGTCGTGAATGCCACTTGATTGTTCACAACTATGTGTATGGTTCCACCTGTGGTATAGTTTTCTAGCGCACTTAAATGCAAGGTTTCATAGACCACACCTTGGCCCGCAAAGCTTCCGTCACCGTGAATCAACACTCCCAAGACCTTTGTTCGGTTGGTGTCGTTTGCGTAATATTGTTTTGCCCTGGTTTTACCGACTACAACTGGATCAACTGCCTCTAAATGACTTGGGTTTGCAAGTAGAGATAAATGGATTCGCTTACCGCCACGTGTTGGCCGGTCATAGGATGTGCCCAAATGATACTTCACATCGCCTGTACCAGTATACAAACCCTCACCTTCATCTACTGGTTTGGTACCACCACTAAACTCACTAAATATCTGACGCAGAGGTTTCCTAACGACATTTCCTAATACATTTAACCGACCTCTGTGCGGCATTCCAATAACTATACTCTCAACACCCATATCAGCGGACCGATCAAACATTTCTTTCATACCGGGTATCAAAGTCTCGCATCCTTCTAACCCGAACCGTTTTGCTGTTGTCCATTTGGTTGCCAAGAAATTCTCGAATTGCGTGCTCCAAATAAGCCTATCTAGCATCACCAACCGTCTATCATGAGCATATTCCCTTGGTTTAACCGTCTCGATTTTCTCTCTCAACCAATTACACTTCTCTCTGTCGGGTATATGCATGTACTCGTACCCAATTGTACCACAATACGCTTGTTCGAGTCGGTTTAATATCGACCTAAGAGTCTGAACAGGTCGATTTTCTGATAAAAAACCAGACATCCGCCACACTCCAAGAAAGAATTCCCGGTCCAAATCAGCCTCAGAGAACCCATAAAGAGCAGGATCCAAATCATCAGGTATCGGACGCTGCTCTAACCCTAACGGGTCTAGTTTTGCCTTCATGTGCCCGTTAACCTGGTATGCCCGAACAAGTAATAGCAACCGCATGCTCTCTTGTATGGTTTGACCAGATATACCTGGTGATGTGGTGGCCTGGCCCACAAAGTTTCTAAAGAAGTTGTCCCATGATTCATCGACACTTGTTGGGTCTGCCTCCCAGGCTCTTTGTAATTCTTCCAGGTACACACTGCTCGTACCGTCTAAAAAACTGTCTGTCAGACGTGATAACGGTACAGCACGCGGGATTGGGGCTGCAAAGGAATGTGGTTTGGTTCCATGGAAGGTACGGCAAGGAGGAGGTGGTATTGGCCTGCTACCAGCCAAGTGGTACGGTGACCTGGCTAGGTTCAGATTTCTCCTCAGTGCTTGCCTAGAGAGAGCTGATGCAGCACGAAACCATGCCATGTTAGATCCTTTTAATTATTATTTTTATATTTTCTTTTCTTTTCTTTTTTTGAAAGTAGAATCCTAGTGTTGTTAGATGCTGATCATCTCTGGATTATATCATCTTTGGTTGCTGGAAAGAGAAAACAAAAAACAAAAATAAGAATTAGTCCTTATCTGCAGAAACAATAATAGCAAATTGAAAGAAAAAAAATGTGATGATCAGCATGTAATAATTAATTGGTTTTCTAAATTAGGAGTTTACCTAACATAACAAAAATAAAAATAAAAGTTAAAGTATCAATTACAGGGCCTTGGGGACTGATTTATTTTTAACTAAATTTGAGAGTATTTCTTTCAAATTAATTTCACTAGTACTTACGAGTGCTGAGCATATCCGTATTATTACAAAATAACTTGAGAAGAGGTTTAGATCTAAGGTTAAGTGTAAAATTGAGGTTTAAAAGCAAAATCCTGGAATCAGAAGCTACAACTAAGATTAAACGGAGAATTGCAATCCTAATTGAGACAACACGCAAAGAATAACAAACAGTACAGAAATAAGGAAATTAAAAAAAGGAGTAGATAATAATTGAGATGAGATTTTGCTTACACTGCAATAGATAAAAATTCTCTCTTTTTTCTTCTTCCCAACTCCAATCCTATTCTCTTCTCTCCACTCTTTCTGGAAGCCACTGTTGAATCCAGTCTAACTGGTTCTCTCATAGTGGTACAACAAAGCTGAATGACTTGTAGGACCTACCTCATTTTAGTTCAGTAGAGTTGGGAACGCCGTGTGCACATATGTTTTTTCAACGGAGACAACCCAGCTACCCCGAAATTGTTCCTTGGACCAGGCTTACAGTTGGTCCTGGTTTCTGGGGTCCATACTCCATCCACGGAGAAACAGATTATGACGTTCACGAAGAACAGGTGTGGATAAATATTTGGTATGTCAGCATCGAGTGCCAATAATGACGAATTTGTATCCTCTGCATTAACTTAAAAGGGAATCTTTTGAGTTAATGTTTCTTAACCATCCGATCTGCTTTAAAATCCGTGCAAGCTTGATCCGCACCAATATTAAAGGAATGTATTAAAATCAGACGTCCAAGATGTATTAACTCAAAAGATTTCTTTTTGAGTTAATGCAGAGATACGTGTTCAATAATGACACCCGCGGTCTTATCCCAGTGCGCGCGCTTTTAAGTGCCAAGGTGGTTAGAGCGGGGAAAAGGGCACAGCTGAGCC
Organism: Carex cristatella; assembly: GCA_024447775.1. Taxonomy (NCBI): domain Eukaryota; kingdom Viridiplantae; phylum Streptophyta; class Magnoliopsida; order Poales; family Cyperaceae; genus Carex; species Carex cristatella. Next base: position 1,673,273 of record JAJHPF010000005.1, on the reverse strand, counting down.
GGTTTTTTTACGGAGCGGTATGGCTACGGTACGGAACGGCACGGTACATGTGATTATTACATGTCGTGATTTGCGTGTTCCGTGTCATAACTATTCGCGTATCGTGATCATCTTTTGAAAATTTGACATGGCACATGATCACGCGAGTCCGTATAATTAGGACCGTTAGATATTGACTAAATAATAAACTTTGAATAAACTAACTTAAATTATAAAAAAAAAAAATTTAAACATGGCCAGTTACATTTGAACACGACACACGAATCACATGACCATTCGCGTATTGTAACCATCCCTCAACATATTAATTAAGACAAGGCATGACACATGTGACTGTTCATGTAATTACGGTACGGCACGAGACTAAAGTCATGACACAACACGTTTTTCTCACTCTGTCAGTGTTACTCCCACTGCTCAGATTCCTTTGCAACCGAATTGAGACTAATACTGTGTGACACTTGACTGACAAGCTCAACTTAATTTAAACTATCAGTATTGCTCCAGTGTTGTGTTGTATTGAGAAGTATTATAATGGGGACCGAATTCTCTGCCTCCTAGGGGGCAGGATTTTCCTGCTCCTGAGTCACTGAAACATGGGCCACACCAAAACTAAAAATCAATATTTAAATTTATAAATTCGTCTGGACCCACTTGTCAGTCTCACTGGGGGCAGGAAAATCCTGCCCCCTGGGGTCAGGTGATCTCCGTCCATTATAATGAACACAAATAGGGATGAAAACGGTGTGCATGAAATCCGATTCAAAAAATTATGTGTGAATCAGATATCCGAGAGATATAATTTCACGTTTCAATTATTCTTAGTAGATATGCCATATAGTTTAGTATATATATTGTGAAAAATTATTTTATTCACCATTATAATTAATGAATATCATAAATTTTAGTATTTTCAATAATATATTTTATATTTTGTAACAAATATTCAATCTGATCCGTATTTGTATTTGAAAAATTAAAAAGAGATATGCATATGATTTTACCATTATTTGCTCAATTTTCACCCCTAATTACATAACAGATCCAGAGTTTTATATTATCTGTTAATTTTTTAAGATCTCTAATTATAAAATTAGGTTCTCATTACAAAATTTAGAAATATATATAAAATCATGAGTATAGTTGGTAGACATGTTTTTTTTTTCAAAAAAAAAATACTAAGTTATGTTATAAAATAATTTTTTTATTCTTAGTGCAACAAAAAATGATAAAATAATTTGAAGAAACAAATTTTTACAAATGATGAATATTTAACATTAATTTATTTACTTAGAATTAGAATTAGAATTCTTATTCAATTTTAACATCTCAATCTGTCCATACTATAGATAATATACAAGACAACTAAAAAAATCAGAACTAAATAGGCCAAAAGTTGAATAATATACAATTTTATTATTTTATTATTTTATTATTATAATAATATTAAACTATGCTTACTATTAATAATACATAATCACTTTGTAAAATGTAATTAAACGATGTATTCAATTAAAAAGAACTCTGAAAACTAGACATTTTTAGAAATACTAATATACATAGCATTGAAAACATGACAATATTCAAACATAACTTCACCGAAACTTCTCATGAAAATTTAATTTCAATATAAACATTACACACTACTGAAAAATTATATAATAAATGTAAATGGTGAATAAAATATAGAAAAATATTTTGAAGATATATAGAGAGAAATAGGCTATCATACTTTGGAAAGCAAAGAGGGTGTTTTACTTTCCGCTCACGTCTTCATTTTCAAAGTTCAAACAGTCGATCCGAACTTCTCATATTGAAATGTTCTTAGAGATCAAATTATACATTTTTGAAAAAAAAATTACCTTTTTTTATCACAACTATTCATTAAATAAAAAATAAGGAAAACACTGATTTTCAAAAATTCTAAAAAAATAGTAAATTTTTTTTCTAAAAAATATAAAATTTAGTCTCGAAGCACATTTCAATATGAAGTTTAGAAGTTCAGATTGACTGTTTGAACTTTGAAAATAGAGATATGAGCGGAAAATAAAACATCATTTTTATTTTCCAAAGTATAGTAGTATCACTGTGTATATATATATAGACAGAGAGAGAGAGAGGCTATTGTGCTTTGCATTTGTATCCATTGGATCTGTTTCAAGATTCGTGCAAGTGAGATCAGATCACCTCTTATTTTTGTCGCTGGTTTGAATTAAAACCTTCACTGGACACGTCCAGTTAGGTTCGAGCGACACAACCTCATCTCTCTCGCGCACGCTGTAGGAACGGAGAAAGCATCGGCGTCGCTGGAGACCACCACCCGCGACAGCGTCGCTGGAGACCAACCGCTCTGCTCAGCCGCGCTCTGTCCTCTCCGTCGACGCCTGTGGCCGGAGGATCGTCTCTCTCCGTCAGTCTGTCTCGCTGGAAACGGTGTTTCGGTAAGCTCTCTGTCTCCTTGTCTGAGGTCGATTGTTGTCGATTTGAGGTCGATTTTTGTCGATTTGAAGTTGCAGTCGCCTACCACCAGTCACGTAGTACCAAATATCTCAACTCAAATGTTTTATTGCATGAAGCACATGCCTGTCGCCCTGGAAATGAAAATTGCAAGAAACAACGAAAGATAAGTGTTAAAATCGCCCTGGAAATGAAGAAGCACATACCAAATATCTCATAGCTGTTGACTTGGAGTCTGTTATGGGCTGATATTTTGGCACAATTAGCTGTTGCCTTGATTCTGTCAGCATTGGTTTATTAAACCTCAATTGCTTGCTTAGAATATGAAAAATTGGGGTTATAACTTAACACATCCAAGCATTTTATAGTGATATCAGTTTTAAACCAGCAGAAGTAACTCTTACCTGGTACTATCCGATCCTGACCAGAGACTTTGATTTAAGCTGTTGTATTTATCCACCACTAAAACTCCTTTTATATTTTTCTGTTATTGATTTGTGTGTTTTTCATAAAGTTTTTGTTTGTTCTCTATTTGGGTTTTACCAAGTGATCGGTATCCAGTAATAATGGATTTGTACCAATTAATACCTGGTACAGGTATCAGAATAAACTGGTTTACTTATCCTTCTATACCTGTTATTACCTGGTACAGGTAATTGTTTTCTCTTTCTAAGAATAGCATTATTTTTTTGTTATAGTACATAGGAGCGGTACAAAAAAAAATAGAGAGAGCCCAATTGATGGCCAACGGGGGAGGACATGAACCTAAGGCGGGCCCCAGTGAACCATCTGTCGGATTAACAGATAAATTGCAAGAGCAATGGCGCAGAACCAAGGAGCATGCCGAGACATACCCGTATGTGTGGGGTTCATACATCCTGGTCTACGGTGGACTTGGTGCGTACCTCACGTGGAGGTGGCGCAAGCTGCGGCGCACAGAGGACAGGGTGCGTGTACTCCAAGAGCGGCTAAAGAAATTGGTGGCTGACGAAGCCAAGAAGCCACCATCCACGCAATAACTAGATTTTGCTTTTACCTCATCTCATCTTGGTTTGGGGGATTTTTACTCAAATTTTCAGAGACTCGTGGTTATTTTGAGATGTGAACTTCTCATAAGTTTGCATTGTGCTTTTAGTTTTAAATGCTAGCAAAAGTGTTGCGGGTTGGAGGTGCCACATTTTGAATAATCAGTTCTTTCTTTCCTTTTGTTTAAATTATCTTTGTATTTCTGGTTAGTCAGGGCTAATGTTACAAAAGAAGAAAGTAATATTGGGCATGTTTGGTTGTGGAGTAAAAGGTGGAGTAAACCCTTACTCCACACTTAAAGCTGCAAAAACGAGGAGGAAATAGGAGTAAAATGGTGTAATACTGAGTTAATCTGGAGTAAGTTACTCCAAGTATCTAGGCGGATTAATTTACTCCGCCTATGAGACCCACTTCCAGAGAAACATTCATCCGGAGTAAATTTCTTCTACTTTTCTTGATCTTAAGTTTTGTAATTTCTCATTTTTTATGAAAGTTATATTGGTACATGTCGCATCCCTATTTAGTTTTTATATTTGTTCAGTATTTTCAAATTTTTTTTCAATTTTTGGTAAAATGATTGGTATAGATGTGAATTCTGAACAATACAGACAAATTCATCAACCAGGTAACTAATTTGTGCCTTTTGTGGTATGATCCAAATTAATATAGCACAACATTAGAAAATTTTACCAACGCCATGGCATTTTTCCAGTTAAAAATGAGAATGCATCATGTACATCATGCAAAGAGATATAGTTACTTTCTGGTAAACATCTACTTTAGCTTAATGCCTGTACAATACAAATCCAAAAAAATGCACTGATATTTAGTTTTTAAGTAATTGTGCCTTCCTAGGGTGGTTTGTTAAAATTTCGGTTTAATCTTATTTTGTTTTACTGATAATTGAAACTAAACCAAACTACCCTGCAATACACACTTGTCTTGTGAGCAATACACACTAGTGACTAGACTTTTGAATTATTTATATTTCAGTTTTTGCATGACAGACAGGGAACCTTCTATTTGTATTCCAGTTTATTCATGTTTGTTGTCAATTTGTTCTTAATTTAACATTGCTTTTGTCTTTATTCCAGTACTGTGTCAGTTTGTCTCGGAAAATGAATTTGTTCTCAGTTTGTTGGGCATTATGATTCCATGTCTCAATCGGATACAATTTTACCAGTAACAGGGATAAATGTCCATACTCTGCAATCTGATAACATCACATAACTACTGCAGTTATACATGTAATCAAAATTATGCAATCTGCACCAAAGAGTTAGCAATAGTGCTATTTCAATCTGCTTTGTTCCTAACCATCCCTTTTCACATTCAGGCATATTTTACCCTTTTGATAAATAAAGAGCTTTGTTGTTGAATTCATGTCTGACAAGGCTAATGTGTGAATTGAAACTCTTTTTATAATTTTCTTTAAGTTTCTGAAATTTGTTCTGTACTTTTTTTAAACTATAAATTTTTTACGTTTTGCATAATTTCTAAAATATGTTGTTGAATCAAGAGTTATTTATATTATTAAAAAATAAAGTTGAAATAAAAAAAAAGATTAAATCATGACTTGAGTAATACCAATTTGTTGGAATAAAGAAGAGTAAACAGAGGAAGAAACATAGACACAAAATAATTTTACTTTTCTTGATAATTAAGGGTGTAGATTTTAACAGTAAATTTTTGACTCAAAGCAGCGAAAAGGTGAGAGAAAAAAAATTATTTGGACTATTTTGTCCACGTTTCAGAAAGGAAACTAATAAAGTGGTTGTTTATATCTTTAATGGACATCTAATTAATTAGATATAAATAATTGATGATTCCTTCTTTGATTTGATTGACACTCAATCCTAATTGTTTTTTTTTGCTAAAAAATGTTGTTGCTGATAAAAAAAATTCTTGCTTTGAATTTGGTGCGCCATTAATAATATTCTCAAGTATCAAATCTAGAAATAATTTAAAATATTTAGTCAATTGTATTCTCAAAGGTAACATTGGTCATTTTCTAACCTCAGATATGTACAAAAGTTTTTTTTTTTTTTTTTAATCACATTTAGTTAACTTTTGATGCTTGACAATCTAGCACAATAAGAAAAATAAAACCCATTACAGTTTAGCATTTTTATTAGTGTTTTAAACTTCAGTTTTGTTGATGCATGTGTAAAGTCATTGCACACCGCATATACATATTTGTATGCAGAAGTATATATGTGGTTTTACTATGTTTTGTTAAAGAAATAATAATTGTTATTTTTATGCTACTACATTATAAATTATAACAACGGTAATTTGTGTCATACTGAGATTATTTTTAATTTTTATTTTACCATGCTTTTTTTGTTATTTAATTCATTATATTTTTTTTAGTTTGAATACTTAGTCACATAATTATCTTATTATAAATTAGATCAAAGCAGCATTGATTTGAAAAAATAGAATATTTATACTCTATTTTCTATTTGGATCATAATTACATAATGCAGAAGAAAAAAAAACAAAGATATATAGGCACTAGTACTATTTTAGTTTGCAGATTCTAAATAACTTCTTTGCTGATAGTTATTTGATGCTAATCCATATGCTCACAAAAAAAATTCATAATTTCTTATTTACAGTGCATATTTTAGAAATCCTAGAAAAATACCTAAAAACAAAATTTTCAAAAAATAAGACAGACCAGTCCCTGTAAATATATTTTTAAGAATAAAAGGTAATACAACATTCACTATTTTATCATGTATATCTTTAAATTTATTTGAAGAATAAATTTCTGATATAGGGTTGATGCTTCATTAATGCAGATGGTATACTAGTATGGTGCTTTGTTAATTTCCTTTCTCGAACGTGGATAGAATAGTCTAAATAAAAATTTTCTCTCACCTAATTGCTGCCTTGAGTCAAAATATTGCTGTTAAAATCAGCACCCATAATTAATTCAATTACAACATGCTGAATTTATAGTCCTACAGTAACTAAATTTGGATCATCTAAATTTAGTACCCCACTGCCTTATTCTAAACTTAATGCGCACTACTTATCCTCCTATTACAAGTAATTCCCAAAATAGAACTATACCCGCTCCCATTACAAGCAGTTCCCAAAATAGAACTATATCCTCACAAATTCTGCTTTTACAAACAGTACCTTCATGACTAATTATAGAATTCACTAACTCAAACAGAACTCTAAATATGAAAACCCACTAATCCCACTACAGACAACTATATTTGAAAAACAACTAATTCCACTAACACACGTTCGTGCTTCTAAAAACAACTACAACACAATTCTAAATTGAGAGAGCTAATTTTGCTATAATCAAACAAAAAATAATTTAAGTCAGTACTAAAACAACAACAACAAAAACAAAAAAAAAAGGTAATGTTCAACTTTTTCCAAGAAAAAACGCTCATGAAATTCTATATTGTTAGTGAAAGTCATATTTTACTTCTTTGTGGTCTCAAACATATCAATTCAAATTTATGGAATTTTCTTTTGTGACTGATGTAGTTTGCATGCACTTAAAATTTAACATCTATAAACGGTTTATACGTCATAACTGGAAGCTACAAAAGTTCTTATGAGATGGCAAGCAATAATACATGCAATTCCAGTTGCCAGATACAGAGCATGATTGTAAATGGGAAATGAGATGAGATAACCTAGTTACAGTAGTGCACATAATACAAGGCCATGTTAACACACTGCGAAATAATTTGGAAAAAAACGAAAAGAAAAGTCCATTTCAACCACAAAAAGGAGGTCCCATAATCGAAATTAAAAGGTAAAATAAGATATATATTCCACAATTTGAGTAGATTAAAACAATGGGAAAACAATAATACAAAGTCGACTGCACCTCTACTACTTCCATCGCCATATTTTTCGGCTCTTTTGTAATACAGCATAAGTCAACAAGCAAGCAAACCAGTTGATAAGAGTCTCCAAATCACCCCCCGTTTAAGATCCACAACAAGCCGATCTCTGCGCTGCAGCTGCCTCTGGTGCAGCTGGATCAGCTTTATTAATTTTAATCGTCCGATCCTGAAGCAACAAAAAATAATAATAAAAACAAAGATCCACCAGTGCATAGCGCACATCTGTCCGTACTATGGCTCCATATCTCCATTTTCAAAGTCTAATTAGTAAATCCAAACTGCTCAATATGAAATGACCATTCGAAAGTAGTGATTTTGTACCAATCTAAAAAAATAATAAAAAAATTCTAAAAATGTAAAAGTTACTCACCAAGTACATTTTCATAAGTAATTTGATATGCAGTAATTCTTTGTTCTTGTTGGCAAATATTAGCAAAGCCAATGTAAGATTTTAAAAGAGTAAAAATTAAAAAAAAATGTTCAATATTAGATATAAACCTGTGCTAATTGGAATGGCCAGGTTTTAAGAAAACTTTTTACTTCCTTTTCCATTGTATGAATTTTAATTTCTTTACACCGGATGTAAGATCATTCCTTTTCTTTTGTACATCGTTTTTTTTTTGGTTGTCTCTTTTTTGGGCTAGATTATAGTTTGTCCAGAGAGTCCAGACCAAAAGATGAAAAATAGGCCTGAAGTTTCAGTGAACAAATCCCGCTGATCTGTTTATACCAATTGAAGCTACCAACGTGGCAATCACTGTGGGACCCACCATAAGGTAGAAAAAGGGTGGGCAGTTGGTACCTCAGGTTTTGAATCACTCTCAGAAAGCCGCTGTTTGATGTCTCTAGCTATAGAAAAGAACACTTGCTCCACATTTAGGTTTGTCTTTGCACTCTGCAATTCGGTGAAAGATCTTATTATATTAGAGAAAGAAGAAGAAAAACATATATAATAAGGACAAGTCTACCTCTACAAACACGAGTATAATACATATCAAATATAAAAGTATACCCTCTTAGATTATTAAAATATCAGTGTTTCATCCTGAGCTTTTTCAAGAGTACCTAAACTATCCCTTTTTTTCGTCTCCATTTATTCAGATAAAATCAGCTAGCAATGAAGATTTTGGGGGCATTTTCAGCGATATCATGAACTTATAAAATGTTTTATTGCAATATATATCATGGTCCTACTTTTATGGGTTTATTTGTAATATTCCTAATTTTTTAAGAGTGTGCATCATAAGGGATTTTCAGGGGTACAAAAAATTGCCAAAATAAAGCTTACAATAGAAAATTGTAGATTCATGCAGACTTACAGTTTCAAAAAACTTGATGCCGTACTCATCTGCTAGTGCTTGTCCCTTTGATGTAGGCACGGCCTAAGTCAAGAGCAAACATTTTTTTTGAGGTGTGAGAAGCAAAAAGAGTATGCAAAATTAATAACGATAAGAGTAAGGCATTAAAGGACAATAATAATTATTATTATTTAAAAAAATACCCTTTTGCTCTCATCCATGTCAGCTTTGTTGCCAACCAAAATCTTGTTCACGTTGTCAGATGCATGTTGCTCTATATTGCGTATCCAGTTCCTTATGTCTACATGAGTTTGAAAATCAACATTAAAAAAAAATTAAATCAAGCCCTTAGGGAAACTAAACACAAGGGTAGAGAGAGAGAGAGAGAGAGAGACATACTGTTGAAAGAAGACTCGTCGGTGACATCATAAACAAGTAAAATGCCCATCGCCCCTCTGTAGTAAGCTGTTAAAATAACACTACTAAAAATTAACCCTTGTAGAAACATGCAAACAAAAATAATGAATCATTAATATTTGTTGCTAATATCAGAAGTAACAGTTGAGTTGAAATGACAACTTGCAAATCAAAAGAATGAATAACAGAGTATTGCAATACACGAAGTAGATACTTGACCCTCATAATATCAAATGTATCATCATCTATTTGACTATTTACTAGAAGGTTTTGGCATTTCAGGGTACATACATCACTTTCTTATCAGCATATAATTCACTATTACACCTTAATTATATCAGCATGTGATCAACTTAAATGAAGAGAACATCAGCCTGTACCAGTAGTGATAGTCCGAAAACGTTCTTGACCAGCAGTGTCCCAAATTTGGAGCTTAATCCTCTTCCCATCCAGTTCAATTGTTCTTATCTTAAAGTCAATTCTATATAACCAAAATGCAATAAAAATTAGACCAGAAAAAGAAGAAAAATTTGTAAAGAAAATGACAGCAAATTTAATTGTTTGTATATGAGCATAACTACCCGATGGTGGTAATGAAGCTAGTGGTGAAGGAGCCATCAGAGAACCGCAATAGAAGGCAACTCTTCCCAACTCCTATTATTTAAAGAATAAAATAAATTGTGCTCCAAGGATGTAAATACGTGCCGTGCCCTGACCAAGTCAGATTTTTGCATGTTGTGCCATGCTGTGACCAAATTCGGATGGACGGTCATGGTGCATTAGTCATGCCGTGTTTGGTCACATTTAACTATCTTTTTCGTAATTCAAAATTAGTTTATTCAAAATTCACCATTAGATCAGGATCTAACGGTCCTGATCACGCATGACTCACGTGACCACGTGCCATGACCAGACTAGTTCACATGCTCTGTCGTGCCAATTTCTGAAGGATGGTTACATCATGTGAATTGGTCACAGCATGGGACACGCGAGCCACGTCACGTGACCAGCACACATGCGACGTATGCGGACATGACGTGACTTTTTTACATCTCTACCACATCCACATGCCTAAACAAAATTCCTAAGACCTAATGATAGTGCTGTTTAAGTATATCACATTAGAGACAACAATACAAAAAAAATTTAACTTGAGCTGCTTTAGTTCGTTTGTTTCTTCACCTCTGCATGTAATTTTCACTTCCAAACATAATTTGAGCATTTGAGGTGTGATTTTTGTTTTCATGATCTAACATACAAGAACACACACGTTGAATTGAATCTTTTGACTTGACTATCTGAAGTCAGAATCGGATTTTCATATACCTTTTTGTAAAGGTATATGAAAACAATCGAATTTGGAAAAAAGAGGGTAAAAACAATAAGCAAATAAAAAAAAATTAAAAGATGCAAATACCGCTGTCGCCAATGAGGAGGAGCTTGATGAGATAGTCGTAATCAGCGCGAGCCCTTGCTGGTGGAGCCGCCATCTCAACTCAACTATAGATTTCAACAAACAGATCACAAAAAGGAATATATATCGATCGATCGATCGATCAATCAATCAATAGAAGGAGAAATCAATCATACAGAAGAGAAAAGAGAGAATGAGAGCAGATCTAGTAATGTCGATGGAAGCGAGAAGGTCGAGAGGAGAGGAGAGGGGGAGGAGAGAGAGAGAGAGTCTCTGGCCGTGGGGTCGGCCGTTACAGAGAGAGAAAGTGCGATGGGAGAGAAGAGAGGAGAGAGAAACAGGATTTTGTCGACAACTTTTTGTTCTTGCAGAATTCAGTTTAGGTCCGATGCCCATCGGACCTACTTTGGTTTGATGGGTGAAATGACCATTCGATTGCATGAAGATCTGTTGTAAATACATTAATATTCGTGCAAGGCTATTCAATTTCGTTACGCAGTAATCTTAATACTAATCGTACGATGAAAGAGCTGATTGAACCTAAAAGTAGGTCCAATGCCCATCGGACCTACTCCTATCTCGTTCTTGCATTGAGAATTTTGGTATCTACCCCTCACAAATCTAAGTTTCTAACAACCCTTAAAATGTACTAAAAGCTAAAAAGGTCCGAGAGAAAGTAACCGAATTATATTATTTAAGATACCTAAATTTTATAAATTAAATCTTTATAAAAATATGGAAATTTAATTATTACTTCGAGGGCTAAAATTTTAAATTTTTATTTTTCAAAAGTCAAACTTAAATCTTATTCTTCGAGAATCAGATTTTTTTTATCCGCATTGTTTCATTAAGTAACTTTTTTTAGAAATACAAATGTTATTATCCCTATCTTGTCCTCTTTCAATTTCTTCATCATATTACTTTTTGGAGAAAACAGTATTTTATATAATTTAACAATAATAATAGTAATAATACAAATAATAATAATTGTTATTATTGTATTAAATAATTGTATTATTAATAGTAGTAGTAATAATTGTTGAATTGTTTTGAGATTCATGCATAAAAAAATAAGTTGTTTCGATATACGTGCACAAAAAATATTGGACAGCTGAATTTGGAAAAACAGAAATTTTAGACACTGTTTCTCAGTTTTTGATCGCATCAGATGTGAATCCATACAAAATCACTATAATTTAATGGTCCAAAAATAGTGATATTGTATCTATCTTAAAAATACTAAAAAAAATTCAAAAATTGTAAAATTTTATCTCTAGACATATTTAATAATGATTTCATATTGAACGGTTCGAATCAATAGTTTAAACTTTAAAAATAAATATTAAAACTTTAAAAATAAATATTATAAATGAGGTATGACGAAGCATGAAACCCTCCTCTTTTGTAACATGTGGCCAATCGAAAATAGACGTTTGTCTTATTATCAAGCCGACATAATGTGTGTTGGGACTTGTCCCCTTCCTAACGATTTTTGTTTCAGGTCAAATAAAATACTTTAGATGCACAAATTATTCAGATATACTACTAGATATTCATTAGATTATTAAGATTGTCACAGTGATTTTACTCATATACCCTTGCCCAACTGATTGGGCAGCAGAAGGATAAGGATCTTGGGTCAAAGTCCAATTATGCATGACTCTAAACTTTGAACAGACAATTATTTATTATTTCTGGTGACATATCATATGATCTTAAACAATCATAATATTCCAAGTAATGAGAATAGTCAAATCAGTAAGTCAAACAAATTAAATGAAACAAAACTAGAGTGTAATGTGCTCACCAAGAAGAGTTGGTGAGCACATCACAATATTAGCAAAAAGTAGATAATTTTGCTTTATTATCATAGTATTTTATTCATATAATCAATGCAATTAATCATTCAAATAATATATATAGTCAGACAAATGTTTAATATGCAGAATATTAATTAATTCTAAAAATAAATTCTAAGCACGACATTTCCAATTCCAACAATTTCAACACAACACAGCACGGCATGGATTATCATTACGTGCCAAAGATTGTACTTGCCGATGGAACTTCTCGCTTATCTCGACATAACTAGAGTAGAACTAGTGTTTTTAAGTTCACAAGTTCCTTTGTGAACTCAATTCCAAAGTCTATCAGAATAGCTTTAAACGACAACTCTCAATTGTTAAAATTATTTTGTCTTAAGAGTGATGCGTCTACACATAAAATTTTTAAAGTTTCAAATTAATTTAGTACAAAATCAAGTGATCAAAATTAGAAGATTTATAAAATTTTCCACAAAATAAAATAGTGACATCAAAAGTTTCATATAGAATAAAATACTACTCGGATGCAATATTATGTGTGTTTATTTTTGCACTCTATGAATTGGGACTACATTTCAAGCGATATAAATAGATGCTCGTTACGTGTATTTATTCATATTTTTAATTAAATTGGACGACATTAATTACAAGTTTTATAATCACCAATATAAACATATGCCTTCTTATTGTCATCATTTACAAGTTGAGCAAGTTGATTGATCCCATCATTTTCTTGAGCGTCAGAATTTTGTAATCCCAATTCATTAAAAACATTCTTAGATGCATGCAACATGTTGTAAATTAAGACTTTTATATATCGTATAACATTACTATAAATTTATTTATTTTTATCTCTACGGGTGGCAACGAGCTGGGTCCAGCTTGAACTCGTCACGAGCTGGCTCGTCCGAGTCACAAGCGAGCTGATTTTAGAGGTCTAAGCTGAAATCAAAACTTGAAATTGTCACTAACTGGCGAGATGGATTTGGCTGGATCTTATTTTAAGAAGAAAATAAATTTTACAAATTTTTTAAACCGAGTTTTTTTATAAATTCTACAAATAAGTTTTAAAAAAGAATTATTAAGTTTCAATATACAATATAAAATGCATATAAATGTATATAAATTCACAAATTGATCCCTAGCCGAGCTAGCTCACGAACTGGCGAGCGAGCTAGGCCCTCAACTTGAATTCGTTAATTCTAAACCGAGTTAGTAGCGAGCGAGCTAGGCTCCAGTTCGATCCAATAACGAGCGAGTCAGCTACGAGTCACAACCGAGCCACGAGCTTTTTTTGCCAGCGCTATTTATATCTTAGATTGAATTAATTTTAAAAAAAATACTGTCAAAATTGTTAGGATAACCATCAAGTGATTGCCCATGTAATTATAAGACTATATATTATCACCGAGGCTATGTCATAATGATAGTGACATATAGAATCTGTTACATTAAAAATAAATAAATCAAAATGGTAACATTAATTATAATATTGGAGCTTTAATCCTCATATGAATATCCTCATGGGTACCACAGGTACCTAAATGCAGAACAACATATGGGATTTTCAAAATTCATGTCAAATTAAAATAAACGGTTTGGATCTCATTCTATTAGGTCAGATACTTGACTGGATCTGAATTAGGAATTCAAAGGGGATGTATGAGTAGGGAGCAGCTTGGGTCCGATAGGTTCCATAACCATCTAATCCGTTTTAAAATCTGTGCGTACGTATATTAAAACGAATGAACAAGAATATTAAAGCGACATGCACAAATCTCAAACTGAGTCCGATGGGCATCGGACCCCAGCTGCTTCCGTATGAGTAGGACCTAGGACATGTTTTTGAACTTGTACTTTAAAATTAGCATTTTATCTCTTGATGAAGACAATTTCCTCCGTATAAAAAGTCACAGATTTGAAATTCATATGAAAAAATTCTTTGTGGATATTAAATAGTTGAGTGGTTTGACCTTTAATCTTTGCTCAAAAAACTTGTACTTTAAAATATAAAAATTAGCAGACAGTACATCTTACCTAAAAATTTAGAATTAAATGTAGACACTGTAGAGGCATAAAAGTGCAATATGTATTAGATATTCACGACCAAGAAACTAAAGACGGACAAATTAAAATAATTAAAACTTTAGAAAACAAAAATGAAAGCTAGCTGAGCATGATTTCCATGGAAAAAGGATGCAAAAAGGTGCACAAGGGAAAAAAGAGAATGTGGTTGGCGAATATGCCAAAGAAGATCCTTTCTCATTAGATTAAAATTTAGAGCTACAAAAGGATGGAATATGCATTTGCTTCTCTCAACCAACAAACCAACACCACCCCCACCCCCACCCCCACCCCTCCAATTAAAATTTCCATCTCTTGATTCTCTTCTATGACATATATGGACCATAATGGGTGTATGTGCAGCAAGCAGCAATCAACAATGGATCCATGTATTTCTAAATTTCTAATGGGGTGTATGTGCAGCAAGCAGCAATCAACAATGGATCCATGTATTTCTGAATTTCTAATGGTGCGTGCAGGGGCAGTAGAAGAAGCAGCAGCACTGGTGGATACTACATACAGATGATATAGAGATATATTAGTAGGGCAACTAAACTCTTTGGCAATCTAATCTCATGGTAGTGGAGTCTTTCTTTGTTCAGAAAGGTGCCCGTACCTGACCCCGGTACTGTACCATGAGAATTTTCTTTTTCTCAGTTTTTCCAATGAAAATACCAAGCTGTTTCATTTGCAAACTATGTTAATTTATCTTTGCTAACCTGGTTTTGAAAAGAAATTGAAGTATGTGCATGCTGTATTGAATGAAATGAATAGGAATCATACATTTGCCAGAAGTGCCGATTAGATCCAGATCACTCGACCGTATCAGATGGTCAGGATCTTAAAAATAAAAAATAAAAAACCTGTATTCCAAGCATGAAAAAGCAGTAGAAAAGAGAAAAAGTAAAAAAAAAAAAAAAAAAAAAAAACCAATTTTCATACTTTAATTCCAACTCCCCTTCCACTGTGAGAGCAATATTTCAGACCCCACATTGGCAGCATAAATAGGGGAAAAAAAAATATACTTGACATTTGTGCAGGAAAAATGCAAGCCACATAAAACACACCTAACTATTAGTGGGTTTTTTTTAAGCAAAAGCTGCATGTTTTATTACAAAACAAACAAAGTTTACAACTGAAAGTCATCAGTGTTATTTGACTGATAACATGACACACACCAAAATTACCTCAGACCCCGCATTGAAAGTAAAAAAGAAAGAAAAGGATATGAACAGTATTGAAACTCTTCTGCATGACCACGCGCAAGAAAGAAATATTTTAGTAAAACATTCTCAGCTATTTTGCCTTTAATACAAAATCAACACTTAGTTAATGGACAGAATCTAGTTATTTTCAGCCACAGACTTAAACAATTGTTAAAATGTTAGTACATGTTATAAAATCTAAGAAACATTATGTGGCATACCCATGAAAAAAAATGGCCCGGCACTGACATTAAACATCAAGATATCAAATTTCAGTAAACTTCTCATGATCATAGAAGCACAAAGAATTTAAGTACAACAATGTCAAAAACACAATAAATTCTACTATTCCATTGAAGATTACTCTAAGTACCTAAACAGGTAAAATTGAAAACAACAACAGATCCCATCAAAGTTCAATCGAAATTACTCGCACCAACTCCAAAAACAAAGAAAGAAAGCATGAGGTGTACCAACTTCTATCCTACTAAGATAAGCATGACAGTATCTAGTAGAAAAAACCGAGCACCTTGCCTCCGGCATTCTTCCTCCTGGCCTCCTCATGATCCATGATGCCCGCAGATGTCGTCAGAACGATGTACCCAAACTACAAAACAAAATATTAGTGCAGAATTAGAATCTGCAATTCAATTGTCACCCCAACTTGACAATTCTCAAATTTATTCATTCGTGATCCAAAAAAAAAAACAATATTAACAAGCCACGTATAGAAATGGAGGGGAGTTCGCTCAGAACTGTCCAATTTGCTCGAAGATCCAAGATTAGCAGGTGCTGCTTCGATATTTGTGAGCGCTGCTTCAAGGTTCGTGCGGATCAAGTGTTCACGAATCTTGGAGCGAATTGGACGGTTCCAAACATTGATGCTCCCCGCTTCCGTTATGTATACCCAGGATGAGAAGAAAATTCTCAGTCAACAGAACAAAACTAATGGTACCAGTACTTGCCAAGCACCAGTTACCAGACGTGATTAACTAGAATCAACCTGAAAGATCAAGTATCAAGATATAGTCTCTCGCTCACAAATGCAGGAGAAGCCCACAGGACCAAACACAGTACTACAAATTCTAATGAGCAAGAGAGAGAGAGAGAGAGACCTGACGGGAGGGGAGGAGACGGGCAGTCCAGGACTCTATATCCTTGACGGCAACATCAAAGCGGGGGCTGATGACGCCACACTTGTTTAGGCGGCCGTTGAGTTCCACAACTATCTTGCCAGCTCTGTGGTCGTCAACGTACTCAAACTCACCAATGTATCCTACAGTAAAGGAAAGGGAATGAATTAGACTTCCGAGGTAGGTAAATAGGTTACAGTGAAATTAAACAAAATAAAAAAAAGGAGAAAAAAGAAAGGAGAGGGTAGAAATCACACCATGCTTT
This sequence comes from Carex cristatella, assembly GCA_024447775.1. NCBI lineage: Eukaryota > Viridiplantae > Streptophyta > Magnoliopsida > Poales > Cyperaceae > Carex > Carex cristatella. Next base: position 1,656,287 of record JAJHPF010000005.1, on the reverse strand, counting down.
TGCATGACAATAAGGAACTTGATGATGACCTTGGATGATGGTCGGATCATGACCTGACGCTTCCCCCTCTTCTCAGCATTGTACATGCTCTTTAGCGCATCATTTAACACGCTCACTCTCACCATCCTTAATAATTCCCTCTTTCTCTTTTACCTTCCTTTTATTGCTTACTCTTCCTGCATCATTCAGGCATGACATATCTTATTATTATTGTTGTTGTTATTGTTATTTTTTCATTGCACTTCGATTATTAGCCCCAAGTTAACAACAGAGGACAGAATTTAAATCACGATCCTATTTAATTTAATTTAATTTAATTAAACTGTATTACTAGAATTTGCAAGAAAAGGTTCTGGTGATGCGATGGAAACAAAAAATAAATGTATATATGATCTAGCAAAAAAGAATCTGCAATAGCTCACGCATTGAAAAATCAACCTACTACTAAGATCGACCGCACAATTAAACTACTGAGAAGAGAGAGAAACAGAGAGATCACCTAAGGCTAAAACCCTACCTCCGCCTCCGCCTCCGCGCCAGAAAAGAGAAATTTGGTTTGGAGAGAGACGGCGCCTTTATATCATATACTAACACATATCGGACGGTTCTGATTTTGTATAAGATATTTATAGAAGCGAGAGCGCCACATCGAACCGTTCAGATTTGTCATAGACTCCTCTGATGAGCAGGTTGTCGGACTCAAACTGAGTTCGATGGGTTCCTTAACCGTACGATCTGCTTTAAGATCCGTTCGCTTCTCTTTAATATCCGTGCGCACGACTTAAGTTAATATGAAAAGAGGTATTGGGCTTATTCCAAACGAAGGATTCTTTATGGGCCTTACAGATACCCATACAGCAGTTATATTTATCATTCATTGTTTTTTTCTTTTCTTAAAATGGTCCTATTAAGTTTCTAAAACCATTCATATAACTGTTATATTTTTTTATTCTTTTAGATGATTTTTGTGAGAATAAAACGGTTTATATCGAGTCCGGCTAGTATGACATCAGTGTCATATGACATCAACTCCAAAATTAATTAGATATAGCTCAAATGACTAATCCATACTATTCAAACCGATTTACTTTATGAATGATGCATTTAAATGCAATTTTTTTATATTTTCAAATTATTTTAGTATCAAATCAAGCTATCAAAAATATTTAAATATGAATGCATTAAAATTAACTTAAAAACTCACACATTTGACTGCTTAACTTGAGACTAAATAAATTATAAAAATTATAAAATTACAGTGAAGTCGAATTGGTAAATTTTGGAGTTGGTGTTATATAGGCTAAAATAACGCTGATATCATACTAGCCTGTTTATATCTCCTGGTTTATGAAATAAAAATTTAACAAGTATCAATTGAAGAAGCATGCATATATGCACATATCCAGAGTTCCAGACTGAACCATTAAATGTATGATGATGTTCATTCACAGGACATCCAGTATATGTCAGGAAAGCAATTTGGGTCCGATGCCCATCAGACTCAAACTGAGTGATGGACTCCATAACCATCCAATTTGTTTTAAGATCTGTGCACATCTTTTTAATGTCCATGTCCATTTACTTTAATATCAGTATTCACAGATCTTAAGAGAGATTGGACGGTTATGGAATCCATCGGACTTAGATAGGCATCAGACTCAAACTGCTCTCATACGTCAGAGGCAACCACTCCTCCCAAACGAATTCAGATTTAGTGAAGTAACTCAATTTTTGAGTTTTAGATTGGAACCGTCTGATTAGAATCCATAAAAATCTATTTAGAAATAGAGCGCACAAATTTCGAGAGACGGATTCAAATCTTGAGACAATCCCGGATGATAGATTCAAATCGAACAGTCCCAAACCAAAACCCAAAAATTAAATTACTTTATGGGATCCAGACCCCCCCCCCTCAAGATAAAAAAAACTCCAGATGTTGAAAGAAATTTCGATTTATAGGTCCGGATTAATTAATCTCTCTGAAAATTAATTTTGCTTTCTCCTATCATTTTTTGCTGTTTTTAATATATAAAAGAGTATTAATTTTGTAGTTATATATTATGTATTTTTTTTTATTATATAAGAGATTATTTTTTATTTTTTATCTAGTAAATTATTAGTTAATGGATTTGAACTCAATTCCTGCTCCACTCTGACAAAAATTATTCATCCGTTGTGTCTGTGGTTATTTAAGTTTTCTTTGTTCATCTTGTGCTTAGCATTTTTTTTTCATCAAATTGAATGAACACAAAGAGAGTATTTTGATAATTTAACAATGAATTTGTCGGTTTAAATTATCATTATAATTATTTTTCAGATGAAAACAAAGAGAGTATTTTTTTGCAACAAATTTTTGTAAATAAGATAGGGTTCAAGACCCAAATTTTATATTCTTTTTATAAATTGAAATACTAAAACTAAAAAAAAAAAACATAAATTTGCTCAATGGTCATTGAGCAGAAAGTTACATCTCTGCAACAAAATAATTAGAAGACTAAGAGCAGTAATTTCTAAATAGATTATTTATTTAATTTTGGTTCACTTCTTATTATCAGTGTTCAAATGGTTCGATTTTTTTGGTTTTAAATTGAATTGACCGATTTTATTAATAGTTTGAGACTTCGCGTATTATTTTGGTTCATTTTTTATTTTGAATCTACGTGTTTTGATTTTTTGAGATTGAATTTCTCTATTCGGTTCAACCGAACAAACCATTTATTTATTCCTCTATTCGGTTCAACTGAACAAACCGAAGCTTAAATCAGTTTAATCGGTTCAGTTTTAATTCGATTTGTTACTTTAGTTCAATCGGTTCGGTTGGATTTTCAAAAACCGAAAAAAATTTGGTTTGATTATTTTAGTTCGGTTTGGACCGAACCGACCGGTTGAACACCCCTACTTATCCAAGTTTAGTTAAAATAGAGATATAAATGGATTGATAGTATTTTTTTATTTTTTATTTCTGGATCGAATCCCTAATTCGATTCCATATTTCCATGTGCAATCTTTTATTATATAAGTTATGTACCCTTTTTTTCAAGGGCTTGACGCTTGACCCTAATCGTAGGTTTCAATTGTATACACTCTTTGCATTTATGCAATGCAAGATTATTAATTAATTAATTAATATATTTACTTTTCCACACATACGCACGTATACAAAGTAGTAGGATTATTGTACAATGAGATAACACTTGGGCTTTAAATTATTTCTAGATTTTGGTTTCTTTTTTCCTACTTGTTATATTTTCTCATATTTTCTCGGCAACTTTTTTTTGTTATGAGAGTTTCGATCTGATGTAGCAGTTTTTAATTTGATTTTAGAAATGTGGGAGAGTGTTTTTTTATTTAGAAACTATGTAGGAAAGTTTATTATTAAGAATTCCGCGTTGTCAAATGATTGGCTCAAATTGTTTCTCCTTTTTTTTTTTTAAAGTCAGTGAGCATAGCTCAAATTATTTCTCCTTTCTAATTTATTGCTGAGCATAACTTAATAGAAACAGTTATTTAAAAACTCATTTGAGTTACTGAAATATAACGTAGATACATACATTAATCATCAATGTCACTCCATTTTCAACTTTGAAAACTTTTTGTTTGTCTATTCTACATTCTTTAAGAAATAACATTAATTTTTTTGTATTGTAAGAAACAACATTAACACATGCTTTAAGCTTGGCAAAAAAAATTATTTTAAAATTCAAGATATACCAATGAAAAATTAGTTCAAATAAATATGCATGAGAAAATTAAAAGATTTTAAATAGTCATTAAATTTTTGGCAACTAAACTTTTGACCAGGAGCAAACATAGGGGACCACTCAACAAATTTATTTTATTAGAGAAAACACATGGCAACCATTCATCCACCTACTACCCTTCTTCCTTAATTATCGGTTTTTAAGTATACAAAATAATTCCCATCAAATATTAAATGCATTTCTAGGAATAATAATAATATTTGTTTATGAACACGTATTCTTTGCATTAATTAATTCAAAAGGTATCTTTTGAGTTAATGAATTTCAGCTGTCTAATTTTAAATAGAGTTAATTCGGCCGTCTGATTTGAACACATGGCTCTTTTAATACTAGCGCAGAAACAGAGTTAATTCGGCCGTCTGATTTGAACACATGGCTCTTTTAATACTAGCGCAGATTTAGTATACACGTATTTTAAAGCAAATTGGATGGTTAATATTCATTAACTCAAAAGATTCTCTTTTGAGTTAACGTAGAGGATACTCGTTCCTTATTTATATTGGGAAATAAATATAATACGTAAATAATAATGATTTCGGCTAGTATGATATTTTTGTTATATGACAATGATTAAAATTGTTTGGAGATATTTTAAACGACTAATTTAATTCTAATCATGCAGTATTTGTCAGAGCAAAAATTGAGATAGAAAAAATTAGATAAAATGATGAATAAATGTTATGTAATTTTATTTCACGATGGAAATTAATAATAATATTGTTTGTAAAATTAAAAATTTAAAGAACAAAAATTTTAATTTTCAATTCACATAGTTGAATTCAAGCTTCTATATCGAACAAAAATATTTTTAAGCCATTGTTTAAGAAACTCTAATCAAACAATAATAGCCCAATTCATGACTTAAAGTAAAAGATTCTAATTAAATAAAAATAGCTTGGCCTGAGTTTACTTGGAACAATTTATTTAGATATCTTTAATTGTAAACCTTCCATCAAATATGTTAAAAATAAAATATGTACTCAACATAGGAAAACAAATTTTGGACCCAAATTTTTATTAATACCACTGTTAAAAAATAAATAAACCACAAATTATGGGAACGAAAAATACCAAGGCCTTCAAGTCAATATGCGGCTCCATTTTTGGAGGATCGCAGATTGACTTTGAGGCCCTGGGTATTTTTTGAATTCCTCAATTTCAGTGGTGTTTTATAATTTTTTTTTTGAAATGGTATTAATAAAAATTTCGGAATTTTGCCTAACAAAATTTGTATGTAGCCTCAAAATATGTAGTTAGAGTGTTAGACCAAAGTACTAACAATTTGGGTTTTAAAAAAACTTCAAATAACAAAATAAAATTATGCATAAAAATAAGGGTTAAAATCTGAATAAAATATTTTTCATAAACATTAAATTAAAGTTGACTGACTAAAATAAATTATCTTTAAAATGAATGAATGTATTATTCAAGGCAGAGAGAATCTCCAATCTACAAAGGATGAGGTCTCCATTTCCATGCACGATCCATGCTTTAATTTTTAATTTTAATGCCCTTCACATGTCCCAACTCGTTCCTCAATATATTTTATTTTAAAAAAAATTGAATAGTACAGATCTTATTGTCTCATATTTCTTTCTTCCTTGAGCCTTTTCAGGTTTCCTCTGGATTAATGCATCTCCACCATCTGATTTAAACGTAGCAAATTCAACTGTTTGATTTTAACACAGAGATCTTTAATATTAGTATGGGTCTTAAAGCAAATCAAATGATCCAAATGCATTAACTTAAAAGATTCCCTTTCTAAAATTACATGAGAATTTTGGATAATATTTGAGAATCAATTGACCTTCATTCGCAAAGAGTATCTCTGCCCTGATTATGAGTAGGGTTAAAATGCCTCATTGGTTTTGTGCCCATCATGCCTCAATATTATTATCTCTATTTTTTCAAAGTTTAAATAATCGATCCGAACCGTTCAACTTGATTTTCATATTAAAATGTGGTTGGTTAACAAATTTTATAATTTTTGAAATTTTTTACTAATCGTTTAGAGGGGGGTACAAAATCACTATTTTCGAATGGTCCATAATCTTCTAAAAACAATGATTTTATACCTATCTAAAAAAATAGCAAAAAAGTTTCAAAAAATATAAAATTTTGTATCAAAGCACATTTTAATATGAAGATCATATTGAGTAGTTCGGATTGACTGTTTAAACTCTAAAAAATAGAAATAATGATGTTGGGGCATGATAGAACACAAAATCAATGAAGCATTTTAACCCTACTGATGACTGATTATAATTAAATTAAAACGGGACTCATTAACCTAGTCATTTTTATTGTTTAATAACAATCTCAAGCGCTTATTGGTAACACAACCTACCTATATAAATCCACCCCCTGATCTCCACACAATCATACCAAACACCACACACAAGCACACAACACACACACAGAGTTCACTGTTCTTCTTCTCCAAGGATGTCTCAGAGGTCAAGCCGACACCAGAGAAGGGCGTCGCAAAGCATGTTTGTCTTGCCCGAAAATTTTGCAACGAGCGAAGCTCCGTTAAAGGAGGAGGTAAATTGTGGGACCCAAGATGCGCCCGGGCTCGGCTCAGGTCAGGCGTCGGCTGATGCTTCGGCTCAGACATCGCTGCATTCTTCGGTTGTAAATTTGAAAGATCAAGAGATGAAGCAATGTGGGACCAGGAAGGTTCAAGCATGATTTTTTGTTTTGTTTTTGTAGTCTTATATAATTTGCTAGTTTAAATTGTGTGCTTGTTTGGCCATTAAAGATGGCATATCATATTTCTTAATTAATTAATTAGGTTGTGATGGAAGGAATTAAATAAAAGGCGTTTCTTGATCAGTCTGTTGTTGGTATCGTTTGAATAAAAAGTGTTTCACTGTTTGGTTAAGCCACTATTGGATTAGCAATTTTTAAAGTGACGAAATAAATAGTAAAAAAATTCTAAAAAATATAAAATTTGATCTGCAAGCACATTTTAATATAGAGATCACATCTAACGGTTTGGATCGATTTTTTGGACTTCGAAAATTGAAAAACGAGTTAGTTGCACTTCGGCAAAGTACTACCGAAAGCATATCAATCAATCTCTCTCTATATATATAATCATTGGAATATTCAGTAATAATTTTAAAATGAACTAGTGTAAATTTGCCACAGCAATTTAATTTCTTGGATGATAATCAAAGAGCTTCAATTTCATTAGAATAAAACTGTGTGGTTCTGATTTATTAATAACACTTGTGGCTTATTTTAAGGAAAATAATTTTTTTTTCTACAAATTATTTATAATTTTATTTTTAATTAAATAATAATTTTTGGATGGACAATAGAATAATGGCAAGTTGACAAGTAGCAAAAAAAAAATGAATAGATAATAGTGTTGGTCTAACGTGTCATAACTTAGGGGGCACTGTTTCATTAAATTCAACATGTCATCACCTATCATTTATCAGATTTAAAATTAAATGCAGTGAACCCTAGCTATATATATATATATATATATATAGATTCCTCTCAGATTCGTTTGGGATAAGTATCAACCAAGTAGATACTTCCTCTCACCTCATCCCCTGGATAAAATACTAAAGGATTTTTTATTCTAAATGTAAAAAAATAATTGTCATAATTTTTTATTCTAATCCGCTAACAATTGTGATTAAAAGATTAATTTTCAAATTGAATATCAGCCTTCCAATTAAATTATATGTCTTTTTTTGATTGAATGCATCATTTTTACATGTAGAAGTATAAATTTAGTTAGACATGTATTGCCACACGTAATGTCAAGAATTGAGAAAATGAAATTAACATTAAATTTTTATTACCATATCTCTCTCCAGCTTTGATTGGCGCATAAAGAGATTAATTTCTAATTTGGCAGATAACATATCTCATTTCCGAATTGCCTACCTCTTATTCATTTTTGGAAGAGAACAAAAAAAATCATATTATTGATTTATTCCCCGGTAGTTTTTCATATTTAATTTAATTGAATTTTAACGCAAATATTGAGGAGGGTATTTTTTTTTTCATTTCATTGTAAAGAATGTTGTTGAATCAAAGCGGTCATTTATTATTTACCTTTATGTTCAATCTTAATGTTAAATCTTATAATGTGTCCCCATTGCAACGCACATGCACGCTACTAGTAATAGATTATGAGTGAGTCTATGGTACTATGCATATCACGGGTTGGCCTGTAATACAGATTAATATTTTCATTTTAAAAATTTTAATGGTCGATCCGAACCGTCCAACATGATCCCCACATAAATATTACTTGCAGACCTAATTTTATACTTTTTTAGAATCTTTTTACTATTTTTTAAGATAGGTAGAAAATCACTTGATCTGAAAATTCTGGACCATATAAAAACATTGATTTTCTACCTATCTTTAAAAATAGTAATTTTTTTAAAAACATATAAAATTCAGTCTGCAAATACATATTCATATGAAAATTATATTGAACAATTCAGATCAACTGTTAGAATTTTAAAAATAAAAATATTAATCTATATTATGGACCAAATCGGCTCACTCATAGATTATTGCTCACATATTTTTTTGGTAGATACATGTAAGAAAGTGTGAACTTTTATATACATTACTCATGACGTGTGTAAACAAAAGCTATTATATATTGAACAATGATTTCACACATATAAATAAAAACTATTTTTACCTCTACCATAGTCCAATAAATAACTTTATTAAATTTTAATCCTGAATTTAACCAATTTGTGTTCTAACAAAAGATTGTTGTCATCAAATTTTCATAGGAGGTTGAAATCATTTGGAACTTGAGACTGGGCTTCAAGCCATTTGGGTTTTTTAAAGTTGATAAGGCTTATTTGGGCTTTTAAAATTATTTGATAAGACTAATTTGGGCTGGGCTTTCCAAATTTATGTATGTTTCAAAAGGCTGAGTACCTTAAAGGAGCTCAGATTTGAAAAAGGTACGATTTCATATTGAAATCAAAAATCAGTTAGAGGTAAGGTACTTAAAATAAGTACCCACCAATTACATCTTACAAAGATATTTATCTAATTTTAATATAATAATACAAAATTGAAATCGACAGATCTAACCGTCCAAATAATATTATACTGAAATATTAATAAAAAAAATATACTTTTTATCTAACATCATATATTATATATCGAAGACCTTGTATTATTTTTAATAATAATATTATTATTATTACAATATTTTTTTAATAAAACTTATCAAATAATACTTTTAAAACATCGAATCACAAGACATAAATTTCATGACTCCGTTATGAAATAAATTACTACTGAATATTTTTTATACATAAAAAATTATCTAATTTCGTTATATGTTCTTAAAAAAAACAGTAGGTACCAAAATCATAGTTGTTGAATATTTGGTTATTGTATTTTTTTTATAACAATAATAAATAAATGTATAGAGAAACAATTTTGATATAGTGGTAAAAACAATACTCTTTGTATGAGAGGTTGCAGATTTGAAAAATACCTTATGAATGTTAAATAATTGGATGGTTTAACTTCTAACTTTTACTCAAAAATAATAATAATAAATGTATAATAATCGGTGAGTGCGTTACTGTGTTCTCAAGAACTTCAATAATAAATGGTCAGATAAGGATGTGATGACTAATAATTAAGTAAACTATTTATATAAGATTCTAAGTAAAAGTGAGTAGTTTCTTGTCCGTGTTCGAGTCCTAGTCACCGTCTACAAAATTGTCAGTATATGATATTCTAAAACAAGAAATCTCCGCCTCCGCAAGTAACCTCACTTCACTTCGCTACCTTTTTCTACGAACCAGAAATAGAAACTGAGACAGAGAAGCAATCAAGCAAACAGTACCTGAGGACTTGAGAATAGGTACGATGGGCATCGGACCTACTTTAGTTCTACAGGTTCAATCACCGTTCAATATTCTTCAAGATTCGTCGAATGCTTTAAATTTGGTGTGATCGGCTTTGATATTCGTGTTCACAGATCTTAATTTAAATCGGACGGTCATGAAGTTTGTTGAATCTAAAAGTTGGTCCGATGGGCATCGGACCCACTCCGTTGTCGTAGCTGAGATGTCACCGTCAAAAACAAAAGGAATTCCAGCGTGCACGTAATCTTCTCTCCTCTCTCAAACAGTGGATTACCATCAATATTCGTGCATATTCGGATCGGACGGTGTGAATCGAATATTTCTTTTAGATTTAGACCGTCCGATGAATTCGCACGAATATTAAAGAGTCCCGTGCATTCCACCTCGGACCTGATTCGTCCGGATTCCTATCGGACGGTTACGATACAGGAGGAAATATTCTGTTCCCTCAGAGGTTATGGATTCTATCTCGGATGTAAATCTGCTGCGATTCTAAAAGATCGCAGGTCCTACGATTCTAACCTCAACCATTAATTTATTGAAATACAGCAATTTCAAAAGATATTAGTTTTTTTACACGAATCTCAAAACGCATGAACAGTTGTGATTGGAATCTGCTATCTTTTTGAATCGTAGCAGATTTATTTCCACATCAGGTGATATGTGCGTATCCTCTGAGATATCTCAATTTTTGCGTGACCGACGTGTCCGGTGTCTATTCGGGGTAACGTAGGGGGCCAGTATTATTTGAGCTTTAAGAGTTGTGCAGAACGTATTAGAACGATTCAGATATTCCAAAAAGTCACGCAAAGTTTGAGATATGTCAGAGGATTCGAGTTCAGGTGATATGAATTCAACTGCAATCTGCAAAGTCCGATGGGCATCGGACGTACTTTTAGATTCAATTAGATCTAACACCGTACGATTATAATCAAGATTAGTGCGCACGAAATTGAAACAGAACTACACGGATTTTAATATACTTAGCATGGATCTTAATGCAATCGAATGATCATTTCAACCATCGAACCAAAGTAGGTCCGATGGGCATCGGACCTACTCTGAATTTATCTGGAAATATCATATGAGCTCCCACTTGTATCAGTGTCAATCGATTCCATCGATTTATTTAATCGAACTGAAAATTCAGAATCCAATTCAATTGATCCCTCGTTGTAATCTGATATGGGATCCAACGAGGGCATAGATCCCCAGTCGTCTGAGGAGGAGGTGCCTCTCGTCGTCTCAGTCGATGGCTCCGGCGCCGGCGCCCCCTCCGCCGCCGTCGTACGGACGCCGCCGATCAATCACAGCAGGGACTTGCATATACTCAGCTTCGCTTTCTTGTTCGTCTTCTCTGCTTACGGCGCTGCTCAAAACTTGGAAAGCACTGTCAATAATGTCTGTTCTCTCTCGTTTGTATTTTGTGTTCTAATAAATTATCAATTTTATTTGGATGGGAGAATTGTGTCAATGTATAACGGATGTTTTTTTAGTGTAATTTACTGATAGGTATTAGATTGTTTGGATAATTGGATTACAATGCTTTTGTTTTGTAACTAGGAGGGAAACATTGGGACGATATCTCTCGCCATCTTGTACTTATCTTTCACTCTCTTCTCCATTGTTGCATCACCGGTGGTTAGGGTTTTGGGATCAAAGAGAGCTCTTGTACTCGGCACCAGTGGCTACTTGTTTTTTATTGCAGCAAATTTAAAGCCGTCGTGGTGAGAAACTTTCATAGCTTGATGGATTCTACTTAATATATTTTGCTTGCATCTTCATCTATTTTTAATCTTCAAACAAAATAGAAAATTCAAATCCAAATCGGGCTCACAGCATCAAATAGCTTGTCCTATAAAAATTAACAATAGCAATTCCTTGTTTTGTTGTTTATATAATTATGTTGTACTCTTCCACAATTCAATGGTACAGGTACACTATGGTGCCGGCTTCAGTCTATCTCGGCTTTACTGCTTCTATCATTTGGGTCGGTGAGGTACTTTACTGATTATATTGGTTTGTACTGTACTGATTCGGCCTTTTCTTTTCTCTCTTTTGATGGGAAGCTGGGAACACTTGTTGCAAAAACGCCCCTAAGAAAAATCAGACCCCCCCCCCCATGATTATATCCACATAAAAAGGTCTATTTTGAAATATTTTATTTTCCTTGCATTTTAGGGAACATACCTCACAACTGCCGCACTAAGCCATGCCGAAGATAACAATTTGCATGAAGGGACGGTTATTGGTGCTTTTAATGGAGAATTTTGGAGCATGTTTGCCGGCCATCAGGTTTTATGTTGAATTTTCTCTTTAAATAAAATTGAAGCATTTCGAAAGGACATAAATTAACCATGTTTTTTTGTTATATGTCCTCTGTTAGGTTATCGGAAACTTGTTATCCCTTGCCTTGTTGAGAAATGGTGTAAGTGTTAATATCAATTCTCTCATCTGCCATTAATAAAATCTCTGTTTTGTTTCAACAAAAATAACTTGTGGAACTTGTATTAATTGTAGGAAGGAGATGATGTTACCGGCAAAAATTTGTTGTTTACCGTGTTCTTAGTTTTCATGATAATTGGTATTGTTATGATGTGTTTCCTGTCGAAGAGAGATGAAAAGAAGCATGATATGCCTACATACACCTCCCTCAATAGTTTACTTAAGTCTTCATTTGCACCACTATTGGACAAAAGGATGCTACTAGTTATCCCCTTGATCGCATATTCCGGCTTACAACAAGCTTTCGTATGGTAAGTACACTCATGGATTATAGTATTAAATATTGGTACCAGTCTAGGTAGCTCCTGACTCCATGTACCAGTATACCTTTGTTTGTTTGCATGTTCATAATGAATGAAAGTTTTTGATGTTCTAATTTACAATACATTTAAATTAGGGCTGAATATACAGAGAAAATAGTAACTCCAGCACTTGGGATATCTGGAGTTGGTGGCTCAATGGCTGTTTATGGAGCAGCTGATGCCATTGTATGTGTCTGTTACAAATTTTTCTCATCTGATTGCTAACAATTACAAATCTCATTTTGGTTTAACTTTTTGATAATTTGGACAATTTTCTTAGTGTTCTTTGGTTGCCGGGCGATTAACTAGTGGGTTGCATTCAATAACTTGGATTGTATCCATTGGAGCGTTTCTTCAAGGATTCGTCCTCCTGTGGCTTCTTTTTGGCTACAGGTTTGTCGATTTTGTAAACTCAATTTAATTAAAACATCTTTGCTCAATTCTGTGACTCAGTTCAATTCAATGATGTTGTAATTGTAGGTTAACTAGTGGATTGATGGGGATGGTGAATCCTCTACTTATGGGGGCAATTTGGGGAGTTGGTGATGGGGTACTTAATACACAGCTTAGTGCATTGCTTGGTTTGCTTTTCAAGAACAATAAGGTAATTTCATCTTAGCAAGTACCTAAATACTCCCCTTCCAAGTATATAAGTGAGGCTTTTGTACTATGCATAGTGCATATTGGTCCGTACTATGAATTAATATCTCCATTTTCAAAGTTCAAACAATCGATCTTAACTGTTCAACATGATCTTCATATGAAAATGTACCTGTTAATTCAAATTTTACATTTTTTACAATTTTTTTTTTACTATTTTTATATATAGGTGGAAAATCACTTGATCTAAAGATTCTAGACCATTCAAAAATAGTGATTTTCTATTTACCTAAACAAATATAATTTAGTTTGCAATTACATTTTCATATGGAAATCATGTTAAACGGTTGAGATCAACTATTTGAACTTTGAAAATGAAAATACTGGACAAATTTGCACAATATAAATTGTACATTTGGGCGAGGTTTTGTTACAAGTAAAAATTTAAGGTGTTTGGTATAACAGGAGGCGGCGTTTGCACAGTTGAAGGTTTGGCAGTGTGCTGCGATTGCAGTAATTTTCTTCATATACCCTTATATTTCATTGAATTTCATGTTGGTCCTGATGCTTGTGGAGCTGATCATATCTATATCTTCGTTCCTTCTCCTTACTTTAGTTGTAGTCAGACCCACCACTGCTGCTATCTTAAATTCCTGATTTTAATAGTATAGTTCAAAATTAATGAATGTTTATAATATTCTTCCTTGTTTTTTTTGTTTCTTACAAATAAAAGGTTGCTTCTTGTCTAGCAAAAGGTATCACAATGTTTGTAGGCGCTTTTCTTGTAAAAATTTTAGGTTGTGTGCAGTGATGAATTAGTTCCATATCTATTTTAATAGCAAGCAATAAAACTGTGAAACAGGCTCCAAAATAAGGAATTCAGATCCAAAGTCAAAAAATTTGGCTCAGTTGGGAACCTGGAAGTATTCTATGCGGTCCGGTACCGCAGAGGATACTCACTTCAAAATAAGCGCATTGAATTCTGCCATAGTCGTCTGATGTATGGCTCTTTTGTTCTTACCTGGATATTTCAATAGTAATAAGTAATAACATATTTTATTTTTGAAAAAATGGCAAAGTTGTGTGTAAAATTTGAATTGGTTTGAGAATGTGGTTTAGATAGGATCCATTTTCTTTCTTATTTATCTATTAATATTTGGTGAAAAAAAGGTGAAATAAGATGAAATAGAAATATAATACTAAAGTGGTAATTAATGTATATGATCAAATTCTACATATTATAAATACATTAATATCCGGTTGAATACACGTAATTTAAATCATACTTTATACGCAGAGCATTGTCCTATTTTATTGCTTCTTAAGCATTAAAAGTATTTAGTTTTGAAAAAAAAAATACAGCATTTGTAGAGAGAGAGTTAATGCGCCTCTTGGTGAAGTAAAATGATATCTGAATTTCTTATTTCCATCTAAAATTATTCCTATTTGACATGATTAAACTGAAACAAAACTTTGCTCTATTCCTATTTGAGGTAAATAGAAATAGAGAGAGAAAACATTGTGAGCATCTGATGGAACTCTCACTGCAAGAATTTGCACTCCCTGCAACAGAGGGTACGTTTGGATGAATTCTAGAATAGCTATAATAACTAATGTTCAAAATAGTAAATAAGAATAGCTACTGTTTAAAAACAGTGCTATTCAGAACAGTGAAAAAGTTATTTGGATTGTATATTTGGAATAGAGTTTGAAAAGAATAGCTACTGTTTAATAATTTATGTGTAAGATTAAATATAATACAATATAATATTAATTTAAATATTAAATGTAATATAATATTATTTTAAATATTAAATTAGCATTAAATAAAATATTATATTAAATGTAATATAATATTATTTTAAATATTAGATTAGTATTAAATAAAATATTAGATTAAATATAATATAATATAATATTACTTTAATTATTAAAATACAATATAATATTATTTTAAATATTATATTAGTATTAAATAAAATATTAGATTAAATATAATATGTTATTAGATTAAATATAATACAATATAATATTAATTTAAATATTAAATGTAATATAATATTAGTTTAAATATTAAATTAGTATTAATATTGAAAGCAACAAATGCTATTTTATGTTTTTGTAAGAATAGCGAATAACAATGCTATTCTAAAAATAGCAGCTATTCCAAATAGCTCTATTTCTCGTTTGGATGCATCTTGTTCGGAATAGCATTGCTATTCTAAAACAGTAGCTATTCTTGTGCATCCAAACATACCCAGAATATGTAGTACAGCGCAAATGAGATGATTTTTTGTCAAAATTCAGCATTGATGACGTAGTGACATAATTTGTGATTAATTCGTTTTTTTGACATATTCAAACTGAACTCCGAATAAAACGTGTAAAACATATAATAAGTTTTATTCGCGAATAAAATGCGTATAAAACTCAAATCGGCGAATTATTTCCGATAAAAATGCTAAAAAGGGCCAAATTTTGTTTTAATTTTTTTTCTCTGTTTTTGAGGAGGTTTTTTTAGAATTTTTGTATTCGTTGTTGTACGGAATTATTTCCGAATTATATTCAAATCACGAATTTTTGACTCTGCTGATCTGAATCCAAACTTTTGATTTGTCACTATAATTATGAATGAATAAAGAACCCTTCCGTTAAAATAACTCTCCCACCAAACATGCTCAACTGCTGTGTGAACCCGCTACTACATAGGCCACACCTTCCAATAACTCAGCGAATCTCCATCAGTCACACAGTTGGCGCACATTCAAAGGAGGCACAAATCTCAATCTGTGCTCCACTTCTCTTCTCTTCTCCAAGTTTTTTTTCTTCTTTCTTCTTCTTCGCTTCGCTCACCTACTCAACCCTCCCTTTTTTCCCCTCCTCCTCATCTCTCTCTCTCTCTCTCTCTATTCAATTTCAACTCTCTTTTACTAATCTTTTTCTTCTTCGGCACTTAACTCTTTCTTAAATCATCGCACCAATTCATTTACCATCCATACATAATACATTCGTTCCCCTTTTATCAACACAATTTACACAATACAAATGACGCCCTTCTCCGACCTCCTCTCGCTCCTTCTCCGCCTCCGCCGCCCAATGCTACGCCGCGCCGCCACCTGGACCGCCCTCATGACCGCCGCTGTCGTGTTCTCCTCTTTCACCCCTGAAGTCGCCTTCGTCTGGGCCCTCTCCCACCCCCGCATCACCGCTGCCCGTTGCAGGGGAGACCGTGTGTGGGTCCCGCTTGACAGTGAGGGGGCCTGCTTGCCATCCAGGGCCCTCAACAGATCCATTGCCGATGTGTTCGTGCCGCCGGTTTTTGCAGCATTGGTCGTCGGGGCCTCGGCATGCTTTGTCAAGGCTGTTGCATGGGGCCGGGACAACATTCCGAGCGAGACGGGTTGATTTTAATGTATTTTTGTAGTGTGGATACAATTTGATAATTGGTTTTCATCATATCATTGCTTGGTATATTTAATTTTGAGGTAGATTTTTCTATTTTCATTTTTATTTTCCAGAGAGAGAGAGATATAGAGTTGGTACAGATTGTCAATAAGTTGGTTCATCCTCTTCAGAAGCTTATACATACAGATATACAGTAGATAGAACTACAACTACATTTGATTTTGAAATTTTTGAAATTGATTTTCATTTCTGTTAATTTATTTCCTCCTCTGCTTTATTTAGTTTACTTCTGTTCTGGATTGTTTGCTGTTTGTGCCACTGCCCAGGACTTTTTTAAGTCCCAAACTTAAAAAAAATAATACATAATCATTTAATACAAACAAAACATCCCAAGTATAATTGGTAACAGAGAGCAAATCATTAATATAAAAGGGAAACAATCTGGTACCAAACATCAGAAACTGTACTGTAACAGTGCCAGTATCAGAATTCAGATCACCTAAAGTAACTCAAGTTTGAGTTTGGACTCAGACCGTCCGATCAAAATCTGCATGAATATTAAAAGGCCCCCGCGAATTCCACCTCAGACTGTATTGGCCCAGATTCTGATCAGACGGTCCAGATCCAAACTCAAAGTTTGAGTTACTTTAATGGGATTCAGGTATCAGAGCCTAAAACTCTTGCACATAGCATCACACAATTATACACCCCAAATGAAAAAAAGGGACATCATTGATCGTTTAGTTAATATTGCATTATCATATAATGAAAGATAACAATCGTTTGACATTTACAGTCAACTACAAACAACCTGTAAAAATACAAACAATATAGGAACAAAAAAAAGAATATAACCGAAATACAACTTTTCAACTAACAAAACGCAAGAACGGGTCATATACCGATCGCCTTTTATGCACAAATTTTTCTAGAAATGAAGTCAGCAAAATTTCCAGAAAACTAAACCCCTATTTTATGTCTAACACTAGTACCAAAAAGGATTCCTATCTCTCTAAAATTGCAATTTTTTTTTCTAATTAACATGCAATAATAAGAGTTAGGTTGATAGTTCGATGCCTCTCTTTTTTGCGGCTTCTACAATCCTATCTCCGCTTTCATTCATCCTCTTCGAAAGATAAAGGTACGATTGCCATAATTTGAGAGAGAAAGGGTAAACTGACAAGGCATGCTCAAGAAATCTATTTGAAATTTCAAACAAATTTAAATTGACCAAAACTTCAGCCCCTTCTACCCATACTGGCTCGGGCGCAACTGGTACAGACTGAAATATTGAATTGACTAGAACCGAACCGGTCCAAAACCTAACACTCATTGTACCAATGTCATCGAACCCAAATCTTTTGATCACAAATCTGCAAACCGAAAGTGCAAACCGGTAATTTGCAGGAGAAATCTGAGTAGCGGACTCGACCAAATTGACCAGCTCTTTAATTCCAGAATTTTCAGGAATAAGCAACTCTCCATAGCACATCTCGAGAATAGAGTTGATCAAAGAATAGTCATCAGAAACTGGGCCCAACCATTCGTCCAGTAACTGCCGGGTCCTGGTTTCCTTTATATCCTGGTAGAATTTTCTCGACAAAATTTTCCTGCTAGGACGGGTATGGGCATCTTTGAGGTGAACTCTGATAAGATCCAGTACAACCTGACTAGAAATATCCGTTTGATTAACCAACGACTCTTTCAAGAGGTATACAATGACATGCTCTTTTAAACAATGCATGTACAACTCCTTATCCGTGAGTTTTAGAGCCTTGTCCACTGAGCAATGAGCTGCCGGCAAGTCATCTTGCATCAATTGATAGAGACACAAATTCAACAGCCCAAATAACTGTTCCTTTCGTGGAATGGAATCGTTGCTTTCTGACTTGGTGTCAATAAAGGACTCCAACTTAGTGTTCCCATACCAGCGGTTCATTAAGTGTCTTGTAACATCGAATCTTTTACTCGCCAGTAAGTGTTGAGCATACTGGTTCCATATGCACTGAAACCCTTCAAATTGTCTTGGCCAATCGGAGATCGCCACCTCAAACCCATTTTCTCCCAATCTGGCTGAAATTAGGGCTAATTCCACACAATTAGGGAACATTTCCTTGTACTTAACCAACAAATCAGTTGCACCATTTGGCCCCCCTTGTATTGCCGCCTTACACTTGACATGACTCAAAGCTAGGAAGTGTAACTCTTTAAGGTACTCTCCATCAGTCTTGGGGGTATTCAGACACTGTTCTGTTAAACCAGTATTAATAATGGCAAAGTTAAAAAGCCTCAAAACCCTAAATGCATCATTAGTTGTAAGGCTAACAGAAGGCCAATCAATCACAGAATAAAGGTCCTTATCTAATTGTAATTGTTCTAAAATCCCTTCTGGAAGCCTCCGGTAGGTTGAGAGATATATGCTGCTAACCCAAAATATACACTTATCTGGTACAATCAAGGAAGAGAGAATGGCGGTCAGTAGTTCGTCAGAAGAGGATTTGAAAACCCTAGATATGGCCATCTCTGTGTTGCCTGACATGCATAGTGTGTTAACCATGTGAAGATAGAGGTCTAGTATGACGGAGCTTAGATCCTTTTTCTCTTTGTCAGAGGTTGGCCCCAGTTGGCACATACTGGTAAGTGCGTCAGTGTAGGCGCTCAATTGATCCTCCAATTTTAGCCTACTGTTTATGTACATTAGCCAGAGATCATAAGAATACTTGTTGTTGTGCACCTAAAAGACAAACAAAAAAACAAAAAAAAAATAGAAAGGAAACAAAGTTATTTGTTACATACAAAAGCCTCAATCAGTAATAACAAGCAATTTGACCATACTAACCTCTTGAGCCATCATCATAACTCAGTAATGTACCAATTGTATTAACTGATATATCTACCGTACCATTACATAAAATACAAAGCAGTGTCTATGCCCAGATGAGGGGATAAGGTACCAATTATGGTTTGACTAAGTAGAAGTCTATTGTTACAATTTTGAAAATTTCAGAAGGCCAAAGTTGAGATGTGAACATCTTTGTAGCTCAACTCTTCGAGCGATAGGGGCAGCAGATGCAAGCAAAAAAATTCAATTATCCCAAGGCAAAATGGTAATAGAAAGAAAAATATATAATAAGAGCAATGTACCGCATCAAGGAACATATCATCCTTTCCTAAATCCTTCTCTTTCATGTAATAAATGTGCAGATATACTATCCAAATCAATACTGATTTTGGATTTCTCTCCAGAGCACGTGACAACACCGATAATACCTTCAATTTTCATTTCAAAGACAGTGAGCAATGCAATAGTGCTGCAAATGTCTGATGAAATAATGAAAAAGAAAAAGAAAAGAGAATATGCATCACCTTCTGCTTTCCAAGAGAAGAATTGAGAGCTAACTCTACGCATTTCTCGGCTTCTGGCAAATCTTCTTCTATGAACAGTTTCTAAGAAACAAACAAAATATATCATACTGAACAAATAATAACTAAACAGTTACTAAAGCAATATATTCAATACAACCCCTGGTGAAAGGATTGGTACTGAAACAAAAAAAAAAATACACACACATGTAATACATCTGAATTAGAAAGAAGGAAACACACAAATAAGAGAAAACAACCACTATCACAAGGCTCCGACTAGTATCACAGTACCATATACAGTACAAGTCAAGACTGGTGAAGTACTAGATCACACAAAATTAAGTAAACTGGCTCTAGAATCCAAGACACGACAATCATATTACAAATGGGCTAGTTCTTGTCTCCATTTCATTTTAAATCATGCAACCCTATCAATTTAGTAATTTACTCAAATTTAATATTAAAAAAAGTCAACAGGAACCACCAACGAACTGACCTCATTGTACTGATGTTCAACAGAAGCCTCAGGAAACAATAAGCAAGGTGCGTCAGTTCGTAGCAATCTCTTTACTGAAACAGGTACAGGAAACAATGCACAAAATCCCCTCTGCCAGTGTTGCCACAAGCCTTGTGCCTGAACCGAGCAGGCCATGTATGGCCCATCCTTTATTAAGCATGAACCAATTCGATGTGTTGGTACGTGTACCATATGCTGATAAAGACCTGCATTAGTGAATTATCTTTCATTTTAATCATTTAATTAAATCAAACTTCTTACTAAACAAAATAGAATAAAATAAAATAAAAGCTACCATTTACAGTTCCAAAATTTCAAATTTCCAGCCACACACTACTGCCAGATTGAGAATAACAAACCTGAAGGAGAGGTGAGAGAATTGTCAGGTTTGAACTTTCGCCATTCGTAATCTTTGACATGCTGCCAACGGCACTCTTCATCATTGCACCTTCCTCTCAGCTCAAAGACACAAAATGGCCAGAAGGGGTCAAGCTGTGGACCCCAAACCCCAGTGTCCTCTCTTGTTCGCTCTGATTTATTCACTATATTCATTCCCTCATATCTAGCGTTATGTGCATCATCAGAGGAGTTGACCATCTGTTTGAAATGGACACAGGCATTTCTTATGGTAGAAGGAGGCAAGACAAAATGAGAAACAACCAACTCACTAACAGTCTTCAATGAAGTGCACGTAATATTCTCTCCAGTCTCTTTCACTGGTAGCAGCAGCTCACAAGACACATTTGGAGATTGGGTAATGTTCTCTTGAGGCTCACCAAAAGGTACGTTCTCTTGATTGACCAATTTTTCCCCAGCTGACTCGGTAAAATTTTTTGAGGGCAAATCGTCACCCCCTACAGAAGGGGAAATGGAAACAGAATGGGCGACGGGAGTGGGTCCAGAAGGTGACCCGTGAGTTTCATTAGGAGAGAAAGAACTGTTTTCTTGGGTCTGAGTAGATGACTGATCAATCACATCTCTTGAAAATAAGCTTTCTTGATTGACCAATTTCTCCTCAGTTGACTCAGTATTTTTTTTTGACGGCAAATTGTCACCCCCTACAGATGGGGAAATGGAAACAGAACGGGCGATGGGAGTGGACCCAGAAGGTGACCCCTGAGTTTCATTAGGGGAGAAAGAAATGTTTTCTTGGGTCTGAGTAGATCGCTGATCAATCACATCTCTTGGGAATAAGTTCTCTTGATTGACCATTCTTTCCTCAGTTGACTCAATAAAATCTTTTGGTGACACCCGAGTTTCATTAGGAAAGAGAGAAAGGTTCTCTTGAATCTCAGTAGATGGCTGATCAATCGCATCTCTTTCAGCGGACTTGGTACTGTTTAGCGGAGCTTTATTGCGGTATCGCGCCACCAGTGCAGATCTGAGAGAAGCTTCTAGAGCCTCGTAATCTTGTGGTGAGCTGTCGCCAGAAGCCGAACCCCTCTTGTCAACGTCAGAAAGGGTAGCACCTTCCTCCAATTGATCCTTCGTGTTTGTGCTGTCAGTCAGTTGTCCTTCTTCTCTGGTATCATTACGTGACCCAGCTATGCGATTCCCATCTGCCGGCTGGTCTGACGGGGACTCCCTTGGGTCATGCCAGCACAGAGGCCAAGGGGTGTAGCTATTGCTCGAGTTCTCCACTAGGGAGTTGACCCGGTTTGACAGGATATCTCTCTTCTTCTGAAGGAGGTTGCATTTCTCATTGGCCTCGAACAAGGCACGTTGGGCCTTTCGGTATGCTTTAAAGGCTTCTCTTTCCTCTCTTTCCAGTCTTCGTCTCAGCTCTTGTGCCTGTTCGAGATCTCGATCTTGTGCATCCTCTTGCTCCATTAAACATTGCAACTGGGTCTGGCTGTCAGTATTCTGTAGGGGAATAATAGTCACATTAGGTAGACATATTATTTGACAAACCAAAGCAGAAAAAATTAGGTAGATAAAACTTAATGATTTTGAATAAAGTTTTTTCTGTTACTACTATTAGTTATTGTTTTCTTTGACTTGTGTAGCTTTGTAGAAAGAGAGATGACCTCAGCATTCGTATTCAACCAAGCAGACACATCAGCTGATCGGTGCATGCCGCTCAATACCAACCTGCCATTAATTTCTTTGCCACCATTATCTGCATTTGACAATACAATTCCACTGCCGGGTGCTGATACACTTTTGTTTTCATTCCCATTTTGCTGGTTCACAAATTGATTGGAATCTCCCTTCATGTACCCGGATGGGCTTGCATTGAAATTCAATTGATCCTCTTTGGTACTCTGATTACCATTACTCAGTGATTCAACCTTCATTCGCTTTGATGGGCGGCCATAAGTTGCCTCAATGGACCCTGCTTTCTGGATTTTCAATGATTTCTCTCTCAGAGCTATCTCAAGACGGAGTGTCTCCAGTAACTTATCACTACTACTGCCCAAAGCACCATTGCTCTGACCCGATGATGCTTTAGTTTGCAATGTGGCGTTTGGCCGCAAAGCAGACCCACTAGGGCCCAAAATTGAATTCCGAGCTGCCGTGCTGTTTGTGGGCCCAGATCTGGTCATTGGAGGCCTTACCTGTCCCTGTACGTTGGCAGGTGTGGTGTCACTTTCACTATCGTCATCTGAGAAAGATATCACCAGGTTGTGGTCATCTAATGGTCTCTTCTTTTGCCAAGAGAGATTTCGATTAGTTGCAAGCTTATTGTACGGCATTTTTTTATTGTAGTTCTTGCTGCGGTAAGAGAGTGGGGTTGTCTGTGGCATGGCCCATTGCAAATTTGGATTAGAACTAAGAACAGGTACGGGATTCGGATTGGGAAGGGATGAGGTGGTAATGGCACCTGGTCCAAACAGCAGATGTGATAAGAGATTAAGGAGTCGGAAAAAAAATAAAAAATATGCACAAAAAAAAGGATTTTACAATCTACAACAAATTTGAATCTAAAGGCACATGCATCTCAGTGTGATCGGCTTCACCAGCAATAAAATACAATCTAATACACACGCCAATTAAACTACAAGCACTCAAAACCTCTGAAGGTAAATTTTCAAACAAATCAGAAAAATTACCTATCTTTGTACTTTTCTCAGCATTACTTGTCAAAGAGAGATTACTTGGTTCTAGGTTTGGAGCTCTTCCCAGCACACTCTGCAGAATTTACAAAACAACCAAAAAGTAGTCAGAAAAGGAAAACAGGAAATTTCACATCAACATACAACAGAAAACATGCACCTTACTAATTACAAAATCTATGCATAGAGCCCACATACATACAGAAATTAACAGCTACGATAACCATTTAAAGCATTTACACTGCCAAACACGTGTAAGATACATATCTGAAATGGATACCGCGTACAATTTGTGTATGATACGCATCAGATAGGCCATCTGGCGTATCCAACATTTTAATATTCAGTTTTGAACAGATAAGGTGAAATATGCGGATCAGCGCACGCAAGGCCACACAAAGTGGCCTCACTGAACTCCTAGCTGGTGTTAATCCATGTGCCAAACATTGTTAATATTGAAAGGTTAGAGCGGACTGCTTTTAACTTGCTCATTGTGGGACTAAACAAGCTCCTCGGAATTGAATTCCAGACCAAGCATTTTAATACGAAACTCCAAACTTATAGAGAAAGCACCAGAATATTTTACTGGTATGGTACTACAATCAAGGCGGAGCCAGACTTTCGAGCTTTGGGGGTCAATCATATAAATTTTTTCATGCTCAATGGGGGTCAATTTTACAGTACCCTTAGTATTTTACTCTAAAACTATATAAAAAATCATATAGAAATACAAAATTTCTGAAAATTAATGGGGGTCAATTGACCCCATTCACCACACATGGCTTCCCCCCTGACTACAATGCTGTGCGATCATCCTCTGAGTGCAATGCAATAGAACTTTCCTTAACTAAGAAATTTGACTAAACTAAGAATCACAAAACTATTCAACATATTTTACCTTTCTCACGCATATTCTGTCGTACTGGGCCCCACTGATTTATATGTTAATAATTTATTTTACCCGTTGAGAGTTTGTTGCTGGTGTTACTTACTCACACAACCATTAAATATATACTTTTTATATATATATTTAAGGAAACAAGCAATTAAACTCGATGTTTTCTTAATTTGAATGTTTTACTCATCAGAGAGTAGAAAGGTCATGTATTTAGATTTGCTTAAATATATAAAAAATACATTTTTCATGTTTACATAATATACAAAATATTAAAACGTAATAATTCATAAACGTATCATATCCTATGATTTAAAAGGTTGCAAATCACCGTATCTTAATCATATCAGATAAATGACCAGTGTAAGATAATATTTGTATTGATGTCATACCCTAACTAGGCACGTGAAGAACACTTGTGATGGGTCCCACGTGCTGTAATTTTTATACAGATCAGCAATCTATCAACTATACAATTGTTTATCTGAACTTCAGCAGCTTAATAAGACCCATAGATTAAGAAGTCACTAAAGGTAGAGATACAACAAAGCGCACAAATGTATGATCAGTTGGTCCAAGGGACTTGAGCAAACACAGTTTACATTATCATGGACAACAATTTGCTCTGCACGTCTAATTATACGGCTTCAGACCTAAGCAAACAACTGATAGGCAGTTCAACTTTGCAATGGAAAGCCTTGCATATACAAAATACCCTGGTACAACATCTCTTTTGGATTACAATAATCTTCTAATTTCACAGAGCAACTAATCCAGATCGTGCATTGCCAGACCGAAATAATTCCCTATGAATTAATATTACATATCCCTGTATAGCTCCAACGGAACAACAAACAAAAGAAAAAAGAAAAAAGGAGAAGTACCTCGTCTTCCCCGCCAGACGAGACCTCGCCTTCCTCGCGAACTCCAAGAGCTCTGAAGCTAGTACTAGACGAACTAGGGTTTCCTAACTTTGCACTGAGAAGGTCGCTTCGATCCGCCATGGCTGCTCTATTGGAGCAGCGTCCCTCTATAACCCTAATTCCAAATTCTCCTCTACGTGCGTGCGTCTGTTGAAGGGGGTTTCCAGTTACAGGCAGTACGAGAAAGAGATTAAAAGATAGCGCCTTTCCTCAAATAAGAGAGAGAGAGAGAGAGAGAGAGATCAGGGTCCTGACTCCTGAGATGGGACTCAGATCCCTAAAGTAACCTAAATTTGATTATAGATCCGTACCGCCCGATCAGAATCTGGACCAATCCCCTCGAAGTAGAATGCACACTTTAATATTCGTGTCAAAGTAGATTTGACGGTACTGATATAAACAAAAAATTTGAGGTACTTTAGGTTATTGAACACGATGGAAGCGGGGTAGTCGTGGCGCAGTTCTGTACAGGCGCGTGGTGAATAAAAAATTAAAAGATAAATCAGTTAATTACTTTAATAAAATATATTATTTGGTTGTTATTTTGGAGATGATATTTTTATTGCTTGATTTGATTGTAAGTACATTTCCTCAGTAAGAAAAAAAACTAAATAAGTTTGTATGTTTATAAATTTGATATATAAATACATAATTCTGAACGGTTTAAATTAATTGTTTAAATCTATCCGATATCTTTTGAAAATTATCTGAAATGTTAACGTTGCGTAATAGCCGGATTATAATTTTTAACAGGCTCCGTAGCAAATTGCGTTAGAACAATTCAGGATAAAATTATAGTATTTAATAGGACCTCAACACTCAAAAGCATTTTAAAAATAAATATCTCGCAAAATAAAGCAATGTATCAAAATTAAAAACGCAGTTGTCCGTGGAAAAAAAAATACAATTTTGCACGTACATACATCACTCACGAAGTAGATCAGTTTTAATAGTTTTGATTCATTATTTGAAATCAAATTAATAGATTTTGAAGTTATCAAGTCTGACTTTATTCTAGATTTTGTGTGGCATAATGTAAAACTTGGAGAACTTTTTTATTTTGCGACAATGAATTTTTCCAACTAGATAATCTATTTTTTTTTGGAAAATTTCAATTCTTTATCATCTTTGTTGACATCTATTGTATTAAAATCAATTAAATTTTTTTGTAGGAGATCAGTATAATTTTGAAATGAGATGGTAAAAGAAAGGGAATTCCGTTGTTTAATTTACCATCTCTAGGTATCTTAGCTATACATTGCTAACTGTATTAAGACTACAAAATGAGAGAATTAATTTCTTCCACTGCCTGATTAAAGTACTTTTATGAACAAAACAATTAGCTGTTGCATTTTCTCGTGCACTAGAACAAAAAAAGGAATACTACAGCAACACAAACATACATGAACAGTAATACCTAATACAACAAATGTATTGAGATAACAAAAAAGAAATGGCGTCGCCCGGGTTCGAACCGGAGACCTTCAGTGTGTTAGACTGACGTGATAACCAACTACACCACGACACCTTTGTTATCCTTCGGACCTTATTAATTTAATATATAAATTTCAACGTCAATGCAAGAATTGCGTTACTAAACCTGCCTCAGTGCCTCTTCAAGTCTTCAGTCTTCACTTCTCCCCGCTCTCCCTTCTCAGTTGGAGAGAGAGAGAGAGAGAGAGTAGAGAGATGGCGAACTCACTGGACATGAGTCTGGACGATCTGATCAGACAGAACAGGAAACCACCATCCTCAGCTACCTCGCCTGGTGGCCGCGGCGGTGGTCGCCGGGACACCGCCGGAGGAAGCTCTGACCTAAGAGGCGCTTCTGGCCCCGCTCGCCGGATACCTAAGTGGCGTACGGATCGTCTCAGCCCCTACTCCCAGTTCCAAAAGGTGCATTTTCTCAATTTCTTTATTTTTGCCACTCGTCTTCGTACTCTTGCTCCTCAATTCTCGCGTGCTTTCCAGTGAATGATAATGCATTTGTTTACATGGAATTTCATGTATAACCCTAAAAAACTTTGAAGTTATGTATTTCCATGATAATATCATATTTCTTAACATGCTACGTATTTTATATTTTTCTTAATAAAGGGTACAATGGATACTTTTATAAATTTAAAATTAGTTTTAATAGAAAAGACAATAAAATTGGTCAGTTTGTGAGCTCTTGAAATTTAGAAGGGTAAATAATAATGATATGAATTTTACAGAGGGAAATACGTAATTTCAAAGTTTTTGTGGGGCTATACATAATATCCCCCCTTGCATTGTTGTTTAATTTATGTACATGATTCTGTATTGTAAACAAAAAACATTTGTACATAGAAAAGATATAAGGTTCATATCTGATGAATATATTTATATTTTTTCTATTTAAAACGCAATACTGTGAATTGGGTGTAGGCACCTGATACTTTGTGGGAGCATGATTTGTATACAGAAGAAGAGATGGGGGATATGGTGGGTCCCGTTGTTGCGGTGGCACCAGTGGCTGAAAGGAGCTTGGCAATTGAACTTGGCACAAAGCTGTTAGTCTCAAATCTTGACTATGGAGTTTCCAATGAGGACATCCAGGTAAGAACAAATGGTTTGTATAAGCCTTACTGATCATTAGTTGTTGCTAAAAGTTCATTAAATGGATTTATTTTTAAACTATGAAAGTTATGGTAAAATTTGTCTTCATAAGATAGTAACAAGGTTTTGATCTTATTTCTATATTGATTTCTTATTATAAATTTCTATTTTGCTTTGATACACAGGAACTTTTTTCAGAGGTTGGTGGTATAAGGCGGTACTCAATTAACTACGACAAGAGCGGGAGGTCCAAGGTAGATTTCCTTCTCTTGCTCCATCTAAAACACATTAAAGCAAATGAAAAAAAATGTTAAGTAATTATAAATTCATCTATGTAAAACCTAAAAATGTCTTATGATCACCCCAAAACTAGAAAATGCTGTATAAATTCATCTATGGATGAATTCGTACATTTTGACAGTCACATGTCTTGTTTAAGATATTTGAGATTTTTGTTTTCATAATTTTTCTTTAACTAATTTTACAGGGAACTGCAGAAGTGGTGTTTGCAAGGCATGTGGATGCACTTGCAGCTGTCAAGAGATACGACGGTGTTTTGCTCGATGAAAAACCAATGAAAATTGAGATTGTCGGCATGCAGTTCCCGGCACCTCCTCTTGTTCGCCATGTTGTTGCGCCTTCGTTGTTTGCTGGGGGTTTTGGAAATCTCAATGCCAGTGCCTCTACAAGGTATTGCGGCCTCAATATTTTTCACCTTGTACGGATAGATTGTGCTTCGATATGTTGGTTTAAATCATTCCCTGTTTCAAATGGTATAAACAAAAGAGAAAAAAGAGCAAAGAGTAGCCTTTGATCTGCATTGGTGAAAAAAAAAAAATCAAAATTACAAGGCTGTTAGCCCGATACCACGCAAGGATTGACAGAGTATGGTGATGGCTTCAGTACAAATAATATTTTAAGTGTTTGGTATGACCTCGTTACCAATCTCATTTCGCACTGTGCTTCTCTTGCTTTGACTCTATTATTTAATACAATATAATTGTCATACATTTAGGACTTTACAGTGTACACAAAACCAAAAAAAGGTAAAAAAAATGCCAGTCAATTTTTGTAGTCAATAATTTTTTCTTTCTTCTTTTAATAAATTCGTATTATACCGATGATATCACAAACAGTGGAGGGAGCCTGTCTAGAGGCGGAGGATTTGGTGCAGGGGTTCGAGGCAGAGGAGGGAATTTTAGGGGTGGTCGTGGTGGTGGGGCCAGTAAAGGGAAGAGAAAAGAGCAGGTGTTGGTTTCTGCTGACGACCTTGATGCTGATCTGGAAAAGTACCGTGCCAGTGGGAGGCATGCAAGTTAGTATTTATCAAGTAAAGCTGATTCTGATAAGATTACAGATGGTTTTAATCATGATCTTTTGAATAGTTGATTAGTTAAGAAATTAGTTTAAGTCTCCCGGAGCTGTTATTACGGTGATTTTGATATAATTTCAGCTTCTATATTGCGGTGATTTTGATTGGGGGGGGGGTGCTTCTATGCTGCTATTAAGGCTTTCATACTCTGTATAGTCTTAGCTTTTGATACTGAATCATTACAAGTGCAACAGATAATTTTTGCTAGGTATTTTATCTAACTTCACAGTTTGATTTTGACAAGTCTTTATTTATGAAGAGGAGGGATCCAATTACCACAATTTTGAGTTACTACAAAGTTACAACAATGGTTTTTTTTATTTTCAAAGTCCAAACCGTTCAACATGATTATCTAAATAAAATGTGCTTCCGGATCAAATTTTATATTTTTTTGAATTTTTTTACTATTTATTAAGATGGGTACAAAAACTAGTCAAATTCAAACCATTGAATTTTGTACCCATCTTAATAAATAGTAAAAAATTTCAAAAAAATATAAAATTTGATCTGGAAGCATATTTTATTTAGATAATCATGTTGAACGGTTTGGATCGATGATTTGGACTTTGAAAATAAAAAAAACCGTTGTTGTAACTTTGTGGTAACTCAAAATTGTTGTAACTTGATCCCTCCTCATTTATGAATTGATTTTTGAAACGAGTTGCTTGATCAATGGCACTATAGTGAGGTGGTATACCAATGCCAGCCTGTCATTTGATCAAACTTCAAATGAGAAATGAAATACGCTAATGATTTACATACCAAAAGAGCCAAATACTTAGCTACCAAAAACAAATTGATATAAAATATCACAAGTTAATAGAACAACAATCAGGACTTAGTACTTAAAAAAAATACTTTGCAAAGTAGCTTGCCGAATTGCCGATTAATTTCTCTCGAACTCAAAAGTTGGAGAGAGAGAGTGAGAGGGGAAGAAATAAGGGCGTGGCTAATTTTTACAATGTAAATTAGCTCTGTAAATTTGCTATTTAAAATGTTTTATTTATTGGTTTTGTTTCACAATCATGTCTCATATTTTTAGTTTTGTTTTTAAAGTTCAAATAATGGATATGAACAACTCAGCATGATCTTCATATTAAATTGTGCTTAGAGACTAAGTTAATATTTTTTGAAACTTTTCTTTTTTACTATTTCTTTAGATATATACAAAATTACTATTTTTTAGAAAATTTTAGACCATTAATTAAAAATAATTTCGTACTATCTAAAAAAATAGTAAATTTGACCTCTAAACAAATTTTTATATGAATATCATATTGAACGGTTTGAATTGACCATTTGAATTTTAAAAATAAAAATATAGGACATAATTGAAAAAAATAAATGAACTCAATATTGAGCTACTTGTAGAAAAAATAAAATAAATACGAAACAAATAACATTGCCATTTATAGGGTAAAGATTTTAGCAGAGTAGGTTTCGCTTGATGCAGTGCATTGTCTATGGAATCAAAACAGCATTGCATATGGTTTGTGCGCTGCATGAAGCTAAAACTACTCTGTTAAAATCTTTACCCCATTTAATTATAAGACCGTAGATAAATGCGTAACTGATTCTGAATCACATCTGATCAAATTATTAAAGGAACAATTGATTATTGTTGTCGTTGAGAAAAAGTTCCACAAAACTAATGAAACAAGTAATAAATAAATGTTACCTGGTCTGCTTTGAATCGTTAAAAATGTTAACTGAGCTCTTTAACTTGTCATCTGGTATCAAATTATTTCTATTGGGAACATCATTTGCACAGTGCATCAAAATATCTCTATAAAGCTCATATGATGATAATGATAAAAGAAACGAATAATATAAAAAAAAAAAAAACATATAACAATCCATACATTCTAAAATCGGATTTGTTTTACACAAAACAAATAAAAATATATATTAAGCCTTTAGAATAGTAGATAAAAATAGTGATTGGATACACTCTAGAATAGCTAGAATAGCTACTATTTATAATAGTAGATAAAAATAGTGATTTTCAGAATAGTGTGAAAATGGTGCTATTCGAAATAGTAAAAATGTTGTTTGGATTGTAAATTTGGAATAGTGAATAACTATAACTGATAAATAACAGTGTTAACAAGGTGTTTATTAAGAGAAAAGATAGGTAAGTGGAGTCTCAAATGAATTGTCATGGCGTAGAGATAAAATAAGTAGTGTCGATTTTATCATTTCGAAACTGTGTTGACGGTAATAAACATTTTTTTCTCTATTCACACTTTCGAATAGTAGCTATTCCAACATTTCCAAGGAATAGAGAATGACAGCTATTCTCGCTATTATGAATAGCAAAAATGTCGTTTGGATGCACATTGTTATTCCGAATAGCAGCTATTCTAGCTATTCTTACACCATCCAATACGTATAACTTGTTTTTGTTTTATCATAACCAATCCGATTTTAAGTATGTATGGATTGTCATAAGTATGGATTGTCATATGTTTTTAAATTATTATTTATTATTTTTATTATATCCGATTTATCACACTCTCCAATTGCAAATATTCTTCATTATTCTTACATAATATTTTTTTTTGGAAACAAATCTGGGAACACTTCTAAAAATAATAAGATCCATGTAAGTTTGATACAGGTATATATAATGCTTAAGCGGTACAACAAAAGAGATGAGTGTTTGGCACAATGCATGACAAAATAATAAAATATAGAAGATATGAGAGTTTGGCACAACGCATGACAAAATAATGAGAATCGCTTGATTAATATAAGATTATATTATATTATGGCTACAATATAACAAAGGCTTTATATACTATTTCTTAAAGAAATATTCAATTCAGTTGATAAAACATGTAGCAAATTGAAAAAAAAAATACAAAAAAATCATGTGAAACCAGTTAAAAAAACACAACACACAAGTCCAGTCGACGAACTACAAGCCCAGCCCATTTACTTGGGCCTAATATTATTAATTATTAGTTTGGCCCGCTACTATTATTCCTGTCTTCCCTTCTTTCCATTCCTTGTATTCCTCTACAATTACAGGCGGTACAAGACACAATTGGATCCGTCCGATCTACATCAATAGTCGTGTATAATCTTTATGATTCACGCCGATCATGTTTGGTTCGATTCGTCTCTCTCCTTTCGATCGAGATCGATTTTACGGGAACCCATTTTTACAGAGCAGTTTTTAGTGCGTACAGAGTTCGAATTTTTTATAGACCAAAATACCCCTACATCAAAGGCAGAAGATTTACTCTGTAAAATTCGAACGCTGATGAGCAGAAGTATTTTGGTCCATCAAAAATTCGAACTCTGTACGCACTAAAAACTGCTCTGTAAAAATGGATTCCCGATTTTACAAGCAAATAAGAGTACATTACAATTACATGCGCTTTCAAAAGTAAATTATGAGTAGTAATATTTAAGCAAGAGAGAGAGAGAGAGGGGATTTTGGTTGCAATTAAGCCGGGGATGGCGCAGGGGCAGATCTCGCCGTTGCTCCTCCTCTTCCTCCTTTTCCTTCTTCTCCCCAGGAGATGCCTCTCCATTTATTGCGACGAAGACGACTGTTACGATCTCCTCGGGTACACCTCTCTTTCTCTATTCTTTTTTTGATGCATTTTCATCAGATTATGATAACTTAATTCTACTTGGTTTATCTACCAGGGTTTCTCAAAATGCGAATGCCTCAGAGATCAAGAGAGCCTATTACAAGCTCTCTCTCAAATAGTATGTATCAACCAACACCTTCTATTAATTACTTTATTACTACTATCTTTTCTCATTTTTAGTTTCATTTCAAAATTTCAATTTATCTGTTTGATTACTTTTGTGCAGTCATCCAGATAAGAACCCTGATCCAGAATCCAGGAAGCTATTTGTGAAAGTTGCAAATGCATATGAGGTCTCTCTCTCTCCCTCTTCTTCTCTTTAAAACACACAATCTCTCTCATAAGAACTCAATCAAGTGCCATTCATTAATCTTTGTGGCACAAATGGGTGTGTGGGGGAATTTTCTTTTCTGGCACTGATACGGCACTAAGTGCTAATTACATAAATGTATTTTGGTGAAACTTTTTATTGGACCGGAGTACATATGGGGTAATATTAAAGTTTTAATTATTCCTTTATGTAGGTCGTTTCGATATAATTATATAGATTATCTATTTCTTGCTTGCTTTTGAGTTTGAATTCGATCTGACAGATTCTAAAAGATGAATCAACAAGGCAACAATATGACTATGCAATTGCCCACCCAGAGGAGGTACGGTGTTCCATGCAAGATTTTTTTCATTTGAATAAGCACTACCTTCTGTTCCTTCAAATTAGATAAATATGTAACGAGTCCAAATAATTTGGAAATTGTAAGTACTTGAGGGATGTTTTCTTATATTGTAACATTTGACTTGGTTGTTTTAACATAGCTGCAAGTTGAGCACTAGTAAGTTCACATGACCCAAGCAAAAGAAACACCTAGACAAACATAAGAGAACCACAAAAATTTACATGCAGTCATGTTCAATACTGGCACAGCTTGCTCTTTGGTTCCACACTTGACTGGTACTTACAGAGTTATTCATATCTTGTATTTTGCTATACTTCTATTATACTGCAAGTAAGGTTTGACAAGTGTTTGTCCAAGTTCTGATGAAATTTCTATCTTAAGGCCTTAATTAAGTGCTTTACTCCTGGAACAAGATTTAACTAGGGACAATGAATGGAATGGATTATGTGACCTTATGCTGTACTTTGACACTGCAAATCATTATTTTCCAATGGAATTCTCTATGCATTATTTATTATTGTTTTACATACCTTTCCAGTTTAAGTATATTTATACTTTGGTTCCAAAATGAATGAAGCAATCCCAGACAATCATTCTAGCGCACTTGAAACTCATCCAATTTATGAAGCAAAATGTCTACCTTGAGCAATAACCATTTTAGTATGAACTATTGAACTCTTCTTATTATACAATTTTCCATTTCAGGTGTTCTATAATACAGCCCAGTACTATCGTGCTTATTATGGGCACAAAACTGTGAGTCCCAGTTCTTTCCTTTTTTTTCTTTTTCTTTCTTGTGAATCTTAATAAATTGTATAAATGTTGAAAAAGTTTGTGATTTTTTTCCTTAATATTTGACTTGTTAGGATGCACGAGCAGTTTTGGTTGGCTTTCTACTTTTTGTTACACTATTGCAATATCTCAATCAGTGGACAAGATATACACAGGTATATTTTCAAACAAACACATGCAGCGGTGCACACATGCAAAAGTGAGCAAGTTGTGATGAAGTTATTCTCAAATTGCAGGCTATAAGCATGGTTAAAAGGACACCTGCATATAAAAATAGATTGAAAGCATTGGAGCTTGAACGCACTGGTGGAATAACAAACAAAAAGAAAGGCCATAAACAGTTAGACAAGTAAGAATTCAAAATTCTCTTAGAAACTAGAATTGAAAATTTACACGGGCATTGCGCTTGTGATGGAGATTTGCTTAATCCATCAAACAAACTTTGTTATCAGATTTTTGTATGCCCCTTGAACAAGTTCGTTAGTAGGATAAGCAATCTGGTTTGAACTCACATCGTTTTTTAGTTTTATCTCATTTCTATTTATTTTTTTATTTTAAAAAAGGGAACAATAGTCAGTTAATCCAGTTTCAACACAAGAGGCTACCTTGTAGTACTACAACTGTACAAAGACTAGTATCTGCTTATAGAACAATATGGCATACTTTCTCTTTTCCAACGTGAATTCTCCAGTTATACAAAATTGGGGGAATTTCATGTATACCCCTCAAAAACCTTGAAATTACATATTCCCCCCTCTAAAATTCATAATATCATATTTACCCTTCTAAATTTGAAAAACTCACAAATTTACCCGATTTATTGACTTTTTTTTTCTATTAAAACTCATTTTAAATTTATAAATACCCATTTTACCCTTATTAAAATAATGTATGTAGTATGTAAAAGAAAGATGTCCCGTCTACTAACTGGTAGGTTTCCGAGGACAAATGGTTTGATTTCTCTACTTGTGACGCATACAGCATTAGGCATACACTTGTGTGTGCTGTCATGAAAATCCTCCAGTAAAAATTATTTGGCTTTTTTGGATTTTCGGTTCTGATAAAAACCCCTTTGTGCATTTTTGTTTATTGATTGAATGATTTTTATGCAGAAAGATGGAAGAAGATCTTGACAATGAGCTAGAGTTACAGATACAAGGAGTTGAGAAGCCCTCAGTGTGGAAACTGTTGGGGGTGCAGTTTTTACTTTTACCTTACACCGTAGGAAAGGTCAGTAATTCTCTTTCGGGCATAAAGTTAAATTTTAAAACAAAGGAGGGCACTAATTGATCCCTAATCCTTTTCAATTAACTGAATCTACTTTGTAGCCAATACATAGTCAAAGTTATCAAAATTTGATAGTGTACCTTTTCTGTTGTGAGAACCCACCAGTTGGATGCCATTACAGAGAACTATGTTGCATTAATTGATAATATTACTTTTGATGAATGTTATTTTCTTATTAGAGCCGTGCTTGGATTGTTTCTATTTGCAGTTATTAATGTGGAGGGGTTGGTGGTTGTGGAGATATCAGATAAAGAGGCATCCTTACTCATGGGATGATGCTTCTTACTTGACCATGAATTCTCTTAACATCAGTACTAGCACATGGCACGGCATAGGTAATTCTCATCAATCAAATACCCAGGGGCAGAATTAGTAAATATAGATTATTTTTGTGTCTTGGGGGGGGGGGTGAAATGTAAAATACAAAAATGTATAATATGTGGTAGTTGGGATTTGAAACCAAGTCTCCACAACCACAATATGGAATTCTAACCACTAGGCTCCAAGCACACATTTGATATTTCATGAGGTGGGCTCAACTATATAAAAGATTAAAGAAAAAAGAAAATTAAATTAAATTTCAAAATTTAAAATCATTGGGGTGGCTAAGCACCCATTGACTTGCATTAAGATCCGCCCCTGCAAAGACCCCTCAATTTTTTTTTTTTTTTTTTTTTGGTAAAACCCTTTTTGATTTATCTGATGTCTCTGTTGTGATGGTTTCTAGTGGATGTATCAGCTTCTTGTAAGATTATGACTATCATATTTGTTGTCAGTTTGACTTTGGGTTGGGTCCCTACTTGTTGTCACATTTATACACAGGTTTTGGGTATTGGGGTTTTTTAAGTTTTGAGTTTGGGTTACTTGTTTGTGAGATGAGCACTTAGAGTTTATTTGTGATTTGTGTGAACAGATGACTCGGTGAAGGATGACCTGGTGACAAGACGGTTGTGGGAGAAAGCCAACATGGAGACATACCGTGCCGAGATGAGGAAAGAATCGAAGCGCCGCCGATAGCAGCTCCTCTCCGCGGTATTCTATTAACCTATGTTTAGAAATTAGCGCCCCATTCCACTCTTCATCCTAGTACAAAAAATGGCCTTGTTTGTTAAAAATGAAATGGGGCCCTTTACTATTTATAGTAAGTATAAACACAAGGCTTGCATCGGTTCGCATACTTGAGATTCAGGTGTAGGAGAAGTGGGTAGTTTCAATTGGAGCCCCTTCTTTGAATTTTTTTTTTTTCCAAATTATTTATAGTATTTAAGTCACTAAAAGATGGCAAATTCATTTTTGGAATTTGACGACTCAGATTTTTGGAAATGAACTTCAAGCAAAAGAAGATATGTGGAAGTTTCTGGAAATTTGTATTTATGATATGAGAAATTGAAGTTTGTTGAAATTTTGACTTATTAAATGGAAATTTGGAAATTAAGACCTTTGTAATGAGGACATAAAGTTCAGGTAATATCAAAATTGAGGAAACAAAATTCAGAAAATTTGATATAACCGGATTTCGGCAGGCATCATCTTTCCAAATTATGGCTTGGAAATTGATTATTTCAAAATGAGGGAATAAAATTTGAGACCAGTATATGGAAACAAATGAAATGCTTTATTTGTTTTCTCCAAAAGTTCATAATCTATGGATCTAATTGGTAGTAAGTTTGAAACGAGGAATAAATTTTGAAACCAGGAGAGGACTAGTTTAATAAAACTGGGATTTGATTTCCATAGCTGTGCCAGCAGTACACATTAATTACAGTTACAGCTAACAATATTTACCCTACATAAACTACATGTTGAGTGTTGAGAGGGGTTACAGTGGGACTATTCGGCCACAACCGATTAAGCCTTCTTAAGACTTAATTTGCTTCTTTTAGTTTCTTTAGTCGCTTAATCTTGTCGAACACCGATTTCTTAGCTTCCATTTGATTGGTAATACATATCCCTTCATTTCTGAATTTGTATCCTCTGAGATATCTCAAACTTTGCGTGACTTTATGGAAAATCTCAACCGTTCAAATACATTCTACACGGATTTCAAAGCACAAATAATACAGCCCCCTGCGCTATCTCCGAATAGCACCGGACACGTCGGTCAAACAAAAGTTGAGATATCTCAGAGGATACACGCTCTTCATTTCTCCACCAGCTGCCGTGCCAGTTACTGAATGGTTTTGTTTCCAATCCGCATGCCCATTTCCTATTAATACATCCCTGAATCTTTTAGTGAACCGTGTAAAAAAATTAATACATCCCTGAAGAAAATTTGAACCGTGTAAAAAAAATTAATACGTGTAAAAAAATTTGAACCGTTTAGCACGAATTGAAGCAACCCATTTCCTATTAATACATCTCTGAATCTAAATAGAAACCGTTTAAAACCTGTCCCGTATATTCATCAATTCAAAAGATGAGATATCTCATTCATTTCTCCACAAAAAGTAATATACCAC
This sequence comes from Carex cristatella, assembly GCA_024447775.1. Classification (NCBI taxonomy): domain Eukaryota; kingdom Viridiplantae; phylum Streptophyta; class Magnoliopsida; order Poales; family Cyperaceae; genus Carex; species Carex cristatella. Next base: position 1,618,309 of record JAJHPF010000005.1, on the reverse strand, counting down.
CAAAAAGGTTCTCCATAACTAGTTTCACAAGTGCACAAGGTAAGGTTTTCCTTGCTTTTCAGTTCAACATGTACCTTTTAATTAATGGAACCTGGGGCTGTTCGATGGGCATCAGACCAAATTTGAACTCATGCCCGGTCGGAGCCGTTCGATCCGGTTTGTGTGGAAGATTTTCCGTGAATCTAAACGGATGCATGAACCTTAACACGGTATGGTGGCCATTGAAACGACCAACCAATTTACATGGGGATTGAATTAACAAACCAATAGTTGTGCTGTGTAAATGTTTTCAGAACTCAGAAGAAGAACCAACCAACCAATTTACATGGGGATTGAACAAAGACACCGTTGCTGCTTAATTTCTTTCTACCTTACCTATTCTATTATCACAATACTTACATAAAGGTGAGGTGCACATGCATTTTAATGAGAACAAAAATTAACCTAAAAAAAAAATGAAGAAGTTACAGTTATGTATAAATAAAATTTATTACAAGTCCTTGCAGTTTGACATCTACATTTGGAAAAGAAATTAAAATACTTTACAATTTTTCCTCTTACACCTTTCTCCCTCTGAGTTTGCAAAATATCTCATTGAGATTGACATTTCTCCCTGGATTCTCTGACTGTATCAGTGCAATCACCCCTCTCTCCATCTTCTTTATTTCTCTCATCAATTCTCTCAAACAAAACCCAATGGAACCCACACAAAGCACCAGTTCTCCCTTGATCTCCCAAGAACTCAATTCCTCCATTCGAAACATCTCCATTACCTCCATTTCAATCTTCTCAAATTGCTCATGGATGTCACTTAATGAACCAAACTCAGACAATCCTTCTTCTAGAATTCCCATCTCTATATCATGAGGCCTTGAATTGTTCAACGAACAAACCACTTCAAGGCACTTGACTGAAGCACAAGCCGCTTTCTTGAACTTCTCCATTTCTCCATTTATCATCTCTTTTATCTCATCAATCATAGGCTCTTCAATTCCATTACAGTCTACATAAATCTTTTCCAAACCTTGATCAATGAAGTACATGAAATCTACCATTTTGGATAGAGATTGATGCAAATTTTGAAAACAAGTAGCGTTGAATGGCAAGAACCATAAATTCGGTTCGGAATTTGCTTCGGTAATACGCTTTTTAAGAACACCAACTTGCTCTCTTAGCTTCCGCTCTCCTTTCATTGCATCTATGCATTCTCTTAGTGTAGTGAGGCTTCGACAGAGCTGTTTTCTTGCCAGTGTTGAAGCCCTAGTTGGTTGTAGTACCAGCTCGACAAAGATTGCACATGACAACCCGATAAAGGTCTCACATAATCTAGTTATAGAAAATTCTATAGGTGACCCATAATTCCTCCTGCCCAAAATAAAAATAGCCGACAAAATTGCGGCTATGCTGCTGGCTTGACCAAACATACGACTATTTCGTAAAAAGCCAGTGAATATTATCCAAGGTAGCAGAACCAAGAACCTTAGTTCCATGAAATGCTCAGAGATATACGAACCAAATACACCGTATATAGACCCCAATAAGGTCCCTTGAGCTCTCAAATTTGCAAATGTAAAGGTTGATTCTCTGTGCATTGTAAAGGTTATTGCTACGGTTAAACCCGACCAAAAGGCATTATCTTTACTAAATAACATCCCGAAAAGCACCGCGAGAGATAGCACCAGAGAGCATTTGAGCGAGGCAATTATTCTTTGTTTGGGTAGTTTAAATGAAAAGTTGCGCTTGCTTTTGCCTGTTGGCTCTACGTCGGGTTCTTCACCGAATGAATCTGAGTCTGGTTCGGTAGCGGTTGGTGTAACCTTTTCCTTCGATCCATCAACTGGCATGGTGCTTGGAGGATTTTTGAGAAGGAGACTCATGCAAAAGAGAAAGAAAAGGGAAGATAGGTCACAAGGGTTTTGTACAATTGTAGTGACAACATTTTGGAAAGTTTTATTTAAAGGCAGTTTTTGATCATGGCAACAGTTTGGTTTTAGTAGTTTTAGGCATATTTGGTCTCTTAGGATGGAGAGGTTGCTTTCAAGGTCTTGTGGCATTGAAAAGGATTTGATTGGGACTGAGTTGGTGGAGGTGAGAGCAATTTCTATCCCTTTTAGAGGCATTTCAATGGATTGTAGGCCATCTCTACTCATGCCATTGCCAATATGGGGTTGTGACAAACCAAATGGAGCCTTCTCCCATTGCACCTTTTCCTGTTATATGTGCATCACAATTAATTAGTTAATTGGATCTATACATAACACATATCAAAAGGCAGTGATGTAAACTAATATTTGCATTTTATATAAGATACTACATATATACATTCTAGTGAATCTTATGGTGTAGCTTTTTCAATAATAAAGTTTTTAAGGTATCACAACAAAAGGATTGTTTATTTTTCTGCAATTAATGATGAATCATATCAATTTTTCATCTACCATATATATTTTTATATTTTATATGAAGATGTCCTGATATTTTAGGAATTTTGAGAGTATTGCCGAATGTATATTTGGGATTTTTTTTTATCAATTATTTTTGTTCAGTTCAGTAAAAAATAATTTTCTTTTATCAACAATGAATATTATGGAAATTGAACTATTTAATTGAAGTTATAAACATGACTCTTGAGTTTCTAAAAATCTATCAATTTAGAGCATCTACATTTCTACATGTCTGGTATTATAAGAGTTTTTAATCTGATGTGACAGTTTCTAACTCAATTTCAGTGATGTGAGAGAGTTTCTTATTTATAAAATATGCATGACAATTTCTTATTAAGAAACTATTTATAAACTCCACATTAGCTAATTGATTGGTTCAAATTATTTATCTTTTTAAATTTATTACTGACATGACTTAATAGAAACTATAAAAATAATTTTAGGAATGTGAGAATTAGAGATTTTAGATATCTTAATTTCTAAAAAGTGATTAACAGTTATTCAGAAGTTGGTATAAAATTAACAAGATCCACTCATAATTTTGTTACGTCATCAGTAACTATTCTTAAATTTAAAAAAGCTATTGGTATTGGCATTGGTTGGTGAATTGTGCATGTGTAGGAGAGATTAATGGTGGATGACATGGTTTGGATTTAGAAATGATGTTGACTGCATTTCCATCAGACTGGTTACTCTGTGCCGGATACATTCTAACCCTCAGTGTGGCGAGTCAAACCAAATTTTATATCTTATGGAATATTATGTGATTATTGCTGATGCACTCATCGGTAGTGCAGCTAATTTTTTTTATCAATGTCATTAAGTGAATTTTCAATATTTTTTTTATTCTTATTCCGTGTTCTTACGTGAATAACAATATTTTAAAATATAACATTATTTTTAAATCTGAACCATGCATTCAATTCGATTCGGTGGTGGAGTAGGCAATTGTTTACCTCTGAAGTTTTAAAATCAGATATGAAGTAGTATAAATATGTTGGCTTGTTTACTCCTTAAAATTAAATTGCCTACTCCTGTTCTTTGACAATTCAATACTATAATCCAATCGAATGAATTAAATTATAAATTACGACTGATAATTGACTAAAATTGTTGAGTGTTAATGTTTTTCTTGAATTATATTTAAATATGATTTAGAATTTAGTAAAATTAATTAAAATAATTAAAGTATATAAGTTAATTTTGACCACTGATTCGATAACTCGTAATCCGAAACTTTTTGTCGACTCCTGACTCCAATTCTAACTACATCCACTTCATCATCTCCTACTTATACAATTTTATTTTAATACTTTGAACTGGTTTGCCTCAACATCTTGTCTTATTCGTTTCTTAAAAATGGAGGAGGTACACATTAGTGGTGCTTCTTTTAGAAATTAGTTTGACAAATAAAAAGAAAAAAAATCACTTTCATATATGTGTAACGTGGGCCCCCTCGTGGTGTGGATCCCTTGAGCAAAATCTATTGTGTTGTCTTGATGTGTGGATGATGTAACCTTATCCTAAGCTAAGCTACGTACGTAGTACACCAACCTTTGCCTTTGTCTTTATATAAAAGCATAGAACAAATAATGTAACAGAATAGGCATTGTTCTATATATGCTGTTATATAAAAGCTGCGCCTAATAATATATAGTTGGTGTGCTGTGTGTGCACATATATATTGGTCGCTTCCCATTCACCGTACTTATCTGAAACACGGCTCGCCAATGCAACTTATACAGCTTATATATATAATTAATATATTAAAGTTGGGTTATGGCTTATGGCCTTATGGGTGGTGATCACACACACACACAATATATATATATATAGAGAATGACTAATATAATTTCAGTAGTATATGGGCCAAAATACATCCAACTCCTTTTTCGATTTTCGAAGTCCAAAATGTCGATCCAAACCGTTAGATGTGTTCTCTATATTAAAATGTGCTTGGAGACCAAATTTTATATTTTTTGGAATTTGTTTACTATTTATTAAACCGGTTTGAAAATAGCTGATCCAATGGTGGCTTAACCCAATAGTGAAACCATTGGATCAGCGATTTTCAAAGCGGCTTAATAAATAGTAAAAAAAAATTTAAAAAATGTAAAATTTGATCTCCAAGCACATTTTAATATAGAGAACACATCTAACCGTTTGGATTGATGTTTTGGACTTCGAAAATAAAAAAAAAAAGAGTTGGATGTATTTCGGTGCTTATGCTACCGAAAGCATATTAGCCACACTCATATATATATAGTTCAATTATAAAATGCATGCGCCATGCATGCTAAGACCTTTTAGAGTCCTATATATTCATTATCTCTTTGACCTAAATGTAAAGTGTCATTAAATGATTAATATATTTAGTTAGGTTTCTCGCTAATTCATGCCATATGAAAAAGAAGGTTAAGATTTAAGCGTCTAAAAGGAGATGGTATCTCTTAGGGAAAAAGATCAAATATAGTATGAAATACTAACTTTACTTTGGGTAAATCATGTAAGAATTCAAAATTTAATATAGCTAATCAACAAATACTAATTAACTTCACTCTTTAATATAGATAATCAACAATTAATGTGTATTTTTAATATAGAAATACTTTTTTTATCTCAACCATTAATTCTGCATATAAAAAATTAAAATTTTATAGGTATACTTGTGGAAAGTAAGCTTATGGTAAAAAAAACAAAAAAATAAAAATGAATTTAATGAAGTGAACTTACTTGATTAATTTTGACATGGTTGATAAGTTTAGTGGTTGCTGTTGCAAAGCTTTTGGATTGAGAGATGAAAGCTGCCATGCTTGATGTGTTCTCTGCACAGAACCCCTCCACTAATACTCTTACTCTCACTATCGCCATTTCTATGTACATTTTTTTCTTTCGTCGCACCTACACATAATTGGAAAGTAACATGCATATAATTAATTTAAGTGAATGTAATTTGGTATAATTAATAGCTTTTTTTTTACCAACTTTTACAAGAACAAACATTAGAGAATTGCATGAGATTTTATTTTAGAGTAGATTGGACGTGTGTGTATAACAGTTTGGATTGACCGTTTGGTCGACTTTGAAAATCAAAAAATCAATTAGTTGCATCACAGTTCTAGAACAAATATTTTGATATTAGCCAACCTCTATATATATATATATATATATATATGTCAAGATAGCCGTCATGTGTGTTATTTTTTGAATTTGATTAAACCCTATAGGCTGTACAACACTGATAAACATGACCTGGTATTAATATACATAACACAACTAAAATTGCACTTCGGTTATCCACAACTACAAGACCGTAAAACACACTAATACATCAATATATATACCTAATAATTAAATATATATATATATAACACCACAAATTAATACTTGCTGTAAATCTTACTTCATTCAATGCAAGTCTTGGATAAGGAAACAACAGAGCAAGCAGAGCAGCTGACACACCGAGAACTGTGCTAGCGGCGACATGAGCCGGCTTCATGATGCTAGCTCTGACACGTCCCTCATCGGCGTCGACACCATGCCCAAAGCCTGTTGCAAAGATCAACACAGTCTGTCCAAGTGCAATGCGCTTGGCTACCACGTCAGCAGGCCGAGACCACGACACAAAAAATGCCAGGACAAACACCGTGGCGGTTGTAGTAAAAATCGATGACCCAACTGCCTTGACAAAATATAAGGTAATCATGGCAGGAAAGATTCCGAGAACCGACCCATATATTGCTGAGATGGTGCCATGCAATGCCCCACCAAGTGTCGCCTCGCCGACAAGCATTATTGCTACAACGTAGGAGAAGGCCGGCAAGGTCACGTGGTGGCGAACTGTAATGGGCCCGTATATTGAGGTTACACCAACTATCACACATGCAAGAGCGGTGCGTAGTGCCGGGCCTAGGGAGGCCCGACAAAATAAGACGGTGCGGTTGGATGGTTGGAACCAAAGCGCTTCATTCTTATTTGTTTTGAGAGAAGGTGGAGGCAGCGCCGATGGCGGAGGCGGCGATACTTGTAAAGGTATAATAGCTTGATGACTCATGGTGACAAAAAATATGTTAGAGCTATAGTGGTATGTTTAGTTCAATTGTGTAAGAAATCACTGATGAGATTCGCATGGAATGTAGGAATTTATGGGTGTATATATAGAGAAAGAATTATATGGTATTTGGTAGGGTACATGCATAGATATTACAATTTGACCTAACTGGCGGGACGGTGATAAATTAAATTTATTTCAAAATATTAGGTACTTGTCTGGTTTTTATATCCTCTCTCTCTCTGCTTTTTAATATCTCTTTTTTTTTTTCTATTTAAAGTGGCAGAAAATATGGAAAGCTGATGGGACTAGAAGAGAAGCTTGTGGAATGGTCGCCGTTTAATTAGAATAAATGTTAACCATATTAATTAAGGTCGTTTAATAATAATAATAATACAGTGTATATATGTCTTAACTATATATATATGAATTTTGAAACCATGGTGCAACAGTGCATGTATGTGAGGTGCTCTTGAAAAAATCATTAATTTTGACAACATTTTAAATGACGAAATCAGAAAACAACAATTCAGCCTTTCTAATTCTCTTTGGAAAAAAGACAGGAGGGGGGGTGTAGGGGTACGTAAATGTACTTGAAAGTGCTTGAGATGGATATTGGATGCGTGTGTGAGTGCGAGTGTGTGGTGTGCTCCTAATGGGAGTTCCACTTATAAGGTTAAAAAGCAGCTTGTTCTAAGTTGATGCTTTCTTTGCACATCACATGATAATATGACATGACATGACTCTCTCTTACCCTAAAAGATCAACCCATCACCTCTTCAGATTGGTAAGGGTCACATTTCTACCGCCGCGCGCGCACGGTACCGACTTAAAAATATATATAATTAAATTAAGCATATATGATATAATTAATTATTTATACACACACATAAAGCCATAAAGGATGCAGCTACGTACGTAGCTTGCATATATAGCAATATATGCATCGGATACATGGAATATTCAAGCATTAATTACTTTGGGATTATTTTTATTGCTAATGCTAATGCTCTTATACCTTTTTTTCTTGGAATTACCTAACAATAACATGATCTTGCTGAAAACACCACACAGTTCTACCTTTTCGTCAAGTCGCCGTCTATATATTAAAAAAAATTTCAAAAGAAAAATTAACAAAGTGCTTTCTGATGCAACATTAGAATTAATTTATCATGTCATCATGCAACATAATTAGTTCAAGTTTAGATTTGGTAATTCTATATCGTTTCTTTCCCAGATTTATTCATTTTTTCTATTAATTATGTAGATACTTCGATCGAGCACATATCAGTTGTTCAATTGGTCTATTAATTATGTGGATCCTGTTGAATGAATGGTTAATTAAATTACACAATACATATTTAGTGCTATATAGTTTGGTACTCACTTTATGTAAACAAGGCGTTGCTTTGTCAGAATCTCAGTACTATGCGACATAGGATGAATTGGACATGAAAGAAATGAGCACTTATTAAATCATACATCATCATATTTATACATCATCATATTTGTTCATGGACAAGACATCCAACCCAGGTAGTATATACTTTTTCTCAGTTGAACTTATATAGTGAAACAAGCATGAAATATGTCATAATTAATATGCACAAAGATCTTGACTATTGAGCATATATAGATTAAATATCCAAGCAAGTAGCTAGAGAACACAAACCAATCATTTTTTGAGCTTTGGAAAAATCTTGGTTCATATATTCTTTCATGTTTTGGTGGTGCAATTTGTGCAGTAGAGCAGTGCTCTCTGACAAGTTCAAGCTGGATGCAACCACTGTCTGCTACTCTAGCTAGCTAGACAAATTCAATTTGTCAGTTCAAATTAAAATTTAAGGACTAATTGGTTTCAATTTCAAATTTAAATCATGCAAAGCATAAAATTAACCTCATTAACCATGCCTCTAAAGGCATATATATGTCTATATATGCTTGCACTATTAATTGCACTGACAAAAGTTGAGGATCAGTGCAACCACTGTCTGATTTGCACCTTATGTGTCATGCACAAATATTAACCATGAGAGTTGAGAGAGGACTGTCACATCTGTGTTCCAATTTTGCACAGTTTCAGATTCAAGTCATGGTTACATATACTGTCATTACTGTACTAATTATTACTACTGTTTTGAATTTCATCGATCAAGTTAATTATATAATTAATTAATGTATAACTAATAGTGCAAGACTACTATATATATATATGAGAGAGTTGGTTGGACATGAATAATACTAATATTTAAGCACATTCCAACCTAGAGCTGCTAATTAATAAATGTTTAGAATTAATTTACCTTAGAAGAGATAGTACGTTTGTATGTATGTAGCTTTTTCATTTGGGCATCTTATTAATAGAGAAATGAATATACTTTCTTATGTCATTTTGGGATCTGAAAATATTTCACATTTGAGAGACAAAAGTGATATTCTCCATAAAGTTCAATCTAGCAGAGCTATTACTTTTGATTCCTCTTATATATATTTTATATATACTATTTAATACATCATTATTATTTAGTGGCAAAGGTGGTGGAGCCATGGCAATGATGAATAATTTTATGTCTCAGATACCACCTTCTGTCTGTTTAATATTTATTTTTCATACATTTTGGGTGTATTTCTTTTTTTGCTCTGGTTAGTTCGATTCTCAGCAGTAGCTACTTTAATCTATTTGTAATGGATATAATCATATCTGGTAAACTGGTACCAGCGGTTTTGTACCTGATATTAATGCTTGGTTTCAATAAAAACAAGTCAGTATCCCCCAATTTTTTATTTATTTATCAAAATACATTATTATTTCCGTATGATTTCATTTTAATTTTCATTTTGGATTTAGGAGTAATTGGAGCTTCATGTAGCCATAAGCCTCTTGGAATAGATCTGATCTAATATTATACCAGTAGGTAAGTATGGTACTGGTATAGTACCAGTCAGTGTCTACAGCTCAACCATCCATTTCAGGCATAGATATACCAAAAGGCCTAAATCAAAGATAAAGATCAATAATTTGTGGCTTAACAGGTTCACTCCCATAGCATATCAGCTAGCTAGCTAGGTACCTTACCAGCATAAACAATAAATACTAGGGAAAATTGGTTATTTGCCACTCCAAAACCTTCAAATCTGAAAAATGCCATCACAAAACTATAAATCTGAAAAATACCACTTTAAACTTAGTTAATTTTTAAATTTTTCACAAATACACAATTTTTATACTTTTTTTTATTAAAAATTAACTGAAAAATACGGTTTTGAGATATGTATTTCCGTATTTCCCTATATACCCTTCAGACCTCTTATTATATGTATCTCAAAACTGTATTTTTAGTTAATTTTTAATAAAAAAAGTATAAAAATTGTGTATTTGTGGCAAATTTAAGAATTAACTAAGTTTAGAGTAGCATTTTTCATATTTATAGTTTCGTGATGGCATTTTTCAGATTTGAAAATTTTGAAGTGGCAAATAACCAATTTTCCCTGAATACTATAATTCCATAAAATATTATATAACTAATTACTATTAAACGCTGAAGCTCAAGCAAGCGATATCTATAGTTCGAGCTTCCTAACTTCTTTCATTTTATATTCTTTTCTAATAATTTATCTGTTGCAAATAACAATATAATACATCGATCAGTGTCGTTATGATTGCAATAAACAATTTACTTAAAATGTTAAATTGGAAATTCTGGTGCATTACACAATCCTCCCAGTTCGCAAACTAAAATCAGCGGACCAACGAGCGTCTTAAACCTTGCTTTTAAAAAGGACTAAGAAATAAAATAAGAAAAACAACTCGAGCAAATCATTAAACTCATCTCTAAATTGCTGATAACCAAAATTTCACTTATGTATATTAAAAATTGCAGAGAACCTTCAAGTCCCTAGATCTACTCTCCAATTCAAACAAAAACCCCAAAATACAGAGATTTTTTACGCATGAAGTTAATTTTTTTCGTGTATGAAAATACAGAGATTTTTCACGCATGAAGTTAGCATCAACTCTTGAAATCCTATACACTTTGGATCAATTTAAATTATAAAACATCTATCTCTATAGTCCTGTACACCAGTCATTCTCCAAAAATATCATACAATTCTTATACTCACAAATTACAAACATTGAAGGGGGGAAAAAAAAATGTACCTACCTACTTTCAAATTCAACACCACCTTAGAGCCTACAATTGCATGCATATATATACTACTCTCCCACCAGTGTATGCTTCATTTGTACAAAAATAAGCCAAAGAGGGCACATTCGTTTTATATTTTTTTTACATTCTAGGAGGGCATGGAGCATATAAGCAAACAAAAAGGAAAAGTTGATATATGATGAATGATAAGGTTACACCATCTGTGTGGAATCAGGATCTATTTTTGACTCTAAACTGTACTCACAATCAAGTCATATAGGAAGCAATTAAAGTTATGGAAGTAAAAAATGAATCACATAGGAAAACGGGATCCTGTGGCGAGAAAACAGACAAGTCGAAATCCTGAAACTAGAGTTGCAAGTGCCAGAAAGAGAAACCCTGCAAAACCAAGCGCGACACTTATGTTGGCTTGTATGCAGAAAGATTCACCGTCTCCCTGACAAATGGGTCCCTGTGGCAGTCTTTGTCTTCCTGTCTCAGCTGCTCCGGCAACACCGGCACCCAATACCAGGTATGCAAAAACCTAAATTATAGAGTCCATCCGTTTATCATTACCATGGTGCAGAAAATTATATGGTATAGAGTATTCTAATCCTAATCCTAATTCGATTAGAGATAATATGTTACGAATCGACCTGTGCTATGGATCCATATCTCTATTTTCAAAGTTCAAATAGTCGATCCGAACCGTTAAACATGATCTCTATATGAAAATATACTTACAGAGCAAATGTTACATTTTTTTTCATAATTTTATTACTAATTTTTTAGATAGTTAGAAAATCATTGTGTTTGGATGGTCCATAATTTTCAAATCAAGTGAACTTTTACCTATCTAAAGTTAGTAAAAGCTATAAAAAATATAAATTTGATCTCCAATTACATTTTCAGACGAAGATAATTTTTAACGGTTTGAATGAGCTGTTTGAATTTTAGAAACCAAAATATGGGTCCAAATAGCACATGTCAATTCGTAATATGCAAATTACATGGCCCTATCAACTCTTATATAATATTATGCTGTTCCAATTGCAACCTCTGGTACCAACTGAAGGCAATAATGGTAAATTGTAATTGTATATTAATTACCTGATCATGAGAGAAATCGAACCAGAGCTGAGCGGATTCAGGAAGGAGAGTGGAGCCCTTAATGATCTCCCAGGAGGCAACGCCCATCTGGAAAAGAGAATAAACAGCAACAATGGCATTTGCAGCGAAGAGAAGACGAAAGGAGAGAAAATCGAGTTGAGAGCGAGAGGAAGAGGAGTTGGAGAGAGTGAAGACGGCGGAGGCGAGAGAGAAGGAGAAGGAGGCGAGGCGAAAGAGAAGGAGGAGGTAGTTGAGGCGTCGGATCTTACGCTCCGACACGGTGGAGATGAACAAGTCCAGGTGGCGGTTTCTGGCTCCATTTCCATTGCGGAGAGGAGATGGCATTATTAATTAATTAATTAATTCTCTTTTTTACTCTTCTCTCACTAGTGAGGGAACTAATGACTAACGACTGACAGTGAGATGAGAAGCAAACTATTCAAAAGAGAAGAGAAGAGAGAGCATTTAATGAATCACGGGTGGGGCATGGGGGTGGGCCATCAAGACAGCGACACAGAGAGAAACAGAGAAGACAGAGGGGTATATTTTAACGAAAACGTATTCTCTGCATTAACTAAAAAAGGAATCTTTTTAGTTAATGCATCTCAGCCGTCTGACTTAAAAGGAGTCAACGTAGCCGTATGATTTTAATACAGGGTATTTTAATATTGGTGTGGATCTAGTCTACACGGATTTTAAAGCAGTTCGGATGGTTGAGATTTATTAACTCAAAAGAGAATCTTTTGAGTTAATGCAGAGAATACGCGTTCATATTTTAACAGAGCAGTTTAGCTTCCTGCAATGAAAAATTATAGAATCAAAATAATACTCCGTATGGTTCGTGCGCTGCATAAAGTCGAAACTGCTCTTTTAATATCCAAGAAAGAAAAGAGGCATTTGTATCCTGCCTGATTCATTTCTATCCGTTCAAATATTCCTTTGATTGGATTCCATATTTCCATCCCTTCCTTTTTTTTAATAAATAAACCTCCAATCAGTCCACCAGACCAGACCAAGTGAATATTAATATCATCCACTTTTTATCATCTACTTTTCTTCATCTTTCACCTCCAAAAAGCAAATTTAATTGGTTCCCTTTCCCTACTGCCTACGGCCACCTCTCACTTTCTCAGCTTTGTTTTTAACTTTGGATTATGCTCCAAACGAAAAGAAAAAGAAAAAACAAACAAACATTACGAAAGCAATAAATTCAAGGGCTTTAATAACAATGCAAGGAGTATATATATTGTTTGAAAATTAATAACATTTCTCCATGCATTGTATTAAAGATATTCACATGTTTGTCATGAGGATTACAGCAAAGAACAGCAGATCTAGACCCATAATATTCTAATATAAAAGAGAAGAATAAGAAAACATTAAAAAAGTTATAAAAAAAAAAAAAAAAAAAAACTGGGACCCAAATACCCCATAGGCATCAGTTGAACATAATAACTTGTACTACTTCTCAAAGCATTTCTTGAGATCTTCTAACACAGCGGCCAACCTTCTTCCGGAATTGATCCCAATTCTCTCTCCATTCCTTCTGCAAATGTAGTTGAATCAATATAAAGTATTATTCTATCCGAGTTTTTTTTCTTTTTTTCTTTTGTTATTTCTTTTTTTTCTTTTTTTCTTTTGTTATTTCTTTTTAAACTTACCGCAGCTTCAACATTAGCAGGGGATTCATCATTAGGACTTGAAAGCATGGATATTATGCTCAGTATTATACTTTCTACCTACAAAAATCAGATAAAATCCAAAATATAATTAAAAAAGAGAGACCCAAAATTACTCCCATCGCTATAATTTTGGATTCAAAAGTTCACATTATGAGGCCTATATTTCCTTAATAAAATTATCTTTTACCTTGTACATTAATCAATCCCAGGACATAATAGTATAAAGCCTAATATTGATAAAAGTTTCTGAAATGAGATTTCTCATATGTACTAAATAATCAGCTAGATAACCCATTGGTATATGCTAAATACCATTATTTGGGTTTTCTTCATCCACAAAAATAAAATAAAACTGGGCAGTTTGGCATCATTTACATAAAAATCCAAATATATCCTTAGATGTGCTCTATAGGCTATGGCACTTCCTCCGAATGCCTATAAAAAGTTATAGCATTTCAACTTTGTTTTGATAGGCAGAAAGAGTGTAAAAATCCACTGATTTGGACAATTTCTACACATATTTTTTTCATGCTCTTGATCCCGTAAATTGCGGCCGAATGGCATAAATTTTTAGGCACATAAAGAAAGCTGTATAGAAACTCTTTTTTCTGAACTATTAGAATAAGCACAAAAAAAGAAAAATATTAAGAAAAAAGTAATGTACTGTATGAACAGGAGACCAGCGCTCGCTTGCAAGTTCATATCCATTTGGATCATCACCCGGTGCATGAAGAATTGATATACAAACCTTGCCGTCTGGATATACTATTTTTTCATGAAAAAAAAAATTATTCACTTCAAATTGGGAACATAAATATATATAGTACCAAAATACAAGTAGAGATCCTACCATTTGGATGCCACATCTCAGATTTGAATCTGACAGTTGGTGGATTGTTCGGGTAGTCCGAAGGAAAGGTCATAATAGCATTAAAATATCCACCTTCACTGCATTTTTGTTATTTAAAATTAAGGAGAATTACATGTAGGGCCCTGTAAAACAAGAAAAAAGCCCATATACTACTACAAGAAATGAGACATATCATGCATGGCCCTAATAGACATGAGAAACATCAGATTTACCCCTAATAAACACAGAAATATCTTACTATACTCCTATTAGGGTTATGTTTGCTACTTGAAATTTTTCTTTCAAGTAACAATTAATTGAAAAGTATTGATTTGGTACACCTTGTTTTGACCAACATAAGAGGAAAAAGAAGAACATCGAATGAGCATGTAAAAGCAGTAAATCTCACCAAAAATTAACTGAAACTAAAATAAAACACAAAAAACGAAGAAATAACCACACACAAAATTGAATGAACTTCAAACTGCTGGTAGAATCTGGTGGTACATGGTTGATACCAGCACCTGATTGAACTCACAGGATATCACGATTGCTAGCATTTTCTCTTTTTTTTTATTCTTAAGCTCTAACTGTACCAGAAATCAATATAATAACCTTTGCATGGAATATAGTTGAATAAAAATATGGGAGAAGTATAAATGAGAAAAAAGAGAGACTAACTATAGCGTATCTTGAGGGCCTATGATAGTAACACTCCATTCAAAAACATTGCTATCATCTACCAAACCAGCCGAGAACCCTTCTACTGGGTGCTTCATCAAATCTGACATGACAAAACCAATGTTTACTTTTAGTATAAACCACTAACAACAAATTGCATATTTAACCCTTCACAGAAGTTATAATATAGCATGATTACTCTCCATTCGTACTGTAAACTTTAAACAGCGCTTCACTGATATACTTAACTGGTATAATCCACAATCATTTTATAAGTTTTGGACTTGTTATGCAAAGAGAAGTTTGTTGAGGGGCATTGAAGCAAAAGATGTTATTTGGTGGATCAGATTCCAGGAAATATAGCATGATTACTCTAAAATCGTACTGTAAATTTTAAACATGGTTTCACCGGTATACTTAATTAACATACTATACAATCATATTGTAAGTTTTGGACTTTTATGCGAAGAAAAATTTGTTGATGGGCATTGAAGTAAAAGATGTTACTGAATTCAAGTAAATATACAAACCCTACCCTTGAATAAGGTCAATTGTTATTTGCTAGATCAGATTCCAGGAAAAACTATGAAAATATGAGGAAAAGTACCTCTGAGCTGCTTTTGGAGCAAAAGACTGGCTTGGGTTGACGACGCCATTAATTGATGAGAGACGAGAGGTAAAGCAGTAGGAGGAGTGAACTGGAGATCGGAATTGCACAATCAATCAAGATTGGATCTGTGACACGATCTGATATCAGAAATAATGGGAATTTATTTAAAAAAAATAAAAGTTGGGATTGGATTTGTCAGGCGATTAGATTTCGTGCCCCTTCCTCTCTTCTCTCTCTTTGTCTCACTCGCCCGTAGTTGCGTGAGAGCTGACAAGGTACCGATCGGTCGAAGCTCGGTTGTATTTTCTGATACAAACGATTGTGCGGCTATTTGTATAGTCCTCTGGTATTAACACGGTCCATATCTCTGAGGTAAAAGAATATTTCTGTTTAGATCAGGACCGTCCAATCAGAATTCTCTGGTTGTGTTTTCTGATACAAACGATTGTGCGGCTATTTGTATGGTCCTCTGGTATTAACACGGTCCAAATCCTCTGAGGTAAAATAATATTTCTATTTAGATCAAGACCGTCCAATCAGAATCCGGACAATCCTGTGAGGTGGAATGCATGGGATCCCTTTAATATTCGTGCGAATCTGATTGGATCTAAACAGAAATATTCCGTTACTTTAGGTGATGTGAATTCGTATTAACATTGTTCTACTATTTTTATTCAGGCGTCTTTAATTTCTCTTTCCTCCAAGGCAATTTTCTCTGAATTTCTTCATATTTGATTTAATTTACAATATAATTAATTATTTATCATATTATTAAAAACTATACCATTGAATTTTTTTAAATCATTTGATAAAAAAAAAAATTAACCATCTTTTAAATCATTTCAAATTTAATACACTAAACATATCTTATCTAAATAATTGAGAGCATATTTATAATTTTATTTTATTTTAATTTAAATAGTTTTTCAAATATATCTAGACGTAGATTAGCTATTCAGGCATTAGCAACAATTAGATTTGCATATTATGACAACTTAATAACCTTTTCTAAGTGCCTTCCTGATGATTTAGATATGTTATATATTAAATTTGATAAGTCATCATATCATATGTGATACTGAAAATTAAATGCAGTTGGTGAAATGGTGACAGAGTTTAGAGTTATCAAATCTGGATAAAAAAATAAAAAATACTGTCATCACATGTAAGTTGAAAAGTGCAATTGTATTTGAGAAGTCAGTAGCTTTCACTTTCAGTGCTAATAATTTCAGTAGGCTAGAAATAGAATACTGGCATGAACTGAAATGCAAGTTACTGGCATTATATTATCAGTTGGATTAGACACTTCTTTATCCCTATCTCCTTTTATTCTAACTTTTAACAACTAGGAGAAGATAAGTTCAGATACATAAGATAAATTTTAAAGGACAATCCCCTAATTTTATATTTTATTGATAAATTTAAATTAAGCTACAATCAAAAGAGCCAAAAAGCATGAAACTGCTATTGAGTATTGAGCATAAAAAAATAAAATAAAAGTTACATCTCTCGTAATATTTGACCAACCAACTTAAAAATGGAATTAAAAATGTCTCTAAAGATTTGATTGCCTCTCTCTCTCTCCATAATATGAAGATAACAATTATAATGACTTTTTGCAATTGAATAAGATACTTATTTTAGAGAATTGCACAAAATAGTTTGGCAATTATCATTTCACCACATCTTAATTATTATTTTTTTGCTTAATTGGGCCAAATTGAGGCTTAACTTTTGGTGAAATAATATCATCCTAGTCAGTTGATCATGTATGCTGCACCTGAAATATTGCTGTAACACTGAAAACTGTAATCCTTGTGCTTAAATTGATCAGCAATTTATCAGTCTTGTTTATTGAACCCTGAGTTGAAAGAAACTCAAATAAAACAAAATTACTTCACCAAAATACCCTTTATTTTGTACATATCTGTTTAAATAAATAAATCATAATGTGGGCCAAACAAAATTTCTCCTAAAAAAAAATTATCATCTCAGGATTTTTGAACGAGAGGATCACACACTTGTTTTAGCTCCAATAATTTCTCTTCAAACTCAGATGCCTTGGCAAATTGAACTTGGTCATTATCTAACCAATCAATTGCTTGCTCAACAGATCTCTCAATCTTTCTCTTCTCAGTAAAATAAAGTTTACCAGCAACCCTTGCATTCCTTGCCAGTTCCCTTACTCTGTAAGCATAATCCTCGAGTGAATTCTTTGCTTCCATTCTCTTTAAATTTTCTTCATCATCTACTTCATACTTTTCTAAATCACGCGTCAGTTGTTCAATCTCCTCTTTACTAAGCCCCCCGCCACATGACGAGATCTCTTTGCAATTTATGTCTCTTTTATTACCACGAGTCATGTCAAAGGCCTCGACACTCAAAATGCCATCTATATTTATGGAAAACAATACGTGTATTTTTGGAATACCCCTCGAGCAAAAAGGCAGATCAATTAAATCATACTTGCCAAGGAAACAACCCGACTCACATGCACGTAATTGAATCGAGATGCTTGTTTGGTCGTTAGAGTTAGTGGTAAATATGTGCTCCTTTTTGGTAGGGATCGGGCTGTTTCTTGGAATTAGCACGCTTATGTCTCCGCCGACGGTTTCAAGGCCAAGACTTAGCGGAGTTACATCATGCACCTTCAAACCATAATTAACCTTGTCTCTTAATACTTCTTTGCCGCCGGTCAAGATTGCTGCTTGTATGGTGGTGCCATGCGCGACTGTTTCGTCCGGGTTAATGCTCTTGTACAGTTCCTTTCCATTGAAGAATTCCTGTAAATAATCACAGTGTATCAAAATTTATTATTTCATTATAAATAGTACTTAATTAGAAAAATTAGAAACAAATTGTTTTAAAATATACCTGTAATTGTTTCTGTATTTTAGGCATCCTAGTCGACCCGCCAACAGGGATTATATCATCGATCATACCCTTGTCTATCTTGGCCTCTTCTAGGCAATCCTCAATAGTTTCCATGCACATTTCAAAAAGATCGCTATTAATTTCATCGAACTCGTCTCTGGTAATGGCACTACAGAAATCAATCCCATCATACAATGAGTCAATTTCTATTGTTGTTTTAGAGACAGTAGATAACACTCGTTTTGCTTTCTCGCAAGCTGTTCGCAGCTTTCTCAGTGCTCTTGCATTACTGCTAATATCTCTGTTTTCCTTTATACTGAACTGTTGCACAAAATGATCTACCAAGTTTCCGTCAAAGCAATCACCGCCTAAATGGGGATTTCCAACTGAAGCGAGCACTTTAAGCATGCCATTACAAATAGAAACAACTGAAACATTTAAAAACCCCCCACCAAGGTCAAAAACTAGAATGGTCTTACCAAGGTCAGAGGTTGCCTTGTGTGAGGAGCAGTAAGAGTAAGCAATTGCAGCAGCGGTTGATTCGTTGATGATTTGCAAGGTGTTGAGGCCGGCTATGAGTGCGGCATCTCTTAATGCTTTTCTTTGACAACTGGCAAAGTAGGAGGGCACAGCAATGACAGCATTTTTCACTGTCGATCCGATATGAGCTTCGGAGATTTCTTTCATCTTTTTAAAGATCATGGAAGCGATCTCTTCGGGCACTATATTTTTGTCCTTGCCTTTGTATTGCACCTGTATAACGGGTCTATCAGCTGCATCAGGTATGATCCGGGATGATGATTTCAAATTGTTATCAGTAGATATATCCGAATAATTCCACCCAATCAAGTGTTTTATATCTGTAAAGGATTATATATATACAACAGAATTAATAAATACAACAAAATTTTACAAATATTGATATAGTATATATTAAAGAGCCAAAACTAATTTATTCATAAGAAACTCTAAAACAAAAAATTAAACTTACCAAATATGGTGTTATAAGGATTCATTGAGGATTGTTGTCTTGCGGCATCCCCAACAAGCCTTTCATTGTCTGTAAAGGCAACACACGAAGGCAGGGTGCGACTTCCTAGTTCATCTGATATGATCTCGACATGATCATCTACCCATACACCGATGCACGAATAAGTGGTACCGAAATCGATCCCAATCGTTGCTCCCGAACTCAAATACATCCTCATAGTTTTCTTATATAAACTCTCCAACTCTTCCATTTTAACCTTAAAAACCTCAGCCTTTGTATTGTCGTCACTGGTATCCATCCATTTGACAACTGACTCTATCTCCTTTTCGATCTTTTGCTTATCATGGGACGACAGTTGAAAGACGGTACTCTCTTGACTGATAGATGCCTTAATATAATCAACCGATTTTGTCAATGATCTTTTTGATTCCTCCTGTTTCAAACGGTTCTCCTCATCCTCTCCTCCACTTGACCAGCCATTATTTTTTTCACTACTATCATTACTGCTATTGTTACTAATACTACTACAATTACCACCAATTGTGATTCTTTTCTTGAGGCCATGGGTTTTATCCTCAGCTGAGACTATTAAAATGCCATTGGCATCGATTTCAAAACAAATATTAATTTTCGGAACACCTTTAGGGGTAGGAGGGATGCCACACAACTCGATTTCGCCGAGATAATTGTTATCTTGTTTTTTATTTCCGTCTCCTTCAAACACACGGACAAAGAAACTAGTTTGGTTATCATGATCGGTGGAGTATACCTTTTCTCTTTTTGTAGGTAATTTACTGTTTCGAGGGATCAACACGGTCATGACACCACCCGCAGTTTCTATACCAAGAGAGAACGGGGTGATATCAAGGAGAATGCTTTCAACCTTGTTGTGCATGTCACCTCCAAGAATTGAAGCAAGAATAGCGGCACCATTCGTCACGGCTGCATCTGCATCACTCTTGCAGAGTTCCTTTTTGTCCAACAATTCTACCAACATACGTTGCAGTCGAGGGATATTTGTAGATCCACCGACCAAAACAATATCATCTACACTGCTCTTATCCATCATAGCATCTTTCAGGCATCTCTCTGCACATTCTAAACATCTTTGAAAGAGATCCATGTTGAGCTCTTCAAACTTAGCCCTGGTAATGGTGGCATTAAAATCTATACCCTTATGAAGCGAAACGATCCCAATCGAGGTTGTTGCAGTAGAAGAAAGGGCCATTTTAGCCCTCTCACAAGCAGTTCTAAGCCTGCTCAATGCTCTCGGGTCATTACTGATATACTTCTTATGCTTTTTCCAAAACTCGCTAACAAAAAAATCCACCATTCGATTATCAAAATCGTCACCGCCTAAGTGTGTGTCACCAACAACGGCTTTCACCTCATAAACACCTTCTTCAATTGTCACCACTGACACATCTAATGTGCCGGCGCCCATGTCAAAGATAAGTGCATTATGTCTGTGACCAAAACCTCCATTAGAGATTTCAAAGCCATAAGCCATAGTTGCAGCAATGGAACCACTGACGAGTTTTAGAGAAACGCCGGCAATGGACCCCGCATCCTTGACTATTTGTCGTTGCGCATGGTTGAAGTAGACTGGGACAGTGACGACAGCATTCTCAACAGGGTATCCAAGGATAGATTCTGCCGCCTCCTTGACATGAATAAGTATCATCGAGAAAATCTCCTCGGGGGCAATATGACTTTCGTCGCCACTATTGTGGTGGATTGCAATCATGGGTTTGTTGTCGGGATCCTTTACTACCTTGAAAGGCCATAGCTTTGTTTCGCTTTGAACCAAAGGATCAGAGCAGTGCTTTCCAATCAAACGACTAGCACCTGTTTAAATTTTTTATAGTAATCAGAGAATCATATGATAATATTTCAATTAAATTACTGTTCAGAATTAAATAATGATGAAAAATAAATGATAATCAAATTAATCTATATATGTTGATGGCACAGAAAA
The DNA here is from genome assembly GCA_024447775.1 of Carex cristatella. Lineage (NCBI taxonomy): Eukaryota > Viridiplantae > Streptophyta > Magnoliopsida > Poales > Cyperaceae > Carex > Carex cristatella. The sequence goes on along the minus strand of JAJHPF010000005.1, from coordinate 1,596,890 downwards.
TTAAATTTAGTCAATGAGGATTAGATCTTAATTATGCCCCTTGGCGTGTCAGTCCGTATCATCTGAGATATCTCAAATTTTCAGTTTATCTAAAGTCGGGTCAAATTCTTTTCGGTTCCTATTCAGACAGAGGGCTAGTATTATTCTGCATTGAGATTCATGCAAAAAGAATTTGAACGGTGCGGATTTTTCACATATCAACTCAAAATTTGAGATATCTCACAGGATGCAAATTCCCTTAGCATATAGGCCCAGCATCTAAAAATGTATCATTTTGAATGTATTTTGAGAATTTCAGTAGAATGCTTATTGTACTTTTTTCTTGAAGGAAAAAATTCATGAAGTACTTCCTAATTGAATCTAATTCTATTGCAAATGCAATATATATAACTAATTCTAAACTCACTGAATATGGTGTTGATGGGGTTTGCAGCAGCCTGATTCTTTGCAGCTTCACCTATTAACACATCCCCGTTGCCGGTGAAAGCAACATAAGATGGCACTGTGGCAATGATCTCCACAAGACTGCCACGACACACACCAGCGCGTGCACAAGAGGTGCCGAGGTCAATGGCGATCATGGGGCCCGTCTCCTGACACCTTGTCATTGTCAGAGAGGATTGGAAAAAAATGGAAAACAATGGGAGGAGAGCATTTGGAAGATGGGTTTGTTGGGTCAAAATAGAGGTTTTGAGTTCAATAAGAAAAATATAAAAAAAAATGAAATGTCATACAGTTGGAATGAAGGTGCATTTTGGTAGTTTGGAGCACGTAGGAAAGGGTATATATGTTTATTCTTTTTACACAAAAAAGGTCGTTTCTAACATAATGCTCTCCATTTCTTTTTGACACCTGCCAATGTCTCGTTATTGGACCAGTCAAACAGTTGACCAGTCAACAGGACAATTAGTTAGTTGATTAGGACTCTAAATTACAAACAAAAATTAGTTTGTTAATTAGGAGTGTTATATATGAATATATTTACTTGGTGACTATAAATACATGTACTTGTACTAAAGATTCATGCAAGAATATATAATACAATACATTTCTCTTCCAACTTCTATTATTTCTCTAATTACAAGTGCAATGCTCTTATACTCATCTATATATATATTCATTCAATTGTTACTGATGTGAGTATTGTACAAATTTACTTACAGCATGGTACATGTTTGCATAAAATGTAAATTAAGAAGCCGACCTCGTTGGTGATGCTGATGCTGATGCCGATTTCGTCAAGGACAGCCTTACTGACGAGCTCCTCGGTCTCATCCTCATCGGCATTGTCCTCCAAGGTGTCGTCAATGGCATCGGTCATGAACTCGTGGTTCATCTCCATCTGATTTATAGCTTTTCTTATGTGTTGTTAATTCATTGTTTTACTGTTGGGTGATGATAAACTTGGCAAGGAGATAGAAAGAAGCAACTACTTATTGATTCATAAAAAAATAACAAAAATATCATCATGTAGCTTCTTTAAGCAATAATAACTTATAAAGGAACCCAATAAATTAAAATTATTGGAAAAAGGTAAGCAAAATATGCTTCTGTTACTGCTATGGAACAATACTTTTATTGCCCTTGACAGAGGCGGATCTATACAGTCTTAGTTAAGGGTGCTTTCCCACTTCTAAAATTACATTTTTTTAAATTATGTATATTGAAATATAATTGAATTATTTTTTTATATGATTCAAACATTCTAAGGCCATGTTCGGCTGCTACTGTGTTTGTGGAAAAAAAAAATTCAATCAAAGTGAATTTTTTTTTCCACATGCAGTGTTTCGGCCATTCAAATTAGATCAGAACCCAAGCCCATTCCCGTTTCCGCCTGACAGTCGAACAGATTCTAAATGTGTGTTTGTAGTTTAGTAGTTAGAATCTCACTCCCGTACATTATACATTTGAGTTCAAATCAATGTCTCACACTTGAGCTCTAGAATCTGACATTTAGTGATGGAAATTAAAAGGGAAGGTAACATAATTTAGCATATATATATATTTTTTTTGTCCAATTAAACATGAAATAAAATAATGGAACTTGCTATTGCGCATCAACCAACAAAGAGAGATGAAGAGGCTTTGGTAATTTATGGGAACTGAAACAGACAAATAATTTATGGGCTTTCACTTCAAATAGGGCACCAGCCCAATTAGGCCTTTATTTCATCTTTCTAAAACAGTAACTAATAATTTTACCAAAACTAACCTTACAAAAGTAATTCAAAAGTTGACAAGTGACAACAGAAGTAAAGAAATTATGTAACATATAATTACTAAATAGAAATTATACCAATTAATTAAAATTTGGATAAAGTTTTCTTTTCTAAAACAAGATGGAACCTCAACCGTTGAACCTGTGCCTGATTATAGAAAATTAATTCTCTCTCAATATTCCCTGCATGCATATATATATATATATATATAGTCTTTATTTTATATCTGTTAACCGGTGTCTTCTCCCTCCACCATTCTCTCACTCTCTTTCTTTCTCTCTCTAGAATGGATCAAGAGTATGATGTCATTGTTCTCGGTACCGGTCTCAAGGAGTGCATCTTGAGTGGTCTCCTCTCTGTAGATGGCCTCAAGGTGAGTATATATATATTTGTTCTTTTAAAACTTGTAATTGTTCATCAAATGCACAACACAAAGGATGCATAGTTTTACAAATGAATAAAATGTACAAAGGTTTTGCACATGGATCGGAATGACTACTACGGAGGAGAGTCGTCGTCTCTCAATCTCGTCCAGGTATTCTGTTCTTCTTCCTTTATATATATTATTTCTTGCAAGCATTTTTCTTGTATTTCTTCATTCTGCTTAATTACAGGCATTTGCTGATGCAATTTTAATGAATTGATGTACTGTTATATAGTTATACAGGCGTTTCAAAGGCAGTGAAACACCACCGGAGAGTTTGGGTTTGAGCAAAGAGTACAATGTCGACATGATTCCAAAGGTAGGTTAATTAATTAAATCGAATATTTGTTAGTTTAAATCTGTACCATTAATTACTTTTTAAATTTGATAATAATACCGAGATGTGATCTTTATAATTAAATTTCAGTTCATGATGGCAAATGGTACATTGGTCCGTGTCCTGATCCATGCCAACGTAACAAAATATTTGAATTTCAAGGCAGTTGACGGTAGCTTTGTTTATAACAAAGGAAAGGTATGTAAATTCAATGAAATTTATTCCCCCTCTGTGTGTGTGTGTGTTGTTGTTGCTGCTTCTTATTGCTTGTTGGTGTATGATATGATATATAGATTTACAAGGTGCCTGCTACTGATGTAGAGGCACTAACATCAACTCTTATGGGCTTATTTGAAAAACGGCGTGCTCGGAAATTTTTCATCTATGTGCAAGATTATGATGAGAGCGATCCCAAATCACACGAGGGGCTTGATCTCAACAAAGTCACTGCCAGAGAAGTCATTTCGTATGCTCATCTAATCAATTCATTAACTAATAATCTTTATTAATTGTGCTTATATTTGATTTTATATATTCTTTAACTATTCCATGAATGGTTCAGAAAATATGGACTAGACGACAGCACAGTGGAGTTTATCGGACATGCATTGGCACTTCATAGAGATGACAGCTACCTCGATAAACCAGCAATGGATACCATTAAGCGCATGAAAGTAATTAATTAAGTACCTCATTTAAGAGCTTCAATTTTGCATCAACACAACTCAAATCAGTTTTATATATGCTTGAACTATATATTCCATTACTTATTAAAAAAATATAATTATGATCAAGCCTAATTAACTAATAATAATATTTGTTTGTTTGTTTGTTTGTTTAGGTATATGCAGAGTCACTAGCTCGGTTCCAAAGTGGATCTCCTTACATCTATCCTCTGTATGGATTAGGCGAACTCCCTCAGGTTAAATTAATTAATTCATATTAATTAATTTTTGACTCCTCACAAAATAAACTCAGTTTCAGTTTTTCGATACTGACGTGACTTGTAATTAACCAATTAACGAATGCAGGCGTTTGCTCGCTTGAGTGCAGTTTATGGTGGCACCTACATGCTTAACAAACCAGAGTGCAAGGTATTATATATCCCCATATATATACATAATTGACTGGCTGAGAGTACCAGTATAATTCAATTAATTTCTATGTATGCATGTATTTTTGTAGGTTGAACTTAACGAGAGTGGAAAGGTGTATGGTGTGACATCCGAAGGAGAAACCGCAAGAGCACAAAAAATTGTGTGTGATCCTTCTTATTTACCAGACAAGGTAAGTACACTTCATATAATACAATTAGATACTGGTACCGTACCAGTCAGGTCAGGTAGCCTTATCTTTATGTATTATATTTTGATAAGTTCATTCAAAATTAAATTAATAAATATATTATATATGTGAGCTAATTGATGTATCTGAACTAGAATTAATTCAAGTATGACTATAATATGTGTGTATATATATGGTATCAGGTGAAGAAGGTGGGACGAGTGGCGAGAGCAATATGCATACTGAGTCACCCCATCCCTGATACCAACAAATCACACTCTGTTCAGATCATCCTGCCTCAAAATCAACTCGGCCGTAAATCTGACATGTAAGTAACACCTTTTATTTTCTTGATTCTAACTTATATATCACTATGTCAGTATCATATATAACTCATAATTAATTTAACGAATGTATTTAGGTATGTATTCTGTTGCTCTTACGCGCATAATGTGGCACCGAAAGGGAAATACATTGCTATTGTTTCAACTGAGGCTGAGACCAACAATCCCCAAGTCGAACTCAAACCCGGTATGGATCTTCTGGGAACCATTGATGAGACCTTCTTCGACATCTATGACCGTTTTGAACCCGTGAACAACCCACTTGATGACAGTTGCTTCATTTCTTCTGTATGTTAACTAATTTATTTGTTAATATTTTGTATTTTAATTCTTTATGCGTACCAGTATTTTTTTCCAGTTATGGATTTTATGAACTTTTATTTATTTTTTGTTGCAGAGTTATGATGCCACCACACATTTTGAGTCTACAGTTTCTGATGTGGTTGCAATGTATAGCAAGATCACTGGCAAGGTAAATGCCAGTAAAATTTAATTTCTCAGACCAAAGATAAAATCAGTTTTAAAATAGATTACCTGTCATGCTGGTTAAACAAAAAGGAAAAAGAAAAAAATCAAAGGAAAAAAGAGCACTTAACACCTCCATTTGAATGAATTGTGCTAATTAATTAGTTTAATTGGTTTAAAATTAAAAGGTGGATCATAATTTATTTTGATTAAAGAGGCTGATTTTAATTTTGCATAAAATTCCTTTTGTATCTTTTCAGCTAGGAGTGCAAACGGGTCGGATATTATCCGACCGTATCCGCACCCGTACCCAAAAATTAGATACGGATATCCGATATCCGAATATCCGTGCAGATATGGATACGGATATGGTTTTGAATTTTAATTATCCATATCCGAATAGTAGATAAATACCATATAGTTTACTATAAATTATGAAAATATTTATTTATATATCTACGGATATCCGATATCCAATCCGTATCCGTCTAATATCTGATCTGCATCCGAAAATTAAAAGCGGATACATATATGGTTTTACCACTTTCCAATCCGTTTGCACCCCTATTTTCAGAGCACTAATTTAATATCTTAATTGTATAATATGCAGGAGCTTGACTTGACTGTGGATCTGAGTGCCGCAAGTGCAGCTGCTGAGCAATCATGAATTAATGTTCTTCTTATCTCTTAATTACCTCTTTTTTTTTTCTTTATTCTGTTTTTTTTTTTTTAATTTGAAATTTTTGAGACAAATTAGCCCAAGCGCTGTCTGTATTTTGTTCTGTTCATTTGTTTTTCCTTGTGTATTGCTAATTCTTACTTTTGTTGTACTTATGTGCTTAAAACTAGCTCATATTTTTTCCCCTAAGTCATGAACTGGTTTCCATCTTAATTGTGTGTTTTATTTTTTATTTTTTAACATAATGGGGGTGATTAGTGATATTAAGAAGAAATTACTAGCTGCAGTATTGTTTCCTCGTCTATATCTGTTGCTTATCACCTTCTAACATATTTAATTTCAAGCAGTGTTGTAAATATCGGTATGCAATCGTCAGACGGACGGGTACCGTCAAGTAATTGATCGGGAATAATCGAAAATAATCGACCATAATTAGAAAGATTAGTCGGAAAATCCGTGACGGTTTGATCACCGCCAATGATTAATTGGTCTGAACAGACGTTTTTACCTGATTTTATGCACTGACAGATTTTAAGAAGAAACTAATTGTGAAATTTATAACAGATGATCTAAAACATGTCTATTCTCGTGTAATATTTCAGAAAATGTGAAGTCATGCATTTCAATCTATTTTTGTGTTCGGTAACATAAAATGTGAAATGTATATGAATCTAAGTAGCTGAGTTAAAATAGTACTGAATAAAAAGTTCCTATATCATATATTCCTCCGACTCTGTTCAGACAACACAGAGATCTGGCCACAATCAATCGGAGACATAACCCACCACAGCCAATGACCCACCACAATAAAGGCAATTTTTCAAATTTGAAAAATTATCAATTTAGCTATTTTAATTTACTTGCAATTAGATTAATCTCAAAATTGAAAACGCAAATATTATAGAGTCCATCCAGCTAGTATGATATCAGTGTCATATGACACTAACTTCAAACTGATTGAATATATTTTAAATAACAAATCCAATATGCTCAAACTGATTTATTATACCAGTAATGTGTTTATATGTAAAATTTATATTTTTTCGAGTTATTTTATTATCAAATCAAGCGGTAAAATGTTGAAAAATAAATGTATTAAAGTTAACTTAAAAAGTACTACATTTGACAATTTGATTTGATACTAAATAAATTTGAAAAATTAAAAAAATTACTTGTAAATGCACAACTAATGAAGTAAATCGGTTTGAACGATTTGGTTCGTCATTTGAAGCTGGTTCGAAAGTTGTGGAGTTGGTATTATGTAGGCTGAAATAACACTAATGTCATACTAGCCAGACTCAATATTATATATACTTGAAAGCATGCATGGAATTATTTTTTAATGTTTGAGAACACCAGAAATTATTGCCATTGATATTTTGCAATCCAATAAATAATGATAATCATGGTCATAATTTTTTTTGCGGTGCATACAATTCACATCGAAATGGAACAACACATTTGTTAGAATTTTTGAAATAATTGACACATATTTTTTTCATATCAAAGGATCATAATTAAGGGAGAAAAAAAACAAAGAAAATTTACATACAACTTTTTGTGTGCAATCAAAGTACTGGTAACTGGTATAAAACAGAGCATAGAAAATAAATAATTAATGACTCCTATGATCTAAGCATGAAAATTGAAAATACATACAATTTTTTGTTGATAGATCCAGTAGTATGATATAAATAAAAAAATGCATGCTTATTTTGTGCTGCGCTAGTGCATGTGATTTTCTGTGACGATCCCGGACCACAGTAAATAATTAAAGCAAGGCAGCAAATAGCACATGGTTTTACTTTACCTTGTGTTCTTCAATTTTCATTGAACGGATCGGATATTATCTGACTATATCCGAATTCGTATCTGAAAATTAGATACGGTCTCAATATCCGTGCGAATATGAATACGGATATAATTTTAAATTTTAATTATCTATATTCAAACAATAAATATATAATATATAATTTAATATATATTATGAAAACAAAAATGTTATTCACTATTATAAAAAACAAATATCTGAATCTGTATCCAGATCCGTCTAATATCTGACTGATACGGATATTGTATCCGATCCGTTTGCACACTAAATTTTCAAACACCGACACTGAGATAAAAAAAAATGATTGAAGGTTCTCTTTGATAATAATTTAGTAGGAACAAATTTCTATAACTGCATCATTTAATGTGGCCATGAACATGTGCATTGCTATTAATTTAGGCCATGTTGTTTGGTAGTTCAGCCCCCACTCTATTATATATCTTCAATTGCATCTCATTTAAATTACCTTAAATGAGAGCATATATAATCAAATCAATCAGTTATGTACACAGAAAAAAAAAATATTACCTTCAATTTTTTGAATAAATCCCAATAATTGTTCTATCTGTGTGTTGAGGGGAATAAATCTGTTGTTATTCCCAAAGAATGAATAAGAATATGTTGTTTTGATCCCAACCATTTGCATGAAAACCTTTTTGTGCAAAATTTAAACGGTTGAGATCGGAATAACATGTTGATGTTATTCCTCGAGTATAACAACAGGAGGAGAACTAGGGTGTTCCTAAGTTTATCAAGTTCTTTTGTGAACTCAACTTTAAAATCTGTAGGATTTGGTTTCTAACGATAAATTCAAAATGTTGAAATCTTTCTACCTTACGAATGATGTGTCTACATGCGAAAATTTTAAAATTTTAAGTCAAGCAGTCAAAAGACATCCAAAAATTAAATGTATTCAAATTAATTTATAGATCTTAAAATTTTGACCACTTGACTTTATACTAAATTAATTCGAAACTTTAAAATTTTTATATGTAGATGCATCACTCGTAAGGTAGAAAAATTTTACCGGTTTAGATTTGTCATTCGTAAGGTAGAAGGATTTTATTATTTCCTGTGCATAGAACTGCGAATTATTCATTGTTATGAATTGATTTGTATTTTACTTTTACTCTTTTATATTTACCTTTTAGAGGTGTGTTATTACTTGTTAAAATGAATTGATTGGTCTCAACTAAGAGCTCTAGAACTATAACTAAGCAGGAGCTAGGCAGTAGCTTAATTATATATTTCTTTGAATAATTTTTATGCCTTATATTTCCATTTATGATAATTTGGTCTCTATGTGTGTGACCAATAATGAAATAAGGATATATATTTTTTTGTCATTAATTCTTAGTTTGGGGTATAGTTCTTTATGTACATATACACAGGATATCGTATGTCCTTTTCAAATCATATGGTCCTGGCCTCCTATATATATATTTTTTTCTTTACCAAAATCCCTACTAAATTTATTGATTGTGTGCATGAGACAAGATTAAACGGCCGAGATATGAATGAGATTCATGTTTTGGCATTTTTTTTTTGGTTGAAAATTGGTAAGCAATTGCATTGATTTAAAAAATTACAAGTTAACTGTTACATAATATTAGACAATGAGTGTCTTTAAAAGTCTTTAGCTGTAAAACAAATAAAAAAAATACACAGAGATATGTGCATCCCATGAACACAAATTTGATCATTCTTACTTAATTGTAATTATTAAAGACTAGTGATTGCTCTGTGTGTGTGCATATTTGTCTTATTTTTTTTAATATACTACACCATATAACAGTTGATAAGGCACTGAATAAATCAAAATAGAACAATCACTGCTCACATGAATGTACAATTGAGAAGATACTGAATTAAACCGGACCGTCAACTGATTCGTATATTGGCATTGGAGACGAGTACAAGTAGCTAAGACAAGTTGGTAAGATTTATTGGTAAGATTTATGTTATTATAATAATATATAATATTATAAAGATGCATGGGGGGACCTCCTCTCCTCTGAAAGACTGAAACAAAACAAAACAAAACAACATTAATTTATTGTGAGATTCGCAATCAACGCCTTGCAGTGGGGCGCTTGTTTTGTATCTTGTCCTGATATTATTGTGCGCCTCCCTCCCTCTTAATTATCATCATAAACCAATTTATGAATTTATTTCTTAACATTGCATATATAACAAAAACCAAGTTTAATTTCATCTCAAAAGAAATTAATGTGATCCGTGCGTTGCGTTTGACTTTTGACGTAACGAAGGGGAGCACGAATCTCAAAACAAATTAACGCATCAGATATGCCTCCATTGAATTAATTATCTAATTCTACATGTCGCTTTGCACTCCTATTTCAATCCTCATCTACATTCATTCAATTATATATAATATTCTACCTGTGACATTTGATTATAATCAAACCAAGTCAATAAATTGCATCAAATTTAATGCACATAGATATTATCTATTAAGGCCGAAATTTTTATTTATACCATTTCAAAAAATAAATCAATCAATCAAATCACCACTAATACCAGAGCCAAACAACATTGCCATTCTTCTAATTAATATTTTATTAATCAATATACTATTATCATTTTTTTCAAAAAATTGTAGCATGATACATATTATTTATATCGACATAATGCTATTCTGACACTCTTTTAATAAATATAATTTTTATTGTATATAAATTACAAGTCTAGGGGTGAAAACGGAGCCGACTAAGGTAAAACTATATTCATACATATATTTTTTTTTCTAAACACAGATATGGAGTGGATATCATACATATTAGACGAAGATGAATACGGGTTCGAATCAAATTGATATTTACTAAAATAATATTAAAAAATATTAAAATTCATAATATTTACTAATTATAATTATAATGATGAATAACATAAATTTTTCATAATATATATTAAAATACATGGTATATATCTACTATTTAAATACGGATAGTTTCGGTAAAACTATCTCAGTATCCTTATCTATACGGATATTCGGATATCGAATCAAATCCAGATCGAATATTATCCATATTGTTTTCACCCCTAACACCTTGTTTGGATGGAGAGTAGAGGAATAAAGAGGAGGTGAAAAATAAAAAGAAATGGAATAGAATATAAAGGAAGTTTAACATATTTAACTTTTTTTATGTTTGGATGATTAATGAGGAAAAATAAATTTAACTTTTATTTTCTTTTTATTTTTTGTTTGATTGATTAAAATTTAGAAGGTTAATGAGAAATTTAGTATATAAGATATAAAGTTGAGTATTTGTGTTATTTTTTCTAATAATATTTGCTAAAAAAAAATTTCTGATAATATTTGCTACAAAAATATTTTCTATCCGTTACACTCCAAATTAGAAGGAAAACTGTTCTATTAATTATAATAATACAAAATTAAATATTTTACCTCAGACACAATTTTATCAACCAAACACGATTTGACGAAAAAATTTCTTTTCTTTTCATTCTCTCGTTTCCTTTAGAATGTGCTCCACAAATTTAAATAGAAAAAAAGAGAGGGGAGGGAATGGGACGGAAGGTACAAATTTAAAATATAATCTAAATCCGACGATACAGATCTCACAAATTTCAATTTTCACTCTACTTCCCCTCCCGTTCCCTCCGCTACCCCCGTTTGGAGCACAGCCTTACTCTCCACTCTCCATCCAAACAAGGTGTAAGTGTAGCGATTTATTCCGGCTATCTACACCCAACAAAACACCACACAGCCAATTGATTTTAATTAATAATTAATTGCGCTTAAACTAGGAATCAATTTTGTTTTTCTCTTGTAAAATAAAATATAACGACACCGATCATTGTCTTATCGTTGTCTTCGAAGAAGCGACACCGACCCCTCTCTCTCTCTCTTAAAAGCTCTGTTTTGTTGCTAAACGCCTAAACCACGACCACGAGATCCTTTTCTTTTGACAACATCTCTTTGTTTTGTGCGCTTCTCTCCCCACCTTTTCTCTGCTTCAATCTGTAAAAATTGTTTCTCCTTTCTTTCCCCCTTTACCTTTCGGTCTTTCACCAACCTTATTTTCTTTTTGGTTGTATATTTATATTTAGCCCAAGGTCGCACTAAGTCCACTTAATTTGTTCTGTTTTTTTTTTTTTTCTTCAATTTCATATCATACCCTGTTTGTTGGGTTGTGCTTTGTCTCCTTCATTTCTTTCTTTCTTTTTCCTTTTTCTTTTGGCAAACTCTCCTTCCTTGCCTCCTTGGTCATGGGTTCCAAGTGAGAGCACTGCATTGCATTTATTTCTCTGCGTGCTTTTCATTTCAGGGATTGATTGATCAAGTACAAGAAAAAGATGAAAGCTTTGAGCAGTTTAGGCATAGGTCTTGCAACTGTATCAAGTCTCCTTTTCTTAGCTCTGGTTGCTCAGCTCTATTACATTTTTTGGTGGAAAAGGAGATGCAATTCAAACCCAAATTTAACCTCCAAAAACTTAAACTTGGTTTCGATGCTCTGTTACACAACCCCAATTGATTCACCACCAACCCAACATGCTGCAATTCCACTTACGTGCAACCCCACGGACGACCACCTCCCGCTCCACCTCTCCTCGAAAGATAAAGATTCTCTCCTCAAGGCCTCCATTAATGGAGAAGAGGCCATTGACGCTGAGCTGATGCGGCTACACAGCTTGTCGGGTCCACCAAGGTTTCTCTTTACCATAAAAGAGGAAACCAGGGAAGACTTGGAATCGGACGACGGGCGGTCGAGAGGTGGAAGGAGTCGAAAGGGTTCGCGGGGGAGAAGCCTTGGAGATCTCATGCATTGCGCTGAGTCGCCATTCCTGACACCTCTGTCTTCGCCGCCATTACTCGGCATCGGTGCACAGAGTTTGATGAATCTTGATTCGTTGAAGAAGCTCGGTTTCAATCCTCTGTTTGAATCGTGTTCGACTCCACCTCCAAAATTCAAGTTCTTGAAAGAAGCAGAGGAGAAGCATCAGAGGAGGATCAGTTTACTGGATGGGTCCAGGGAAGAAGGAAATGGAGATGAAGAGAGAAAGAATGGAGACAGAGGGAGGAAACAGGTCACAGTCACACCTTTGCCTTCTTCCCTTTCTTCTATTAAAACAGAGAAATAGTAAGTAATTAATGAGCAGAGAAATTAGGAAGATGGTTGTTCATAGAAGAAGAGGAGATTGTGATTTGTGAATTGAAATACATTAGATGTATGAATTATTTTTTGCTGTTATTTTTTTGTACATTCAAATTGAAATTTGAAAATGTGGTAGAAAGAAGGCCAGAAAGAGAGATGTTCAGTTCAGAGTTTGAGAGAAGGAGAGGTGTAAATATTATTTATTTATATCCAATATTTATTGAGGTGACATTCACTGTTCAATTATTTGATTTCTCAGAAATTTCAGGATAATTATTGGAATTATTAATTTGTTTTCCTGTTATGACATTGTTTGATTTGACATGTAACATGTTGGTTTCTGGATAATTTATTTGTATAACAGATATATGATTGCAACTCCCAACAATTTAATCATATCTTATTTTTGCCATAAATATCAACTAGCAATGTTCAACTTTAAATATGAAAGAGAGAAATAATTCATTGGTACTTGATGCATTTATATAAAATTGATACTCTGATTTCTGACTATGCAACAGTGACTGAGGTTGTAATTATTCCAATACAATCTGGAATCCATTGCTTTGGAAAAAAGTGATTAGATTTAATAATATAATACCTTGCCTTCTATCCTCCTTTTCTCTCACACTATCATCATTTTCCTTCCTTTATTCATTGTCAATGATGCGCATATGCAAAGCAAAGCATGCATCCTAATTATTACTTCCATGACTCCATCAAAATAAATTCCATCAATTCACATTTCCATCAATATAAATTATTCTATATTTTTATGTACGCGCATATATACGAGGAGGGTCCACTTATATTATTTTTTGGTAACACCGAATTACACTCTATATTTTTTAAATTTTGAAAGTACAAATAGTTGATCCAAACTGTTCAAAATGATCTCCATATTAAAAAGTACTTGGAGACCAAATTTTACATTTTTTTTTTTTACTATTTATTAAGTATTTTACAAAATTGTTATTTTCAGATCATTGAAATTTTGTACCCATTTTAATAAATAGTAAAAAAAAAATTCAAAAAAATGTAAAATTTGATCTGCAAGTACATTTTAATATATCTATTATGTTGAACGGTTTGAATCGACTATTTAACCTTTAAAAATACAATGTAATTCGAGGCATGTCGCCAAAAACAGTGTAAGTGGATTCCCCCTTCCGCTCTCTCTCTATATGTATATATGTGTGTGTATTGTGTGTATTAAATATTAATTAATTAATTAATTTGAGATGGAAAGTAGCTAGGTCTCTCTTAAACAGAAAAGCAGACAGAGGTTGCACGTAATTGTCATCTTCAAATTTGGTTACCTATTCGGTGCTATATTTATTATTTCGTTCAAAGTTCTCTTATTTCAAGGTTATCTTTCCTATTTAATATTCTCCTAGTTGCCCAAAATTATAATAAAACATAAATCACTTTGTGCTCTTCTTATCCTTGATGGTTTGGTTGGTGAACAAATAAATTGAATCTTAGACCAAAATTAATATACGCAATATTTACAAATATTTTCAAAGCAGTGATCAATAATACAACAATAATTGTGCATGCGTTGATTGTAAAATAATTGTATGCTATAATATACAACACATTGGATCATCATAGATTCTCTGTTCTCACCGAGGGTTTCCGATGCCATCGGACCAGAGTCTGTTCGATAGGTGGTTTATACCGTCCGATCCACTTCAAGATCTGTGCGCACAGATATTAAAGCAAATAGCACGGATATTAAAGTGATATGCACAGATCTTAAAATGAATCGGACGGTACAAACCACCCATCGAATAGACTCTGGCCCGATGAGCATCGGACACCCCCCTCTCCCCAAGAGAAGATATATATTACAGAAGACTATGTGCTCTATAAATCAGTGTTATAAAAAATGTTCATTTAGGCCGATAAATCGACTAACTAGTCGTTGGCAGTGATCAAACCTTCATAGATTTTCCCGATAATCAGTCGATTATTCCTGATTAATCGCTCAGCGATACTCTATCCATCCGACAACCGCATACAGTTATTTACAACACTGCTATAAATATAATACTAATATTGGGTGCGTTTGGATCGTGTCAAAAATAGTATGAGATTAGTTAGTGACTATTATTTTTCACTATTCTACGTTTGGATCATCCTAGGAATAGAGTTATTCCTGAGATTAACGTTGTTCTTGCTAATCCATCCAAACGATGAAATAGCGCTAACACCAGGTTAGTAATATTATTGATATTTTCAGAGTTGCATCCAAAGACACCTAATAGAACAAAACAAACACCCCTAAAAAATTAGAAGTATACAAGGAAGAGCTGAAGTATCTTCTTAACAAGCATAACTAAACTGAGATTTTTTTTTTAAATAGAATTTATTTAAAAAAAATAACCAAAGCAACACTGTACTCTGGAAAGCTATAAAAATAGCCTCCACTGGTCCCCAAACGGGTGTAGCTTAAAAAATTCGGATTTTTATCTTGTTAAAATCATAAATCTGAAGAATTTTCAAGCTACACCGGTTTGAAGGACCTGTGGAATTATTTTTATAGCTTCAATGGGTATGAATCTGCTTTGGTTAATTTTTTTTTGTATGAGTTGTATTTTAAAAAAAAATCCTCAACTGATCGATGAATATGATTAATTGTGTTTGTTGTTTACTTCAATAAGTAATTAATTAATTATATGGACCGTGCATGATGCATAGGTGTGTTGGGTCCATGCAAATTCAATTAATGCAAGAGCCTATGTAGATATTTTTATTAATTGAAACACACATGGACAAACCTTGTTTTTAGCTTCACGCCAACGTTTTGCTAGCTTGCTAATTAATTATAGCTAATTATATCAACATCAAACCCACCATTTTTATATATCCTCGTGAGTGAGGCTATGGTAATATGCATATTACGGATCGATCCGTGCTTTGAATTTATATCTTTATTTTTAAATTTCAAAATTTGAACAATTAAATATGTTTTTCATATGAAAATATACTCGTACATCAAATTTTACGTTTGAAAGAAAAAAAAACAAATATTATTTTATATAGGTAGAAATTAAAGGTCTAGAATTTTTCAAATCAAGCAACTTTCTACTATCTAAAAAATTCTAAAATATATAAAATTTGATATGCAATTATATTTTTATATTAAAATTATGTTAAATGATTTAGATTGACTATTTAAATTTTAAGAACTAAAATATAAATTCATAGTGTGAGCCATGCATATTACCATAGCCTCGCTCTATGCTCATCAGGTCTGTTTAAGAAAACCAACTTTGTAGATTTGAAAGCTCTAGCATCCATTTATTCCAAAGATAAAAAGCAGCACCCAAATTGGGTAAGGCTTATATAACATGGCCCAGAAAAGAACGCAGAATATGGCCTAGTAAATGACATCAATTATATTGGGCCTATTAAAAATCCAAAAATATGATCTGACCAAGGTAAAAAGGATCCATTACACAGATCAATATGTATTTGGATACGTAAATTTGGGCTTCTTTCTTCTTCTTCTTTTTTTTCTTTTTTTCGGCTGATTAATCAGAATTATGCAGACAATTAATCATTTTTTATTAAAATTATGTGTATATATTCATAATTTATTAAAAATAATTTATTTAACTCATCGAACTTATCAAATAAACTTAATTTAACTTGGTTCTATTATTATAACATGACACTACACTTGTTTCTTCTTAATAACAACAAATAAGCACTTTATATGCGTAGATAACACATTTATTTAATGAAAAAAATATATTAAAGAATTAAGCATTTTCAAATACTAATAACATATTATTTGAAAGAAATGAAACATTCCAAAATAAAATAACTAAATTTAGTTTATGATAACAACTTAATTTCATATATGAACATGTCATACTAATTGAAAAAATTGCATCAGTAAGTAAGAAAAATATATGGTACATAAATAATAGAAGAATTAATCAATTTAAAAGTAAGTAAGAAGAAAAAAACAAATATGAAAAATATTAGATGTATATCCAAATAAAAATAAAACTACAAAACATGATTTATAAAATCTATTATAATAAATAAATATTCATTGGAATGAACAGAAATAAACGGGAATAAATAGACGATTAAATGGAAAAATGACTGATTAATCGTTTTCATCTGCAAACAAGCCTCCGTTAAGTGTATTTGTAATGGTTTGACCGCCGTTAACGATTAAAAAGCTGTTTAATTGGACGTTAATTAAACCTGTTTTTTACAACACTGTTAATTAGGAGTGTTCAGCCTCAATTCTACAACGTTATACTTACCATATCCTAATTTGGCATATAGAAATTCAGTGAATCAGTGTAATTGACATCTGCCAGAACAGACCGACCGACGAATAATTTGCTCGAACAAAAACAACAATGGTGACAACGACAGTATAGTAACAATAAAATCTTGATATATCTTAGCAAATATAATCTATAATATTAATAATAGCATTCCGTAAAACTAATTATGAGATTAGATTTAGATCAGAGGGGGTGGGGAAAAGGGGCTGGGGCTGGTCAACAGGTCCCATGAAAAAGAAGCAATTAGCAGCATCACCTTCTTTTTCTTTTTTGTTTTATACATAAATATATATATATGTTATAGATGTACATAGATAAATATAAAAAGAAAAGAAAAGAAAAGAGAGGTTGTGTACTGAACACTGCTCCATGGTTCTTTCTTTAGCAATAGCATGTCATCTCAATCACTGTTAGGGTTTCCACATGCCTACCTCACCTCCCTTGCCTTTGCCTCTCTATCAACTTTTCTTTTCTTTTTCCATTTCTCTTCTGAGACTGTTCTCTCAGCATCACTCTCAGAATCTTAAAGCCTAAAGCAAGATACCCCCACCCTTCTCTCTCTCTCTCTCCCCCCTTCTCTTTCTCTCCCCCCTTCTCTTTCTCTCTCATTATAGATATCTCTCTGGTCTCTGAGAAAGAAGCCATATATAGCTAGTGTGCTCTCTCCTCTCCTTCTCTCTCTAGCTTATCCTTCTCTGGATCTACTTAGAGCATAGAAATATACCTTGTCACAATTCACCAAAAAATTATAGTCATTCGCAAGCAAAATTCTTCAGAATGGTATTTACTTCAATTCCAGCTTATGCAGAGCCACAGAACTGGAATCAGGTATATATCTATATATATAAAAAACATCTTCTCTTCTCCATCTCTTACATCTTTTCTATCACATCAGTTTTTCCAATTATCTATATTTTAAGAGAAACATATATACGTATATCTTATTCTTTTCTGAAAGGAAGCAAAACTTAGGAACTTAACACAGCATGTGTTTTGTAATTGCTGAGATTAATTAAGACAACATACTCTTTCATTTCTTAGCATTTTCCTTAGCACAAACACCCTGCCAAATTTCTCTTCTTCTTTTTTTTTTTTTTTTTTTTTTCTTTTTTGATTCCTTGGAAGAGGCACCCTTCTCTCTCTCTCCTTTTTTTTTTCATAGCAGTGCTTTTACTTCCTGAAATATGCTTACAAAAAACATTTAAACAATTGCTTGACCCATTTTTTATCTCCACCTTTTAAATTATATATGTTCTAAAAACCTTCAATTTTGATACCTAGTTTGAATATACCCTTGTATATATATATTCTCTTCCTTTTATATTAATTAATTTGATAATTTCCACTAATCCATCTTCTGACTTATCTTTTTTATAATTAAAAAAAAAACAGCAGCAAGCCCCGGATACACCCACAAGTGTCTCCAAGACGGGTTCCGCCAACCGGCCATCTTCAATGACAGAACAAGCTCGCATGGCCAAGGTCCCACCACCAGATCCGACACTTCCATGCCCTCGGTGCGAATCCACCAACACCAAGTTTTGTTACTATAACAACTATTCGCTCACTCAGCCTCGCCACTTCTGCAAGACCTGTCGCCGGTACTGGACTCGTGGCGGGGCTCTCCGCAATGTACCAGTGGGTGGCGGGTTACGCCGCAACAAGCGTAGCAAGTCGTCTTCTTCCAAATCATCCTCTTCATCTGCTACATCAGCTGGTGTGAATCGCCAGGTTGCTACCGGCAACGGTACTGCAAGCTCCAGCGGCACTGCTATTGCAAATCATAATGCTACACATCTTCCCTTCTTTAGTCCCTTGCACCAGATGTCACACAATTATGGCAACCCAAGCTTGCCGAATTTAGGGTTAGGGTTTGCGAACATGCAACACATCGACTCCTTGGAGTATCAAGTGGAGAACAATAATAATAATAATAATAACGGGTTGAGTATTGGATTGGAACCATGGAGAATTCCAAATCAACAGGCACATAGCCTACCTTTCTTGCCTGGAATGTACTCTTTGGAGGGTGAAGGTATGATGAAATTATCGGCTCCGGGTCTCATCACACAATTCGCTTCAGTGAAAATGGAAGACAGTAATAACATGCCTAGTTTGAATTTGCCGCGTGCTTTCTTGGATAATCCAGGAAATGACATCTATTGCGCCGGTGGAGGTACCGGTTTTAGTACAAGTTGTGAAGGTAATGGTGGATGGACAATGGATCTTGCCGGATTCAATTCTGCATCTATTCAAAGCAATATAATGTGAGTTATATTTTAATATATGTAGTGCTAGGTCGAAGGTTTAGGGGTTGAAATTTATATTATGTGTGCTTCTTTTTATATCTTTTCCTTTAATTAGTATGATATAATTAACAGGAGTGTGCTCTCTTCTTTTCTTTTTCTTTCTTTCTTTTCTTTTAACTGTACTAGACAAAGAAGGAATGTTTATCAATGGAGAAGGTTAGGTTTCTTTTTGTTTGCTTGTTATAATTAATATGAAGAACAATTTAATGGATTATGTCTGATTTGTTGTTTTTAGCAATTGAAAGAAGTTTTAATTTGATGAAGATCTTGTGTAAATCATGACATATATGTAGTATCATATTTCTTTTGTTAGATTGGTTGATACTTTCTATTATATTTTTCTTCTTCCTGAGTTCTATATATGGAGTCAGCCAATTGTTAATGTGGTATGATTGATGAAGAAGGTATATTAGTATAAAAAAACATACAAATATAAAATGTTACTTACCGATATGATGCATGAATGAATGATAAGGTAATTACATTGGCCTGATGATATATATCATGGAGAATCAGCCAATTATATCATGATATTTTGAGATGACTAACAATTAATATGATGGAATTACATTAGCCAATTATATCATTATTTGCTTCTGAAGAACTAAAAATTAATATATGAAGTTCTCTCTTTCAAAGCCATGCCAGCCACTATTTATTTTTTGTTTTCAAAACATATGATTTTGTACATACATTACATCTTTTTACCTAGAAGAAATATTAATTTCCATTTAAGCATCATCCTTGCATAAAATCACAATAATAATACATGATAAACGCTTGAGCCGGCTCTAACATCTAATTAATACATTTGCGGTTTGTTAGTAAATTAAAGCTCGGTTACTCGAATCTACGTACACCGAATATTCCATTTTTTTTCCATCTTCCAGGTAATTTCTTTTGATTTATAATTTGGTTGGCAACATGGCCGAGGAAATGTTAGAGGCCGACCAGTACACGTCTGTCTGGCTAAGTATTATTCATCACTAAAGATCATTTTTCACTTTAAGTCTCCTTCATACCAACTAATTGTGCACTAATTGTGTACTCGAGGAGACCCGTCTTTCTTTTATCTTCTTTCAGAAAGAAGCCATCACCACCTTACTATTTCAAGTAATTAAATTCTATGTGTATATGTATATCTAGAACACAAGTCAAGATCAAGCTGATGTTATGCTTTCATTGATATATGTCTGTCATAATGCTAATTTCCATACTCGGTTTGTTGTTCTTTCTGCAAATTTTATGATACCTTTCTTTTACATAGAACTTCTAGAGTGACTCTTTTGCACAATTTCACATATCCAACATACTTTATATATATGAGACAACGAGAAATTAAAGTAGAAGAGCAGCAACAAATGAAATAATTAATAACTTTTTTAAGTAGAAGAACAACACCAACACATGCACCACCTCCCCAACAAAGCATGATAATTTATATATAAATTCTATAACATATTACAGCTTTAACAGTAAGTTGAAATATATATATATCATTACTGGGTCTTCATGTTTGTTGTAATGCCATATCTAGAACAACATCAAGTCCAAGAAGAAAGTAAAGACTGCGAACCTCTACATGAAATTCATTGCACTGATCTCCAGTCTAACAACTTTAAGCATCTTTTGGTTTAAAAAAATATAATATATATCTATAGCATTTGAAGGGAAATGATCATTAAGCTTTGAACAACTGTTTTTCTCTTCTTTTTAGAGATCCTTGATGGACCAATCAACAAAGACCATTCTCTCATGCATTGAAAACTGTGCGATATGTTTTTTTTAGCTAGGTTAATTATCCTATGCTTTACCCTTCTAATAGAATGCTTCTTTTCCAGTATATGATTGAGAAGTTGACATGCATGCGAGTCATGGTTTCTGGCATATATATGTGCTGCGCTGGGTTAACAGCTAATTAAAGAATCCAGTTGTTTTCCTCAAATTATTAGTGCATCAGTATGGGCATGCACACATATATATATATATTTATACCATTATAAAATGCCGACCATCACACACACAAAACACAAAGTTCTTTGGAAAAAGATATGATAAGTGGGACTGTACGTATACAAATTATAAAATATATATGCGCTATTATAAAACAAATTGAGGCCAAATTTTGTTTGAAAAAAAAACAAACAGTATAAGTTGGGTGGATAAAAAGTTTCATGTTTACCCTTGTACAGAACATATATATATTATGATTACATAGTATTCTTGAAATAGTACATATAACACATCATGTTAGAAAAAGAGAAGTGCATGTGATGTGAGCGACAAAGAGACATTCACTTTATATGGGCATATTCTTTTAAGATTTGATGTATAGGTGTGCTTGTATGTATTAATAACATTTTGACATACATGTATTGTGCATTCTTGCCAATCTAATCTTGTTATTAGTTATTATTATATGGCTCCACTGAGTACTCTTATAGTCTTATTACATTTATAGGTGTGTGTGGGTGTGTATGAGAGAGAGAGAAAGAGAGATCTAGAGAGAGAGAGAGAGAATGAAGGGGCACAGAAAACCAAGCAGAGGTAGATTTAGATTAGGTCCCTCAAGAAAATCCATTTAGCAGCCTTAGAACAAGAAGCAAGGACATGCCACATGCAGATGCACTTGCCAAATTAAATCCTCTCCAGTTGATTCCCAAGTCAAGGCATCATATCTTTTACACACCCTCTCTTCATTATACTATTCTAAGTTTGAATTCTCTATCTCTATAATAGTGTTTAGTGTATGTTGGAGAAAAGAGAGGAGAGAGAAAGGAGAGAGAGAGAATCTGGAATGATGTCAGTGAGATCAGGCTTTGGCGCACTCCGATGCAGTCTCCTCCTTTGCAGCAGAGAGACACAGAGAAGAATAAAGCGCCTCCCTCCACCCAGGCCCCATTTCCCATTTTTCAATTGCTCCTTACAGTTACTGTTATTACATAATTATAACTACTTGCAGAGCACATAAGAAAGAGCAAGACTTGTGTGAAGTTTGAACACACAGAGCGTGCCTTAGATCGACAACTAAATTCTCACCAAGTAAACAATCCAAACTCCAACCTCAACCCAATAATATGTACAAACATATATATACATCATTATAACAAAATTTAATTAAATCATCTCCCGTTACTCACTTATGCGACGCATACACATATCAACCATAATTATATAATATACCTCCTATTCAACAAGAAATTAAATAAAACTAAACATCTTCATGAGCTTGTGATAACTGTTCAACTAGCTTATGCTCGAGACCTGAACCACGACCTAAACCAAAACCCGAACCGGAACCCGTCTCCTGATTGGATTCCTCCTGCTTCCGTACCAAAAACCGGCTCATCTTCTCAAGTAATAGTGCTGCTTTTCTCTTCCCTCTGTCTGTGCCGTTGACGGCCAGATCCCTTATTGGGCCAAGTAATCCGCATTCCTCGGTCCAGCCCAAGAACTTTTCCCCTTCCTCTCCATTACAAAGGTGCACCAAGACTGCAGCTGCATTCTCTCTATTCCTACCGGACCCACTTCGTACTGTGTCGACAAAAATCGGTACAGCTTCAGCTGTACCAATTGCCAATTTTCCCTCAGGATGGCTTGCCAGTATTGCCAAAATAGCCATCGCCTCATCCATCATTGACCCAACAGGGTCGGTCACGAGACCCATTACAAGTGGTACCACCCCAGACCGTACCGCCTTCCCCTTGTTCCCCTGGTATATGCATAAATTAAATAAGGCTGTAGCTGCATCTTTTTTCCCCCTGGGACT
The DNA here is from genome assembly GCA_024447775.1 of Carex cristatella. Taxonomy (NCBI): domain Eukaryota; kingdom Viridiplantae; phylum Streptophyta; class Magnoliopsida; order Poales; family Cyperaceae; genus Carex; species Carex cristatella. The sequence goes on along the minus strand of JAJHPF010000005.1, from coordinate 1,573,772 downwards.
CCCATCACTCAGCAACGATACCAGTGCTGGTATTGCTCCCATTGCACCAATTGTTACCTTATTCCCGTCTATAGTTGAAAGACTAAACAAAGTGGCAGCAGCATTTTCTCTAGCCCCCATGTTCCCATTTTTTAACACAAAGACAATCCCAGGGACACAACCAGAGGCCATTATCCCGGCCTTGTTCTCCTCGCAAATAGAGAGGTTAAGAAGAGCTGTGACTGCATGCTCTTGGGTGCGCAGATCGGGGGAGAATAGCAAATCTTTTAACAAAGGGACTGCCCCGGCCTGGGCTATGGAAAGTCGGTTCCCTGCATTTCGCTTTGCAAGAAGTCGAATCTCTCCAGCAGCTGAGTGCTGGGCCTCCGGATCCGATGAACTCAGTTTCACCAAGAGCGCATCAAGATCTGTGCGAGGGGATGATAATGAGGAGGGAGTGGAGGGGCGCTTTGGTGGGTCCAACCCATTAGACTCGCACCATTGAGTGATCAGACTTCTTAAGACATAATTAGTGGTCAGAGATCTGTGTGCCAACCTTTGTTGAGTGCTGGGACAGGTGTCATGCCCTGCTGCAAGCCATTTTTCAATGCAAACCCGCTCATATGTCTGAAAATATTAAAATGTTATATTTTTATTTTTATTTGAAATACATTGCCAAAAATATTTATGTTTTACAAGCATCAATTTATTAATCAAACTAAAATTAAGTACGATTAAAAAATTACCTGACCAGTAGAGACAATAACAGGGTCCTGCATCAATTCTAGATTAATTGGGCACCTGAACTCATCTGGTATTGGTATAGGTACTGAAACCCGATTCTTCATCTTTGCATCAGGCAACATCAGATTTGGATTGCCTATGGTACCCATTACTGGGTTTTGGGTCTGGACAAAATCCTTTATCTTTTTTAAAAGCATACACATTTTTTCTATGCTTTCACCTGGGTCGTTGCCTCCAGTGGAGACAACCATCTCATGCATAGCAAGAGATTCTTGTTTTAGGTCAGATATTGTTATTAAATGAAGCTTATCAGATAGGTTTTGAAGAATTTCTTGATCCAGATTAAATTCGTATGGGTTATTGTATATGGATTGTAGATCGCGGTGTAGTTCTTCTGACGGTGGGCTATTTTTCTGCTCTTTGGCTCGTTTTAATTGCAAGTGTATCAGTTCAACCTGAGAGAAGAATATTGGAAACGTTAGACAAAACAAAATAAAAAGGTAATATATGCAAAATGACATCACAGGAAACTCTTAGCTGAGCTAACATGATCCGACGTCAACCATTAATACAAATCAAATACAATGGGAGTTATAAAATGATATTAAATCAGCCCAAAAAATATCAAATTTCAGACATTAACTTCTACATACACTCTTTCTCATTAATCACTTACAAACAAATTCAGTCTTTGATGAAGAAATAAGCCTTTGATGCTTTCATGCAATTTTTTTTGGACCATCGATCGATAAACAAAACTGTTTCAATGTGGGCAGCATGGCATTGTAGGAATGAAAGGATGTATGAAGGGAAGACTCCTGACCTCAAACTGTTTCAAACTTTCCTCAAGCAAGCAAATACGGAGTCTATGTTGGCTTAAGCTGTGGGGATAAGTGCATGTCAGAGGGGGTCGCTATCACTGGTACAGGAATATGAGGCAGATTACCAGTTCACATGCTATACTGACGGCTCCTGGAAAGAAGCATGGCAAGGCAGCATAGAGGTGGTGATTCAAAATGAAGGATCTTTGCTTCTATACAAATCTGAAGGTGTAATGGCGAGCTGCTCCCTTCAGGTGGAGGCCATGGCGCTTAAACAAGGCATTTAACAGGTACTGATTATGAGAATTACAAATTGTGTCTTCTACACTGACAGTAAGACACTTGCTGAAAACTGCAACCAGTTGAAGCCCCCAATTGAATCGGACTGGAGAGCATTTACTGAGATGTTTTCTTATGGAAAAGTTTCAAACTAAACAGGGGACTCAGGTGCGAACACACTTGGCAGATCATCTAGCAAAACTGGGGAGAATACAAGGATGGCAGTATGAGAGTTACACATTTCCACTTTTCAAAGAATAGGAATTGAAATTTTGTAATAGGGTAGACTATTGCTCTAGAAGCTGAGAAAGAGTAGGAAGACTTGCACAAGAGATGCAGGAGAGAAGAAGGGAAGGTGAATCGGTGTCAGAAGAAATGAGAGATCAGCAAAGGGAAGGAGGAGGTAAAGGACAAAAATGTCATTTATTTTTTCATTAATATTAATAAGTTTTTTTTAATTGAAATAAAAGATGGGATATTAATAAATTAAATGAATGATGGGGAATTAACTAATTTTAAAATTTTGATGGGTAAATATCTAATTGATGAAGTTATAATGGGTATTTCTCTTTTATCACTGGCCTGGTCTGACATATGGCATGTAGTTTCCTGTGATGCGCCAGTACAGGTACAGTAATCCCTAATAGATAAATCAGTTCAAGACTGGTGCCAAATCAGTAATCCCTAATAGGTAAATCAGTTCAAGACTGGTACCGAATCAGTAATCCCTAATAGGTAAATCACTTCTGACATATGGCAAGTAGTTTCCTGTGATGCGCCAGTACAGGTGCAGCAAAGCTTAAGACTGGTACCGAATCAGTCAATCTGAGGCAGACAACAGAGATGTATAACATTATGAGAAGGATAGACATGCCTGTTCTCTGACTTCATCGGAAATACCGAGTTCATCATAGGTGATTACATCAAGAGACTCAACCAACTGAGATATTACTTGTTGATGCCTTTTCATAAAGGCTTCTTTCTCTAGTACCTGCATGCAGTGCATATAGTATATTAAAATCAATTAGGTATAGAACCTATTAATCAATCAATGCATAAATAATTCATTATCTGTACCAAAAAAATCTTGCTTCCCTCGCTAGCATAGTTGAGAAAGTCCTTGGCTTCTCGCAGCGCAGCTAGAAGCGGTTCAAGGGTGCGTTGCACCGCCGGTTCAGGGGTGGGGTCGGGTCCTTTATCGAGCAACTCTTCCGCAAGAGGGTCGAGAAGCTTGATGCGACGTGATAGGGCATGAAGCAGTTTCCTGTATGAATTTCTGAAATCGGGGATGGCAGCTATCTCCCCCAGCAAAGCCGACAGTCTAGCCGCCGGGGAAGAAGGAGGAGAAACGGAAGGGGAGTGCAAGGGGGAGTAGTAGAGCTTGTCATCTTCTTCCTCCATTCAACTTCAACTCGGATAGGGTGTCTCTCTGTCTTTCCTTTTGTTTTTGTTTTGTTGTAAGAGACTAGGAGCAGAAAGGGTTGCTCAGAGAGAGCAGAGAGAGAGAGAGAGAGTCGAAGAAGAAGCAATGAATGAAATGAATGGAGTAGTGTTAGCCGTATTCTGATCCCCTAAAGTAACTCAAATTTTGAATTTGGATCCATACCGTGATCTGCTGTGGCACGGATATTGATGGTTCTCTTGGATTGGCCTAACTGTAATCGGACGGCTTATATGAAGCCTAAAAAATTAGGTTACATTAGGGGTTTTGGAGCCGCGTTAGGCATCACATCAGTTTATGTAATTTGGGTAGAAAACTGGAAAATGTGGAATGAAAATTCAAAGAAGCAAACGCATTGACTTGGTCTTCGCTGAATTCTAGGATTTTCTGCGGATGAATTGAATTTATGAATATGATCCGAACGTGAAACACAGTATAAGATTCTGATCCCTTTCACATGAATGCTGAGGGTTCAGTCACAGGGAATCAAGATTAATTGACGAAGGATGTGAACACGGCCAGGTGCCATTTTGGCCGAGGCGGGAGGTGGCTAGCAGTTATTGGTCCGTACTCCGTAGACCGTAGTCAATTCAATTGTGGTGGGTCCTTTCTGCAAGTCTCAGTGCGGTGCATAATTGAACGATGACTGTTTCATAGTACAAGCTGATGCTACCAAAATATCTATCCATCAAACAATACTAGTTAATTATCAATCAAAAACAAAAAACAATACGAGTTAATTATTTAATGGTTTGTGTTACAAATTCAAACAAGCTGCAACAAATTAAGCACAGATTCGTAAAAACTGTAATTCATACAAGTACAGAATCTTCAAAATACATTTATAGTTAAATTATTTGTTTAATACAATATTCATTTAATCCGCATGTAATGAGAACTTCTGCCGGTCTCATATTTGAGAAGGGATTCACTTGCATTTTTTTTGTGACGCTGGATTACAGTTTATATTTTCAAAGTCCAAACAGTTGATCCAAACCGTTCAATATGATGAATATATTAAAAATATGCTTGCATATCAAATTTTATAATTTTTTTAATTTTTTTTACTATTTATTAGATATTTTACAAAATCGTTTTTTCAGACTATTGAATTTTTGTACTTATCTTAATAAATAGTAAAAAAATTCAAAAAAAATGTAAATTTTGATTTGGAAGTACATATTAATATATCCATCATGTTTAACAGTTTGAATCGGCTATTTGAACTTTGAAAATATAGGGTATATTCCGATGTCACTAAAAAAGAGTGTAAGTGGATCCCTCGTATTCATCACATTCAAATAATAACAATAATACTAATTTTTTTTAACAATTACTTGCAACTTTCAAATCTTGACATTGGACTCGCCACTAGATACAATATCGATCATTGTGTGCTACAAAAGTACAAAGTACTAGGTATAATATCTAGAGGAGGGTTCAACTGCCTCCTCTTTTGTGCCTCCATCATGTCTCTATTTTTAAAAATTTTAATAACTCAAAATCTAAAACTTAAAAGTCAAAATAAAACCATTGAATATAATCTACATCATTTTATCTATGCATGTATAAAAAATTATGGCATTCCAACTTTATTTTGATTGTCATGAAGAGCTTGTAAAAAATGTACTAATGTGGATAATTTAGAGACGTTGATTTTTCAACTTATTGATTCACATATAAACAAAATTGAAATTTGATAGTTTTTTATGAGCACATAGAAAAAAACGACATAAATCACATCCAACGGTTTTATTTTGACTATTAAGTTTTAGATTTTGTATTATTAAAATTTTTAAAATTGAAGGCACAATGAAGACACAAAAAATAGAAGCATTTAAACCCTTCTCTAATATATATTGTATTTTCTTTGATTGGTTTATTTGTCCAAACTTTGTTTAGCCAGGGTTCCCAAAAAGTTGTAGCTTGATTGAAGCATGACCATTTATATGAACATCATGTCATTCGAGTTCACAAAAAGTTAGTTTTATGGTGGCGAATGGCGATCGTATCATCAAAACTGAAATTTGATACTGAAATGCTGAGAGAGATGTTTATCAATGAATTTTATTATCACAGGAGAAATTCAAGCTCCATTTTTGTTGTAAATTATTTAGATAAATGTACCAATTAGGATCAGAACCATGTGCAATTAGCTCATTAGCATATTTTATTAATTAATAGTAATTGTTAATTGAATAGGGTTAAAATACTTCATTGTTTTTGTGCCCTATTGCCTCACATCCTTATATTTGTTTTCATAGTTCAAATAGGCGATCCAAACTGCTCAACATCTCTATATTAAAATGTGTTTAAAGATCAAATTTTATATTTTTATAAAATTTATTTACTTTTTTAGATAGGTATAAAATCACTATTTTTTTTACCATTTTAATATGGAGATCATGTTAAGCAGTTTGAATCTCGTGTTTGGACTTTGAAAACGAAAATAACAATGTGGGCATAAATATTATCTAAAAAACAGTGATTTTGTACCTATCTTAATAAATTCTAAAAAATATATAAAATTTAATCTCCAATCACATTTTAATATGGAGATCATGTTGAGCACTTCAAATTGCGTGTTTGGATTTTTAAAGGAAAGATAACAATGTGAGACATGAATGGAGCACAAAATCAATGAGCCATTTTAACCCTACTTTTGCTAATTTTGTCTCTCAAAAAACAAATAAAATAAAGAATCCCTACATCTATCTTAAAACCCAGCTTGAATTCAGTCAGCATTGTTACTCCAAATATTAAGCTTATTCAATAATGGTAACAGACTCACAGTTTATGTATTAACATATTAAAAGTTGGAAAAATAATATATTACATTCCTTTGGTTATGGCATAACTCATTAAGACTCTGTTCGGCCAACCAAGAAGAATGAGTGTGGAGTTAGATTTTGAACATAATTTTACTGTTCACGTTAACTGATTTTTTTTTCCATGTAAACAGTATATCTACCGAACAGGACCTAAATTTGTACATAAAATAATTGGTTCATGGGATTGTTACTCAGAAGATGAAGTACTAGCATATTTTCTATTTTAGTCCTACAATATAATTTCACATCACAATCAATCTTTCAAAAAACAACTCACTTTATTGGACAAGCAACCAATACAAATTGGGATTCGTATCCTCTTAGGTACTTTAGACGATTTCTTTCACTTTACGTTTGTGATTAAATTTCTTCCAAAGCTGGCTTTGAGATTCATACCAAGTTAAAAAGATGCAGTAATAAAGAGGATGTGAATTCTGTAAATTGTAGCCGATATATCTACATCCACAGGCTACAGCTCTCCATCGCAATTTGCTTCGCATCTAGCATGAAATTACAAATCAACCGACACAGAATATCCTCAATCTGTTCATCACAAAGTTCAAACTTCTTAATAGAAATAAATTACCTAAAAGTTTGAAACTTTTAGGTTTACTTATCTCTAACACTGTATGATTAGTATTAAAATTAGTGAGCATGGAAATTGAGACAGCCCTGCGGGAATTTTAATGTACTTAGCACGGATCTCAATGCAATCGAATGGTCATTTCACCCATCTAAGATCTAACCAAAGTAGGTGGGGATCGGACTACTCTGAATTCCAATTGATATCTATGTAAGTTTTCTCCAAATTACAAATTTACGACCCAGATATGCTCAAATAAAAGGCCCGTGGGCCGTGGGTATATCATGGACTTTTCCATAAACAAAAGGCCTGGTCAGAATAAAAAATGGTGCTCTCTCTAATAACGATAAAAATCAAGGGCTCTTTACAAAGTTAAACTTTTTCTATAAAACCAAACTCACCCCCTGCCCGCCGACTAGGGTTAGGGTTTTCTGCGCCTCTCAGTTTCAGGTCTGTTTCTCTCTCTTGATCTCTCTAAAAATGGCACCGAAGCGATTTTCTTTTGATATTGATCTGGCAGTTTGTGTGTCGGAAATCGTATTTAGAAATGGCACCGAAGCAACCAAACACGGGACTGTTGGTGGGGATCAACAAAGGCCATGTCGTCACTAAGCGGGAGCTGCCTGCTCGCCCGTCCAGCAGGAAAGGGGTAATTCATTTTTTTCTCGGTTCGTTTGATTTCTCATATGAGTATCATCGATTGCTACTTTCATCGGTTCTTGTAGTTGAAATGTTGCCTGATCGTATGGTTAGATTATCACTTTTAACAAAATCTGACCTGATAGATTAGTTTCTGCTGTATTAGTCAGTTCACATTTGCGGCACTATTGATTTTTAGGTAATTTGTATTTTTTTTTTTTGTTATTTCACAATGAATTGTGGGAGCTTATCAGATCAATCTGCACTTACCTTCATTCGTCTTATAAATCAGAATAGTTGTCTGCAGTTTTTTTAATATCCCAAAGTTGCATGAACAAAAATATATTGATAAAGTATGAGATGCTGAAGTATCATATATCCTTTATACGTGATATTTATATGATATCTTCCAACTAATTATGCAGGATGTATGTCTTATGACTCATATCTAACTTATGAGTGTTTTCTGGTAAATCATTAGTTTCTTATTAAATATTAACTTCTGAATGAATTTGTATTTCTCGTCTAAACTGAAGACGCGTAATCTTTTATTATATAAAGCATTGCGGATACCAGAATATTAGATCACAAGATGCATTTTTGCTGTTGTGTGATTGTTGTCTCTTACATAATCCTTGATTGTTTGAAATGTATTCAGCAAACAAGCAAGAGGGTTCACTTTGTGAGGAACCTGATAAAGGAGGTTGCTGGTTTTGCCCCTTACGAGAAGCGCATCACTGAGCTGCTCAAGGTGGGAAAAGATAAGCGTGCCCTTAAGGTTGCCAAGAGAAAGCTCGGGACCCACAAGCGTGCCAAGAAGAAGAGAGAGGAGATGTCCAATGTTCTTCGCAAGATGAGGTCACTTTTGTCTCAAAATTCTTCTCAATCTTTTCCATTTTTATGTATCTTTGCTATCTCAATGTTATTGAAGGGCACAAATGAAATTGTTCTGTGCATATTTTGATCTATTAAACTTGTTAATAAAATGGAATAAATAGGCTTGTTCAGGTAGCTTAACCTAATGCATTTTTTTAATGTGGTGTGCAGGTCTGCTGGGCATGGGCATGGTCCCACAGATAAGAAGAAATGAGTTGACATTTTTGAAATTCCTATATTGGTAGAGAGCAGTATTTTTGTTTGAAGTAGTGTTGAGAAGTTGATTTTTTTGTGATCAAGACATTTGTACATCTATTTTGTTTTTTTGTTAGCCTCTTTTAATTTATCAGTGTTACACTTGAATATTGTGCTGCTCAATTATGTTCGAGTATGGATGTTTACTTAATCTGTCATCTATTGATCTGAGAAAGGCTTACTAAGGCATTGGCATTTTATTATCAGGAAATTATTCTTGGTATTTTGTGCGCTTGATATGGTATTGTTCCACTGAAGGTATCCATCCCAAAAGCAGTAATATGAGGTGTATTTAATTGACATAAGAAGATCTTAGATCAGCTTCTCTATTGGTAATTTTTGTGACTAGCTTCTTTATTAATGGTAGATTGATATTGTTTTTTATGAACGTACCAATCAACTCTAGTTTGACATATAATTTAAGTGAAATAATAGACATTTATGTCAATGAAAACAACTTTTCATTTTGATTTATGACTAGAGCCTGAAGTTTCTACAGAAATTGGAAGTTGCTTTTCAGATTGGTTTGCGTTGGAACAGTTTTTGATAAGCATATTGAACCGTTTGATTTGAGATCTAGATCAGTTGTCTTGATTATGGATCACTACTGGGATACAATTTGCATTACTGCCACTGCTCACTAAATGCATGTCTAAAGAAGACATAACTAACCATCACTGCTGTTGCTAGATTTACATGTCTAAAGAGGATATTAGTTGCTGTCTGATTGTGATTCGAAGGAAATGATGGTGCATCCTGGCCAGAGATTCAAATGAGAGAAAGGTGCCGTCTTATTTCTAGAAGAAATTAATCATTTGGATAAAATAAAGGGAGAAGAGATCGAATAAAGAAATGGCATATGGAGAGAAATGGAAGTTGCAGAGAAGAGAACGGTACAAGAGAAGACACGTGGTACCAAGAGTACCATTCATTAATGTTATTTCATGTATATACTTTTCATGTTATCTGTTACTTTTCAGCTAAATTAACTGTAAAATAAACGAGTTTGTTCATGGTTTGACATTCTACAATAAGAGAAAAAAAATGAGAGAATTCGTACTATGTTTATATTGCATTTCACAACATTCTCTACGGTTGGTATCAAGGTACAATTTAAATTTTACACTCAAGTCAGGATAAGCATATTTCTGTCATAATTGACCTGGTAACAAGCCTGTACAATTCCTTACCAGATATATTAACACTACGAACTGACAAGTACAAGCTACACAGTGTACTCTTAAGGGGACGAACAGAAGAAATCAACAAATGCCTGTCTTGATGTGTGATATCAGTGCAGTGACGTTACAACCTTCATTCCTTCTATACCACAAGAAAAAGAGTTTTTTTTTTTTAGGAAAAAACACAATAATAAATTATGTGGTATAGAAAATAGCATAAAAAAAATTTCATTTTAATGATCTTGCAAACTTACAATAGTGCATTTGATTGCAAATATGAAGTTGGTACTAGAAACTTTAGCAAAAGATTCTTTTAATTTCAGTGGAACATAATGTTGCAAGAGATTCTGATCTAAAGAAAAGCACACCAATATTTGCAAATTCCAAACTATAGCAATTTAGCAATTCCCCTGATGTTGCAAATTCTACCTCGATCATTATTACTAGAAACTCTTACAATTGATATTTAACACTTATCCGTGGTTCAACTTCTTGAGAGATCAAATTATGTTAATTCACTCTCATAATATAGTCCAATAATAATCAACAACAATAGCTTCAATGTAAAATTTTCCTGTAAAAGTCATCTCTGGAAAAATGGTAATTTATACCACTGAGATTAGGGGTGTTCATTGATTTGGTTTGGTTAAAACTGAAATAAGCTCAACATATACAAACCGAACCAACCGAAATAAACATATGAATCGAATTAAAACCAAACCAAATAAGAAATTAAGTCAAAATAAACATACTGATATCCCATATCCAACTGTTAATATAATTTTTTTAAAAGAAAAAAAAAACACCACCAGAATATAACTATATAATAATTGATTGATGTGATCAATAATGCATTCATACTCTTTTTTTAACAAAAATGGCACACCACAGGAGCCATCTGTTATCCGAAACACACAAACAATGATATGTTTTACGGTCTTAATCACTCACATCTTTGAACCCCCGTATCAGAAAACATACAAAAGATCCTTCAGAAATTATAATCCCACTGTACCGATACCCCTGGAACCAGTAAAACCTTCTCACTACAACTATTTTTATTCTTCTTCAGCTTGGTACCATTCGTACCAGCTATGTATCCAGTGACTAGTGCCTTGATACTTCACTACATAAATCAGTAGAGCCATATTTCTCATCAAAACAAAATAATCCAATTGTACAAAAAGTGCATCTGATCACTGTATTAAAGTACAAATTCTTCATATTTAAAAATAAACAAAGCAACAATTCAACAAAATAGAAACAACACAACACAAGAGGAGCTCCGCTCCCAACCAACACAGCATTTCAAGCACTAGGAATAAGTTGCCAAGCTAATTTACCAGATTTGTTCCACTTGATTCTCGGTGAGTATCGGTATCAAGGTTGTGGCCGGCACCGCCTTCTCTAACCCCACCTCCTGACCGACCAAGGAATTAACGAGAAGAAGCAACAGTCAACATGAACCAAAATGGTGGAAACCCTAGACCTGGTTTGAGGAAAGAGGGGGAGAGAGATTTGTTTAAATCGCACAACAAAGAAATTTTGAAAGAAAGAGAATCAGAAACCTAAGATGGGGAAAGAGGGAAACCAGGCTACAGGGGAGAGAGAGAGAGAGAGACGGTCAAGTGGTCAAGACATCATGGGTGCAGAGAGAAAGAGATGGGCTGGGTTCAGCAATTCAACATGTGAGTAGTACTAGGGTCAGGGACGAAGCTACAGTAGGAATAGAGGTAAAGCGCAACAGAGAGGAAGAGATGGGCAGTTCGGCGATTGGACAGGTGAGTATAATTAGGTTGGGTTCGGTCGGTTCAGTTCGGTCGGTTTTGGAAAGTTCTAAACCGAACCAATTACAATAAACCAAAATAAATAAAAAATTGAACCGAACCAATCTGTCCAAACTTTTTCAGTTTGGTTAAAAACTAAATAAACCGGACCCAATGAACACCCCTAACTGAGATACTTAAAATCAAAATTGATTCAGTACCAGACAAGAAGGTACTGAAACTACACTTCCTGGTGTCATGAATTAGAGATTTCCGGAGCTACATAAACTTAGAATCAACAGGATCTAGTGAAATAATCCCTTAATAACACAGTTGAATTTGTATCCATGCATGCTAATACTTGTGCAAAACAGGTCAACAAGCTATTGTAATAAATACAACACTACTTAAAATACAAGATGAATATTTTGTTTCTAAATTCAAATACAAAGATAAATAAGGGCAAATTCTTTTTTTCTTTTTAAGTCAAAACAACAAAAGAGGTTCCTATTTTTATCAATACCCACCATGTGTGCAGTTCCTAGTTTTATTATTGTAAAAGAAAACATCTGATCTCCATTTTCTTTCCTTCCAAAGCAGCTTATGATGCGGTGAAGAAAAGGACAGCAAAGACAGATCAAATTGATGAACCGGGTTTTAATTAAGCAAAAGCAGGTTTGATTGGGGTGCTCAGTTTATCAAGACACTTAATCTGGATCTTAAAATCGAACAACTTGATAAGCCCATCAAACCAAATTAGGTTCAACAGGTATCAGAACTTCCTCTCATTTGGTTCCGTAATTTGTAAATTCAGGAAATTTTTTAGTTCCAATTTTGCTAACACTTCTAATGTTGGATTTGGAATTTGAACTGAAAGTTCAAGGTTTATCTTATATTGTAGAAGTATACAAGGGCTGGCGTTGCTTGAGTTTGACTTAATGCCCAAAATTTGAGTAAGCTTTAACATTACATGCATGATCATATGTAAATATGTATGCTTATACTTTTCTGCTAAATTGGACCTGTTTCTTTTTGAAGTAATGCAAACTTCTTGTAGGCTGTCACTCGAGTTGAGTTCCTCTCGAGTAGTTTCTGAACTAGTGGATACTGATAGTCTGATACCTATGAAATACCCCCGTCTTCTGATATTTTTGAAGACGAGCAAAATATATTTCCTGAGATACAGAGGTATAATAACCTAGTTCATCAGAGCACTTTGGCATAAAAAGAGAATATAAGCATCAGAAGAAGTTCAAACATGACAATAAATCAAACGTCTCACTACAAAGATAACTTCAAATTATCACGCAAGCTTGCATATATCCTCATACTCCACAGCTTGCAAAACCCTTCCGTCATAAACCCCCTTTTCAATCTGAACTTTTGCACAAAATTTACGCGTGTCAACTGATAAAAGCTTTGCATTCGACCCCCTATATGCCCCATTCACTATTTTAACAAGGCCTCCAATTTGGGGAATAACAGTCTCTAATTCATCTTGATCAATTCTTAATTTGTGTTTAGTTTCAAGCATTTCGATTTCTCCTACATACTTGTCTATTACCCTTTTCACCACCCCTTTCTCCTTATAGTATCCCTTCTCAGCCAGTGACTTGCTCATCACCTGTTAATTGTTTTTTTTAAATAGTGTCAGTAGCATTGAAATTTCCAGAATCTACATTAATATTTTTAATTATTTATCAGTGAAATTGAAAACAAAATTCATAAATTATACAGTAAGAAAGAAATTATCACCTTGACTATAATTCCTTCACATAGCCAGTAATCCTTTCTATTACTCTTCTCCTTCTTCTTCTCTTCCTCTTGCATCAACAGATCCAAAGTTGACATCCCGGTACCCTTCCCCCTGTCTTCTCCCTTTATTCTACTACTGGGCCCCTCTGTTTCATCCTCCAACCCTAATTTCATACCTCCCTTAACAATCGCCTTCGCTTCTGCTGCTGTGGGCTGGAGCAAAAATGCAACTTTACCTCCAGATACAGATACATTGTTAACATCGGTTTTTGGGTCTTCTTCTTCCGGGTTCTGACTACCGGACCCATCTGTTTGAATTGCCTGGGCCCGCTCAATCTGGGCTTGAATTGCTCTCTCTTGTCTCTCTTCATCAACCAGGTCAGCTTTGAGTCGTTTGGCCTTTAACCTATCCTTGAATAAAGTCTCGGAGTCTTTGTCAACGTAGGTTATGAACCAACCTTTAGGCGTATCTTCCACCTTGCACTGACCCGTACGACCCAGGTACTTAACAAAATCAGTCAGTGTAGCCCACCTATATAAATTACACAAAGTGCCAAAATCGTATGAAAATTATTTGTATAAATATGATGGAAAGTTGGACCTCAATGTCATATATCTTTACAGATTGGTATGGCATGTCTGAAATTAATTAGACAAGACTGTATTTTGCTCTCACAGCAATGTAGCTTGAGAGTAGGGACAAACTTTACCATAGGGTAGATAATAGCAGATATTGGGTGTAAGTTAAACTCTATTTCATGTTAAATGAAATGGGCCTTGTGCCTTTTATAAAAATAAATAAATAAAGATGAGTTCAATTTTGGTTGAGCAACATATATAATATTGCTCGACTCGGCTCCGACCACTTAAATACTTTGTATAGCAGATAATACTTAACTTTGATAGCACACATGATTGATATCTAGCTAGAAATTTCAAAGAATTAGGGTCATTCTCAAACGAATTCACTTGTAATTTATTACCAGACCTACACAGAACAGGGAAAAAAAACAAATTTAATAATAAATTAGGGTAGTAACTAACTTTGTGGAATTCATGTGCACATGATGCCTATCATTGATATATTCATTGTAGACGACGGTGGCTGCAATACGGGAGAAGCGGTGGGAGCGGCGCATATGATCGAGAAAGGTCTGCTCGAACTCCTCGGAGAAACCGTCGACGACGCGATCAGGGTTCTCGCCAAAGATCTGCATCTGGCGCTGATGGGATTCGCTCATGCAGTGGCATTTAAAACCGTTTTCGTCTCGACACTGCTTCTGACACATCTGGCAGTACCACCGCAGCTTTTGCAAACCCTTGGCTTTGATTCGATTGGCGATTGCCTTCGGAGTCAAAAAATCGTTTTTCCCCATGGAAGATGCTAGAGAAAACAAACGAGAAGAAAGAGAGAAATCAGATGGTGTGCTTTGCTTTTGGAGAGAAAGGAAGAGAAGAGGAGATGCGATGCGATGGGAATTGACATCCTCTGCTGCATTTTTAATCTGGTCCGTTCATTTTTTATCGGACGGACGAAATAAGATTTTGGCACGAATTTTAAAGCAAAATTAATACTGCTCCTCCTCCATCCGAGAACTCAGCTGATATTAAATCTGAGCCCCTCCATCATCCGAGCACTCACCGGCTGATATTAAATCTGAGCCGTCCAAAAGTGCAGCAGAGGATGCGGGTCCGGGCGAGGGAGGAGAAAGACGAGAAGATGAGACTGGATCGATTCGGACCTGGATCCGTGCGGCCTCAAAACAACTATTTTCTTTACATGTCGGCTGAGTTCGATGGGCCATGATGGGCTGGGCTGGGCTTGGTACTTACTATCTATTTATCTAATTTTGGGTTAAAAGTTAAAAACGCTTGCTTAGAAAATATTCTTCACCAATTAATTACCTTCCAGTGTTTTTATTTTTAGTTCATCAGATTGTCGAGGAAAAATGAAGAAGTGGGTCCTTACTGACACTATAGGATATGCAAAATTGACAAGCCTGAATTAATATAAAGCACAAACAGTCAAACACACAGTTAATATTTTAATCTGATCCATGAGTTCAAAAATCAAGATTTGACATTTTAAAGAAAAGTGTTTTAATTATCTGATCAGAGAGTATGACCCTCCATCTTTGTAACATGACCAAAAAGATGGTCTTTATATAATTATATATAAATATCTCACTGGTACCAGTTGGTACTAGTGCTCGGCTGACTCCTTTTATGTTAATTTCTCGATTCTGGTCAAACGAAATGAAGGTGTACTGTCTTTGTTTGTTGTTTGAGCTGTTCTGACATGCTACCAGTCGGTACCATTGTTTTCAACTTTTCATACTGTTCTGGTACGCTTCAGCGTGTTCTGAGGGCTTGATTCTGAATAAAAATGTATTGGGGTTTGCTCTGTAGGTTGTCTGTTAATTCTTTCTTGTCAGAGGACCTTGGTGCACAATTGCATATATGGGCTTCTGCCTCTGGGCTTGGTCCCAAGCCGGAGTGAAAGAGAAAGCAAAAAATAAGAAAAAGTAGGCTTCTGTTGGGTTCTTTCGGTCCGGTTCAGAAAAAATGAAAATTAAATTAAAATCTTCGGCCGCACTTAGAGTGATAAAAATGTACCGTGCCGTGACTATTACACTGTGATTTTTGTCTCGTACCGTGTCATGCTGTGATCAAGTGAACAGTCACACTTGTCATACCCACGTTTAACTATTTTTCTTCTTCATAATTTAGATTAGTTTATTTAAGATTCGTCATTTGATCAAGGTTTAGCAGTCCTAGATACATGCGACTTTTTTTTTTTTTTATAATAGTGGTATGATTACCACCTGTTTCATTAGAAACTGGAATGGTTTTACAAAAGAGTACATATATGCGCGAAATAAAACTAAAGTTTCAGTTCATTAGTTGGAAAGCAACTAACACCTTGTTTGGATGGAGAGTAGACGAAGGAAGGGGATGCAAAGAATAAAAATGAATGGAATGGAATAGAAATGAAGATGAACATATTTAACCTTTTTATATTTGAATGATTAATGAGGAAAAATAAATTTTAACTTTACTTTTCGTCTTATTTATTGTTTGGTTGATTAAAATTTAGAAAGTTAATGAGAGATTCGGTAGCTGTTGTAGGTTTGTGACAAAAAAACTCGTATAAGAATTATATAGGTAAGATATAGATGTGGACATTTGTGTTATTTTTTCTAACAATATTTGCAACAAAATTTCTTTCCATCCGTTACACCCCGAATCGGGAGGGAAACCGATTCTATTAATTTTAATGATACAAGGTTAAACCTTTCACCTCCTGTACTCTTTACCTCCGACATAATTTTGTCAACCAAACACGATTCAACGAAAAGTTTTATTTGCTTTCCATTCCCTTCCTTCCTCTACTTTTCATCCAAACAAGGTGTAAGAACTAACTAAAATATTAAGCCACAGTATTAAAAGTTCATCTTGTACATTCATAATAGCTAAAAGTACTAAAGGGACTTAAGTATCAGCAGTTGAACTGTCAGAAGAGGAACTAGTGTGAGATGCAGTGGGATCAATTGATTGGAAGAATGCTTCATCAATTGCGTCATATTCAGCTTGGTCCCTGAGAAAATCAGAGAGGTCTGACCTCTCTAGTCCAAGACATGGCTCGACCTCTGAATCCCAACTGCCACTGTCCTCTTGCGATGTATTGGTCCCCGATGGGATTATAATTGGACCTGCCTGGGATAATAGAGTGACATCCATAAGTAAAATCAGTGTTAACTTAAAAAAAGATTCATCTAAATTGGATTTGCACTAGTATGAGGTTAAAGAGATAATTTGTGAGCCTATTGATGCTAAGGATGGTATCTCATAATTGTTGAAACATACTTTAGTGCGGTTTAACCATACAACCCAGATTGTGGTTGCTCTAATTAATTCTATTAAGAGGCTATCCTTGAGTGGTATCCATACATCTAACATCCACAGATCAGATATTTGTGTACAATTAAATGTAAAAGTTATTATAATTAGCTATCCATATCCATATACTTGATATTAAGGGGCAGGTAATGAATAGGTGGTCAATGGTTTATGTTGAGTCACAAAATAGACAAGTTTGGTCCCCAGTCCAGCCTCTCTTAGCTAGATTATCGTTAGTTTATACTTTACCCTCTTTGACTAACCATAGAAAAATCTTAATTTTAAATGGAATTTTGGTTTTCCACAATGTAGTGTATCTGTGGTCTTTCATTCCTCCATAGTCTAACCAATTGTATAAAGAATGTACTGAGAATTTTCTAGACGAATGCCATCTCCAGAGGATCCTATCAGGATTAGTTATATCAGTGAACATGCGGCTTGCATAACCACGTGTCGCGCCGTGCCGTTCCATGTCAAATTTTCAAAAAATAATTACGGCATGCGAATATTCACGACACGCGACATATAAATCATAGCACGTAACAATCACACGTGCCGTGCCATTTTTCCCACTCTCTGCACTTTGCCTCTGGGTCGGATTAAAATCTTAAATGGCAAATAAATAATTAGTAAATATCTAAAGGATGTCATTGTTTAACGAGGGATTCGGAGATGATTATATTGGTGCCCAATTTTTTATATATGATAATTTTACTGATAATTTGAACACCTGTATATCCCAAATAAAATCCGAAATAATCAAACTTAAATTATGATGATTATCAATAAAAAAAAGTCTAAAGATCCCGAACTAAAGGTTTTGAAACAACTTCTTTAATTGACACACAAACGAAACAAAATTCAAAGGTGAATAATAAGCATCCAACAAAATAAAAACAAAACTCTGCAAAAATGTTTACAATTTTTTTAATAACATTACAAAACATTCAGAAAAGTACCCGCAATCTACATTTATTTAGCATTGGACAGACGCACAAATATTTTATTTTTATATTAAGCACGCAGATGTCGTGGTTCGTCTATTGATGTGATTTCAAGATGGAATTTTTGATTGAATATCAACCCCTGATCAAATAGGTCGCCTTCTTTATATTTTACGCATTTTTTGTTTTTTTTTTTACGTGTAAAAATCTAAATTTATTTAGATTTGTACTCAGACACATGTTTATTTAATTTGTCTTATTTAGATTCTGATTTATTTCCATTTTTTAAATATCAATTAAGGAATTTTTGGATTGATTGAAAATTAATTGGTCATGTCTTTATTTCTCTTCATTTTTATATCATATAAGGAATGTTATTTATCATTTAATGATTTAAATAAACACGATTCTATTCTCTATTTAAGTACATAAATGCATATAAAACTTAGAGAGGAGAGGATAACCATTATAACAATAACACGAGACATAATATGACAATATAATGTGTTATTTTTTATTTAGTTATATTATTGATAATTTTATTAATAAAAACAACAGTGTAATATCAAATCTTTTTAGAAAAAAGTAAGATTTCTCATAATTAATTTCACGGTACAACTGAACACCCATTCAGCATATTCTCATAATAATTCATATGCGCACTCGTGAGTATGAGTTCTCACAAATCAAAAGGTAGATTCCCGTATCCGTAAAATCTCATTCTGTACAATTCCGTAACATCCGAACAGACTCTGAAATAAATAATTTGGGAACAACCCCTGTAGCCAAACACCAGTTGAGATTATAATTCACAACCCATCAAATTTCCAATCTAAGGGCCTATTCGGCTGCACATGAGGAATGAGAATGGGTTAGAGTTGTGGTCCATTTTGAACTAACAAAACAATGTGCGCGTGGAGAAACAAAAATTCAGTCAGAGTGAATTTTTTTTCCCACGCATACAGTAACTGCCGAACAGGTTCTAGGTCAGTTCCAAAACATTAGGTTTTAATAATAAAAAAAAATGGAGCTCAATGGGTTCAACGAACCCAAAAAAAGAAAAAAAATATAACATGCCGAGGCAGAGCTAGTAAGAGAAAAAGGAAATTTTTTTTGTACCTATACATAATTTTTGTATAGTTTAAGTAAACTGTTATAAGTACTGTAATATTAATTTTTGTTCACAATATGAAAATTTTACATAATAAACTTTTATTTACATTTAATTATATAATAAAAAAGTTAGCTCTGCCTCCTTAACGTGTAGATTGGGTTTGCGTGTCTTGAGGCACGCATATTTAGTCTGTGTACTCATTTGAGGTATGCAAACTAGATCTGCGTTCCTGCTATATTCTGAGTATTGTAAAATGTCTGACTAACTTTGAATCTCTATTTGTTTTAAATGCAGATTAAAATAATTTGGTTATGGAAAAGACTAACAAATGATAGTATAATATCAACAACAATTGGTTCTTTCACAAAAATTGCCTATACCTACTGGTAGAGAATTTTTTATGTATAGAAAATATAAAAAAAATAAGAGAGAAATAAAAAAAGTACTAACATATTTTGAATTGATAGAAATTCTACTTATCTAAAATTTAATTAAATTTGAATAATTAGCTTGGATCTAAAGATTGAATTAGTTTAGATCGGTATAAATTTTCAACCATCCAAACCAGTTCTTTTTTTTTTTTTATTTCTCTATTAAAATATAAAAGGTTTTAAGAAAATAAACGAAGTCATTCAAACACTTTGGTCTTGTTCGGCCGCTCCACTATTTTTGCGGGAAAAAAAAATTCCCACATAAATAGTAATTTTTAGTTCAATTTCCGTACCCATGTTCATTCCCAATAGTCCGCCAAATAGGTCATTCATATAAATAAGGGTCCACCTAGTTGTCTCCCATGAAACGTCCCCTATCTGTCATTCGGATAAAAAGCAATTAAAACAGCTAAAAGACAAAAGTTAACGTGTAAAACGGTTTTGAAAACACGTTAATCGCGAAAATTACTACGGAACGTAAAAACGTCTGATAGTATTCATTCCAAAAGACAAATGTATTCAACCATAGACACAAAAGTATTCAATTACGGCAAATAATCATTCGGAGGCCGCAAAAGTCATTTGAACGGACCGTCCGTCAGTGGGTGAAACTCAAACGTCCACATCAAGACCGTACTTAACTGTGGGGACCATTAACATTGAAAGTGACATGGAAAGCAATGATAAGTATTCATTATTGCATACACATTTTTAATACTTAATATGTAAAGTATACACTCATTTCTATTATAGTATTCATTTTAATGCTCAAAGTATTCACTTTAACAAATATTCATTTTACATACAAGTATTCATCTCATTCTGTCAACACAATAAAATGAAGTATTCAACAACACAGAATAATACATGATATACAGATATGTATTCAACACAATACAATGAAGTATTCAACAACATTGTAAAATGTATTCATTATAACAATATACTGATACCAGAACTTAACCATATATTATCAAAATATGTTCAACACATGAAAGGGACATGTATTTATCTCAAACTTGTAAGGTATTCAAACTCAAAGAGACATGTATTCATCAAACTATATAATAATTGTTTATAAAAATTAAAATCAACATATTTACCTAAAGTATTCATCAATAATAGATAAAGTATTCAACTATTCATCTTGTATGAGCATAAAATCTTACTCAGTCAAACTTCTAAAATAATTATCTATCAGAAAACACTTGTCATTAAAGTATTCATCTGTTTTGACGAAAATATTCATTATAAAACACATAGTATTCACTTGATAAGTATTTACCAGAAAATACTCATTCAGCAAAAGAAATGCATTAGTCATTAATAAAAGTATCAATGTCTTAACACTAAAGTATTCATCCATAGATATAAAGTATCCACTTACAAAGTACAAAGTATTTACCTGATAATTATTTACCAGCAATTATCAGTCAGCAAGAATTCTCAAATATCAGTCAACAATAAAAGACGAAAAATCTCGAATCAATTAAGCATACATTGTGATTCAAACTGAAATACCAATGATTCAAACAGAAACGCAGATAATTGAATAAAAGATGTAGAACAGAAATTCAAAATACAAAAGGAAGAACATATGATATAAGTATAGATCAAAATAAGAAGTCGATCCCTAATTTCTAGACAGATCGCGGAGAGATCGCTGATTCAGTAATCCGGGTTTGGTGTCCGACGGAGAGATCGACGGAGAAGGAAGAAATCCAAAGGCGCGCCGCAGTTGGAAAGAAATAAAATTCAAAATCGTGGAAGTGGGGTCCGAACGATTAGTTAATTACAGCTGAATTAAGCTTAGAACTTAAGTTCCGCCAATAACCGCTTCGCGGGGGACTGTTAGGGGACGGACAACGGGGTATGTTAATAAATGGAGTTTTTTTTATCTCCTTCTGGTGTACTACCGAGATCACCATTCACCAGGAGCAATTAACATAGGTCAGCGATTAAACAATGGCGGGAACCAAGAAAAGATATCCTACTCCTAGTCCTGGTTCATCGACTCCCATTTCAAAACAGTGCTCCCGTCGCACTGGACCTCGCGTATTGAAACTTTCGCGCGGGAATCCTCCTCTTTTTTATCAAAGATACCCATCTGCATCCGGTCTATACCGTACAGTGCATGTGCTGTAAAACAAAATGATATCCTCTCATACGTCATAGGTAGATATACCTTTGGCTTACATATTACAATACAGTATCTGGTTCACAGACCTGACTGTTTTCCAACATTCCACTTGTGGCTCTTTGGCTTCCTGGAGACACTTCTTCTGCATTCCCCAAACAATATTTCAAACTACAACTGGTGTACTAAATCCAGTCTCACTGACAAGTGGGATCATCTACGTCTTGGACCTATTATTCAGTCAATGGCGAAGAACATCCCACTATCCAATTGCAGGATATTTTTTTTTGGCAATAACTGCAGGGAATTGAGTTACTCAAGAGGCGTCACTGCTAAAAAAACCGAGTCACTTGCTAGTTACAAACAAACACAAAAGAGAAAGAGAAAGAGAGCAAGCGAGAGAGGGTGAGATGGCGCCCAGGAGAAAGACGAAGGGAGAAAAGACGGCTGCTCCAGCGGCGGTGTCGCTGTCGCCGAGGAGGACCAGGAGCGGCGCCGTCGGGAAAAGGGTGGCGCAGCCGCCAGCTGCACCGGCGAAGCCGCCAGCTGCACCGGCGAAGCCGAAGAAGAAGGCCCGAATTGCTGGAGTGAAAGATAAATCTGCCATGGAGGAGGAGGAGAAGAAGAAGGAAGCCGGAGAGGCCGCCCCGGCAACTGGAGGGGCTAAATTTATAATCATTGAGGCTTGGTACTGCTATTTTGAACTTATTTTTATTATTGAATCAAAACCTAGGTTTTTCTCATATTATTATTTGTGGATGCATTATTCGATCAGAAACTGATAAAGTTTTCTTGATTTTTTTTTTTTTGATTGATTGATTAAATTAACATCAGCAAGCAATGCAACGCATTCAAGACAAGAGCTTTGAAGGTGAAGGAAGAGTTAGAAAGTGGTGTCCCTGGTATCTCTGTGACCATTAACCCAGAGAAGGTGTGCCTTTCTCTCTCTCTTGTTCTTATTCAATGTTGAGATATTAAATTGCTACAATAAGTCAATGAGTTATGAGTCACATCACATCACTGTTGCAATGTCATCTCTGAAGACTGTCAAAACAACAATATTTCTGTTTTGGTAAAGAAATATATAATGAATTTCTTTTGAATGCAAGTTATTCAGTTGTTAGGAGGCCAACAAATTGATGCTTATGCAGGTCAGTGGACTTATAAATGTCAAATACTGTTGTTGAAATTTGGTAGAGGAAGAACAAACTAATTTTTTTATTTATGATATTATTTCAATCTCTTATACAGTGCCCATTATAGGCTACATAATTTAAAGTGCCATTAAAATATTCCCTAATTACATGATTTGCTATATCTGCTAATTAATACTAAATGATCTGCTATCAATGTAATTGATCTCTAATTGATTCTTTGTCTTCAACAATTGTTTCAACTTTCAAAGTCGAAGGCATTCATTACTTGAGAAAAATCACAGCGGCTTTTACCCTATGTAAAGAGTGGACATCCATTGACATTTGTCTTTAAAATATGGTAAAATTAGAGTGGCTTTTAATTCCATAATGTTGACAATATTTTTAAATCTTGTAAAAATGGCTTTAAAAATAAAGAAAATAATTATAGACATGTTGTTGGCTTTGTAGATTGGGTGTACCAAAGACTGTAAAATATAGGATTGTTTGCCAATTTAAGTCATCTGATGAATGGTAGAACATCAAATATCATCTTTTTTTCACGTGCATGATCTAAGTATATGTTGGATTTCAAAATTACAGTTGTTTTTATGATTGTCAAGATAATCAATTATCAATGGATCCAAAATGTTTTGTAAATAATCTAAGAGATGCCTACTGTTATGTTTTTTTTTTTCTGTGAATCAAAGTCATCATTTCAAGTTTAACTCATTTGTTTCCAGTCTCAATTAGACATCTTTTAGTAATAATTCACATTTAGGCAAAATCTAGTTGGCTAATATCAAAATTACATCTGATAATATTTTAGGGACATGGTTCTTTTGTTCAATCAATTAAAGATGACATTGTCCATAACAATTGATTCTCCTTCAGCTTTTCTCATGTCAAAACTTGCAAAAAGTTGGCGAACTTTGCTATTTTTAAACTTTGATAGAAGCTGAAAACTTATTAATAATGATGATTCTTTATTACCTTCTCCAAATCCTAAAATAAAGTGTCAAGCTAATGTCAAATTCTGAGGTGTATCCTTCTTTTTTCAATGAGTAGGCATAGCGATTACAACTTAAGAAACCCATTGGAATGACTTCAAATGACAAACCAAAACCGTTGAAACCGATCTAGTTCACGAGTGATGTGTTTACACGTCAAATTTGTAAATATTCGAATTAATTTAGTATAAAGTATTTAAAGTTAATCTGAACTTTCATTATAAATATTTAGAACCTCTTTTCTGGGTTTTATCTCTGTCTTTTACTTAATGCTATTGGGTTCTACAAGATAACTAGTGTTACAACGTGATTCATTACATCTATAACTTTTTTGTCAGTCTTCTTGTCATTTGTGTACTGTGTTTGTACATCTTGGACATGAACTGGTACACGTTAAATATTGTATAGTTTCTCTTTATCCATTCATTCTGAATTTCCTAATCCTGCCATGCTGACTTCTTTGCCAAAACTCAGCCACGGAGAGGATGCTTTGAGATCCGTGAGGAAGGTGGTGAAATATTCGTCTCCCTTCTGGTAATTGTTCTTTGAAAGCTTTATTGTTATTCGAGAAATTATTAAATAATATCACATGAAATCTGAATTAAACTAACTAAAAAGATGCATGATGTAATGTATAACCAAGTAGGTGTTTCTATGTTTTTATTTGTGTTTGATTAATATTCAGAACATGCCTCGGCCATTTACACCAATGAAGAAGCTGGACATGGATGAACTTATTCAGGATATAATCAAGAGGATTGTGTGAATTTCTTGCAATTCACTGGCTAGTCTAATTTTTGGTAATTCAACATTATTAGGGCCTAATTCACGTAGTGCGTGATTATTTGTGTGTAATTTTGGCCAGTTTCTAATGGTGTTTATGCGCGCGCAGTGCATTTTGTTAGGTTGTATTTAAAATCTGCTTTGCAATGGTAATGTTTTCTTGAGTCTATTAATGGTAGTGTGTGCACCAGAGGTGGAGGTAAATAGAGAGTACAAGGTCAGACCGCAATTTTTTTTTTAATTTTTTTTATATTTACAAATGATTTTCTTTATAATTTAGAGTAAAATGTAAAAAAATTATAAAATCAATCCTCATTTTTCACACGAAAATTTTATACGGTTGATTTCTATATTTATTTGATTCTCATAGTTCAAAAATCTAGCTCCTACTTTGATATGCACCCATCATGCACCGTTCTTATTAAATTTAGAAAACTTTCATGAGCCAGTTTTAGTTTTCCACAAAAAGGAAAAAAAAAGGCACGCAACACCAAAAGTTATGTTCACAAGCTCGCCAACTATTCTGTGAGCTTAATTTCAAAATCTATTGAATTAAAAGTTATGTTCACAAGCTCGCCAACTATTCTGTGAGCTTAATTTCAAAATCTATTGAATTAATTTTGTAAATGATGAATTTAAACTACACAAGTGATGCATTTATATGTCAAATTTATAAAATTCAAATTGATTTAATTTTTTAAAATTTACTCACAAACAATTTTTAATTGTCCGACTTTATATTAAATTAAGCTAAAATTTATAAATTTAACATGTAAATGAATAAATTGTGAAGTAGATTGGTTTTAACAATTTGAATTCATTATTTTAAGTCATTACGATATATTTTAAAATTAAGCTCACCGAAATACTTGATAAGCTTAAAAACATCCTAATTCTATCCTATGATGAACTTTTAGTGCCACAGTGAACAGAAATTATGTTTTAAAGAAGCTTGCTTGATGATGCAACACAGGGATAATGCAGGGGCTAGTATTATTTGTGCTTTAAGATTCGTGCAAAGTTAAATGAACGTTCCGAATCCACTAATTCTAAATGATTCCTTTTTTCCGGTACCAGGGACAGGGAGGATCCGAATACAGTTTTTAAATTTCGTTGCTGGAATTTGCTAGACAGCTGCGGTTGCAGAGGATCCATCTAATCGAGGATCGTTATCAAAAGGAGAAAACAAGAAAGTTGAAAAAGGCACATCATCTCTGATTGAAAAGGAAAAAGAGGAGAGAAAAGATAAAAGAGGAAGATTGCCTATTTAAAATTTAATAAAAGGCTAAGTTTTTTTTTTCTTCAAAATTGAAAGGAGAAAAGAAGGATTCATTAGATGTCATTAGTTTTTATTCTCTGAAATTATTGTAGCTTAATTATTTTTAATTTTGGTTAACTTGATGTTACATTCTATCATCGTCTAACCTTAATTAGTATTTGAAGCAATTAAAAATTAATGTCCATGAAGCAGACTTGTATACTATTGTGTAAATCCAATTAAAAATTAATCAATATTGAATATTTAATCACAAATTCCCAAATTTCCATTTAGCAGAAATATTTAGAGTTTTTAAACCCCCTATAAAACCAATATTTAGAGTTGGTAAAGATTTATGATATCTTTTATCTAAATATTTTTGTGTGGACATGTTTATATGGATGACACATTAGTTAAGAACAATACATATTTTTTTTTCTTAATTCATTGCTTTTAATTTATTGAAAAAGAAATTTTCTTATTCTATCTAATGTTCAGTATATAATATCTAAGTATTATTATATCAATTTTTTACTTAGCAAATTATTTTATGAATATTATGGTAGCATCTAGTTGATGGATGAAGCACTAATTAATGTCGGTTTCTTTGTCGGAGACAAATGAATCAGAATATATAATGATTTGTATTTTTGTTGAAAAATATAAATTTAAAATTTAAAAGCAGAACTATATATATATATATATATATATATATATATATATATATATATATATATATATATATATATATATATATATATAAATATATATATATATATATATATATATATATATATATATATATATATATATATATATATATATATATATATATATATATATATATATATATATATATATATCAGATTCATACACAGTTTGCACCCAAAATAAAATTTGTGGGAATAAAAATATACCAAAATAGACATTATATATATATTTCCCCTTTTAAAATTCAGATCTGGTCTTGGGCACCAAAAGCCTCATAGAACCATTCATACCTTGGCACAAACAATTACTACATAGCCAACAAAGAAGAAGAAAAAAAGAAAAATGGAAAACTATGATATTCTTTTGTAATTGACATTAGAGTTCATAATTCCACAATATTTCAGTCACACACACTCAAAATCAAAACAAAATGAAGCACAATACCAGATCGAAATCAGTTGCATTTTCGTCTTGCCTTTTTACACATCCGTCCCGCTTCAATCTCACAACCAAATAATGAAATGATCTGTTCATCTGGTACCAGTATTCGCCTACGCGTCGTTCCAATTCTACCCTTTCTCTTTACATACCTTACCCATGTAAGTCTCTTCGGTGCCGGAGGACACTTCAAAACTGGTGCAATTGTACTTGCCGGAGATGCCGGTGTGTGGTATCCATTATCGTTGTCATCTTGTGGTTTACACCCTCCTTCTTTGGTTTCATTGTCTTTCTCAAATTTATCATGAATTGTCAGCTCCTGATCAGAAGTGGTAGTAGAATGTGTTTGGAATTGGAGATTTGTGTCTATTTGTTTATGTGTTTCATCTTTGGAACTCATGTATGTTTGGTTGCTTGATTCTTGACTTTCAGGTGTGTAAGGGAACTGTGTGGTAGAGAACAATTTGTAGTCTTCCTTGGGGATGTGTAGCTTTGCTTTGTACATTCTTAATTTGAGTTCATCGAGCATGGAGAAACGATTAATGGACAAGATAAGATGCGAGAGTGAGTGAGTGAGTGAGAGAGAGAGAAGGGTTGGGGGGGTGGGGGTGTAATGTAATGTATCCTCTCTCTCTCTCTCTGAATCTCTTTCTCTTATATATATATAGAGTTGGGCTATGGTACTCTATAGAGTACCATGGCTCGGTGCTCTACGGCACTATATCTCCATTTTAAAAATTCAAACACCCGATCCGAACCGTTGAATATGTTCTTCATATTGAAATGTGCCTGGAGACCAAATTTTACATTTTTTGGAAATTTTTTGCTATTTATTAAGCCACTTTGAAAATCGCAGATTCGATGGTTCAGAAATTTTTACTGTTTTTTACTGTTCACAGCGGATCTAAGATTTTCAAAGTGGCTTAATAAATAGCAAAAAAATTCCAAAAAATGTAAAATTTAGTCTCCAAGCACATTTCAATATGAAGAACATGTTCAACGTTCGGATCGGGTGTTTGGATTTTTAAAATGGAGATATATCGTAGAGTACCGAGGTGTTTTACTCCATAGAGTACCATAGTCCATCTATATATATATATATATAGGAAATTGCTAATATGCGACGCGTAGCATAGAATACCTCCATGCAACGGCTCAAAATTTGTGTTTTCAAAATTCTAATGGTCGATCCGAACCGTTAGATGTGTTCTCTATATTGAAATGTGCTTGGAGACCAAATTTTATATTTTTTGGAATTTGTTTACTATTTATTAAGCCACTTTGAAAATCGCTGATCCAACGGTTTCACTGTTTGGGTAAGCCACCGTTGAATCAGCGATTTTCAAAGTGGCTTAATAAATAGTAAAAAGTTTCCAAAAAATGTAAAATTTGGTCTCCAGGCACATTTCAATATGGAGAATACATCTAACGGTTCGGATCGACCATTAGAATTTTGAAAACACAAATTTTGAGCCGTTGCATGGAGGTCTCTATTCTACGCGTAGCACCGTAGCCGAGTCCATATATATATATATATAATATACCAACGTTGGTATAGAGCAATTCGTTATACCAAGTGGATTTTGTGATTTTGAAGTTCAAATAGCCGATCCGAACAGCTCAAAATATTCTCCATATTGAAATGTGCTTGGAGACCAAATTTTACATTTTTTGGAATATTTTTATTATTTATTAAGCCACTTTGAAAATCGCTGATCCACTGTGAACAGTAAAAAACAGTAAAAATTTCTAGACCATCGGATCAACAATTTTCAAAGTGACTTAATAAATAGTAAAAAAATTCCAAAAAATGTAAAATTGGGTCTCCAAGCACATTGCAATATGGAGAACATTTTGGACGTTCGGATCGGCTATTTGAACTTCAAAATCACAAAATCCACTTGGTATAACGAACTACTCTATACCAACGTTGGTATATTAGCCAACCTCTATATATATATATATAGAGAGAGAGAGAGAGAGAGAGAGAGAGTATAACTAGGATGCTCCTAGGAGTATCAAGCCCTTTTGTACTCTTAACTCTAAAACTTATCGGATTAACTTCGAATGACGAATTCAAACCGTTGAAATCCTTCTACCTTACGAGTGATGCATGTGAAAATTTTAAAGTTTCGAATTAATTTAGTATAAAGTCAATTGGTCAAAATTAGAAGGTTTATAAATTAATTTTAATGCATTCATTTTTTTGGAAGCCTTTTGACCACTTGACTTTATACTAAATTAATTCGAAACTTTAAAATTTTCACATGTAGACGCATCACTTCTAAGGTAGAAATATTTCAACGGTTTAGATTCGTCATTCAAAGTTAATCCGATAGGTTTTAGAGTTAAGAGTACAAAGAAACTTGGTACTTCTAGAAGCACCCTAGTTCTACTCATATATATATATATATGAAGGGGAAGATAATAGTTCAGGTGTTGCAGCTGTTATATATGTAACAATTTGTATTTCAATTCTCTTTATATATACAAGAAATATATATTCCACTTCAAAAAATTTTACCAAGAAATATATATACCATTTCATGGAGAAAAAAATGGAAAAAAAGAAAGAAAGCAAAATATCACCTAGAGAAGTTCTCTATGGGTTAATTACATTTTACCACAAATGCATGCACCTTAACAAACCTGGATGTATTAATTATATATTGCAAAGTAATTATATAATGAAAAAATAAAGCAAAATGCCATTCTTTTATAGTTTATTATCTGACAGTTTGCACAGAAGAATCTTAATTTCCTCTTTTGTTAGCTTTAGTTGATCTTATTAAATAGTTTGATTGACTGAGAAAGTGAGAATGGCGTGAGATTTAATTGTGTAATTAATAGTCTCTTATGGGGTCCAATAGCTAGATCTGCTCAGAGATCATACCCATATTATTATTTTATATATTACAATTAGATATATACAATATACCACATGATCAAACTTGATTGATGCAATGAAACTCAATTTAATCTGCAAAAGCTGTGTGGAACAATCTTATTAATTACATCTCAAGTATATACAATCTGCCTCCTTTGCCATAATTATTTGTCAGGTAGAAATATACTATTATTACTTGCAGATGATGTATTTTCTTAAAGAAATAGTTGTTAATTAATTTATGAGTATGATATCCATTTTTATATTAAGCACATAGATGTCATGATTTGTTAACGATTGTAATTAAAAGATTAATTTTCAGATTAAATATCATCCCTCCAATTAAATTATATGTCTTCTTTTGATTGAATGTATTGTTTTTACGTGTAGAAGTCTAAATTTAGTTAGAGATATACTCGGGACACGTATTGCCACATGTAATACCAAGAATTGAAGAAATGAAATTAGCATTAAATTTTTATTACTATATCTCTCCAGCTTTGATTGGCGCATAAAGAGATTAATTTCCGATTTTGGCAGATAACATATCTTATTTCTGAATTACCTACATCTTATTCATTTTTGGAAAAGAACCAAAAATACATATTATTGAGTTATTTCCTGACAAATTTCCACATTTAATTAAATTGAATTGTAACGGAAAGAGTGAGGAGAACATTTTTCTATTTTGATTGCAAAGAATGTTATTGAATTAAATCATTATTAATTTGTTGTTGTTTTTTTTATTGTTATTTATTATTTATCTCTCTGTTCAATATTAATGTTAAATCTTATAATATTAATGTTAAATCTTATAATATGTCTTCATTACATAATACTAGGAGATACTAGGAAATACTAGGAATCTGTTATGTATATTCGTTTTCTGTATTTTATTTAATAAATAATTAAAGTAGACTTAGACTTTTATAAAAATAATAATAAAAAACCTTATATACACATGGTGCGTATGACACCATATATATATATATATAATATAGTTGCGCAGTGCAGTACTACTGGATAATAATACAAGCACGCTAACTTTTAACTTTTTTTCAGGCGATAGATGCAATCTTAGCATCAACATAGAAATTGAAGCCAAAGTATAAATAAGATAATGTTGTTCTAAAATATATAAAAGAAATTACATAATGCGAAGAGATCGGAATCTGGAATAATAGCAATTAATAGTACCAACGTACGACCACTACACAATCCATCAAGTATCATAATTGTAGAGTATGCGCTAAGAATTAGAAAGGTTCACTTTGGAGGAAAGCAAATTTCAATGCATTCCAATTTGTCGACACTAGATCGATCGATAGTGCAGCTATAGGGAAATTATAATTTCATTAATTGGTTCTTTTTTCTATTTTTGTGCCACAAGATTTTTCGCTTTTTTTTTTTTTTTTTTTTTTAACTATATCACACACACACACACAACACAAAACAATTGGATCCATACTATTATTTTCATTGGATTTCAAAAATAATACCGTATCAGCAGGTTGCATCGGGCAAACTGCTAGTAATGTTAGCAGTCAAGACTAAATCTATCTGCGGAAAAAAATGACAAGTAGATATTTTTTTGACATTTTTATTATAAAATTTAAAATTCTCTCTCGTGACCCTCATCATAATGCATTCATTTTACTCAACCTGTACAATATCGAGCAATAACAGAGGTTCATAGTTTGATCATGAGGAAGTGAGAGAACCGTCAAGCATGTGCTGACGTATAACAGGGACGAGAGTCAGATGCGATTGCATGTCGCCGAAAAACACCTCTCTAATTTCTTTGGAGGACTATTTGTACTCGGGCATTTCGAATGTACATGAATGAGAATATTAGACATAATGAGAGTGGTGTACTTATGCATCGCGATTTTGGCGGGGGCTGATGGCGCAGCACAACATTGCTATTCACGGAGGACTTAACATAGTCCAAGTATGGTCTAAGGGTAGAAGACAGTTACCAAAGGAAGCTAATTGGGACAGCATATGGGCGGCAGGTACATGGGCTCTATGGCGAGATAGGAATAGGAGGCTGTTTTCCGGTAAACAAAAAATAGTAAATCGGTTAATCACCGATACAGCGTTGGAGATAGATAACTGGAGAATTAACATTTAGTGTAGTTTGGCCTAATAGGGGTTGGGTCGGGGGTCTATTAGCTCCTTTGTATAGGAGGGGGAGTTAGTACAAAACAAAAATTTTGTAATTAAACTTTTTTATCAATATATCTGTTGTTGACAAAAAAAAATTAGAGTTGTGTACCAATGTTTTGTGTGTATTATAATTGTAGTTAAATGTAGCCTTATATGTGTATGCAGTCTGCTATCATATTAAAAATATCATATAGACCGCATAATAACAATTTATGCGCACCGGATAATAACAGTCCATCCAAAAATTTATTATTTATCAAGTAACAAAATAGATCTAAATTGGAATTCATATTGTTTTATTAATAAAAATACAGATCAAATATCCGGAATGATTCAAAATCCAATTCCAAATGCTCATTCGGACTTTATCCAGTCAAGTGATTTTTCTTATAGTCCCCATTTTGTTTTTTATAGGCTCTCTAGGGTTGATCAGTATTATGTTTTGGAGTTGTGGGACTAAGAAAGGGTTGATTTTCTCGGATGAGTATTTGAAATTGAGCCGAATTTTAACTAAAGAAGCGCTTATTCATTCACCTAGAGAACTCATTAATTACTTGGGTCAGTACGTACATTTGAAACACTAAATTCTTGTTATATATTGAGATTTTTCATATTAACAAATTTTTGACCTTTTTTATCTTTTTATCGCCCGAGAGAATTCATCTTATGAGCAAAATATTCACAAACTTTGATATTTAATTTAACTCAACAATATTTCATTTAATAATTATATTTAACTTTTCACTTTTAATGAACCAAAATTTTCCATCTCAATTTCAATTTTAAAAACGACATATGTAAGTCTGCATTAAAATCCATATATGCGGTATGCAGTGATCTTTTACATGCATGAACAAAACAACATTTTAAAACATTGGTAGTTGTAATTACTTAATTTTACTGGCTGTCTTTGCCTCTGATTTTTATTTTTTGTGTTATAATTGTAGTTGCAATTGCTTAATTTTTTTTTTGTATTGGTCGAGTTTGCCTATTTAGAGTTCTTTGCTTAACTTTTTCTTCATTTTTGTGTGTTTGATTCTTCTCTCTTTTCAGTGATGATCATAGTGATAAGATTTGCAAATTATTCGGTTTTTTGCTGATACCGAATCGAACGTCGAATTATTTGGTTGACCGAACTTTGACCGAATAATTTCCGAATAATTCGCAAATTTTACGAATTATTTTCGAATATTTCTCAAAATTTTATTTTTTAGTTATTTTTGTTTTTGCTCTCTTACAGAACTGAGATCTCTGATCCGAATAATACCGAATCATTCTTAAATCACGAATTTTTAATCTTGCCGAACCGAATCCAAATAATTAATTTGTGCGATGATCAGCACAGCTAAAAATAGCAATCTAAGTCAAAACCTACCTGATCATATTACAGATATTATATAGATATTATATAGAATTTGTCAGATCAAGTCGATTGATGGATCGTACGGTACCTGAATCTAGGATTAGACCCATCCGATATCTAGTATAATAATTTAATACATGCAAATGTATTTTTCTCATATTATCTAATTCTTGATTATTATTTTTTTATAGTGATCGGACAAGCAACTAAACTCTAAATTTGTAGGTCCCATTTAGTAATTAAGAAGTAAAGAATTAAAAACTTAAGAAATGCCAAAGAGTTCGTGTTTATAAAAAAATTAAAATTGTAATATGTATTTGAAAAAAAAAATTATATATAAGGAGTGAAAGACAATATAGTCAACCATCACAATTATAGCCACGAGAAAAATTAAGGAATTTACGTAATTCATGCTACTAAAGGAATTATAGCCACCATTACTTTCAGGTCTCGCTCCACTTCCAAGATCGCTATCGAATACAACTTTAGTCAATGCTAACAGTCTTAGCCACAGGAAGACAAATTTAAGATTACTCATACTACCAAAGAGCATGGTGCCACCTTCACAACTGAATCTTGCTCCTCTACTTCCAAGATCGTCATCTAATACAACCTTACTGAATGCCAATAGTCATAGTGACGGAAAAAAAAGAGTTCAGATTACTCATGCTACTAAAGGGTATAGTACCACCATCAATTCCGGATCTTGCTCTCCTACCTCCAAG
Source organism: Carex cristatella (assembly GCA_024447775.1). Taxonomy (NCBI): domain Eukaryota; kingdom Viridiplantae; phylum Streptophyta; class Magnoliopsida; order Poales; family Cyperaceae; genus Carex; species Carex cristatella. The sequence goes on along the minus strand of JAJHPF010000005.1, from coordinate 1,539,619 downwards.
ATTACCACCAACTACAACCAGTGTTGTAAAAACCGCCCTTAACGGCCGTTTAAAGGAAAACGGTGGCCACACCGTTACGCACACTGTTAACGGACGGTTGTTTGCGGTTTCGAACGTTTAATCGGCCGTTTATTTCTGTTTTTTTCTTAGTGAAAATTTATTTTTCACATTATGATAGTGTGTGATAATAAGGTTTATAAATCATGTATTGTAGTTTTATTTGTGCTTGGATATACATCTAATATTTTTTACATATGTTTTTTTTTCTTCTTACTTATTTTGAAATTGATTAATTCTTCTATTATTTATATACCATATTTTTTTTTTACTTACTGATGTAATTTGTTCAATTAGTACGGTATATTTATTTATGAAATTATGTTATTATTGTAAATTAAATTTAGTGATTTTATGTTAAAATGTTTTCTTTCTTTCAAATAATATGTTATTAGTATTTGAAAAGGCTTAATTCTCAAATTTATTTTTCATTAAATAAATGTGTTACTTACACATGCAAAATGCTTATGTGTTACGAAAAAATAAGCATAGTGTCATGTTATAATAATAAAACTAACTTAAATTAAGTTTATTTGATAAGTTTAATAAGTTAAATAAATTATCTTTAATAAATTATGATATATATATACGTAAATTTAATAAAAACATTAAATTGTCCGCATAATTCCGATTAATCGGTCGCATACTGATTAATTGTTTGGCGGCACTCTGTCCGTTTGACGACCGCATACCGTTATTTACAACACTGACTACAACCCTAGCCAACAACCATAATCACAGTCATGAGAAAAAGGAATTTAAATTACCCATGCTACTAAAAAGTATGGTGTCACCATTACTGTCAGGTCTCGTTGTTATACCTCCAAATTCGCCACCGAATATAAATTTTCTAAATGACAACAATCATAGTCAGAAAAAATAATTTTAGATTATGTATGCTACCAAAGAATATAATAGCACCATCATAGCCGAGCTTCGTCCCTTCCAAAAACCTCCACAATGATAGAATTGATAGTTTGAAGAATGACTTGATGAATTTGTTTCTTCTAATTAAAGAAAAAATAATATATTTATTTGTTGTAAAATGACTATGAGAAACTTTAATTTGATCAAATAATTGTAAACAAATAAGTTTGTGTAATAATGATGAGAAATATTTGGTATTTTTAAATTTAAAGAGATATTTGTTGTGTTTGTTAGCTTTTCATTAAATTATGTCTCCATTATAATTTGGGACTTCTTTATTTGAGTGTAATGTTCACTAGCTATTAGATGTCCATTGAGCTAATTTACAAACATAAAATAAACTGACAATGATGAAAACAAAAGAGAAAGCATACAAAAATATAAGATAAACCATACAAAAAAAATATATATTTCAACAAAAAAAATAGTGTATATATTCTAATTATGGTTTCCATATCATTCTTTTAATTTACTATCCTAAATCTTCAGACTCGGTTTACAACACTTATTTCTTCACCAAATATATATGACAATTGAACAACCAACAATATTTTTAGTAATATTATGCCGATTTTTTTTATCATTGCCTATCGTTAGAATAATCCTAGAGTTGTTTTATATACATAATAATACATGAGAATATAATTTTGTTTTATATTATCAGGTTCTTGATTATTTTTTTTTATACATAAATGTGTGCGACAGGCAAAAATACTTCATTTATCTTAACAATACATACGTGACGTAAACATTATTATTTTTTCTTTTCAAGTATATTCCAGTACTTTAACATATTTAATTTACCTGCTTTTTATGTTATTCAATAGTTTTTTTTTTATCTAATAACCCCTATTGAAAATTTTCAAAACCTGTAACGTAAATAAAAAAGAAGAAGATAGAAATCAACAAAACTCATCGAATATAAAAACATTTTTTTTAGTAAAGGTGAAGATCAAGCCACCCAACTATTTAATACCCTTATTATTAAATAAAGAATTGTTTCCATCTGAATTTCAAACTCATAACTTCTTACAATAGAATATAAAAACATATTGTTATTACCTCTTATCTCTAGCTTCTATTTTCTTTCATACCTTAAGAATGAAACTGAAAATCTTCTCATAATTTGTTAGTCACAATTTTGACAAGTAAAAAAAGAAATAAATTACACAACATCATAAAAATATGACAAACACTATTTTTTGTGTCATTTTATTTATCATCATTTTGTTTATCATCCCATTCTTATCTCCTCTTCACGTCACCTCTTTATGAACATGCCCACATACAAAAGTACTTTGATTACCTCCTATGAAAGTAAATAAAGTTTCCTACACGAAAGTGACATCACTAATTTCTCTAAAAAAATTGTGAATACCCTTTGGTTATTAAAGTGTTATTAATATTGTGTTCTCCTACTTTTACATGATCTCTAGGTACAATCACGGTAAAACTTGCATCTTTCTCCATGTTGTCTAAAGGTCTCGTTTCATTTCACAACCGAATGTCGCTCCTTTACCTCTAAAATCACCACCAGATACAACATTTGTCAATGATAATTGTTATAGTCACGAGAAAAAAGAATTTTAATTCTCCATGTTGTCTAAGGTCTCGTTCCACTTTCACAGCCGAATATCGCTCTTTTATCTCTAAAATCACCACTAGGTACAACATTTGTCAATGACAACCGTCATAGTCATGAGAAAAAAAAATTAATTCTCCATGTTACCAAAGAATATGATGTCACTGCCACAATCACAGCCGAATCTTGCTCCTCTACTAATATAAGAGAAGACACAAATGTGACGTCATAGTCTCGTTCCCAATTATACATTCTAATTATGGTTTGTAATATCAATTTTTTTAATTTATTGTCCTTCTTCATATTCTTCATATTGCTTTTTTTTTTTTCACAAATATTTACAATTAAACTAATTATAAATTTTGTAGCGTTATCTTCCGTTGGAATAAACTCAGTCTTGATCCCAACTACACAGTTATTGGAAACAGTCCGACGTTGGAATTTCCTTCAGAATAAATGCTTCCGATTCTAAAATATAGTGATGTGGATTAATGAAGAAAAATGGTAAGAATGTGAGAAAATAAGAAAACTAATTTAATAGTAATAAATTTACATAGGGCTCCAAGAGGAAACATAAATTTGCTGCAATTCCGAAATCAGTGAACAATATCTCTGAAATTTCTGCAATCCGAATCTATCAGTCAAATTTTTTTTAGAACACATCTTCAAACACCTGGTTTTGTCTTACACGCATCTCGAAATAGTTCGACGGCTAGATTCGGATTGCATTAATTTCAGAATTAGTGTCCACTGTTCTCGGATTTCAGCATATTCGGGTCCCTCCTGGAGAGAAAAAGGTTGATCTGAATTGAATTTATGTTGAAGCATAATGGGGCCGGGGACCAATGACCAAGAGAAAATAAAGGATGAAGAGAAGAGTTGCATGTTAAGGTAAAGGAAATGGTTGTGACTTTAGAAGGCATAATGGAATGAACAAAGAAACAATATCCATCCTCGTGCCATCATTCATTGTCAATTTATCACGCCATGCGTTCTCCCTCTTATCATCATTATGCCTCATCTTGTCATCATTATTGTCCCAAACAACTTAAGTTTGCTGTGCAAAGTAAAATTTTCACTGTCAATAGCGCAACCCAAGGTTTAAACTTTAAACTCAAGAAACTTTCCAAGTAATTTAATCGTGGCCTAGTGGGCAAACTGGCAAAGAGAACAAAGAGAGGTTGCTCATTAACACATGAGAAATTAAAAATTCGCGCTAAGATTGTTCGGTAAGCTAAAGAAAGAAGTAAGAGATTAAGTACATTTTTGAATGAATCAAGAAATAGAGCAAGAATAGATCTAACTTCAAGATTAAGAATAGTAGCTAATTTAATATTTTGTTGGGTTATTAAAATAGTGAGAAAATCCATAAAAGACAAACAAAGAATAGTTAATATTTTCTAATTCAAATAAATCCAAACGAAAAATAGTAGCTCGGAATAGTGCTAATTAAAATTAGTAACTATTTTTTACCAATCCAAACGCACTCTAAGATAGCTAAAAAAAGCTAAAGAAATGGGATGTGCCTTAAGGAAAGGACAAAAGATTAAAATTCCGGCAAAAAGAGACTAAAAGAGGTTGTCTTAATACATACTAAAAAAATAGTATTCGGCAGAATTGAGCAACTAAGAAAACTAAATGAAACTCATTTGGTCTAAAGGGGCACTTACCGAACAGCCCATCAAAACTCAAGAAGTAAAAAAAAAAAGTTCTTGCAAGTAGACGCCAGCCAAGCAAACATGTTACATATTTCTGTGGCCTCTTTGAGACATGAGGATAAGGATATAGATAGGGTTGTTGAATTGTTCAAACTTCAAAACGTCGTTTCGGTTAAAACAAAATTTAAATAGTCAAATTAAAAAATGATAATAAAAATCCAACTGAATAAAACTTGTCAATTGCATAATAATCGAACCATAAAAACTGGGAATAAATGTGATTCTTTGGAATTGCAGGTTTCTGCTTTTTCAGATCAAATCATTTTTTTTTAAATACACGAATCTCAAAGCAATTGATTTTATGTACGAATCTGGAAACAAATGAATGTTTGATTTGGACAAGCAGGGACACGGCAATTCCAAAGAATCGTAACAGATTTGTTTCCTAAAAACTGCAGTAACTTTCAGTTTATTTGATTGAACCAAAATTAAAGCGATTAAATTTCAGAAGACAATACACATAAATACATTTAATAATCATAGAAATAAATATCAATATTTGTCGAATCAAAATAAGATATATTAAACCGAAACAAATATAAAAAACTGAAATAATTCAAGTAAATATCAAGTAAATTTCAATTTGATTGGTCGAACCGAAATAAGAGAGATTAAAAAAAATCAAATATAAAAAACTGAATAATTTAAAAATTCAACTGAACCAAATCATTTTATCCAAAATTATAAGTTAGGTTGAAAACCAAATAAACCGAATCCAATGAACACCCTTACGTAATACTTTTCTCCGAGAAAAAGAATTTCACCCCTGAATTAATTGAATTATGGGCAATTAAAGTGAGCTGTCATGTGAGGGTCATTTTCAATAATTCAAGTGATCTCTTTTCCTGGTTAAATTCTTTATTGTTTGTTTCCTGAAAAGGTAGATTGGTGGGTCTGATTCTAATACTAGGCGCGTGAATTTATTAAAACATAATCATCAGTCAAGCATTCTTCTTGACTAGGTTACAGGACCATTAGTACCCGAAATTATGATATGTAAAAATGAAGGTTCGTCTTAAAAGAAAGAAAAAAAAATTAAAAAAAGATCATATATATTGTATCAACGTACTGTTCTTCTTAGATTTTTAAATGTTTATTATCTTCAACTTAGTTGTAAACAAGTTAATTATTCTTTTTAAAAGGGGATATCATGGATTTCCATGCACGCACGTAGCTAGTTCACATTATAATTTGTGATAGCTAATCATAAGGATTGAAATCTTTGGACTATATGTGCTATAGTGCTGACAACGAACAAGAACTATTTTTGGACTATATTTTTGACACTGCCAAACTGAATTCTAACTATTTATTTGTCACCATGCTAGTGTGCAGCAGCTGCAACTGCAGAAAATCCCTCCTATCTCTTCCTTATTTCTTTAATGTTTATATGACGAGATTATTAATTAATTGTATTGAAATTATTATTGTGTATTTAAAAATGTTAAAATCTGAATTACTTAAAAGTAAAAATTGACTATTAATTTATTGCATTAAATTGTTATTATAATTTTAATTTATCATAAAGTAGTTATCTCAATTTCAAATTTGGCAACGAGAATTTAGTATCAATATTTGTGCAAAAGCGTAATTAATTTTCCTTGAAAACACCCTCAAATCTCAATCAATCAAATGGAACGGTCTCGTAATTAGACCGTCACAAAGTGAAAGGCACGCAAGAAAACATTGAAAAGGAAGAAAAAAAAAAAAAGGAGCAATGCTTTCTCAGTCCGACTCCGCTGCTCTCCAAATCTCTACTGTTGAATTTTTTTATACACGAATCTTAACACAGATGAACGACTGAAATTGGAATAGCAGGGTAATGCTCTTCTATTTAGAGAGCAGCGGAGTCGGTTCCTGCTTCCCCATACCATTCAAATTTGAAAAGGATATATAGGCCCATTTATTGAGTCAGACTGGGCCCATTTTGGACACATGCCAATATGTTATAACTTCGGGAATAAACAAATCAACGGCTAGTCTATTTTATGTCAGAATTCAAATTCAAAATTCAAAGGGTGACGTTTACACTTACCAAATCCACTCTCTCAGTTTGACTTGAATTTATCTACCCCTACCTCCTTCCAGGCCTCAGGTGTCAAACTCAACCACTCCCCCTCTTTCTATTCATTTTGGATGATTTTTTCTTTTCTTTGTTTTTTTTTTTCTTGAAGAAGAAAGCATGTCTATCGCCATTGGTTTGAACGACATCAAGAAACAAGCTTCTTTCTTCTTCAAAGAAAAGATTCGAACTGCTCGCCTTGCGCTTACTGATGTTACTCCTGTGCAACTGTATGTAATTCCCAATCCTTCCTCTCCATTTCTGTTTCTCTTTCTCTAAAGGAATGGTATTAATTAAGCTCAATTTTTAATTCTTTAAAAAATATATATACACAGGCTGACAGAGGAAGCAACGAATGGGAATTCATCTGCGCCAGATGCAAAGACTATGCGATTAATATCCCGTGCTTCTTTTGAAATCGATGATTATTTGCGAATTGTGGGTATTTTGCACAGGAGGTCTGTTACTTGTCATATTCTTTTTATTTTTCTTTTCATGGATCCTCCGTTTATTCTCGCTTTTTATGAAGGCTTGCAAAGTTTGAGAAGAAACAGTGGAGAGAACCGTACAACTCCTTGGTGCTGCTGGAGCACCTTCTAATCCATGGACCCGAGAGGATTGCCGATGAATTTCAGAGTATCAAAGATATTATACAAGACATGCGCAAATTTCAATTCATGGATGAAAGAGGGTACTGTTTGCTTTAATTTTTCTTGCTTAAAATAAAGGTTAATTAAGAACTTGTGTGCCCAATTTTAATCCATTAATGGTTCCTCTTGATATTTTTCTAGGTTCAATTGGGGTTCAGTTGTGAGAAAGAAATCAGAGAAGGTGCTGAAATTGCTGGAGAAGGGCCCACAATTCAGAGAGGAGAAAGAACGTGCCCGCAAAATCTCACGTGGAATCCAGGGATTTGGTAGCTTAAATCAAAATTCAACAAGTAAGACCATTTTCCAAAATCATGAGAAAGCTTCAACCCTCTACGGGAGGAGCATTTCACTCTATGAAGAATGCGGTTATAATGAGGATCAAAAGGAGAATATGAATTTGGATTTGGGTTTGGATGAAAAATTAAGTTTAAGTTCAACTAAAATAGAAGAGGAGAAAAGCAGCAGTGGTTTTACAGTTGGAGGAGAGTCCGATCCACTTATAGCACGAGAGGAGGAAGTGAAAAAGGATGATGAAATGGAAAAGATAATAATAGAGCATCCATTTGCTAGCTTTGAAAAAGAGACCAAGAAATCTCTGTTGCTATTGAGCCAAGGTTAACAAAATTTCAAATTTCAAGTATGGTGTTGTTTGTATAAAATTACATGTAGACGCCGATCGCGTCTATGGTTACTTGGGTCATGTATTATTGTATTCCTATAGAAAAGATTTGTCTACAAAACTAGAAAATTAGATGACCCGTGGTTAACACATTTGGAACAATGTGTATTATTGTATTTTCTGTACACTAGAATCTCTGTTTTGATGTGTTATCTTCTTGTCCCATGATTTTTTTTTTTCCAATTATTTCTCTTTTGATGCCCACCTGTATAATCACTGGGCAATTTCTCAATAAGAGTAGTCACGTAACTCGCGTCATAGGGTATGCTGTCGGAGGAAACGGCGGTAGCTCATAGAACTCGCCAGTGAAGTGGTTTATGAGAGGAGGGAAGAATTTGGGTTAGACGCTGATAGGTTCCATGTCCGTCAGATCCACTTTAAGATTCGTGCGTGTCCGCTTTAATATTCATGAAGATATAGCGCACATGATCTTAAAGTGGATCAGATAAACGTGCAACACATCGGACTCAGGCGTCGGACCCAAATTGATATCAATGGCAAAAGGCCATCCGTGGGAAGATCCAAAAATTTAACGACCGTACAACTCGGGAATGTCGATGGCATAGTGTTTATCTTCTAACAAGCTGTAAAATTTACGTTTCTGAGTGCCACATTCATCTCCAAGCACCAACCATGGGAGCTGCGGAGCTGGAGAGTGGCGATTCTGTTTTGCAGCTAGTCTCCAATTTTTGCACACGGCACTGAATAAGTTGGTGCATAATTGTTAGGTATAAGAATACACAATAACCCCATTTTAGATAAAGTACTCTCATTTCCCAAATAAAGTACTCTCATTTTTACAGTGGACTTTTTCTTTTTTAAATATTACAGTGCACAGAGAAATACTTGAATATTTTTTATAATGTTCATGCATATTAGCAGAAGAGATTAACTTGTTTCACTCATAATCAAAGCCAGTGAAAACAAATAGAGACTTGAATATAAGAATAGTAAACCATATTTCACACCACAACTTTTTGGTTCTAAACATGGTTGGTAACTGGTACCATTGCTGTCTCAGGTAAAAAAAAAAAAAAGGGGGAATTTCATGTATACCCTTCAAAATCTTCGAAATTATGTATACCCCCCTCTAAAATTCATGATATCATATTTACCTCTCTAAATTCCTATCACTCACATAATTAACCAATTTACTGTTTTTCTATTATAACTTGTTTTGATTTATTGCCTTTTTGTCGGTGCAGATTTTAGAAAATTTTGAAGGAATTGGTACGGACTGGCAGAATTCCTTTCCTAAGTATTAATGCTAAATGATGCGAATCAAAGACAATTTCGAAGAATATAATGAGGAATTCGAAGTATTTAGTGCTTATCTAACAAGAAGCCTCTAATGTGTTCAGAGCTGGCGTTGTTTGAGAAAAGAGAAAGAGAGCTTCAGTGCTTCACTTTTCTCTTACCAAACAAACATGTTTTACCTTAATACCTAAAAATAGAAATATAACCATAACAACTCTCAGGATCAATCCAAGAAAACTCGTCTAGTAATTTTATCTTTTCTTTTCTATATATGATTTGCGGCAAAGACATCATTATAAACATAGTAAATAAGTTCGGGAAGCTCATGTCCCGTGATGATGATCCACTACATATTCTCTTGTATATTTGATTGTTACAAGAAATATTTGAATCCATGGAGGTTGCATTAGCTTCCTGTCCGGTAAGTTGCTCTCCTCTTCTATTCTATTCTATTCTAGGATCTTAATTCCATATCCTAATTTTTGTTCTTATTATTTTCATCTTGTCGCTAGAGGCAAATCATTGGTATGGTTTTTATTTAATCGAGTTTTCCTTTTGTTGCGGTATGCTTTTGGTAATCTTCTAGCATTGGAAATGATCTGGCTTACAAATCACAGAGGATTATTCTTTCAAGAAACTAATTTGTTCTTATGCCAATTTTCATTCTAAATACTTGATCTCATTTCTGTTTGATGAGGCATTTGCAGAAACTGAGAAGATAATAATTTAATTTACCAGTTGTTTCACAGTGAAAATCGATCGGGGTTAAGAAGAAGAATCAAAATGGCACAAAAATCAGGATCGAAGAGGTCCAAGTTCAGGTTGGAAAGCCACCATCCTGGGTGCATCGAGAGCCTTCTTCACTTTGCCATTTTTCAGGGCAGCTGGCAACAACGCCTTCACCTAAAAAAGATGATTGCTTATAAAAGGCACACCGATATCTCTCGCCCTCCCAGTAACATTTTTACTATCCTTTTTTTACTGGTTGATCAGTATGTCTTGTAACCACAGTACTGAGTCCTGATTTTGAATAGTCAAATTAATTTATATAAGATCGTTTTCTTTGCTGCAGGAATCAAAGTTCCCAAGGTGCAACATTGTGTTAGCAAGGAGGGTTCCAACTTACAAGTCAGTTCAATTGCAATTACAAAGAGTACAAAAATAAAATATTAGCTTCCTGTTATGTCCTTAAAGTACATTAATTTTAAATTGATTAGGTTGGAGAATGTAAATTGGGGTCTCCAGGTAAATCCCCAACAAAATCTCCCACTAAAAGTCCTCGGAAGGATCTATTCAAACCTCTCAAATTCAAAAAGAAATCAAGCGAGAAGAGTCACAGGAGATGCATCACTTCTCTACCTCATCCCTTGGCATCTCGGTTTGCACGCACCGTGTCAATGCATCATTTAAAAAGCTGTAACTATGTTTTGCCAAATGAGTCCTCTGATAATCAAGAAACAACAAATGACAGAGACGTTTCGCACTGTTCTGGTTCTCCTTCTACCAGTAAATTTTTGCAAAATGAAGCCCAGAAAACTTGCCAACAATGTGGAAGTGTGTCTCAAATAAACTCGGTAGACCAAATCCATCATTCAAAGGATCTACTGGACTTTCTTCAGTTTTTCAATGAGAACAAGAATTTGCTGATGAACCTCGCCCGTAACCCTCATATTTTATTGGCCAAAGAACCACTTGAAAAACAGGCATCTTCAAATGAAAGAATAGAGTTAAACAAGTCCCAGACTTTTCCGAAACCTGGTCAACCAAAAAACAAAGAACCGCATGTGCCTTATACGACTCCAAGTAATTCAAAATCTATTAGATCTGATGTCAAGAAGGCAATAAAGGAGAACAAGAAGGAGGTCATTCATATAGCCAATGATGGCTTTCTTCACAAATTGCCGTATGGACAAAAAGATCACGAGGGGCATAAACGTAATTATAGGAAAGGAGGGGATGAAACTCAAATGAGGAGGTCTACTTCTCTTAGTGAATCACTTGAGAAATACTCGAATCTTTTTGAATCCATATCGAAAGAGGAACCAAAACTTACGGATAGCAGGGCAGGGTCGCTGCAAAATAGATCATCAGATTTAGTCTTTAAAAGAATACACTCTTCGCCTGAAATTAAACCTTACTCTGCATTTGTACCACCTTTCTCAGTTACTGCATCTTTTATAGATGCTCCTGATATTAAAAGTGTGTACTCTTGTCCTGAGGCTGAGTCTGAACCATTAGAAAATGCATTAGGTATCAATGAAGAAGAAGTTGAGCAGTTAGATCTCCAGTTGTGTACCAATCGAGTTAAGAAACTTGATCCTGAGTCACATGACCATGAATGCATACAACCAAATATGGAAGAAAATAAGAACTATAATAGTACATTTTCTGATGATACCACTGGTATCTCCCCGATGCAATCCGTTTCAGGTGACATTTCTAAGTATATTGTTTCTTTAAGAGAATTAAATGAATATTTTTTCTATTATATGGTTTCTGATGATACCCGTATGTAAAGATGCAAATCTGACCCAAATGCTTACTATCTCCTTTTATTCATTTATTTTCGAAAAACCTATGTACCTAGCATCCCTTACACTATAACTCTAAAATGATTGCAGATTCGGGTCTGAAATCTGATAACATGGACTCGAATGAATCCAAGTTACAAGAAGACGCGACCAAAGTACATGTCAATGATCACTCCAACATAGGAGTAGATGAGAGTGATGCGGCATACTTCCTTTACATGAAAGACATATTGGCGAAATCCGGGTTAACGGGTAGTGAGTGGTATTCATCTGAACAACCTGTTATAGACCCGGCATTCTTGGAGCTCGAGCCTGACTCAGGTCCAGACCAAGTCCTTTTATTTGATTTGATAAACGAGAACTTGCTAGATGCATATGAATCTTCACTGCTCTCTGGCACATGGGTCCCACGATGCGGATTTGTGACGAGACAGTTGCATTTAGGTGCACGGATGATAGAGGAGGTGTGGGCTAGATTGAAAAGGCAGCTGAATTCTTTTGTGGAGGTTGCAATAGAGGATGTGGTGGCAGCTGATTTTCTCAAGAACAGGGATGGATGGATGGATTTGAATTATGATTCCGAATTGGTGGGTTTAGATTTGGAGGATTGGATAGTTGAGGATTTGATAGATGAAATTGTACTGGAAATAGGTGAATCCCAAACCAATCCTTCTTTCTGATGCAATTGATTTTTTTTTTTTTTTTTTTTTGGTTGGTTTACAGGGATCCGACTCAGCTGCTCGCCAAATTGGCAGGATGGACTCTACTTTTTCAAATCAAACCGTTGAATTTTTTTCATCCACAAATCTCAACATAGATTAAAGGTTTGATTTGGAAAAGCAAGACCCTGCTTGCTAATTAATTTGGTGAGCAGCGGATTCCGATCCGGTTTACAGTACTGCTGTACCAAATGTACAATAAAGCTGATAATATGTATAGTTGGGCAAGTTATATACACATACGCATAGGATGTGTTTATATTGATTGATTAGATGGAGAGAAATTCAAATATTTGAACCATGTGTTTGTATTAAATTGGGTACATACATGAGGAAATCGCATCCTCTGCGGAGTTTTTACCTGCAGAGCTGTGCGGTTCTTTTAATCTGGTCCGTTCGTTTTTGATCGGACGGACCAAATATGATTTTGGCACGAATTTTAAAGCAAAATTAATACTGCCCCTCCATCATCTGAGCACTCACCGGCTGAGATTAAATCTGGACCGTCCGATCAGCTCCGCAGGGGTAAACTCCGCAGACGATACTGGTCCCATACATGAGATATATCCGGAAATCATTAAGCGTTTAAATCCCTTGAGCAGTTGTGCGCCAAGAAAACCATTTTGGACCAATTTGAGTATAATTTGGAGAAGAAAATAAAAAGGACCATCTGAACCCCATGGGTTTTATTAAGGTATTGGAAAAAAAAATGTACTCAATTAATGCATGTTTAATTAATATCATACAAACACTCAATTAATTAATGCATGTTTAATATTATAGGAGTGCAAAAGCATATATAATGAAGGCAAATTGAAGTAAATATTGTGTCGACAATAAGTTTCATCAATAACTTAAGGTTTCCAAAACCTCATTATAATGTTAACGGTGGTGCTATGGATAAACAACAACACAGAGTAACATCTTCGTGGAATTAGGGAATTTCATATACACCTCTCCAAAACATCAAAATTAAGTATTTCCACCTGAACTTCAAAATTATGTATTCGTCCCTCTAAACTCCCGAAACTAAAAAATTTACCCATTTGAGTCTTTTAAAATAAAACTCATTTTAAATTTATAAAATATCCGTTTTATCCTTTAAAAAATTAGTAACTTGTTAGAAAAAATGACAGTCATATATTTGATTGGTTTTTGAGAAAATAGATATTTTATTAAGGATAAAGAGTATAATGGGTATCCGGTGAGGCCAAAATGGGTGTTTTAGAAAGAGTAAAGAGTGTAATGGATATCTTATAAGATCGATATTTTTTTAAACAAGTTATAACTTTTTATGTTTTTAATAAGGAGTAAAATAGTTATTATAAATTTAAAATGAGTTTTAATATAAAAGACAATAAAATGAATAAATTTGTTATTTTTCAAAGTTTAGAAGAAAAATGCGTATATTCAAAGTTGAGAGGGACGAAATATGTAATTTTAAATTACAAAGTTTTTGAGAAATATATGTATTTAAATGAGGAGGGTTCAAATTAACCATGGTTTTGTGCTCCCATTATACTCCACATCTTTATTTCTGTTTTCAAAATCCGAACAGTCAATCCAAATTGCTAAAAATAATTATTACAATAAAATATACTTGGAGACCAAATTTTATATTTTTTTTAGAATTTGTTTACTGTTTGTTTTGTAGGAACAATATTTGCTTTTTTGGATGGTCCAGGATCTCCTGAAAACTGAGATTTTGTACCTACCAAAAAAATAGTAAATAAATTCAAAAATATATAAAATTTGGTTTCCAAGCATATTTTATTGTAATAATTATGTTGAACGGTTCGGATCGACTGTTTGGATTTTAAAAACGGAGATAAAGACATGGAACATAATTGGAGCATAATATCATGATGCATTTGAACCTGAAATTCCCTCGTTTTAATTTATCTATAATTTGGTTACCAATCACACCATGATACATCCCTCCATATTTAGACAAATTAAAGACAAAGTTTTGTATTATTTAACTAGTACGAGGGACATTCTGTATAACTACTGCAAGAGGCGCATGTTGTAGAAAATATTTATATATTGTTGATTTCAAAGGGCGGAATCAAAATTTCAAATTATGGAGTCAAACATATAAAATTTTGATACTGCGAATGGGAATCAATTTGACAGTTTTATAATATTTTCTACTAAATCAAATAGAAATTTATCAATAAATAAAAAAAAAGAAGTTTGAAAATAAATGGCAGTCATTTGATCCCATTTAGATATATTGCCTCCGCCTCAGGTTGATTTGAAGGAATAAAAATATAGTATGTAAATCATTGAGTACCGACCTGTTTAATGATATATAGTAAGTCCATACTGTTGATTTTTAATCTACATCTTGAATCATAATTGTAATGACAACTCTGCTCGCCAAAAGTGTGTTTCCTTAAAAATTTAAGTATATCAAGTATTCAAGTTGCCTGTAGATTGATTAAAGCAGCAAGTCGAAAAGTCGGTTATGTATGAATTGTACATAGATTTTGTGTCCTGTTTTGGGGCCCGATAATATCACCATGGCTTCTTGGAGGCAGTCCTTAACCCAAAACATCCGGCTCAACCCGTCTAATCTTTGGGCCCGATAATCTCACTACGGCTTCTTGGAGGCAGGCCTTGACCCAAAACATCCGGCCCGACCCGTCTAATCTTGGGGCCCTTCTCGAGCTGTTTGAAGATGTCTCCTCCTCCGGCCAGAAAATTAATAAAAGTAATAAATATAATGTCAGAGAAAAATAAGCAGAGAGCCCGTCTAGCTCAGTTGGTAGAGCGCAAGGCTCTTAACCTTGTGGTCGTGGGTTCGAGCCCCACGGTGGGCGTCAGTCGATTTTTTCTCTCACATTTCGATACGATTCCTCTTTTCTCCCCATTTTTTTAGTACTCTCCCGGTCTGAGCTTGAGAGACTTCATATTAAATATTTACTAATGGATGCTGTTATTATCAAGCAAAATTGCTTCTCCAATTTTATACGTCTGTCTGTTTATTTTCAGCCAATAAATTTTGGATTTAATAAAATAACGAATGTACAGTTGTGTTTTGGATTAGGAAGTTGGACTTTGCTTAAAAATATATATATAAAAAAAAAAAGTTGAGAACACTGAGCAATGCATTGCTTGGTCTAAACTAAATATTCTGAGGTCTGGATTTGGCTTGGTCCAATACAAAAACCTTTTATATTAATTAATATAATTTTAGTTTTCAAACTTTATTATTTGTAATACCGCGTAAAACCCACTCTTGTTTTGCCAAAAAAAAATTCACATTAATCAAATAATCAAGAAAATTGTACAAATCTGCAATTAGTACCATTATTCTCCCGGCTATAAATTTGTCTCTACTTGATGAAGAGAAATAAGAGAAGAAGAAAAAAAAAAGGACAGAAATAACAACAATTTTGTTGAAATTCCAGAGAGAAAGAGAGATGGATTGCTGCGAAGGGGGTAATTGCAATTGCAATACAGACCGCAAGAAGAAGGATTGTTGCAATAAGAAGAAAAATTGTTGCAAACCGAACATCACAGGCCTCGTCGGATTTGGAGTTGCATGTCTTGGGATTGCTTTAATCGTGTTTAAAATTATCAAGGTTTAATTTGATTTTGCATTACCAATTCATGTACTTCTTATTTTGGAGTTTTGACTTTCTTCTCTTTTGCCATTTCTATGTATTAATTGTTCACCAGTTGCATCTTTTTTTTGTGCGAGAGTGATTGGGATTGTATGTAATCCAACGGAATTACTTTGTTAAATTAAATAAATTGGTTTATCCATATCAATTTTATCACATATGCACTAATACATGTTTTTTATGTGAGAGGTCATGAGTTCGACATTCAGATTGAGAATATTATTTATTATAAAAATTGAAATAAAGAGTCTTGATGGTTTTGACTCCTTACTCATTACACAAAAATATATATATATATATATACATACACCTATAATAAAGACATTGACAGAACTATGTGTAATAGGGGCAGGCAGTCGTCTATTTCTGAAAAAAAAAAAAATAATAGAACCCAGTGAAAAAAGGGGTCTTTGCCTACCCTGACCAAAGTTAATTATATAACTAATTTAGTAAAAAAAATAGTAAAAAAGGGGTCTTTTTAAAGTCATTTTTTGTCATCTTTCATAAATTATAAAAATTAGTAAAAATTAGTATCCTACAAGTTAATTATATAACTAATTTATTGAGCTACTTAGATTAAAGTTTGAAATTTATTTGATAGGTTTTTGAGACCGTAGCCTTATTCAAATATATATTCTATAGTATCCAAGCCTTATTCAAATATATATTGGATATTTGTAGTCCAATAGTTGAATTGGCAGATTTAATATAGGATCCGTTAATTTAATTTACGGATTTCTATTTTGGGACAGACGTGGTATATATCAATTTTTTAAAAAAAGTTGTGAAATGAATTTTTTTTAATATGGTGTAAATAAATTTTTTGGTAACATTAGGCCACAAATAATTAATCTACTCGACCCAGAAGAAACACATAATATCAACTATCAAGGGTGGCGCCTACCAAAATCCATCAATTTAAAAGATGATGAGGATCCTACGGTCCAGGTCTACTCTGATGAGCCAGACGGGTGAACCTGAATTTACTAATTTTTTACTTAAAAGTTTTATTTTCGTGCATCACACTGACAGTCACAGATGAATTTTCTAACGTTCTTAATTAATTATGATAAGGTATTTTGTTGTCCAACTTGTCAACAATTTGCAAGTTGACAGAGTTAATAACAATATATATAGAGAGAGAATGTGTGGCTAATATAAAAATGTTAGCACCACGGCTTCCGTGCAATCAAGTTGTTTTCCGATTTTCAAAATTCAAACGATCGATCCAAACCGTTGGAATGCGATTGGAGACCAAATTTTACATTTTTACATTTAAAATGCGATTGGAGACCAAATTTTAAAAAAAATTTTAATTTTTTTACTATTTATTAAGCCACTTTGAACATCGTTGATCTAACAGTGGCTTAACCAAATAGTAAAAATAGAAGCCACCGTTGGATTAGCGATTTGCAAAGTGGTTTAATAAATAGTAAAAAAATTAAAAAAAATGTAAAATTTGGTCTCCAAGCACATTTTAATTTAGAGATCACATCTAATGGTTTGGATTGACTGTTTGGACTTTGAAAATCAGAAAACGACTTAGCTGCACAGGAGCCATGGTGCTAACATTTTGATATTAGCCCCCCCCTCTCTGTATATATATATATGACGCGTGCTATGATGTATATTAATATATTGTTCCAAAACGCATTTACTAACAAAGCATTTTATATGTATAAGAAACATAAAAAAAGATAATTAATTAAACTGGTTGCAATTATCTATTCTATTAAATATGAATTATATTAGAGATGAGATGGGTATTAAGGGTATAGAAATTAATTAAGCAATAGAGAAGGACCTTGTCTTAATTATATACGCAAATGCTCCATTGATTATTTTATTCATTTTTCAAACCTCTTGGGTACGTAAGAGTAGGTAAGACCAATTGGAAGAGTTTAATTCAGTTTAAGAAACTCATGTTCAGCTGAATTAAATAATTAAGGCCAAAAAGAGGTCAAAGAAAGGAGCATCGTGCAGCATGTACCTTGTACTCAATTCTATTCTATTGCGTTTTGTTGGGATCAATTGTTCTTAATTATCCTCCCTTCCCTGTTTTTTCTTCTATAAAGAAGGGTCAATTGTTCTCATCTTTTTATGCACAAGCCCAGTAACATGTTCGTCATTTACAAATAATTCAATCAAAGATTAATCGTGATTCAGATAATTTTTTATTTTCATAATTCGAAAAAAAATAGTGTAATAGTATTTTTGCAAAATAATTAAAAAGCTATGTAATTTTCACAAATGGGAGGAATAGCACGTTATTCGTACACTTCATCATATATATATATATTTGAATAACTTGATGAGGTGCATGCTGAAATAAAAATGAGAATTACAGAGGTATTATATTTTTATAAAGGGGTGAGAGAAAAAAAAAAAAAAAAGGGAAAAAGGGAAAAGAAACGTAATATATATATTATACAATAATAGTAAAATATTCATTACTTCATTCATTCATTCATTATGACACACAAATACATGTTACAAACAAACTAATAGTATAGCTTGCTTGTAGCAATAAATACATGCAAAACAGTTGGGCCAAGATATATCGTCATCTCCATCACCACACGCCATTTCAATACATCCATCTTAGCCTTCTTTTATTTTGGCACGCTCTTAATTAAGTAGTTAATTAACACACCATGAATGGATTCATCACATCACACTACCCACACAGCACACACAGATAATTAATAGAATGAAGGTTTCAATTGTTGCATCCGCATGAGGTGCAGCTGCAGTTCGATCCGCACTTGCAACCGTTCTCGCCTGCTTCTGTTGCCATCTCAAATCCTCCAAATTCACTATAAGTAATTAAAACCTTTTAGTTTAGTGATCGAGCAAAGAAAAATAAGATAAAATAAGGGTTATTTATTTTCCAAATTAATTAAAAAATATATGAATATTGATTACCTCTTGGCAGGAGCGAAACCAATGATCATAGTTTCTGTGGTGGTGATCTTCTCATCCAAGTCTATGGACCTCTTGCTGCATATCATAATCAACCCAGATTCTAACTTAAATGCTTATTTACTTACCATACACAATTAATATATGCAATTAATTAATCTTAATTTCACGGGAGAAAAACAAACAAGTCATGATTTTGCCTTGGTATATATAGTAAAAGTATATATATATTTTTTTAATCCAAGAAAATTAAGGAAAAAGTGGTGTGTTAAAATAAAATAAAATAAAGAAAAATAAACAGACCCGCATTTGCAGTTTCCACAAGAGCAGTTGCTTCCACAAGAGCAAGACATGTTTAGTTAGGTTGATTAATTAAGAGGAAATTGATTGATTGTTTGGTTTGTGTAAAAAGCTAGGAAACTATGCATGTATTTATAGGCAGAAAGGAAGAGCTACGTCGGTGGGGACATCACCGTCCACGTGTCACTATCTCATTTGTTGTGCTGACACGACTTTTCATGAGTTGGATTATATATGCACTCAACTGCTCATGCAATGACAAAAATTAAATTAATGTAACAAATAAAATACATGTATGATGAATGAAGAGTAGAACTAGGGGCTTTTTTTATAAACCATAATTAAAAAAAAAAGTTCGGATTTCAACATGATTAGCCGAGTTTTTACAAAGATCATAAAAAACGGTTTGGCAGCCCGTTTTCAGTTTTAATCTAAAAAATGGGCTGCCAAACCATTCTCTACGAGTAACTTTTTTTTTTTTTAGAGTTTGTTTATAAAATAAATCAGATATTTTGTTTGATTTTGTATATTAACAGTAAGATTAATGGAACAATTTGAATATATATTTTTTTGTGTATTTTGACCATTTTATCATTTTATCAGATCAATTGATTGGTTTTTTATATTAAAAAATCAATGGATTGGTTTTCAAATGTATGTATTATTTTTTTTTAAATTTACTTTTTTATATTTTAAAAACAAACAAATTTAATTATTTAGTTGTTATTTTTATTAAAACTCATTTTAATTTAAAAAATACTTATTTTTTTGTAAAAATATAAAATAAGTGTTTTATTTATGAAAAAATATGTTAGTATTCTAATTGGTCGATTTTTTAAAATAATGATACATTGGTCTACTACATAGAGGATTTAAAAGTTTCTGTAACCATAAGTTTTGAAAAAAAAAAATTAAAATAGAGTCGATTTTTACCATAAAAGCTGTTAGATTATGGAAAATATGTCCATTAATCATTCATAGACATTATTTCCTAGAAAAAAGTATCCAGAGATACAAATTTTTAGTATTGTTATTGTAATTCACTTTTACATTTTCTCTTAATTTTCTTCACGGAAATATTTATTGATTTTTTATATAAAAAACCAATCAATTGATTTGATAAAATGATAAAATGATAAAATGGTCAAAATACACAAAAAAAAATATATATTCAAATTGTTTCATTAATCTTATTGTTAATATACAAAATCAAACAAAATATCTGATTTATTTTATAAACAAACTCTAAAAAAAAAAAAGTTACTGTAGAGAACGGTTTGGCAGCCCGTTTTTTAAGGTTAAAACTGAAAACGGGCTGCCAAACCGTTTTTTTATGGTTTATCTGATTTATTTTATAAACAAACTCTAAAAAAAAAAAAAAAAAGTTACTGTAGAGAACGGTTTGACAGCCTATTTTTGAGGTTAAAACTGAAAACGGGCTGTCAAACCGTTTTTTATGGTTTTTGTAAAAACTCGGCTAATCATGCTGAAATCCGAACTTTTTTTTTAATTATGGTTTATAAAAAAAGCTCTAGAACTAGGGTGTTCGTGAGGGGAGTGGGGGGTGTCCGATGCCCATCGGACCAAACTCGGTTCGATGGGTAGTCTGCACCACACGATTTTAGTTTTTTAAAGGGTCATTTGATTAACGGGCTCTCTAATCAAATCGGATCTATATCCGTATTTGTACATTAATTCGCTAGTTTTCCGTCTGTTCTAATTTTCTTTCTCACGCCAAAAGCAAAGGAGAAGCTCAAAGGCTCAAAGTCATCTCCACAGCCGTCCTCCTCGATCCTACCGGCCGCTCCCTTTTCGCGCCCTCTCCTCTCGATCTCACCCTCTTTGATCCCAATTTTGAATGTTCAGTTGGAGAAGCTGAAAAATTACCGGCTTCACCTCATCCGACGCTCTCATCGTGCTCTCCCTTCTCGACCCCACCAGCCGCAGCAGTTGCCGCTTCACTCCCACTTCTCCAGCCGCAGTTGCAACATCAACGACATCCTCAAGTATCGCATCTCCATGTATAGTCATAATAAGATGGTATTGGTACTGTATTGGTACTGTACAGTATTGGTGCCAAACTTTACTGATACTCCTGTTATCCCTCTATTGGTATTGTTTGGTACAAGAAGATGATATTGGCTATAAAAATGATGTAGGGTCGTGCTTCCAGAATCCTGGGTCGAACACTGCTGTCATGAAGAGAAAGAATAGTATCTATGAATGATTGAGGCGCTTCATAGAAAAAGTTGAAGAATTATATGACTTTTTTCTATACAACACAATATTGTTTTGTAACATTGAATTAGAGAGGTTCCAAGTGTTATATTTGAAATTTTAAAACTAAAATTAATGTAATGATGCTTGTTGTACATTAATTATCTGTTGTACTAACTTGCAATTTTATATTTTTCTCAATTGATAACTTCTTGTTTGTTTTCTATTGTAGCAAGTCAGTACCTGAGATGGTACAGACATAATAGTGCAATCTTATTGATATTATGTACAGTATAAAGAAAATGAATAAATTTGGTTTCTTAACGCCTTTTTTTCTTCTTACCGTCGGAGTGATTTCTCAATTAATGCAATAGACAGTTGCATATCATCAAAGGAAAGGAAGACGAATACAACAATAGATAAAGTAATAAGTAAATATTCACAAATGAATATCAACAATAAGCTAAATTGTTAACATTTTCAGATTTCAGAAAAAAAATGAACTTTATTTATTTAAATATTTTCTTAAGCATGTTTATAGTTTTAAAATATATATTGAAGTTCTAAAATGTTAACCAGGTCAGGAGGAATGATTTCTGGTATAAGTTTCATTTTCTTTTATATTAATATTGTATTTATTTGATTTTCAGAAAAATGTTTTCACTTTTTCAAGACTGTGCAGACCGAAATTTTGTAAATTTAATATCTATTTGTAGGATTGTTGGATGAAGACGAAACCAGTTGAGAAAGATGCTCTATTGATTGTTCTATAATTACTAAAGAAATGTAAAACCTAACTAAAAATCAGTAGAGAGTTACCCTTATTTTAATAGGCCTAGTTGATCACAGTTTTCTGGTAATGCTTAAAATTAGAGTTTAACTAATTAATCTAATTTTTTATTTATTTATTTATTATTTAGCACTAAATATCATTAATCATGTCAGGTATATAAAGAAGGCTAAGATCATAAAATAGGTGATTATATAAACAAAAATAATATATAGCTACATGTTTCTATTCTCTTTTTTAGAATTAAGAAAATCAACTATAAAACAACAATCTTTCTCTTCTTTTTTTGCCAGTACCCATTCTTACATTTCAAAAAAAAATTATTAATCATCTATGAACAACAAAGTATGTTTTTAAAGTAGAACAGATCTGAAAAAAGGATCAATGAAAAGAGGAGTGTTCTTAGATTCTAACAAATATTCAAATAAACCCACTTTTATATTTTTTATTACAGAAAGTTTGTTAAAGCTTTTCCAGCCCATTACTGATACATATCACCAAAAGCTACATAAAAGAATGAAAAATATAATTTTGTTTAGCTTCTGATCTTCCTGTTGATCTTCATTTGTGGAAAGAATCTCATTATTGATTTCTTCCTCCTTTTGTCTCTGGTTTCTAATGAAATAAAGAAGCCTCAAAACTTCACCCTCAGACTTGTAAATGTAACAATGATGCTTCCATGATGCTTTAGAAGTCCTGAAATGGAGAAGACTTAAATTCTCAATTGTGAAGGGTATGGACAGTTCTGACATATTGGAGGAGAGGTATACCTTAAATTGAGTCCCTTTTTATCTATGTTAACATTTGATAATGAATTAAGATTACAGTACCAAATCGAGGACATCAATTAAGGCTTTAATTTGCAGCTCATCCATGAATCTGTTATTTCAACAACTGAAGCCAAAATTCGTAGGAGTGACAGAAGAGGTGTAGGGTCGGCGGTGCGGGTGCCGTTGCAGTTGTGGTTGCGGCTACTATCAGAGAGTAAGGATCGAAAAGGGGAAGCACGATGAGAGCGGGGCTGGTGGGTTCGAGGGTGGCGACGGCGTTCGACCTTCTCCTTTCCTTCTGTAGCGGAGCGGGAGAAAAGAATCGTGGGTGACGGAGGGACGGAAGTAATGAAGCGGATCTAATTCGAATTTGAAAAATCAATCCGTTAATCAAGCGAACAATTGAAAATTAAAATCAAACGGTGGAAACAACTCATCGAACCAAGATTGGTCCGATGGGCATCAGACACCCCCCTCTCCCTCTCCCTCTCCCGTTCGTGAGTTAACAAGTTACTTTGTTTGTCTTTTGTGGGCATTAGACACCCCCCTCTCCCGTTCGAGCTACTAATCTACGTTTGGGTGTGTTCGGATTAGCGAATAGCCACTATTCTTTGTTTGTCTTTTGTGGGATAGCCCACTATTCTACTAATCCAACAAAATGTTAGAATAGCTACTATCCTCAAAATTGGGATAGCTACTATCCTCTCACTATTCTTGATTCATCCAAACGCACCATTTGTGAACTCAGTTCTAAAATCTACCGGATTGACTTCAAACGATGAATTCAAATTGTTGAAATTCTTCTACTGTATGAGTGATATGTTTACATGTGAAAATTTTAAAGTTTCGAATTAATTTAGTATAAAGTCAAGTGATCAAAAAGTTTCTAAAAAATTAATACATTAAAATTAATTTATAAATTTTTTAATTTTGACCACTTGATTTTATACTAAATTAATTTGAAACTTCAAAATTTTCATATGTAGACGCATCACTTGTAAGGTAGAAGAATTTCAACGGTTTAAATTTATCGTTTGAAATCAATCCGATAAGTTTTAGAGTTGAGTTTAGGAAGAAATTTGAACACCCAGTTCTACTCAACAATGAAATTTGTCTTCTTTTCATTGTTTGAAGACTCTATCAAGATGACTTGGCTCTAATATTTTGTATTATATTTGCTCTGTTTTGCTCTATTACTCCAGTTTTATCCCCTATATATTTTTTTTTAAATATCCAACACTAAATAAAAATTTTTCAAATATATACATTTTTTGCTGGATATTTTTCTTTTTTAAAGTGTTTAGATCGGCAAAAAAAAAAAAAAAACACCCTGTCCGTATTTTTATTCCAACTGGCCATTTTTTGGCTAGTCAGATTTTGTTAAATAGTTGATAGATTAATTAGTTTAATTTAATATAATTTAGTATATTTTAGTATAATTAGCATATTTTAGCATAATTAAGCATATCATGATTAAGCATAATTTAGCACATTTTAGTATAATTAGCATAATTTAGTATATTTTAGCATAATTTATTATATTTTAGTATAATTAGCCTAATTATTTTTTAGAATTTGTTATTATTTTTTTGGATAGGTACAAATTTAAATGTTTTAACAAAATAAACATACTAAATTTGATTTTTATGAAAAACAACTGTGGATCAATGGAGACAGTTTACTATCCAAACAGTAAGTATGGTGTAACAAACAAATTTCTACCTGTTTTTCATAAAAATCAAATTAAGCATCCTTGTTCTGTTGAAATATTTAAATTTGATGTTATTTTAAAAAAAAATCTTGACAGTTATAGATGAATTTTCTAATTTTCTTAATTATGATAAGGTATTTTATTGCCCAACTTGTCAACGATTTGCAAGTTGACAGAGTTAATAACAATATATATGACGCGTATTGTGCTGTATATTAATTATATTGTTCCAAACTCATGTACTAACAAAGCATTTTATATGTATGAGAAACTTAAAAAAGATAATTAAACTGGTTGCAATTATCTATTCTATTAAATATTAATTATCCGATAGATGAGATGGGTATTGAGGGTGTAGAAATTAAGCAATAGAGAAGGAGTGAAGGACCTTGTCTTAATTATATGTGCAAATACTCCATTGATATATTTTTTTTTTTTTTTGAGTAAAGTTGGAGGTCAAGCCACCCAACTATTTAATACTTTTGTTATAATAACAAAGAATTTGCCCATGTTTTGAACCCAAATACTCCATTGATTATTGTATTCATTTTTCAAATCTCTTGGGTAGGCCTATCGCTATCGGCTGCAGGCGCAAATATTGATGGGAGACATGAATTTCAAATTTTCAATACATATACGAATTGTGATGTGTTAATTAATTAGAAGTATACGTACTACTATGTACAAATATATATAGAGGTGAGTAGAAGTACGGTGTTCCTAAGTTTATTAAGTCTCTTTGTGAACTCAACTCTAAAATCTATCGAATTGATTTCAAACGATAAATTTAAATTGCTAAAATCCTTTTGTCTTATGAGTGATGCGTCTCCATCTGAAAATTTTAAAGTTTCGAATTAATTTAGTATAAAGTCAATTAGTCAAAATTAGAAGGTTTATAAATTAATTTGAATGCATTCATTTTTTGGACACCTTTTGACCACTTGACTCTATACAAATTTAATTTTTTTGCATACGCATCACTCGTAAGGTAGAAGGATTTCAATAGTTTTATTTGTCGTTTGAAGTCAATCCGATATGATTTAGAGTTGAGTTCACAAAGGAACTTGGTGAACATAAGAACACCCTAGTTCTACTCTATAGATGTTGGCTAATATCAAAATGTTTGTTCCTAAGTCGTGGAACAAACGCTTCGGTTTTTATATTTTTAAAGTTCAAACGGTTGATCCAAACCGTTCAATATTCAATTTATATTCAATGTGCTTGGATAACAAATTTTAGATTTTTTACTATTTATTAAGTCAGTTTTAAGATTGCGGTTTTCAATGATCCATAATTTTTTCACTTTTATTAAAATCAGTGATTTTAAAACTGACTTAATAAATAGAAGAAGAAAAAATAAAAAATTTGTTCTCCAAGCACATTTAATATAAAGATAAGATCTAACGGTTTGGATTGACCATTTGAATTTTGAAAATCGGAAAACCAATTGTTGCACCACGGCTTCGAAACAAACGTTTTGATATTAGCAAATCCATCTCTCTCTCTCTCTATATATATATAGAGAGAGAGAGAGAGAGAGCTGGGCTATGGTGCTTCATGGAGTAAAATAAGTTTTTACTCCATGGGCACTATATCTTCATTTTCGAAGTTCAAATAGTAAAATTTTTACTGTTTTTCAGCGATTTTCAAAGTGGCTTAATAAATAGTAAAAAAAAATTCAAAAAATGTAAAATTTGGTCTCCAAGCACATTTCAATATGGAGAACATGTTGAGCGGTTCGGATCGGCTATTTGAACTTTGGAAATGAAGATATAGCGTAGAGTACAAATGTATTTTACTCCACGTCTCACCATAGTCGGATTCTATATATATATATGAGGAGGGTCCAAATGTACCATGATTTGTGCTCTAATATGTTCCACATCCTATATCTTTGTTTTCAGAGTCCAAACAGTCGATCCAGACTGCTCAACATGATCTTCATAAAAAAATATGCTTGGTGACTGAATTTTATATTTGTTTAGAACTTTTTTACTATTTTTAGAAAGGTACAATTATTGTTTTAAAGAGATTCTGGACCATCTGAAAAAAAAAATGATATTGTACCTATGTAGAAAAATAGTAAAAAAAAAAATCTAAAATATATAAAATTTGGTCTCGAATAATATTTTATTATGAAGATCATGTTGAGCGGTTCGAATTGACTTTTCCGATTTTGAAAATAGAGATAAAGAATATGAAGCATATTAGAGCACAAAATCATAATGCGAACCCTCCTCTATATATATATATATATATATATATATATATATATATTGATAGATTTGGCTAATTATAAATTATATTACCTGTAAATCTTCTACAGATTTTGTAAAGTGTTAATATTTTTGACGCATTAAAAGTTTGCGTGGACGCATATATAATATGCGCATATTTTAATACATAATAATTAACACATCAAAATTCGTATAATGAGATAGAATAAATATTTTTGACTTCCGCAATTATTAGCTGTGATCAACTTAAAATACTTATCGGATAAGGTAGTGAGCTAGCTAATGTAAATATTTTAAATTTTGTTCTGTTGTGGCTATAGATTTCATCTTATTATGATATGATGGTAATGCTAAATATCTACCCAAGGACAGAGACACAGAGACATGATGTGGTAATTTCATGCCTCACTCTTGTCTCACATTCTTATTTTTAATTTTTAAATTTTAGACAATTAATTTGAACCGTTCAAGATAATATTTCAATTAAAATGTACTTGGAGACCAAATTTTATATATATATATTAAATTTTTAATATTTGTTTAAATAGATATAAAATCATTGTTATTTATGGTCAAAAAATAGTGATTTTGTAGCTATATAAACAAATAGTAAAATATTTCTAAAAAATATAAAATTTGGTCTCCAAGCATATTTTAGTATGGAGATCATATTGAGCAGTTCATATTGACCAGTTGAATTTCAAAAAACGGAAATAAAGATGTGAGACAGGAGTGAAATATGGAAGACATGAAACATTAAACTCTCCTCAATTTTAATACATATCTTTGCTATTTTATGACTATATTCAATACCACAAGATATGATAAATAAATGAAAATTCTAATGAACTATACAAGATGTATTTAATACCACAAAATATAATTAAAAAATTATAGAGTGATGCTTCGGTGCATACAAGGACCTATTTGTAAAATAAACATATTTTTATTTTCAAAGTTCAAACAGTCGATCCGAACCATTCATCTTGTTCTCCATATTAATATGTGCTTAGAGACCAAATTTTACATTTTTCTGAATTTTTTTACTATTTATTAAGATGGGTACAAAATTCAATGGTCTGAATTTGATATTTTTTGTACCCATCTTAATAAATAGTAAAAAAATTCAGAAAAATATAAAATTTGGTATCCAAGCACATATTAATATGGAGAACAAGATGAACGGTTCGGATCGACTGTTTGAACTTTGAAAATAAAAATATGTTTATTTTACAAATAGGTCCTTGTATGCACCAAAGAATTTGCCAAAATTATATATACTAGTCTTGTTTTTCAAATTTATAATTACTAGTTAAATTATAATACAATAATGTTGCATATTCATTGCGCATTTAGAAGATAAAATGTTATTTACATGATTTTACGTTTGTCAATGATTTCTGAAAATAACAACTATGAACTAGATTTTGCATGCATTCTTTTCCAAAGTTGCTAATTTTTTATACATATATATACTTTTACGGTTGTACCTAATTATAAACTAATTCGTCTTATTGAATATAGATCTAGGCAAATTATTCAAGTATACAAATTTGCTCAATAAGACTAAATAAAATTAGGTTGAAACAAAAAAAAAATGTGAGGAGTTGAGTCATCACCAGCTATTGAATTTTTAATAATGACCAACTTGATTTATGTTTTTGTAAATAAAAAAAAAAGTTAATAATAAATCTTACCTAATTACTTGAGGTAGCAATAGGGGTGAAAACGAAGCGGGTACGGAGCGGATAGTGGTAAAACCATATCCATATCTCTTTTTTCATTTTGCGGATATGAATATAAATACGGTCCGAATCAGATCAGATATTTATTAAAATAATATTAGTATTTTTATCCACACAGATATTCGGATATCCACATCTAAATTTTTGAATATGGATTAGATATTTTACATACCGTTTTCACCCCTAGGTAGCAACCTAGTAATTTAGAAGTTAGAAATTAAAATTGTTACCAACTGGATGAATTAAAATTCTTTGCTATCTATAGCTGGACTTTGTGAAAGGAAATTAAGAAGTCGTCCCTTTGTTATCTTTTCTTCTGCTTCAAGTAACTTGTAATAATAAATTTGCAAAATAAATAACAAAATAATTCATAAATGATTAAATTTCTGATAGTGACAAGATGCAAAATTAACTTGTATGTTGGTATCCTGATAAAACTGGAGTAATAGAGCAAAACAGAGCAAATCTAATATAAAATAGAGGGTGGAATTTTTGTCTAAGGCTTTGGACAAAATCTCATCCAAATTAAATTGTAAAGTGTCCAATCTGTGTTAAAATTTATATAGATGGTTTAGATTTACAGAGCCATTCAAGTTACTAAGTTTTAAATATGTTGGTACAAATTTTAAAGCAAATCAAACAGTAAAGCTCAATTTTGAATGAGATTATGTCCAAAGCTTTTTGGACAAAATCCAATACCAAAAAAAATGCCAAGTCATCTTTGATAAAGAAAGTCTTAAAAAAAAATGAAAAGAAGGCAAATTTTAATTATATCATTCATTCATCATATATGTATTTTAATTACTACATTAATTTAATTTTTGTCATTGGATGAGCAGTTGAGTGCATATATAATCTAACTCATAAAAAAGTCGTGTCAGCACAACAAATGAGATAGTGACACGTGGACGGTGATGTCCCCACCGACGTAGCTCTTCCTTTCTGCCTATAAATACATGCATAGTTTCCTAGCTTTTTACACAAACCAAACAATCAATCAATTTCCTCTTAATTAATCAACCTAACTAAACATGTCTTGCTCTTGTGGAAGCAACTGCTCTTGTGGAAACTGCAAATGCGGGTCTGTTTTTTTATTTTTATTTTTTATTTTAACGTTCCACTTTATCCTTAATTTTATTGGATAAAAATAAATTACTTTTACTATATATACCAAGGCAAATCATGACTTGTTTGTTTTTCTCCCGTGAAATTAAGATTAATTAATTGCAGATATTAATTATATATGGTAAGTAAATAAGAATTTAAGTTAGAATTTGGGTTGATTATGATATGCAGCAAGAGGTCCATAGACTTGGAAGAGAAGATCACCACCACAGAAACTATGATCATTGGTTTCGCTCCTGCCAAGAGGTAATCAATATTCATATATTTTTTAATTAATTTGGAAAATAAATAACCCTTATTTTATCTTATTTTTCTTTGCTCTTAAACTAAAAAGTTTTAATTACTTATAGTGAATTTGGAGGATTTGAGATGGCAACAGAAGCGGGCGAGAACGGTTGCAAGTGCGGGTCGAACTGCAGCTGCACCTCATGCGGATGCAACAATTGAAACCTTCATTCTATTAATTATCTGTGTGTGCTGTGTGGGTAGTGTGATGT
The DNA here is from genome assembly GCA_024447775.1 of Carex cristatella. Taxonomy (NCBI): domain Eukaryota; kingdom Viridiplantae; phylum Streptophyta; class Magnoliopsida; order Poales; family Cyperaceae; genus Carex; species Carex cristatella. The sequence continues at coordinate 1,509,491 of JAJHPF010000005.1, read as the reverse complement.
GATGAATCCATGCATGGTGTGTTAATTAATTACTTGATTAAGAGCGTGCCAAAATAAAAGAAGGCTAAGATGAATGTATTGAAATGGCGTGTGGTGATGGAGATGACGATATATCTTGGCCCAACTGTTTTGCATGTATTTATTGCTACAAGCAAGCTATACTATTAGTTTGTTTGTAATATGTATTTGTGTGTCATAATGAATGAATGAAGTAATGATTATTTTACTATTACCTCTATAATTCTCATTTTTATTTCAGCACCTCATCAAATTATTCTATATATTATTTGTGAAAATACTATTGCACTAATTTATTATTTGAATTATGAAAATAAAATATTATATCTGAACCACGAATTAGTCTTTGATTGTATTTGATAATGACGAACAAGTTACTGGGCTTGCTTGTGCATAAAAAAGATAGGAACAATTGACCTTTCTTTCTAGAAAAAAAAAAAGGAAGGATAAGAAGAACTGACCCCAACAAACGCAATAGAATAGAATTCAATGCAAGGTACATGCTGGACGACGCTCCTTTCTTCTTTTCTTAGCCGTAATTTTTATTCATGCTCAAAGTTTTCTGAATTCCGTCAACTCTACTTACCAAACTCAAATTCTATCAAAAATGTCCAAACCGGTGGGTTTAATAGCCAGTTCTAATAAAAATTAGAAACCGGCTATTAAATCGCCGGTCCCTATTTTTTATTATTTTTTTGAAAAAAATTATAATTTATTTATTTATTTTATTAAAGTTTTTGAAATTTTTGATATGTTTCTTTGAAAGTTTTAGAAATGTATTAAACTGATTTGATAACATCATTTAAAAAACATCATCTTAAAAATCGTGCATAATAATATTAATAACATCATTTAAAAAAATATATTATTAATTACTTAAAAAAATTGCATTAAGCAAGAAATGGACCAAGTTCATTTAGTCTTGAACCAGTGAATTGTTCTCTCCAATGGTCGGAAGCATCGTTTTTTTTCAAAAAACTTTAAACGGCCATAACTTTGACTAGGAAGTTCGGATTGGCGCGTACGACCCCAATTCGGAAAGGGGGGACGAGACGGTGGCGACCGGCACCTCGGGGTGCAACCCTAGGTATCCGATGAATCAAAATCGCCAAAAAATATCGTTTAGTATCTCAAAAATTAAGTTTAAGATTTTTAGTGCCAAAAAACATCATTTTAAGATTTTTAGTGTCAAAAACTAAGTTTAAGATTTTTTTTAAATGATGTTATTAATATTATTATGCACGATTTTTAGAAAAATATTTTAAAATGATGTTATCAAATCATTTTAATACATTTTAAGTGACTTTTGAATAAGGATCAATAATTCTTATTCAAATAATTCTTATTTTTTTTTCCAATAACACACAATAAAATATTTTAATTTTTCTTACAGCTGCGAAAAATCTGATCTGAAAAATATTCATCCGGGTTATTTGTTTCAGTCCTTCTAATAAACTAAATTATATATTTTTCTATCTAATTTCAAATAAACATATCAAAAATATCTAAAACTTTAGTAAAAAAAAAATCATAACTTTTTCCAAAAAATAAAAAATAAAATAAAAAATAGGAACCGGCCATTTAATAGCCGGTTCCTAATAAAAAATAGGGACCGGCGAATTAATAGCCAGTTCGTAATTTTTATTAGAACCGGCTATTAAGCCGCCGGTTTGGGCATTTTTGATAGAATTTGAGTTTGGTGGGCAGAGTTGGTGGAATTCAGATAACTTTGGACATGAATAAAAATGACGGCTTTCTTAGACCTCTTTTGGGCCTTAATTACTTCTAATTCAGCTGACATGAGTTTCTTAAACTGAATTAAAGCTGCTCCTTAACTTAAATTCTTAAGATCTAGTTGAGTTGCATGTCCAGCCCATATCGGCCCAGCCCAATACATAAAACACAACACAAGTCAAGTAGATCGATCCTCAGTACCTGCGTACGTTCTAAAACCCTAGTCGCCTACTCGCTTGGCCTGTTTTCTTCTCTCTGAGAACTCAGAGAATTCAGAGGAGATCCACCGGAGGCGAGGCGACGGAGAGAGAAAGCAAGTACGTATCCAACCTACTAGAGTTAGAGGGTTAGGGTTAGCCGAGAAAGAGAGAAAGAGAAGAAATGGACAAGAGCATGCTCGGCGATCTGGACGGGATGCCCGAGGAGGATAAGCTTCGCATGGCCTCCATGATCGATCAGCTCCAGCTTCGCGACAGGTCTGTCTTTCTCTTTCTCTCATACCTGATTTTCGCTTCTTCAATTTTTTCACATCACATACAAACCAATTAATTTGTACGATTATCCAATCCGGTAGTGTCTACCTTAATTGCTTGAATTTATCTCCATTATTTTGGTTTCTCTGCCAAAGTGGCTACACTTTAGTTAAGCATGTTACACAACGAATTTCTTATTTTTCCGGTCATATTTAGACATTTAGTTGACTGTACTCATGTCTATCCTCTTGGAGATCTGTTAATTTCATCTATTAGTGTCTACAAGCTTCATTATTTGTTAAAATATGTTATTTTGTTATAATATAAGTAGGATAATTTCACTAGAAGTTGCTTTGCAAGCCTATCATCATTTGGCCTATGAACAGATTAGTATCCAATTCATGAATATCAGATTAATTGTATAATCCATCACAGAATCCTTTGTGCCTACCACCTCCTGTATCAACTTCATGAAATTGAGCATGATTTTTGTATTCATGAATTTCATATCATTTTGTAGACCAAATCCTAAAATAGTTAATCATTTTTAACATTTGTTATGTATGATTGTTGGTCATTTTCAACCCAACTAATTGAAAAGTGAAGTTAACTTCTCACCAGAGAAAGTGACCCTGTTTTCATCTGGCACGTGAAATTTTTTAAATTGCTATATTATCTATTGGTTATCAATTTTTCAATAGACATTCCATCAGTGCAATGTTTCAAGTTGCAACCATAACTTGTACCAAAGAAGTTAGTGGGTCTAAGTCTGCGTACATTGTATGACTGATACTTGTGTATGATTATGGTAACTTCACACAATTACTTTGTTCTATTCAATAATAATGACAGCCTGAGGATGTACAACTCGCTGGTAGAGAGGTGCTTCACCGACTGTGTGGATACATTTAGGCGCAAAACTCTTGACAAGCAGGAGGAGACGTGTGTCAAGCGTTGTGCTGAAAAGTTTTTGAAGCACTCCATGCGTGTGGGCATGCGTTTCGCAGAGCTCAACCAAGGCGCCGCCACCTCTGACTAACTTCTTTGTTTTTTTTCTATTTACCTATTTAAATGAGATTCCAGTTTGAGACAGTTTGTTTACAGACCAAATTCTAGTTACAGGTGGTATTGCTTACAATAAAATTTTCAGTAGTTCACAGGAATGACATTGATCCCTGAGTATTTTGTGTACCTTTGGTTGCTCTAGTTCTCCATATGTCGTTTATTTTTGTCTCTACTATTCATGTGATTTAGTTTAAAATGTGTTTCTTTGCGTAAAGAAGTCTTTCTGTTTCCTTGTATAATTTTCACATTTGTCAGATTGAATGTATGGAACAATTTGTGAATTAAAGCATACTCAAGGGTTCTTCCTCAAAAAATATATTTTTTAAATGGACACCAAATTAATTTTGACGTAACTAGAAGATCTACTCCCTTAGGCAGGTACTTGAGGCCCTGAGGGATATTCACTCGGATACATTTGGGCACAAAACTCTTGACAAAAAGGAGGAAACCTGCATCAAGCGTGTGTTTTTGAGGCACTCCATGTGTGCAGCAGTGCAGGCATGTGTTTCGCTGAGCTCAACCAAGGCCTTGTCACCTCCGACTATCTTTTTTAATTTATTTTTTTTAAATGAGATTCCAGTTTGAGTCTGTTTGTTTACATACCCAATTCTGGTTAAGGGCAGATTCCAGTTTGAGGTCTTGATTAGTTCATACTTCATAGGGGAATGCCATTGATCCCTGAATATTTCGTTTACCTTTGGTTATCTAGTTTTCCACATGTCATTTCTTTATTGTCTTTACTTTTCATGTGACTAGTTTGATATAGTTATGTATGCAAAACTTTTGGCAAACTTTAGCTGGTTATGGTAAAATTTGGTGAGAGCCATGAAATAAATATTCTTTAATGAAGGGGCTTTTCTTACAATAAAAAAGAACCGGACAAAGGAGCTGTTTTCGTTTGCTACATCTGTTGGATGGCTGACTAATGGCGACCTGCCTTCATCTCATAAAAAAAAAAAAAAAAATAGACAAGTGACAACCAACCCCTTTTGTTGGCATGCCTTTTTTGTTTTGTTTTTTTGCTTAAAAAAGTCCATCTGTTTGCTTGTACAATTTTCGCATTAAATAGAAGAAACAAACAATATAATACAAGAAAAGGGGAGCATAAAATGAGAAAGGGATAAATGTAGATTGCTGTGTTATAACTACTAATTAATTGACAATGGAGAAAATTGCTGCAGTGGCAGAAACAAGGTGGGTCCCAAAACCTTGAAAGAAAAAGAAAAAGATAGTAGCAAAGATAAGGCTAAAGAGGATGGAATAAAGGAAAAGCAATACCAGTGGCCAGGACGTGGGACGGTGGGAGCTTGCAAGGGAATAAATATATGTTTATTATAGAATAAATACGGAAACATTACAATTACAAATATATTATTATACCCAAAATGATTGATTTATAACACCAAAAAATAGCGAGGCGAATCTAACACACCCCTCTAATCCTAACTAGCTAAATAAGCTAATAATAGATTACTTTTTTTTTCTTTGTTAAAGAGATTGAATCAAAAGGTATAGAAAAAAGGGAGAAATATGATGAGCAGGTGCAGATATCTGATCCTGGCATGCTTCCAAATGTTGTTAGGAGCTGAACTTTGTTTGGGAGGTTGATCAGGAGCTGAACTTGCAGTTACCGTAGCCTGTGGCACAGAAACAACACATAACTCTGCTTATTTGTTAAACAGCTCCTAATTAATAATTAACAACTCAATGAACACATATAATATAATATACTTAATTGGGTCCTACTTACTTGGATCAGTTGTAGTGAGGACAGCAGATCCAGAGAAATCGCAGTCATAATCGTATCTACCGTTTGATTGATAGTATGAATTCATTGCATACGCGGCATGGGCCTGAAGCGTATTTGGCTGGAAGCAATTACCCCCTGATTGAATGGCCCCACAGTCCACATGTTGACATGCATAATTAATGTTATTTTGCAACGCGGTTTGACTCGCATCAGCTTTGGGTACGCACCACTTTTTGCTCCCAGTGCCGGACCCGCCCTGAGTCGGAGTCGGAGTCGGACTCGAACTCGGTGCTGGGGTTGGTTGTACAGCCTGCACAAATGTACAATATAACGTGTTAAAGCTGGGGAAAATCCAAATTATTTGTTGGCATTTTGATTAATTAATTTAATAAAATATTAACAAGTTAAAGAAAAGTTGCGCGGCTTTGCTTGCAGAAGCGTGTCGTGTCGTGCACTTTTCTTTTCTTTTCAATTGCTACTTCTTAAGAGTTAAGACCAAATGGTAAAGAGAATCTAATCTAGTCTAGAACAAAGCAGAAGCTGTCCCTTCGTGTTGTATTCCCTGACGTAACTTTGAACCGCATACGCCATTTTACCGATTCAGATCCTCTCTGATACTGCAGAGGATGATGGGCCACACTTTACGGTTTGAGATACGGGAAACCTGGGGGAAGTATTATTGGGCTTTGAGATTCGTGCCAGGCTAAAAAGAATGGTCCGGATTCACTAATTGTAAAAGATTTCCTTGTGCAATATTGGAGAGGATGTGAATTCCCATTTTACCCACACACTTTCCCTCGTTTACATTTGATTTGATTTCACACACGCCGAAATAATCGCCTCGTAGTCCACGAATCACAGTACACATTACCAGCTGTCCCCCACTAGCTAGATCACTGCCACATACTTTTCTATGTAACGAAACCAGAGGGGCATTTTCGTAATATCAATCAGTTAACTGATTAAGTAAAGTAAGAAACGCTTACCGGATCACGCAGCAAGCCGACATCGTAGACCGGAGTCAGATCCGCGTTGAAAAGCCCGAAATTACGCTCTGCTATCGGACCCGGTTTCTGATTCTCATTGAACAGCGCAAAGATGTAGGTCTCGAAAGTCCGTTTGGGCATCAGTGGAGTGCCCAGACCCGAATTCACCAAGCGGATCAGGTTACCGTTGAAGGCCTCCGCATCCGCCACGCTCACCCCGATCTGACCGGGCTCCGCCTGGGAAGGCCAGCCTGTCTCCCCGACGGCGATGTCGACGTCGCTGTAGTTGAGCTTCTTCATGGCGGAATAGACTGCGTCAAGCTGGGCCTCGAACATGTTGGTGTAGTTGATGTTGGTGGCGGAATCGAATACGCCGGCGTTGGGGCGGAACAGCGCGTAGTTTAGTGTGCGACCGTTGTAGCCGAAGTAGGGGTAGGGGTTGACTGTGAAAGGTGTCTTCGTCTTTCGGTGGAAGTCGAGCATGGGGGTGAAAATTGCGCGGTCATAGCCGCGACGGAACCGACCAGTTGACGGAGGTTCAGAGGAAGAGAGAATGCCAAGGGAGTGAGGGGTTGAGACGCGGATGTGGGAGTATCCAGCGGCAGAGAGAGCATCGGAGAGGCAGCGCATTGCAGGGACGAGGCGGGCAATGAGATTGCGATCGAGAGAAGCGAGGACCTCGTTGCCGACAAAGAGGAGGGTGATGTTGGTGGCAGGGAGGAAGGGGAGGAGGTTCTGGGAGAGCCAGGCGGAGGCCCCAGTTGGAGTAGAGAGGGAAGGGATGTCGGAGTTGGCGGTGGTGACGGCGACGGAGATGGAGGTGTTGGCGAAGGCGCGGATGAAGTCAGGATTGGCATCGAAAAGCTTGACGCGGGTGATGAAGGTGTGGTCCCGCAAGAAGGCGGCTACCTGGGCAGGCGGGGGCAGGTTGTCGGCATTGGCACCATAGTTGACGCCGATCGTTAACGCTTTTGCTGTCACGGGCAGCACGGTCAGGAGGAGGAGGAGGAGCTGTAGCAGTAATAGCAGTAGTTTTGCTTTATTTTGAGGCGCCATTGCCATTGAATAGGAGAGGGAGAGACGAAGAGAAGTGTGTGTGGATTTGATTGTTGATTGAAGCGAGTGATATCAGAAACTTTAGAAAGGATTTGGATTCTCGAAGAGTAACGTAACCTACCTATTCTACTATTTATTTATTCCTAGTTTGACTCCTCGTCTCACTTGGTCTCAGCCTACCAGGTGTATTATTATTATGTTATATTTATATCTAATAGTATGGTTAATGGTTTCCTTATATTACTGTGTAATTTATTAGTTATGTTGGCAACTGGCGGGTCCCGTTTCCTTAAAATAACCTTAACGTAACTGCTTTGCACCTTCATTTGGATGTACTGTGCTGCCTGTGCACATGACACGGCCCTTAAATAATGTACTTGCTTTTCCTGGAGCGTAAACGCAAACGCAACGCGGCAACGGTCGCTTGTCGCACGTGATACAGTCATACAGATACACTACCAATAATCTTTGCAAAATATATCTACATGCTTTCAACATTCTTTTTTTTATTTAAGTGCATGCTTAAAATAATTTTGTTAACAACAACAAATTTGCATCTGATAAATAGAGAAATAATAATCGATACTGATACGTCTCTTCTTGTTGGTTAACGTGTCCTTACGGTTTGGTTGATTTTATTTTTCCATCAATTTGTCTGAGTTTATTGTTTTATTCACAAATTTTACTAGTCAGCATAGAATTAACAAATAATTATCTATACGGTAATCTAGGACGTATTTAATTTATTTTCCATATCCTGTTGTGACATGCATCAATGCACTATATTAATAGATGGAAAGAGATAACTTGCATTTATTAAATATACAAATCTGGAGAACAAAAAAAATGTGATATATCATTTCGTTGTAAAAAAAGGTACTCAATTTAAAATTATTGTTGACAATTATTTTTAGATTTACGAAATATTATTTTCAATATTTGTTAAGATTTGTTGTTCGTAACCTTGGGAATGGGTGGGTTTTAATGGAATTTTCAAAGAGATGGGATTTCTCACCTATTATCATGGAAAAAAGAAATGTGCAAAAAGTTGAGGAAAAAATGTTGAAGAATTCATGAGAATTTTCACATTAGCGTGAGCTAATGTCTTTTTTTTTTTTCCACTCAACCATCAATGAAGAAATTTGTATTCTCTATTATTTTTAGTGGTAAAAAAGTTGATTGTTGACAGGCAATTACTATGCAAAATAACAAAAAAAAAATTTCAACATAGTTTCAATTTTTAATATCAATAATTATGAAGCTATTTTATGATAACATTTACATTTAAAAGAAAGCAATCATACCAAACAAAATTTACATTTATATTTACAATTTATTTATTGAATTATAAAAATAGTTATTTAATTTGCCTACTGTGTAAAATTCATTAAATAATAGGGAAATTTTACAAAGTGCCTTTCTTTTTCAAAATATAGAACAAATTACCCTTCTAAAATTCTTAACAAAATGCTCTTGTGGACCCCACTTCTTTCCTCTCTTTTCATCCCTCTCACTCATTTTTATTTACTCTCATTTATTATTTTTTTATGTAAAATATATAATTGTGATTTTATTCTCATTTTGAATAATTTTTAAATTTTTGTGTGTATAAATGATTTACAATAAAAAAATTAAAGTGTCAATTTTTTATTTATTTGAACCAGAAAGTATAATATTAATATAAATATAGAATATTTCCAACATATGGGTCTTTAAAAACATATTATATTATAAGATATGGTATTAACTTATTTCGTAAAAAAAATCTAACAAATAAATATTTTTAACATACGCATTTTATATAGTTTATTCTATATAAATTTCATATTCTTAGTTTTCACAACAATAAGGGATTTTATCACATTAAGAATAATTTAGTGACATGCTTATACTTCAATAAAAATATACTAATTATTTATTTGATATAATCTTAAGAAATTAAGAAATAAATAACAAGTGCAAGAAATATTGAGTTCGAATATTATAGCAATGAGTGATTGGAATGACTTGGGATACATTTTTTATACCTTCGAAGTGCATATATATATATGGTCCGATTAATTACTAGATTCAGCAAAGTTTAATTTTTAATTTTTCACCATAATATATTCAATGGTGAGTCGTATTACTTGCATTGTAACTGATTCAAAACTGATGACATTATTTATTTCTTAATTTCTTAAGATATGTTATACATAATTATAATAATTTTTATTGAAGTATAAATATCTCACTAAATTGTTCTTATAACATATGATATGGTAAATAAGTTAAAATTATTATATGTTAGTTAAAAATAGTTTATATGTTAGTTAAAAACAGTTTATAGAATAAGTTAATACCATTTCTTATAATAATTTTTCAAAAAGAACAATATGTTGAAAATATTATATATATATACACTAATATTATACTTTCTAATTTCAGCAAATACAATTTCACACTTAAATTTTTTTATTCTAAATAATTTATATACATAAAAAATAAAGATTAATCAAAATATAAATGAAATATTACAATTGTATATTTTACTTAAGCAAAGAATAAATGAGAGTAAATTAGGGAGAAGTGAGAGGGAGGGAAATATATGGAACAAGTGAGATTCACAAGGACATTTTGTTAAGAAGTTTGGAAAGAGAGCATTTTGTTCTATATTTTGAAATAGAAAGGCATTTTGTAAAATTTTCCTTTATTTTACAAAGTGTTCGCTAATAACAAAATCAACGTAGCTTGCAAATTAATAAAGGCATAACTAATAGCATGCTGAACATTTATCAAGTGAATATAGTGCAATGATTATCATTACATTTAATAGAAGTTTTTTAATATATATATTTTGATTTCAAACTGAAATTTCTCATAATTATTTACACGGTACAGCTAAACATTCATTATACTACATTTCCATAACCATAAAATACATATCTAATAGATACAAATTCATATATTCATAAAAATCTCATTTCGTATAATTCCACGACAATCAAACACACCATAAAATTGTTATTCGTTTGAAAATTAACACATAAACACGCACATACGTGTTGTAATAGGTATATACATTACATCACGCTGCTTTACCCTTCTAGACCGTGCTATGATCGGGGCGGATCAAGGTGCTGGATCAATCAGCTGCAAGAAAAGGTCTTAACCACATATTATCTAGTCCAATTTTTTCTAAACCACATATGAATCATGAGTTATGACCAGTGTTCTAAATAGCTAGCTATAGTTTTTTCAGACCATAAACACTACGCTACGAGATAAAAGTGCGCTATTTCAGCTACGGCTGCTATAGCTATAATAGCTGACCGCTTTTATCGCTACGCGCTATTGCTACCGCTATGCGCTATTGCTACTGCTATGCTACACAGGCTTTTTTGCAATTTACTTGGAATTCTACACTTCAGTTCATATTTATGATACTACATGGTCTGTTATAATAAAAATGCTAAAATCAAATTTTATGCTTTTGTTCCTATTTGTGATCTAGTCTCTAAATCTATATCAAAAAATGTTCAAATATTAATTATTCATTTTGTTTTCTTTTCGTCTAGTATTCATCTGTAAAATTATCGTTGTTCGTTTCATTGAAAGCTGATTTTGATTATAATAATATATAAAATATTCAAATAGGTATACTTACTTTATTTCACTATAAAATTAATTGCTCTCCGTCTATTAAAATCTGTAATACTATGAAGTATGAACTATTAAATAATGTTACATTGTATATTCTTTTTTTTTCTCTTCTGATTTGCATGATTGAAAAAATATAGACTTAAATAAGTTATTATTTAGTTATTATCTTAATTCTCCAATATTGATCATGTTGATAATTAGTAGAAATATAGACTATAAAATTTGAAAATTAGGAAAAACGCTATGTAGAAAAGCTTCCGCTATAGCTGCGCTATTCGCTATAACTTTTTTGTTTGCTTCCTTGCTATACCGCTATAATCGCTATAATCGCTATTTAGAATCTTGGTTATGACCATCGATTTATCACATGCACCAATATTGACCATTCGATATATGACTATCATCATCATTAGAGGTGGATTTAGAATTCTGATCTGAAATAGGTACAAAATACTAATAAGGATGTAATTTTTTTTCTCCGGACGAATCAGAGCAGAAAAGCAGATAATAATCTAAAAATCTCACGACGTGACCAAATACGTCATAACACGACACAATACGGTACAGTCACAACACGACACGATTCTGTCATGGCATGACAGGACGCGTGTGCTGGTCACGAATCGTGACTCGCGTGTCCCGTGTCGTGGCTATGCACATGACATGATCGTCTTTACAAAATTAGACATGGCACATGGTGATGTGAATCACATGTAATCATGACTATTAGATCTTGATTGAATGGTGAATCTTGAATAAATCTAAATTATGAAAAAAAAAAATAGTTAAACATAATCAGACGTGACCGACACATCTGGATACGTCACGGCATCACTAACATGTTGTGACCATTCACGTGCCATGAGCTCATGATCATCCTTCTATATTTAGCCACAGCACGTCACGTAATTTAAGTCACGGCGTGACTAGTTACGACATGATATATATTTAGATCCTTAGTAGCAGATATCTGTTTTTTTTTTCTCAATCTGTGATTCTTCTGTGTAGCAGCGTATCAAACCGCGTTATTTTTCTTTAATTCTTTTGCGCTGATTCATCTAAACTGACTTTCTTTTCTGCATAATATTATTTTACTTGACCATAAATTAAATTCAAAAATAGACATTGTTTACATTCAGAGCTAAACACGAGTAAAAACAAATACCACTAGATCTGAAAAAAAAAAATTCAAATCCACACTTGCCTACTACTGACTCACTTTGTGACATCATCAAATATTATTAAAAGTCGAATTTAAGTATAAAGCCGTCAGCAATTAATGAACGCTTTTGGCCGTTGAGATGACATTTTAATGCGACCTGAGATGAAATCATTAAAAAAAAAAATAGGCATAGAGCCCGATTTATTGCTAAAATTTCATTTTCAGAGCTACAAGAACTCAAAAAATAAAACCCAAAAATAAATATTCCCCAACTAAATAATTTCAGCACCCATTTTTACATTATATATAGGCCTATTAATGAATCTAGGCCGAAATCATACCTTACTGGTATCCACAGATGATGCTCATTACAGCAATATTAGAGCAAAATCTCTGTATATTGAAATTTAATTAAATTTATTTTCTTTAAGATTCAATACAATTCGATCCGTCTCATCAAATACTAAATTTGTGCTTGTAGCCCTGTGGTTAGAATAGTTGTGGAGACTTTGATTCAATACTCAGTTAATATTATATATTTTATTATGTTTTAACCCTCTTATCTAAATTTTTAAAAATACATAATTTCGAGATTTTTGATGGGTATACATGAAATATGTAATTTGACACAAAGATCCAAGTTCTATTCAACTATCTCCTGTTCTATTATATAATATATCTCGTTCTTTTGGTAGAAAAAGTTTTAACTCATGAAATATGCTCTAATAACCCCTAGCACCCATTTATAGGATTAATGACATCTTCTATTGTTTCATTTTAAACGTTTAAAGGTGGCAATTTAGTCAGTACCTTAATCTTATTGTACAATTTACATGCAGTATATATTGATTAATCTTCTATTTCTGTTTATTGCAGATAAATTTTCTTTACTTTTTCATTCTTTGTTAGCTTTGTTTGTAATTAATTTGTGAACTTGGTTTGAAAATAAATTAGACCAAAACGACTGGCATTAGATATTCCTCCCAAGGGTTTTAATGTACGTATCTCTTCTCCGTGATTTTTATTTATATTCAAAAATAAATACAAATTGTCAAATATATCCACAGAAGTTGGATATTTATAAAAATGTCCAAACTGGTCAATTATTAGCCGGTTCTTATTTTAAATTTGTTTTCATTTTTTTATTTTTAGAAAATTATGTACTTTATTTATATTTTGTACTAAAATATTAGAAATATTCTTTTTATTTCTTTGAAATTAGATAGAATACTATATAATTTAATTTATTAGAAAGACTACAACAAATAATCCGGATCAATATTTTTCATACTGAATTTTTCGATGCTATAAGAAAATTTTTAATATTTCTTTGTGATATTGGAAAAAAAATAAAAATGCTTTGAATTTGAGTTATTGATACCGGATCAAAAGTCACTTCTAAGTAAATATAAGAAATAATTGAATTTTTCTATTTTTGAAGAAATAAAAAAAATTCTGCAATTGTGTCAAACCCAATTGAATTTTTTTTATATTTGGTTTCATTTTTTGTTTTTGAAAAAAATGAAAGAACATAGTTTAAAAAAAATAAAAAAAATTCAATTATTTTCCATATTTAACTAGAAGTGACTTTTTATTTTAATTAGTCCGATTGAATCACCAAAACAATTTACTCTTTGCTCTAGAAAGAAGAGAATGAGTGAAAATTCGGTAAATTGTTTCAATTTCGCTTCAATTTTATTGTTTTTCTGTATATAACTTATATAGCTGAGTTCACTCAGGAAAAATCAGATTGTCTCTGGCCGATTCTGTTCCGACTCAGCCGAGTCAACTCTGAAACGGCCGATTTTCCAAACCATATTAAACGCCTTGGCAAGAATATCATCTGGTATTGCTGGATGTGATCCGAACAGCGCAATTTATATATAGCTGTTATGAGCAACAATATAATAAGTTCTTCCATGGTTGCTGGATTTCAATATAATTAAGTTCCGAATGGTTCAGAATCTTTAAAACAATGATTTTCTATTCAATCGACAAAAGGAAGGAAAGAGGGCTTATGAGCCGGCCCAGCTCGGTTCGGATTCGATTCTATTCAATCGACAAAATTCGAGTTTGGATCGAGTCAGATTTTTTACAGTTGCGAGTCTGATTCGTGATTAAATATTAAGTTGTCCAACCCATTAGTTCGTGAGCTGACCCAGCTCACAGTATCATCACTATACATATATGTCTAACAATATGTGTTAAAAGAAACTAGGAAATTTAAAATAATAATAAACTTGTTCAATATTTCATTCGAGAAATCTTGTTTAATATTTTTAAGAACACACATGATTATATGTTAAAATTATCTAAATGTCCAAAAACAATTATTTATATTGGAAAAAAATCTTCTAACATTTGAGTGTGACTTATTGATTTGTGTTTGTATATATTTGGATAAGGTGGAGATATGGACTATGTGACTTATGTGCTATGTTGTATGGATACGTATACGGATATCGTATTGGATATGATATGGATACGGCGATACGGTAATTTTTAAAAAGTATAGATACGGTAAAGCTACTATATATAATATTTTAATTATTTTATTAATTTAACACTTGTATTATATAAATTAAATATCAAAAACTAATTGCGGTATATGTTAAATATAAACGCAAGTAGTTTGTAACATCAAATGAGAATTGGTGTAGTGGTAAAGTTCTATCGTTCTTATACCAAAGAACCCTAGCTTGAGTCTTGGTTGGCGCAAAAAAAATATATTTTTTGCCAGTGGTCCATGCACGGTGCACAAGACTGGGTCCACACTGTGTATCGTGCGTATTCAAGCATTTTGGAGCCGCATTAGAGCGTTTATTGCGACCGTATCAGAGGGCTAAGGATACACCAACTGTCGTATTTGACAAGTATTGGAGCCGTATCGGATGCGTATCCATATTCGATATGCATCCGATACGAGTACGGGGTCCCAGGTGGAGTGTCGGAGTAACATAGCTTATGTGAGGGTGAGACTCAAATATACATCCTATCATCCTCATTTTTTGGGAGGGAGAGAAAATGGAGTATTATAGGGTGTATATTTTGAATTTCACACGTGTTTTGTTAATTAATAAAATTTAAAAAACAAATAGTTTGATCATGTTTAAATAAAGGAGAACATTTTACAAAATTGTTCGAAGGATTTCAAAATGTATATTCATACATTGAGAGCCATTTATCACTACCCAAGAAACTCAAACTGAACATTTTTTTTTTGCATTTTAATTCTCTTCATCAATGAAATCACTAATAAAATTACTAAGAGAAATAAATGAAGATCCGCCCTCTTTAACTGCTCTATTTGCAACTCTGCTCCAATCAGAAGCTCTTTTTCGCATTTCATTACTCTCACTATTTCTCAAATCCATTAATTTCTTCACTGCATTTTTAATCTGTTCTCTGCTCAAGATCCCCTCCTCCTTTTTATCCCTCAAATTCAAACCAACATTACATTCATTTGTTAGAAGTCTGCTATTTGACAATTGATCCCAAAATATAGGCAATGCAAGAACCGGAACTCCGGCAAATAAAGTCTCTAGTGTTGAATTGTAACCGCAATGCGTCAGAAAACCACCAACAGAGGGATGTGTCAAGACCTTTAGTTGGTCACACCACGGTACAACCAAGCCATTGTCTCCACAGATCTCTTGCACCAGAGAAGAATTTTCTCGGGCAACCCAGAAAAATTTAACCTCACATGCATGTACTCCCCTTGCGATTTCTTCAAATTGTGAAGGTGATACAGATAGAAAGCTACCAAGAGAGATGTATAATACTGAGTTCTTCGGCTGGTTATCTAACCAAGTTAAGTGATCGCTTGAGTTTGCCTCTGGTAGAAGCATGTGCGGTATCGTAGGCCCAATTGCATACAAAGGATAGTTGAGATTTTCTCTTATCGAATCAATTGTAAAGGGTTCGAGTTCATAGAATGAGGTGAACAACATGCATTGAGCTTTCTTTGCTGCTGATGCGGCTTGTAAAGCTAGTTCAAGCGTTGACATAGCAAACATTGGATCAACATCAGACAATTTCATCGATGGAATACTAGGTATGTACTTCTCCAAGAGTTCATCTTTTTCTGTAAATTTTGATGGGGGAATTTTCAAAACAATTTGAACTTAGTTCAAACTTGAAACTTAAAAATTAACAAACACAAGAATATTAACTTAGTTTAAAGTTTATTTAGAAAGGTCTTGGAATGTATGGCGTTGTGTTTTAAACTTGTTTTTGGTAATTTATCTATTTTGGATTTAAACTTGTTTTTGGTAATTTATCTATTTTGGATTGATTTGCTATATCTGAAAATGAGATTTTTTATAATGTTAGGATATCAAGACTTGGTGGTAATCTGATAGCTTATGAGCAATATAAGTGAGTTTATATGTAAAAGTGGTGCAAAGTGTTATATGTGGAAATAAATCTGCTGTTATTCTCAAGGAATGACAGGAATATGCTATTCTGATTCCAACTGTCTAAAATTTTTCATGCACACATTTTAACATAATAAGTTTTTCATGCGTAAATTTCAACGAAAATCAATGGTTGGGATCGGAGAATAACAACAGATTTATTTCCGTTACATATAACGACATTTATTTTTATGCCATTGTAATATGAAAACTTGCTTCTCGTTTTTATTTTTAAAAAGAAAAGAAAAAAAAATGTTTATTGAAAACGTCAGGTAACACAGTTGAGAAAAGATAGCACAGTTAATTAAGAATCTCAATGTAAATTTATTAAGTTTTATTAAAAAAAAAAAAAAAAAGGTAACACAGTTGCTTCTCGTTTAGATTCAAAGAATTATTTAAATTTTTAGGGGTAATTTCATGTATATCCCTCAAAAGTTTGAATATTACGTATTTATCCCTCTAAAATCAATAATTACATATTTATCCTTAAAAATTATTGAAACTCACATATTTGTCCAATCTAACTCTATTATATATCAAATATCTCTAAAAAATAATTAAATAATATTTTTTAAACAATAAATTTTATTTTAAATATTAATTAATATTGTAATGACCATTATACCCTTCATCTCTCTTTAATCTATCGAGTCGCCCTTTAATCTGTTCAGTGTAATTTGTTACTGTACGGTTCAGTTCTGGTACTGGTACGGTTCAATGGTGGTACTGGTACGGTACGGTTCAATATTGGTACAGCTATGTACTGATACTGGTACGTTTTAATACTGCTTTCTAATCACTGACCTTAAAAAGAAAAATAGAAGAAGGATAAAATGAGAATACATAAAAAATTAATGTTAAATATAATGAATTGAACAAATATGTGAGTTTCTACAATTTTTAAGGATAGATATGCAATTATTGATTTTAGAGGGATAAATACGTAATATTGAAACTTTTTAGGGATATACATGAAATTCTCCCAAATTTTTAATGTGTTTGTACGAATCTCAATATAAATTGGACGTTTAAGTTTGACTTTGGATGAGGCTTTGTCCAAATTTCTTTGGACAAAACTCAATCCCTTCTTTTAAATAATGATTTTGTCTATGAATATTCATCTCGTTAAAATTTTATATAGATAATATATTAATAACATAAAGTGAGTTTAGATAAATAAAATAATTGATTTTAAAAATGCTGAATAAATATCTAATTCATAAATATTAATGAGTATATATATATAATAAAAATTCAAAAAATTAGGCTAAGAGCCTAAGATAAGACTTGAAAGAGTGTCAAAATAAACCATATGACAATTAAAGCACATTCAGCAGTAGCTTATAGAGGTGAACGAAGCCAATTATAATCCGTCAATACTCAGATTGAAACACAGGTTTATCAAATAAACTAAATCAGATTAATTAGTATTTTATCAATTGTACCTCTAACCGGCGAGTGGGGGTTTTCTGGTGGAGGAATCCTCTCAAAGTGGAGCAACACAGAGAAGAAAACTGCCGGCATCGTAGAAAGCGAACAAACCGGAATACCTCTCTTATTCCCCACCTCCACCGCCCAAGGCAGATACGTGTCCGCAATAATTACCCGTGGCGCCGGCTCAAGCCGGTCTAGCAGCTCCTCGACCGGCTTACCCATTTTGGTGTAAACCGCCTTTATGAAGCCCGGGTGGTCCTTCCCGCGGCCACTTTCCGACGGTATGCAATTTGGTATGGTCATAATTTTGAGTTCTGGAGGAGGTAGTGGATGAGCTGAGTTGATTAGGCCGAGCCATTCTTCGGTGACGATGAAGGTGACATGAATGCTGCGGGCAATTAGCTGGTGGGAGAGGACCATCATCGGATTGATGTGGCCCCTGCCCGGGATTGGGATGGCAACCACGCCGCGGCGAGATGATGCCATTGGAGAGTCTGGATAGACTGAGCAGTGAATTGAGCGGAGAGTTGGAACTGTATGTGATACGATGAGGGTCGTTGCACTTTCAGTAAGAGACTAGGAGCGCCGCCTCAGGCAGCTCGGTGTGAGAAGATTGAGATGGAGATTGGAGAATAGATAAAAGGGTTACGCTTCCTTTGTTGAATACTTGAATTGTTGTGTAGTGTGTGATTACCACTTCTTCAGCGTCTGATTTGACCTATAGCCTATAGCCTATAGGCTCATTGTTGTGTTTGGAGAATAAATAAAAGTGCATATAGCTTTCTTATGTGAATGACATCTTCATGTCATCTTCATGTCCCCCCGGCGAATTCTTAGATTTTGAAATTCTGTGGAAATTGCTGCAACCTCTAAAATATCCAAAACTGTTGGCTGAAGTTCAGTTAAAAATAATAATTAAAGGACTGTTCAACTCTCAAGTCCGCTAGGCTAAAACTTTTCAATTCTCAAGCCCACATCCTCAACTTTCTGACTTTCATCTCTCTCCCTCTTTCTCCGAAGCCCTGTTAAAAAAACAATGCTAATTAGATGAGCCTTTTTTTTTTTTTGATTGATGTGAACGAGATGGGATTGCACGTGCTCTCATCTCTCTCTGTTTTAAACCATTAATTAATTAGATGTTACTCAGTACTGTTCGAGTTTGTTTTTTCAGCTTATTAGAGAAGTGCAACAAGGCCTATTAGAGAAGGGTAATAATGGTTAAAGTTCCGTGATTTTTATTTATATTCAAAATTAAATACAAAGTGTCAAATATGTTCCGGCTCTCATTTTAAATTTTCTGTTTTTAGAAAATAATGTAATTTTTTTATTTTTGTATTAAAATATTAGAAATATTTTTTTATTTCTTTGAAATTAGATAGAATACTATATGATTTTATTTATTAGAAAGACTACAACAAATAATCCATATTAATATTGTTCAGACCGGATGTTTTCGCAGCTGTAAGAAAAATTAAAATATTCTTTTATATGTTATTGAAAAAATTAAAAATGCTTTCAATCTGAGTTATCGATACCGGTTCAAAAGTCACTTCCATGTAAATACAAAAATATTTGAATTATTTTATTTTCAAAAAAATAAAAACTAATTCCGCAAGTGTGTCCGACACAATTGATTTTTTTTTAAAACTATGGTCTCTCATTTTTTTTGGAAATTGAGATAATATTTTTATTCTTTATTAAAATATTATAAATTTTTTATATGTTTCTTTGAAATTGGATAGAATAATATATAATTTAATTTATTAAAAAAACTGAAACAAATAACCCGAATCAATATTTTTTCAAACTAGGCTTTTCGCAGCTGTAAGAAAAATTAAAATATTTCTTTTTGTGTTATTGCAAAAAAATTAAAAATACTGAGTTATTATTCCCGGATAAAAAATCACTTCTAGATAAATATAGAAAATAATTGAATTTTTTTTTTTTCGAAAAAAAAATCAATTGTGTTTGACACTTGCGGAAACTTTTTTTATTTTTTCAAAAATAAAAGAATTCAAATATTTTCTATATTTACCTAGAAGTGACTTCTGAACCGGAATCAATAGCTCAGATTCAAAATATTTTTTATTTTTTTTCCAATAACACAAAGAAATATTTTAATTTTTCTTACAGCAACGAAAAAACCAGTCTGAAAAATATTGATCCGGATTATTTGTAGCATTTCTAATAAATCAAATTATATTTCTAATATTTTAATACAAAAAATAAATAAATTATATCATTTTCTAAAAACAAAAAAAGGATAAAAACAAATTTAAAATGAGAACAGGCCAATTATTGGCCGGTTTCTATTAAAAATTAAGGATCAGCCAATAATTGCCTAGTTTTGACATTTTTATAAATATCCAACTTCTATGGGCATATTTGATAAATTATATTTAATTTTCGATATAAATAAAAATCTCGGCTCTCTTCCCCTCTTATATATCTCTCTAAATTGATAGAGCCTGCCAACTTCTATCTATTACTATTGTTGGACTATGCAATAATATATTTAATCTATTTGATTAGATTTGCGAAACATATATTTGTTGAATTTTACAGTTTCTTATTTTGAGATATTATGCAAGTTTATTACGATACAAATTGCAATACATATCAAGAATGAAGTATCAATAGCTAAATATATCAAGAATGAGTCATGAAGAATCTAGCACTTTACTTTAAAATTTAAAAGATCTCATATTCACCATTCTCTAAGTGCCTTAGGACAAACAACTATACCAAGTATGACACTTCTTTTGTGTATGCCAATCGAGAAAATAGCCAGCAAATTGGTACAGTTGGCTATGTACCAAGCTGTATCAGTAATTTATCAGTAAGCGTTAGTCAAAAGACTGTACTAGTTGAATTTTTTTTATAAACCATAAATAGAAAAATCAAATTTAAAGAACTAATATGATTGTCTGGGTTTTACAAAATCCATAAAAACCGAGTTGTCAACTTAGTCTGGAAATTTCTTTTTAATTTCTTTTTACCACAGACCGAGTTGGTAATTTAAGCTATTTTTCAATTTTCAGAAAATCCAGACCAGCCTACAGACCGAGTTGGAAACTCGGTCTCAATTCATGGCATGCGTTAAAAAGGAGAAAGGAAAGAAAGCCAAAAAAGCAAAGATTTTATTTTTGTTTTTTTTTCTTCGGGAAATTTTTATTAATTTCTTTTGTAAGTTCAGTTTTCCGTAACTAAACTAGATTCTCTGTGGCGAGATATTATTGTACATTTATATAATATTTCTCTGTTATTGAGAAAAAAATAGGAAGTTTTCTCCACCGAGAAATTTTCATTGCATGGACTTTTAAATATTAATTTTTACTATTTCATCTCCTTTTACTATTCTTTGTTCACGATGTTGTCTTTTACGATTCAGAAATTGATTGATTATCATATCTGATTCTGATCATGTTAGATATGGTAAAACAATCTGACATATTCATAAGATGATATGATATGATATCAACTCATTAATATGGTATAAAATATTGATCATTTTTTTTTACACTGAAACAGGTTTGGTGTCGCCCTCAATTACTTTGCATAGTGACAAATGATAGTTCAGGTTCGGTTTGACAGCGTCAAAATTTTGTGATCGGATATAATTCGAGTACAATTTGAAAATGATTTGGTACAACAAGACAGCAAAATAAACCAAAGAAAATCCAAAAAAAAAAAATCTTGTTTTTCGCTTTTTTTCTTGTGAATATTTTTTTTACTATTTATTAAAATGTGCTTGCAAATCAATATGATGAAATCAGCTCACACCATCTTTATGCGGGATAAATATTTCTATGCGAACATAACCGTTCTCACACTATCTCCCCTAATCGCTCTGACAACGCGGAATAACGATTAGGTGACCACCTATATAAGACAATTTGACCCATTGAACGGGGGTCAAAATTTTGCTTACCCAAAGATAGATATCACATAGGCCAGAGACCAAATATCGCCAAACCTAATCCAGTTCAAAACTCGATTTTATCTCGGCATATCATCCTAAGACATGACAAGCCCAATTCAAAAAAAAAATACATACGATCTACTCTCCTCAAAAATAGAACATATCAGCCGTCATTTCACTAAACATATACAATGATTTCGAAATTCTTGTTATGTTTGATGACTATGAAATTCAGACATTAATTTGCAAAAAAAAAAAAAGGACATTAATTGGAGACGCATAACAAAAGTAGCTAGCACAATGCATGTCATCTTTATTCTTTTTTTCCTTTCTATTCTTTCCGCCCTGCAAAATTTTATTCTTCAAGGACTATACTACCTAAAACACTACATTTCCCTTTTTTCTTGTTGTTAATTAAACCTGGTACCGGTACCTTTTGTCTTTATGACAAAATATTGTTCAGTAGATACCTTTGTTTCAAGGGGAATAATTTGGGATCTGAAATGAAAGCTTGATACTTTTGTTTGAAAAATAAATAAGACAGCCTGTTTCATTACTGAAACTTGATTTTTACAGCTACAAGAACCCTAAAGAAAAAGCCGAAAATGCATATTCCCAAAAAAAAATGATGGTTTTTTTAACCTCGTCTTTATTTAGCTTCTAAGTATACTCAATTTGTATACCAATAAAATGGTTTCAGTGCCCATTTTTGCATAATTGGCGTATGCATCAAAACCCAAAATCATAACAGTGAGACTATGGAAAATGATGAGTAATACTGTATCTATTGATTACAGAAAAGACTCTGATTCTAATTACAAGAAGCTAGTCCTATTTATACACGTCTGTGTACTAGCCGTTACTAGCCATTATGCTTTCCTAATTACATTGTATTTTCCCTAATTACACCTAATTACAGCTTGCTTGCTAAATACTACGATTGATTAAATCTTTGGCTCTTGATCTTGATCTGTGATGATTCTCTGAGATCATTTTTATTCTTCATTACTATTTTTATCAGAGACTAGTATCCAGTGATGATGGCCCTTTAGCCATATAAAAGCAAAATCTCACAGTACCACATTCAGAAAATACAAAACAACATAAACTTTCAGAAACAAATTACTGTACACTACTTTTTATTTATTTCAGTTTTATTACATTGCATGTCCTCATCCCATAAGTGCTGGTACCAGTGGTACCAGTCCATGTCTGTCCCGAGTTTTTAATCTCACTATAGGGATGAAAAGGACAATGATAAAGCTGTATGTTGCTAAATCCATCATACAATCTGTATAGCTATCGGTCCCACTTTGGAGAGCAAACGAACCTATCCAATAAAGCAAGCTGTCTATCATTGGTTCCACTTTGCATTAGATTTAATGGACAGTTCAAAACTGATTTAAGGATAACATAATCTTTTTCAGAAAGAAAACCTTTATTTAAAATAAAGTAGTGCTAAGGTTCCTCATTTTGATTACTTTCAAACAGCTAACTACATTCGACACAACCCCACAGCTATAACCTAAAACAAAAGAAAAGCAACAATATTCTAATACCTCTTACCAGTATTCTAGACCAGTACCCACCTAGATCCTAGTTCAAAAGAAAACTCTTAAAGGGGGGAAAACAACTTATTTATTGAACATCAATACCTAATAATCTCACCATAAATGAACTCATCAGGATGGAATTTAAATTCATCCTGAAACAACAAGAAATGTTACCAATTTTTTTGGTTGCTTGACCAATAGAGGTGTTACTTGTATCACCATCTGATTCCACTCAGGAAACTGCAACACATAGCCTAAAAGGGAAAACAGACTAAGATTCCATCCTTGTCCATTCAAAATATCATGGTGGTATTGTACCTGAATATGCGGTACCAAACTAGAATCCAAATCCTTTGTTATAAACCTGGCACAAGTCCACTTAAATACCATACAGTATTATATTGTCCAGCCATCAATTAACCCAATTCAGATTTTAGGAGTTAGTTGACTTATCGGGTCGGATTGGAAAGATCCGTTAACCCAAATTATATTTCCTTTCTTAGTATAGCCTATAGATAAGCTTCATTTATACCAGTTCGGATCAGGGAATAAAATGGAAGTTTGAGTAGTTTACCATTTCGTTTTTACTTTTCTGTATCTAATACTTACTTTTCTTAGAAATTAGCTCGATTTTTTACATTTTCCGTGTACTTTCATTGTTGGTGAGCATCACTACATCAGGGGAGTTGCATCATCAATGGCTCTGTACTAATGT
Source organism: Carex cristatella (assembly GCA_024447775.1). NCBI lineage: Eukaryota > Viridiplantae > Streptophyta > Magnoliopsida > Poales > Cyperaceae > Carex > Carex cristatella. The sequence continues at coordinate 1,485,566 of JAJHPF010000005.1, read as the reverse complement.
TTGTAAAATGGTTTTGTAACAAGGAAATCAACCTGTAATTAGAAATAGAGTTTTAAGGCAACTTTTTTTTTCGTTACTGCTATCTTTACAATTATTTGTTTTATTTGAAGAATAGATCCGACTTTGTATATTGTATTTCCATAAAACCTCCTACTGAACAAAATACAACACATTGATCGTGCTAATTATTGTGATAATGAATTCGGCAACTAACAAAATTGATAGCTTCTCTGTTTCTGTTTGAAGTACACAAAAAAGGAGAACAAGAAAGGAGAGACAAGACATAGAAACAAGGTTCTAAATAGCGATTATCGCGTCATCAAAATTCCGAAAAAGCCATAACATAGCTATTGCAACTATAACTAGCTATTTAGAACTCTAATAAAAAAAATGACTAATAGCGTTATAACTTTTAAAATCTGAAAAAAAACTATAGGACAGCTATTACGTAGCTATTTAAAACCCTGCATGGAAGGCATACTGGCAGAAGAAGCAAGTGAATTCATGCAGATTTCAACCTCACTGGACGCAAACCAATTTCATATTGGTAGGGAGCATGAGTAAGAGGAGGTACCAGATCAATTGTTATTATCAGCTCTTTTATTCAATGAGACCAGTACATAGATACCAGTATCAATTGATTGTTAGTTGATGAATACCAAGCACTCACAATGACATGTGCACGTCTTTTTAATTTCAGTTTTTTTAGATTTGTCTTCTATTACTGATTTTAAGTGAACTCGAATTATGTTATTTACATTATGTAGGACTTGGTAGTAACTGGGAACTTTTAATCTGTAATCTTATTTTTAGTTATTGAAAACTAAGGCCTACGGGCATTCCCCTCAAAATAAAAATAAAAAACTACAAAAAATACAAAATTTGTTTCTGCACTTCCATACAGCAGTACTTCTGTCACTTTTTACAGCCTTTTTTGCTGTATACCCTAAGCCCCATTTCTTTTCCTCTGCTTTGCGTTGTTCTCACTTATTATCATTGGGCTTCTGAGAGAACTTACGGAGAAACCACATATATACAGGGGCACAAGAAAATGGTCCCTGCCAAAATGGGTAGCTACGTACGAGAAAAGAGTTTGTTTTCGGACAAAATGCAATTGAAATTTTTATAAACAGGCATTTGGAGATAGAAGGTTTTCGTAAGTGAGTTTATCTTTAAATCACTCTTAAAGTTGTACTTGTAAGTTTCTAGTGTAGCTCTTCTGTTGGACTTGTTATTCATCCAAGACAAAATAGGAGATGTCACAACTAAGAGATTTACTGGTTCTATGATTCACTACCAGACCTCTTCTGCTAAGACCTATCTCATTATCATCAAAAAGAAAAAAAGAAAAGAAAAAGAAAAGACCTATTTCATTAGCTGCAAGCCTGTAACAAACACCAACGAAAAACTACGACCTATTTTTCTGCTAATTCAAAGAGCTGTAACAAGCTTCTTCTTCCCAGCTCTAAATTCTGCTAATCGTATTCTTTCTCAAGACAACAGCTCATGAATTTGTAGATCTACCTTCCAAATTTTGCCAGATGCTAGTATGACACTAGCACAGCAGACTAAACTGACAGGACACAAGTCCCATGAAACTAATTTTTTTTAAACTTATATTTAAGATACATGTTTTATATCTTTGATTAAATGGATGCTATTCTCTCTGGAAAAAAAACGCAATTGTTGAGGCTCACAATATCATCGAGAGGCCAAATAAACATTTTGTAGAAGTTTATGAAATTGCATAGGTACCAATCTCAATGCAATAGCAAATAAGCTTGGATAATCTAAATACAATTGGAAACAAGACATTTGTTATACCAGAAACATGACACACGTATTATAAACCAATTTGTTTTCAACAACAACAATTCATTTTAAACAAAAGCAACAATCACTTGGTTCAATTACAAACAGGCCATACAATTAGTTACCCAGCATCCACGTCCCTAATTGGAATCACAGACAAGACAATACAATACAATAGATAGATACTAGAAACAACCCCCGTCCCAAATTTCATGTCAGCGTAGCTGAGAGAAATTACCAGATATTCGGCATCATGCATTTAGTCTTTGTGGGCCCTCTTCCTCTCCTTTCGGCCCCTCTCCTTGTCTGACCCATCACTCTCTGACACGTCGTGTCTCTTCCTCCTATGCTCACGGTGCCTCCTCTTATCCCTCTTCCTCTCCTCCTCTGACGACTCCACCTCGCTGTCAGACTGCGAGCTGTCCCTCCTATGCTTCCTCTTGTGCTTCCTTCTCGCAGAGTCTCTCTCAGAATCAGAGTCGTCTCTTCTGCGGTGGCTCCTCCGCCTCTTCTTCTCTTTCCTGCTCTCCCTGTGATTCCTCTTTTTCTCCTTTCTATCGACCTTAGCCTCCAATGCATCCTCCTCCTCCTCGTCATCTTCTTCTTCATCATCACTCTTCCTGCTGTGTCTTTTGGAACTGCTCTTTCTATGCCTGGACCTAGAACTAGACCGTCCCCTTTTGGGTTTCTCCTTACTCTTAGATTTCTTGCTGGATTTTCTCTCGGCTAAGATCCTCTCAATCTCGGGATCCTTATCAGAATCGGAGCTGTCGCTATCGGAGTCCTCATCTTCAAAATCACTTTCCTCCTTGATCTTGCGGAGGGCCTCGTCAGCCGCAGCACGGATGGAGGCATCGATATCATCAGTGTCCTTAATGGCGTCCTTGACGCTGAGGAAGTTGCGGCACTGGAAGGTGAGGTGACCGACACGGCCGCACTTGCGACAGGCACCACGGGTGTCGTCAGCGGAGGAACTACCGGTGATGCGGGCGAGGGCAAGGAGGCCCTGAAAGGAGGAGTAGGCGTTGTCACCGTTAGAGGAGGAGGAGGGTTTTTCAGAGGCAGCGGCGGACGAAGGATTAGGGTCAGATGAATTGGCGGAGGGGGCGTAGGGGTCGTAGCCGATGGCGCTCTGCCAGATCCCGTGCGTTTGTAGCGCCGCGCTGCTGTGCACTCGGTTGTTCGCCGGCATGCGAACCCGACCCGCCGTCGCCGGCATCTTGTTTTTGGGTGTGTGGGGACGGGGCAGAGAATTTGATTAGGGTTTGATTTATTGTTCTAGCGAGCGGTGGACGATAGTCGAGAGAGTTCGAGAGGAAAATGGAACGGAATGGAATGAGTCGACGATGATGACCCGTTATATTGATCCTATCAAACAGTCAACAGGATTTTAAGTCGAGAGAGGTCGGTCGACGCAATTCGCATCCTCTGTGATATCTCAAACTTTGCGTTACTTTTGGAATATCTCAAAGGTTCAAATATGTTCTACACGAATCTCGAAGCAAAAATAATACTGCCTCCTGCGCTATCCCCGAATAGACACCGGACACGTCGGTCACGCAAAAGTTGAGATATCTAAGAGGTCGGTCGGGGTCGGCTCAGCCCGTTTTGTGGGTGTATCGATTGATCGCAAAGCAACAGCTATACAAGGTGCTCCCGTTTTAATTGGGTTGGAGATATCTGGGCTTGGGCCGTAAGCCTTTGCAAATTAAGCCTACAGAGCTCCTATACTGTACTAATGGTTACTCCACCTGCAGCCTTTCTTTTTCCTTTCTAATGGGAAGCCGAAATCCAAAATGAATAAAAACTACTGATAAACACGCTCCTGACAATTTAAATGGTGCTTGTTCCTTACTTCTGCATGAGAGCATATGTTGATCCCCTGTCATTCAGAATCAGTTGTCACTTGTCAATTCTTCAACATGGAAATTGTCAGGATTGAGGCGGGTTTGTACTCTCATATCTTTCATTAATTCTTCACTCGGGAGCCCGTTGAAGGAATAGTCAGTCCTCCCTGCCCAGTTTGCAATGGAGCGGGCCTGGTGGATTACCTGTCTGACTGCCCTTTGAAGGTCCACTGCCCGGTACAGTTACCTTTTGTGACTTGTCCTCGTCCCAAATCCACTATTGTTTTCTGACAAGAGCATTACATGTGGTATAAATTTGACTGGAAAATATTTTAGGACGTGCAGTTGTTATGGAACAGTGAGGGATAGATTTTACGCGAACATGAATCCATTTTCATAGATATGCACAAAAATAATTATGAAAATGTGCTGAAATGAATAGTTGGTTGTACCGTCACATAAAGCGTAAAAGCAATCAAACAATAAAAGACTAAACAATGATCAATTGAACTACAAGGTTTACATGAGGGCTCTAAAAATTCAAACTTAGCCGCAGAATGACATATTAACAAAGAGATAAGAGAAAGATACGTCCATACATGAAGTACCCTCCTACTTAACTCTCTACTCACTCCTCTCTTCTCACTTAATAAAATAAAACACCAAAAGATATATACAAAGATGGTTTTCCTTCATGCCAGGTGGGGCTTATATAGGAGTGAGAAAGCGTCTAGAGATGATTGGAGTCCAAATAATCAAATTTGTATACAACTGTCAAACATTTCACCGAAGCATGCCTCAGGTACAGTCCGTACTGGCTAATACAGACCGTACTCCCACTGTGTCCCTCCTGGATTTAATGCATATTTGGCCGTCTTGGGTCCGTACTGGATCTATGGAATGTATTGGTGAATACGGGTCGCACCAGAGACTAAATATCGATACTTCGTAATTCCGATCAACCTGATTCTTGCTCTACATAATGTAAAATAGCCCAAAACATAATTCATGCATAAAAACACAAAGTAGTGCAAGAGTAAGATATTTCTCGTGATAATTAAAAATAAATGTCGGATAATAAGGGAAAACCTAAGTCAAAACCCTACATAATTCACTCACAATATGAGTGTAATCACCTAGAAGTGACTTATGAACCGGAATCAATAATTCAAATTTAAAATATTTTAATTTTTTTATAGTAACACCCGAAGAAATATTTTAATTTTTTTACAGCTACAAAAGGCTACGACTGAAAATATTGATCGGAGTTATTTGTTGCAATATTTCTAGTAAATTAAATTATATGGTATTCCATCTATTTTTAAGAAAATATTTCTAATATTATTATAGAAAAATAAAAAAAATCACAAAAATTTCCAATTAAATACAAAAACCATAATTATAAAAAGGTCTCTGACATGAACCACATAACCTAGCTTACAAAATTTATGTTACACGGCCGCTGAAAATTTCAACGGCTCAATTCTTTTCTCGGCCACCGTAATTTTTGACAGTCCGAACCTTTTAATTTTTTTCAAAATATTTGAACATTTGTATTTTTTTTATTTAATGTTTTTTTTTTAAATCTTCGCAGAAGCTGCAAAGTCGTGAGGAGAAATCGCACTCTCGACCTTTGGGTAACCAACAATTCTAAAACTTTCTTCCTAGCTAACTGTGCTACCTTCCCTTTCTCTCTCTCTTTTTTTTAAATGTTGGAAATTAAAAAAATTGGATTCTACTCTATAGCTTGGCATAGCTCACACACACACACAGATATATATATATAGAGAGAGAGAGAGGAGGGGTCCAATTACACTATTTTATGATAACATATTTTGACACTATATATTTATAAATTATTTTTGCGATTTAAAATTCAAACAATTGATTCGAACCGTTCAACATGATCTCCATATTCAAATATGCTTGAAGTTACAACTCTATCATATACTAACCACGTGCTGGTACAGACCACCGTATTGACAAAACATAATTCCTAGCAAACTATAAGTTGTTGGTACAGAGACTGGTACCAGTCAGAAAACCACAATTTGGTTATTGTAATTCCTAACAAAGTCCTAAACAAACATTTTAGAGAACAAGATGAAATTCTTCAAGAAAGGATGTCGTAGTTCTTCACATTCATTAGCTTGAAGTTACTATCATTGGTGCCAGTGGTACCTCAGTTACAGTAGAGGCAGGGAGACAAGGTTTGAAAATTAAACCTGCTACATTTATATAAGAAAGAAAATTAAATCACCAAACAAAGAATTAACTCAATCATCAATTTCTGAACAAGTCTCAAACAAAACCAAAAGAATGTGTTTTTTTCAACGAAGACCCTGGATCAATCTAGGACCTAAACTTTAGAACCCTCGTCTTTTAAATCAAGACTACAATTTGATTTATAAAAATAAAAAAAGTTGAACTAAAAATCAAACTACTAAATGCACAAGTTTATATGCATCTTTGAACTTGTCTCGAAAGTCCAATTTTGTGAAGCGGTGACTGGTATCACTTCAAAGATGCTACATTATATCTTCAAATAGTAACATTATTATATCTAATGTGCATCTGTAGCTAATCTCTATCATTTATGTGTCCTGATTAAAGTATCTCCACAATGCTTTGCTTCCCTAATTCAGTTCATGTTGTTGATTCACTGACAAATAACAACTTCAACAATTACGCAAGACAGATCAGAAATTGAACACCGCAGCCTTGCTACACAAATCATTCAATATCAATTTACCGCAAGGAAATCAAGGGATCAATGAAAATAGAACAAAGGGAATAATTACCAGTATTGCAAATCAAGCAAAAAAAGGTAATCGTTCAGCTCACTGCTCCGCCTTCTCTGCCTCGCCTAATTTGGCTTTTATTGAAGCAACTGTTTATTTTTTCCAATTGAGGAATAGTGCTTTAAAATTAGTAATAAAGTTAATTTTATCTACGCGCTATGTGAAGGACGGAATTGTGGAATAAAACAATTAACAAAAAGATACAAGGAAGAGCTCTGATATGATAAATAACAAACATTGTACTATATTATATGATGATATCACATTTGACTTAAAAATAAGCAGCAAATGAGACAATAATCAAACAAACGCAGTTAAAGCTGCGGGCTACACTCCTTTTCCCTCCTTGCAAAAAATTCCTGCAGCCTCCTCAGCCAACTGCACAGCACTACCTCCCCACTAAACAAAAGAAACCCCAAGAAAGCTAAAAATTACATTACAAAACCCTCCTGCTTAACTCCTTAGTCCCTAGTCAAAAAGAGTAAAAAGCATCAGACACCCAAGGCCGCTCTTTTTCCCTTCTTCCCGCTTCCTTTCACAACTCCCAACAACACCCACTAAAAACCAACATTCATTAACACTTGCAATGCAGACTATATATAATTTAAAAAAAAAAAAAAGCACCTAAACACAAAATGGCGGGAGGAGTCCTTTGAAACTTCCCGCCTTTTTTTTCTCATCACCTATACTTACTATTCTCATTCACTCCTTCATACTTTCTTATATTATAAAATTAATTAAACCCGGAAATTCTTGCCAGCGAAGGTCTGGCCGAATTGCCAACCCGCGGGAGCGATGTTCCAGGAGGTGGAGCTGCGGCGATCACTAGCGGCTACACGGAAAGAGAGAGCCTGACCAACTAGTACGGAATTGGACTGCCAGTTCTGGCCCCAGTTGCGTGACATGGGCATCCAGTTGGTGTGGGCCCCCTTCACGCTCGCACGAATGATGTCGCCGGCACCGGCTACGTTGGTGATGAGGATGAGGTTGAAGTACCTGAACCCGTTAATTGTGAACCGGATCCCTCCTGATCTATGGCACGGCACTCTGAAACAAAAACAAGATTAAATTTTTACAAAATTAATTCATTAACTAAATAACAAGTATTTATTTTGAATGATGCTACTTTTATGACATTTTGATTGATTGATTTAGGTGGGAAAGGAGCTGGACTGACATAAATTGTGGTACGGTACAAGATCTAGAAATGTGATGTGAGGCGTATAAATGCGGTGCAGAAGCAAGGACCAGGAATGCAGGAATGCATGTGCTTCTCATTATTATATTACACCAGCACTGAAGAGAGCAGAGTGAAGACTTAAATAGAATAATTCGAGAATGTTCGGGGGTAAAATGCGAAAAGGATATAGAAAAAATAAATAATTAATATGAATAAGATTAAGTTAAGATATGGAGGGTACAAATGTCTTTGTTTGATTGATTGCATGTAGGTAATGCCTAATAGTAATGTTTGTCAGATTGACCGCGAATAAAGGACGCATGGAACCATGTGCCTCCCCTACGCTTCTCATTTGCAAATGACACTACTGCCCCGCGAACAGCCAATCCCCAAGCGTAGAATTCTGTCCAACGAAGGGTACTTATGTCAATTCATTCATAAGACGCGGATATAGGTCTGGTTCCACACTGACCGAGGCGACAGACAAAGCAACTAAGAATTCACGGGCTTGGGCCTAGGCCTTGGCTACCTTTCCGGGACATCCTATCTTGGTTTTTTGTGGCACTAACTCTCTATCTAATTCAAATAATAGAGGGAACAACATGGCCACACGGATAGCTACACAGGATAGGGAACGATGGACTTGTCGGTCCTAGAACAGGAAAAGGAAAACTGTTCTCCCAGGTTGGGTAGATGGGTTTGGGGACGAAGGAAAGATATTATAAGATATACAAAAGATATGTACACTCCTACTCCAAGTCAAGTAACTAACTCATTTATATCTTGACGTACAAAAGGTCAAGATCTTCAATTCCTCATCCATATTTCATGACTCAATTGATTAATTTCATAACTACATTTCGAAACGGAATATCCATTAAAACCCGGGGGAAAATTCCACCAAAATCCGCCTAAAACACAGACGGTGTTTTCTGTCTTTTCCCCTCATTAATTGGTCGTTAAAGCCAATAATAAATCATTAATTGTATATTATGTAAAATCAATTAAACAATTATTTTTATCCGCCTTGAAAAATTTGTAACAGAATATGGGTGGGTAACTGGGTATTCATGCAAGTAAAGAAAAAAGTAAAAGGACACAAGAAACATAATGATTTAACTGTGGAAAAAGAAATTACACAAGGACCTATAAAAATTACTACTTACTACTTACTAGGGACCACTTAGCATTGCAAAGGAGCAAGGAGTGTGGACCTTTTCAGGTACGGTCACATGTGGTGTTGTGTAATGCTTGCTATTGGTAAAATTCGGTACCAATGAAATGCTTCAAAAATATTCAGATTGGAGATTTACTGTAGCTACCCTAGCTGCCTCCTATTTGATTACTACTATAACTAGTTTTTTTTAACCAATATAATTAACTAACATGTGAATGTGATGTACTTGTAAAAAAAAACTATCATACCTCTTAACTTATCACTTAATTAACATACAAACATATATTAGCTACATACCTACGGAATGAGACCGGTACGATCCCGGCGCGGTACTCAGCCATTTTGAGGAAAATAGGCATGGAGAGATCAAAGTGTGGACGAGGGGGGTTGCACCAGCCACCATTGTCGGAAGGCAGGGCGTAATTGGGAGGACAAAAGTTGGTGGCGGTTATGAGAATGGAGGGGTTGCCGGGGTGGCAGTAGGACCAGCCAGGCTGGTTGACGCACTTGATCTCAAAGCATGCACCGCAGCTGAAGCCATCGTTGAAGAGTGCGGTGCTGAGAGCAGCCGTCTGGACACCGTATCCTTGGCTGTACAAATTCCCGTAACCACAAGCACCTCCTACACTTGCACAAGTAGTATATTTGATTTGTTTTGAGTTTTGTTTTCATTTATTTATTTAAATAAAAAAAAAATTATGTACCCATGGTGCCAGAGGCATCACTGCCTCCGTAGAAAGTGGCGTGAGCATTCTGCCAGGAGCTGCCGGAATATACGCCGGGAATACGGGCGTGAACCGTAGAAGAGAGGGTAAGAAGAAATGTGAGTGTGAGAAAAAGAGGGAGAGATGCCATTTGTTTGTTGCTACTTACTAAGCTGTGGAGGAGAGAAAGAACGAGTAGAGTAGAGTAGGGGAAGAGGAAGAGTGAGTGTGGAGTGTGAGAAGTGTGAGTAGAATAAGGAGGGAAAGGAGGGAAAGAGTAATAAATGGTTGGAGAGAGGGGGAAGGGTGGGGCTCCTATTTATTCATTAGAGATGGAACGCACGCAACAATGGGAACGCCACCAATTCCAACTAATTGCTGTTTAAAAGAGCTACAGGTCTCTAATTAACCTTTTATTTTATTTTTTCGGTGGAGACTGGAGAGTGGAGAGGTTAACGCCTCCCAATTAATTAATTAATTTATTTATTAGTTCAAATTTCACTTTTTAATGGATGATTTAGTTTGATTATAAATCAAATTTAAATGTACCTCGTATCACCCCTCAAACCAAAATTTATATTTTTTATGTACGCAAAATAAATTTATATCATTCATTCAAAAACAATAACATGAGATGTATATCAAAATCATGCTACATAATTTTTGTAACACACATGAATGGCATGTTTCGGTGGCTCCCCAAAAAGTTAATGTTTAAGTGGGAAAAAAAATTCAACTCGTGAATACTAACACGCAGTTCAATTTGAATTTGTTCCTGCGCCCATTCCTATTCTTGCTAGAAGACTGAACAGGTCCGAATAGAGAAAACGTAATAGTACAATACATAGTTATATATATATATATTATTATTTTTTTATGGTTTTTCGGGGTTGAAATAAAAAATAGAAATAAACACTATTTGTTATGCCATGCTTTACATGACATGACATGTCAATATGAAATGTCGTCCAAAAGAAAATATATATGGAGTTCATTATAGAGTGATAGAAGAATTCGAGAATTATATGTGTTCCTACAGGATCCCATATTTCAATTTAATAATTTATTTATTTATGTTATACATATATATAGAACCTCTATAGAGAAATTTGGAACCGACTCCGCTGCTTTCTTAGAAGAGCAGAATTATGTTATTCTAATTTCATATGTTCATCTGTGCTGAGATCCGTGCATGAAAAAATTCTGCTCTTTTATTTGAAGAACAGTGAAGTCGGCCCGAAAAATGTTTCCATACAGATTGAAACTAGCTACCACACAGGGTTGGGTGAATGATTATGAAGGGAGAGGAAAATGCAGATCTTAGAGATCTAGATCCAATTAGACTCACAGAAACGAAGAGTCTGATGAGAAAAGGGGTTGATCACTTGATTGAGAATGGGAAGAGAGAGATGAAACAGGGGAAAATGAAGAATGTGGGGACAAAAAGATAAGGCAAGGACTAAGGAGGCATGCTGCTCAAAGGCTACGTGCCTTAATATAATATAATAACATATTAATATGTCTTAAATACATGCCTTCATTTTAATCAAAATCAAAATGAAATGCTTTGCTTCCGTCGCAAGTTGTGCCCCCACCCCCACCGACGGTTCTGATTCACTCTCTCTCTCTCTCTTCCCCGTCTATAATAGCCTGTTCTGTTCATCTTCATTTTTATAGCAATATGCACTTCTTCATGGCTAGTTCAAGTCCGTCCTTACTGCTTAATTAAATTAATTATTGGCTTGGGCTCCAAAATTTATATAGGCCGTCCTTTCTTTGCATTGTTGATTTGTTAATATTATTAGAGAAATAATGAAATTAAATTTAAAACGGGGGAATAGGATTATCAATGGGAAATGGAAAATGGGGGAATGGGCGAATGGGATGGTGGGACCCAGCAATTCGTCCGTATTCATCGCCCCGCCGATCGCGCCATTAACAATTTACCACTATCTCCTGGGTCCCATTCTCTCCTCTCCTGACCGGCTGACCCCCATACATGAATACTTGAATACACGATACATACCACCGTCAGTGTCCTCTCAGACTCAGACTCAGTAAGTCCGACTCAAATCAAATCCTAAATCTCTACCGACCAAACCATTTGTTCCATCTGTGCTCTATGGTCCCGATTTCTGTTGCTCGTCAAATAATTCGTAACCTCTACATTAACTCTAAAGGACGGAATCTTTTGAGTTATTGTTTTTAAACTATCCTATCGGCTTTACGGTCCGTGCAAAATAGATCCGCATTAAGGTTCTATTCGGCCAACATATTGTTTTGAATTTTTTTCTCACGTGAACAGTAAAATTCATTTCAAATCCTACATCCACGTCTATTTTCGTCGAATTAGTAGAGCAGAGAGCGGGGCAAGAGAATTTTTAGCGGGCGAATCCGGATATACTCGGTTGTCCAATCCGTTTACAAGTTGGATAAATTATCCGTATTCGGATCCAGATGTCCTCCTCTTATTTAATAAGTACCTGTATTCAAGTTCAGAAATTATCCGAATTCTGCTAATTTGGTTTCGAATTATGAGCAAATTTGGAGTGGATATCCGCCAGATAATCCAGCTCCGTTTACACCCCTACCCCTACCTAAAAGTATCAAATTTGTTGTCATTGACCAAAAAAATAAGATAAAGATTCGCATTTGTATCATTTCATAATACATTGTAATAAGATGCATGTAAATATCATTATAATTAATTTATGATGGCATTAAGAATAATGCCAGTATACATTTAATTTGATATTTCATATCATGTATGTCACACTCTGTGCCAATTTTAACTGCTAAATTCAATTAAATGGATATCCGCACACGCCGGTTGCTTAAAACCAAAAACTCAAAACTCAAGATATGTAAAGCAACACGTTCCGTGGAATAATAGGAGGGACACTTACACTTTTTGTTTTTATATCAGTTTACACTCTATATTTTTTTATATTTAAACAGTCAATCTAATCTATTCAACATAATGGATTTATTAAAATGTGCTTGCAGATCAAATTTTACATATTTTTGAATTTATTTACTATTTATCAAGATGTATACAAAAATTCAATAGTCTGAAAAATAAATAATTTTGTAAAATACTTAATAAATACTAAAAAAATTCAAAAAAAATGTCCAATTTGATTTGTAATCATATTTTAATATGGAAATCATGTTGAACAATTTGAATCGACTGTTTCGATTTTGAAAACTTTCAAAATATAGAATGTAATCCGATGTCACAAAAAATGATGTAAGTGAATTCCTCCTCATAGAACATAACGGATATGGTCAATATTTTCATAATGAGTAAGGGTAAGAAATTGACATAAAAAACTTTCTTTTAAATAAAAAAAATCATAATTAAGTTTTAACATAACCAGATAATTGACACTCTGAACTCTCATGAGATTATTTATAGAAAATATTTAGAAATATAATTCTGAGCAAGGAACTACCAACTCATAAATTAAAAACAAACAAATAATACTTATGTAACGAGATTCTTTTACCAAAGCAACATTTTTCATTCTCAGCGCATCCACTTCTGATAGTAGTTCACTCAGTTTTTTTTTTTTTTTTTTTTAATAATCTTTGAACAAATTGAAGAAAAAACGAAGTTATCATTTTGAAATAATTCGATTGAGACATTTGGTACAAAAAAGATGCAATATTATATTGGAAAATATAATAGTTTCCTTCAATACACTACTTACTGTATATATTTAAATAACTCGAGTTAAAACTTTACTACAACTAAATTTTCATTTTCTTTTTTAAGGCTTGCTCGACTGTTACACGCCGTGATATGCACAAGAATGATTATTGGAATATGCTGAAACGAATGTTCGGTGGTATAGTTGTGGGAAGTTCATATCGATACATTTATTCTAATTGATAACTGTTAATGCAATTAAATAAAGTGGAATCGTTTCAAAATAATCTAAGTCCAGCTATAATTAAAAAATGTACAATTAATGATGTTTAATATGCTCGAAAAAATATATTTTTTTATAATTTTCTATACTATAAATAATCGTTGTTTATCAAATATTTTACTTCAGTTAGTTATAATAAAATTCATAAATAGAAATTAAAAAGAGGAAAAAAAATATGTGGGCTATATATATATTATAACTAAAAATAGTACAGTCTTATAAAAAAAATACATATGGAAACAACAACAAAAATCTTGCAAGACTACGAGCCATTTTCCGAAGAAAAGAAAAATAGTCTGTCAGACTCTTCGATTATGAAAGTCAGACACATGGAGAAATCAATTATGTAGAATTTTTCTACAGAATGAAAGTCAATTTCACAATACAAATAATAAATAAATCGTATTTCACATACAAATGTAGATGCAACCCAACACTTCGTGAAAAATATAAACTGTATTTTGTAATATGTCTCATGAATTCCCACAAGAAAGTAATCATCTGATTATCTGAACAAGGTCTCAATATCTTCAACGGTTTATGTTTTTCTATGGCAATTTTGCGAGTTCTCTCTTGCAACTTTATCATACTCGAATTTCAATCGAACGAGTTATAGGCGGGTATCGGATAGTGATTTCTTGGTTTGTAGGGGGTATCAGGTAGTGATTTCCAAATTTCAAATTTCAATCAAAATATATTGCAGATTTCGCAGGAGTAGACAATGACCCAGTTTTATGTGAATTTAAGAATTGGCTCTGCCACCGTAGAATGTACTAATCTAATGATTCAGTGACAAAAACTGAATCGACTAGGACTTGGACTCGGTACAAGTTAATTGTTCTTCAATCTTCTTAAATGACTAAGTACAAATTCCAAGAAGGAGGCCCCACCGGTCCCACTAATTCATTATTTTTTATGATGAATAATTGCAACATTAAATGATGTGTTTTCTATGAAACTTTATTATGTTGTTATTGTTATATGTTTGACTATTTCTATTTTCCATGTCATTTTAATTATGTTAGAGTTTTTAAGAGTTAGTTAGTATTTCTAAGTTCATTATGAGGTATTAGTTTTTAAGTTTGACTTTTAGTTTTTCTATATAATGAATGTATTATAAGAAGAGATGTCATGTCATCTTTTCTTTAAAACTTTGATTAATATATAAAATGTTTCTTTCTTTTCTCTCCTAATTTCTCTTTTCTTTTTTTGGTTCTCCTCTTAAATTGTTCAATATCTCACTAAACCAAACAAAACATATCTCTTCTCTTACAACACTGTTTCTAATTCTACTAAATCATTTCAAAATCCGTCACTAGTGAAGTTGAAATTTGTGATCGAGTTTGGCGTCTTTCAGTTTGACAATGATATATTTTTTTGTCACAATTCCAAGTAAATGGTTATTTTTTACCATTGGTTTAATAATCTATCAATATTTATAGTTTTAACACTCGTGAGGTGATCACTTGCAATAATCGCAAGTTTGAAGTGTATACAAAAATATTTTTTTGTGTGTGTTCATTAATATCATGTTATAATCAACCACCGCTAAAAACATGTCGTGTCGAGTGTATGTGGTTACACGTCCGGTGCCTAGACATAGTGGAACACGACACAAACTATCAGGCATATTATATATGAACATGTCTATGTTATTTTTGGAGGTATTGCATTCATTTTTAGTGCATTTCGACGCAATTAATATTACGGTTAAAGACACGTATAGCACAGACATATGTGAAATATTATTCTGACTGTCAGAGACCTACTTATAAGAAATAATTGGGTGAAAAAAATTATTTGTTTTAATAACAATGTTATTAAATAATTAAATAGCTTGATCTTTTACTTTATTCAAAAAAAAAAAAAATTGGATGCTTGTAATATTCTCCTGTCAACTGGACTATCAGTCATACAAACACGACACACCATTGGACTATCAATAGTCATTTTTTTTCATAACAAAAAAAATAAATAAAATAATATTAATAATCAGACTCCCAAAAAAATTTCATCCATAAGCAAACCGCCCCCCGGAGGGGCGGTTTAGTCCCCAAGCAACCCGCCCCCCGGTGGGGCGGTTTACCCCCTGACCAACCCGCTCCCTGGGGGGGCGGTTTACTTATTTTTTATTTTTAATACGATGATGGATTAATTATAATTATGTTCATAACCAAAAAAATTGATATGTTTCTTTGAAAATGGATAGAAAAATATATAATTTAGTTTATTTCAAGTCCTTGAAATCGATGTTATTAATATTATTATGCACGATTTTTAGGAAAACATTTTAAATGATGTTATTAAATCATTTTAAAAAAAAATTTGACACTTCTACGAAAGTTTTCTTTTTTCTAATAATCCGGATCAATATTTTTCAGATCGGATTTTTTGTGGTTGTAAGAAAAATTAAAATCATTTAAGAAACATCATTTAAAATGTTTTCCTAAAAATCGTGCATAATAATATTAACAACATCATTTAAAAAAAATATATTATTAATTACTTAAAAAAATTGCATTAAATGATTTGAAAAATTTCTAAAACTTTAAACGGCCATAACTTTGGCTAGGAAAGTCGGATTGATGCGTATGACCCCAATTCTGATTTTTTGTAGTATTTGACAAATCAGAATCGCCAAAAAACGTCGTTTAGTGCCTCAAAAATTAAGTTTAAGATTTTTAGTGTCTCAACTGAATTTTCTTATGTTGAAAAATATTTTTCAGCACCGAGAAATGCATCAGCAGCAAGTGCAATTGCCACAGGAGAAGTCTTATACAAGCATTATGTCTTCTGGTTCGATTTCAAGGACTTGAAATAAACTAAATTATATATTTTTCTATCCATTTTCAAAGAAACATATCAATTTTTTTGGTTATGAACATAATTATAATTAATCCATCATCGTATTAAAAAAAAAAAAAAAAGTAAACCGCCCCCCGAGAGGGCGGGTTGGTCAGGGGGTAAACCGCCTCACTGGAGGGCGGGTTGCTTGGGGACTAAACCGCCCCCCCCCCTCCGGAAGCGGTTTGATTATGGATAAAATTTTTTTGGAAGTCTGATTATTAATATTATTTTATTTAATTTTTTAGTTATGAAAAAAAATAACAGAACTATCAGTCTTAACAAACATGACACGCCACGATAAAACACGTTTGCCATTCAATGATGAGAAATGCATGGCATTTAAAATATTTGATTGTTTAATAATACAATACATCAAACTGTGTATACACACACGACACACACCCCGACCCCGAGAACGATAAGTTAATGTAGTAGCATTATTAGTTAAATGATCACAATAGTTCGTACGTACTACCGTATCGCGCGTCTCTAGGCTCTAGGTTTAGGCTCATGCTTCAAGTTCGATTTTTAATTTGTGCTGTTATACGTATATATTTGTACTCTCTTCCCAGTATTGCTATAAATTAAGATTTATTCACGACTCACGAGTTCGTTATTCATCGTTCGAGGTTCTCACATATTGCCCAAATTAATAACCTGGCAAGCACTCATCAGAAAAAACACTATTTGTGATCTGTACTGTTAATTATTTTCTTTATTATTCATTATATATTTATTTATTCTTGTTTTATTTAAGAATGAACAATAATTTCCAGCGAGCTATTGCTAACACTTTTGATGGAGTCGTGTGCTAAAAGCTTCATAAAAACTACCATGAGTTGAGTATTAAGTCCAGATAATAAGCTTAAGATACAGAATCGTTCAAATTGTCCGTACGCCTTTTTGCTTGACCCGTCAACTTGTGAGGAAAGTTCATTCTGGTCGTATGGAGTCTGTACAAGACTCCAACCGACCTACATCTTTATAAATACTTCGAAGATCACTGAGTTCGAAGTCCACAAACCCAATAACTAAAGATGATAGAGTTACATACTTACCGGATCAACAATCAAATTAATCCAAACATTCAATAAATACACATTAACAAGTTCAAATTAATCTCCTTCGAATTAGAATGTGCCTTGAATCGCTGCGACTTAATCTCATCATAAGTGGGTCGTATCAACTTTAGAACACATTATGTTTTATTAAAACACAAGGTATTATGTGTTACTAGTTTGTACGGACAATTAAAGGAAAAGGTATCGGTCCGTTTAATGCTGCTAAAAGTGTGGTTTACTTATTATGACAAAATTCGGTCACGGTCAGGTTGACCGTTGACCAGTGAAAATATACATTACAGTCCCTCCTTTTTTTCTTTCAATGCCAAAAGTCCCAACTCACGCCCTTCTCATGAATTGCCAAAAGACACAATTCAACGCTCAGCCATCCAATTGGCAATCGCCACGATGATTCAAATACCAAACAAATATTGAAAAATTGAAAAATTGAAAAATTGAAAAATTGAAAGAAAAAAAATATATATTTCCCCTTTGTTTTTGTCTCTTGTGCGAAGAAAGTAGCTAGATAAATCACCGAAATGAAATCTATGCATGTGTTGAATTGTTTGGACTTATTTTGTGAACAAAAGGGGAAGGTACCGAAGGCATGTGATGTGTTTGAAAATTTGGAACATAGAACATGGACCCCTCTTATCGTTAGTTATCGACCATTTATGCATTTCATATTTGTATTGCATATTTGCATTGCATGCATCTATGTATGCATGTCCCATCTACATCAATATTCTCCGCCTAATTAGATTAGATCATCTCTCATCTCATCTCACCTATGAGTGGAAAGAATATGCTGATGTAACTAATACGTTGTGATTTTGAACTCATACTGTACCGTGCTGTGTTCAAACGTAACTAATCACGTTTTTCATATTTAATTTTTTTTTTTTCATAATTTAAATTAGTTTATTCAAGATTCATTATTTGATCAAGATTTAACTGTACTAATTACACATGACTCACATGACTATATACCGTGCCGTAACCGGATCTTTCACGTGACGTGTCGTACCGTACCAAATTTTATAAAGATAATCACGACACACGATACGCAATTCACAGCACAAAACAGTCACACATGTTGTTTTATTTCATACCATAACTGTGTTGTTTCATGACAGAGCCAGCTCCACCGTCTCATTTTTGCCAGTGTAATTCTCATCTCATGTCAGCCAAGGGGCGACTCCTAAATCCCTGTTTAGTTTATTAATAGGTAGCGGTGGACAATGGTGCCACGCAGCCATCTTTTAATTGATCCAAATTAGGTTAAATATTATTATTTAAGTATAATTTGATAATGGTTAAGTTAGCTAGCAAAAGGCGGACAAACACTAGTTACAAATTAACAAAAGAAAATTAAGCTTTCTTAATTGGTTAACCTAGCTAGGGGTAGATTGATTGGATTGGAGTAAAAAGAGGAAATGGTCAACCTAGGTAACAGGCTTTCCACATGATTCCTCTGCTTCAGATTTTACCGCTTGGCTGCATCTTGTATATATATTTATTATATTCTCAGTCTCACTAATCATTTATACAGATGCAGCCAAGTATTACAATCTCACTAGTTACAGACTTAAGTACTATCTAATTTAAATTCATAGTCTCATTACAATCCCTTTGACTTGTCAGATCCTTCCTCCATCGAAAGGTGCTATCCCAGACAAATCTAATCTCTATATAGACTATTATTATTATATACACAATATATAAATTAATAATGTGCTGCTTGTTTAATTAGAAATATTTTTGCAGGGTATGTCCCTTATTACTCTGTTACTCTGTACGCTCCCATTCTTATTTATTTTACTTGGCATGGTATTTAATTACATAAGAAGAGTGCCGCTGATACGATCAGGTTATCAAGGCTCTCACTAATCTCTTCTGAGCTACGAAGGAATCAGAAATTGGATCTCTTGAGAGGCCAATTCGGAATCAATATGAAAAGTCCGAAATCTGTCAAAAATTAGGTCCAACAAGGCCTCGTAAAACTTCATACAATGCGGGCTCAGTCTGAAATTGGCTCACACTGTCTTTATGAGAGATAACCATTTTCATGTGATCGTAACTGCTTCCACACTCTCTCCTAACAATACGGAATGACGGTTAGGTGGCCTATTGAACAGAGATCAAAATTTTGCTCATCCAAAGATAGATATCGCATAGGCCAGAGTTTGAATATCTTCAAACCTAACCCAATTCAAAACTGGATTTTATCTTGGCATGTCATCGCGAGACATAACGAGCCCAATCCAAAAACCTCTTACATATGAACTACAGACGTATCAGCTGCCATTTTACTAAACATATACAATGACTTCGAAAGTCTTGTTATGTTTGATGACTAGAAAATTCAGACATTAATTATTTGAAAAAAAAGGTTAACAGGAGACGCATAACAAAAGTAGCACAAAAGTAGCACAATGTTATCTTTATTCTTTTTTCCTTTCTGTTCTTTCCGCCCTGCAAAATTTTATTCTTCAAGGACTATACTTCCTAAAACCCTACATTTCCCTTCTTCATTTTTCTTGTTATTAATTAAATCTGGTACCGGTACCTTTTGTCTTTATGACAAAATATTGTTCTGTCGATACCTGGTTTGCAAAACAAGTAAAGGTATGGTTGCCACTTGCCAGGATTGAATTACAGAGAGTTGCCAACTGTGTGTGAATGTGGTGTGCTATTTTACAACCTAGCTCTATGCATGATTTTTCATCCTTTTCAAGAATTTAACCATACGCAAGGCACATCCTTGTTAATTATTTGTTTCCATATGAGGATTCCCACTTTCCCAGACTTAATTATCTGATCACTAATTTCAGCGCATATGAATTTATAATTTATATTATGTCTTAGCATACGTTTATTATTATCAGTGTCTGATTGCTGTGTTATCGGTAGCATTTCAGTCTAAGTGCTGAGTTTAGATTCAGTGTAGTACTTGATCGTGTAGAGTGAGATACGAGCTATCCACTCGAAATAGGCCTCTGCATTTCAAATAGGCACCAAATTGATTTTGTTCCGACTGTGAGTATTCTACACAATCTGGTACCTTAGAAGATAATCACTCTTAAGTCCTAAATAATATCGGCCAACAAAATCTATTGGATATACTTCAATTCGTTCAAATTTATTTACTTCATAAGTTAAGTGTTTGCATTAAAAATTTATTAACTTCCGACAACATTTAGTATTCCTTATTTCTATAATTTTCTCTTATATCCTATTTGTCGTAAAAGATATAAAGTTTTTGTATTTTAAGATTTAGAGCTTTAAGCGACTGAGATAAGTTTATAATCTTTCTCAACCCTTTGTAAGCTTTCTCCAAAGTTAATTTTCTATTTTTTTTCTCAAAATAATTTTGTTTGCTTTATAAATTTCTGTTATTCATTCTATTTTTATATAATTAAAATGTTGTTGTTAAGACTTCAATTCCATCCACTATTTTCAACCAAAATTTGTGATCCAACAAGATAATAATTAAGGTTAGTATAAAAAAAAAAAAACTTAATTTCATGTATCTCTTCAGTTAGCTATCATTTTGCCTCTCAACTATTTCATCTCTTTCTTAATTATCCTTCAAATTATTATTGCTACATTAATACAAGTTAAATCAATTATCTATTATTAATTAAGAAAACAATAACAGAGTTACGCCTACCTCCCCCCCTTTTGTTCTAATTTTTATTTTCAACTTCTTTTTCTCTCAACAAACATCCGTTGCTCTAACACAGAAACACAGAGAAATGTTCTTGCCAACTCTATCCCCTATTTGCAACACCTGTTTAACTTACCGTCTTAATTCTGAGAATATCAACAGCCCCATTATCCAGGAAAATTAATATTAATCAGAAAAAATAGCGGACCAAAATGGCATTTCAGTTCTTATGATTTTTGTAAAAAATAATAATCATGTTAGTTTCATAAAATTATATTTTTAATTATAATTTACATTGATAAAGGAAAAAAAGTACTCCCTGTTAGCCTCTACCCAACTGGACTAGCTAATTACTTGGATACATTTGGATGGGAACTAGAATAGCTATAATAGTGAAATTTGATAATAGTAAATGAGAATAGGAAAAAGATAGTGATTTTTAGAAAAGTGTGAAAATAATGTTATTCGGATTAGTAAAAATGTTGTTTTGATTGTATATTTGGAATAATTAATAGCTGTAACTGATAAATAATGGTGCTAATAAGGTGCTTATTAAGAGGAAAAAATAGGCAAATGAGGTCTCAAATGAATTGTCACGACGTGGAGATAACATAATTGGTGTCAATTTTGTCATTTCAAGACTGCGTTGACGGTAATAAACATTTTTTTTTCACTCTTTACACTTTTGAATAGTAGTTATTCCAACATTTACAAGGAATAAAAAAATAGTAGCTATTATAACAATTCCGAATAGCAAAAATATTGTTATTCCGAATAGCCCATATTCTTGAATCGTCTCCTATTCTAGTTATTCTCACCTCGTTCAAACATAGCCTTGTATTTTGTTCTTCTAGCATAAATAGTATAAAATCACATGTTCCCATAAAAATTAGTAAATCTTCACCGGTGGCTTTCACCTCTCACTGTTTGTTTTTTTTTTTGTTTTCATTTCTTGTAATAACTTTGTAATACCAATATACCATTGTAATAGTAATGATAATATTATACGAAGTTCTCTTACTTGATATTTGTTACTTTATATGAATTTTTCTTATACAAAAAAAAAAGTATAAATTTTTTTTGTTTAACAACTTTATCCGTAAATAAAAAACTCGACAACTTTGTCGGTTGGATTTTTAAACTTAAGAAGTATATAAAATATAATGGACTATTTAAGGAGAAATAATAATATGATTAAGAAGACGAGTCCCACAAAAAAATAGAAGAATTATTGCATCTCCTACCTCCAGTTCCTCAAGTCATCTGGTTAGCACGCATAACAACCAACTAATTAGCTCCGTGTTACTAACCTCTGCCTAACTACTAAATTTGAATTTCATTATAACATAAGTCATGTGTTCTAATTATTTTTTCTTTTTCTTTTTTATTTCTACTGTGTATTTTCATATAATCCTAAGAATTTTAACAAAAATTAATAGTAGATCGGAAATTAATTACAGTACTTTGATTTTTAATACTTAAATCTAATAAATCTAATGTGAATAATTATAGAGTCGGTCATAAAGTGGTCAATATAAATTGCGTCATTCATAAAATTTATATAAGAAGAACCATCAAGAATAATTTGGGTAATTTGAGCACGTTCGTTGACTTGGTATGTTAGAAAAAGTGTTTGCCGATCTTTAATCTCTAGATATATGCACATAATTCAATTCAAACTATTTATTTTTTATCTACTAAGAAAATAAAACTTACAAATATGTACACACCTTTTCAAATAAAAAAATAATTGTGTTTTTCTCGAATTTAAATTTTAGCCTCGGAATGTATGTTAAAACATAATATATACGAAATTTGAATGCACGACAAAATTATTAATTTGTTCACCTAAATAATTATAGTCATACACTTGGCACGTAAAATAGGTTGTGATTTATTCGCAACAAATTAACTGATAATTTCTGACAATCGACCAAAAATGGATTTTAATTTGATGTCTACATTCACAATCTAATTAATAATTAATATACATATGTAATGTATAGAAATAAAAATAAAAGATGGCCATTTAATAGTTTTTCATGGATTTTCAAATTCATATATGTATGTTTTTTTTAACATTGGGTAAAACATGTTAACTAAAAATAGTTGACAAAAGAAAAATATTTATACTTTAATATTGAGGTAGAAATACATTAATGTTAGATATTAATATATTCAAATAAGGTTTAAAGGGGTGGGGATAATGATGAGCCTTCCATTTATAATTGTGCTTACAGTAATGGTTTCGGTTGCTATCCGCAGTAAATATAGTGCGGTCCAAAATAATCAGCCTTTGATATATGACATGTATGAGATTTTGCAAGAAAGGCTATAATCAGTTTTCAAAAAATTAATCCAAAAAAATTATTGCAAATTTAGAAATAAAGATAGACATATTTTGATCTCCTCCAGTATTTTGTAACATATATCTGAGAGCCCGGTGGAACTTTGAATTTAATTGTTGTTGTTGTTGTTACGATCTTATAAAATTTTAATGTAAACAAACTTATAAAAATAAGATCACTTATATCGTGTGATGTATCATAATTAGTTTGTTTACTATCACATAAGTCATGTGTTCTAATTCTTTTTTATTTATATTGTGTATTTTCATATAACCTAAGAATTTTAACAAATATTAATAGCAGATCGGAAATTAATTATAGTAATTTGATTTTTAATACTTAAATCTAATGTGAATAATTATATAGTTGGTCATAAAGTGGTCAATAATAAATTGAGTCATTCATAAAAGTTATATAAGAATAACCGTCAAGAATAATTTGGGTAATTTGACATCTTCGCTGACTTTACGTTTAAAATTATTGTCATTAATTAGTTTTTATAAACAGTTAAAAGAATTTTAAATTATAGATCAAATTGAGTATCTTTTATATATATTAGAAAAAGTGTTTGCCAATCTTTAATCTCTAGATATATGCACATAATTCAAACTATTTATTTTTTATCTACTACTAAAATAAAACTTACAAATATATATACACGTTTTCAAATATAAAAATAATTATGTTTCTCGAATTGTTATTTTAGCTTTGGAATGTATATTGAAACATAATATATATTGAAATTTGAATGCACGACAGAATTATTAATTTGTTCACCTAAATAACTCTAGTCATACACTTGGCACATAAAATAGGTTGTGATTTATTTGCCACAAATTAACTGATAATGTCTGACAATCGACCAAAAATGGATATTTTAATTTTGATGTCTACATTCGCAATCTAATCTATAATCAATATATGTATGTATAGAAATAAAAATAAAAGATCATTTAATAGATTTTCATGGATTTTCAAATTCATATATGTATGTTGTACCACGGCTCTGAAATAAACATTTTGATATTAGCCAACATCTATATATATAGAGAGAGAGGAAGGATCTACTTACACTATTTTTTAGTGACACTCAATTACACTCTATATTTTCAAAGTTCAAACGGTCAATTCAAATTGTCCAACATGATGAATATATTAAAATGTGCTTGCAAATCAAATTTGACAGATAATTAATAAACAATAATAACAATATGTCTGTCCATGTTATTTTATTTTTGAGACTTTGAACTTTACCTTTTGGTTTAACTTATAAAATATTGTCAGAATCATCCAATTAACTTATTAACAGATTGTTGGTATATTACTGAACTCTTAACTCTGAAAAAAAAAGCTGCATGTAATTAACAGTAGGACATGACGTGCAAGATCAATATACTTTTGGATGCATTTTAATAAATGCATAACTGACAATATGTTGTAAACAGAACTTCTATAAACTTTAATGAGTGCGTAATTGAGTATGAATGGATGCCGTATTTTAATTAGGAATATGATCTGTTTGTAAAAAATAAAGAAAATACACGTAGCTTTTCTTTGTTTGGGATTTTATGATATGAGATGTAGAATTGTAGACTAGTCATGTTGGCACCTACGGCTGTACAAAAAATTCGTAGTTCATGATTCGATTCGAGTTTGATTCAAAAAAGTTCGTAAAAAAATTGATTTGAAATTGAGTTCGTTCGAAATTAATTCAAATCAAACTCAAAGTAACGTGAACTGTTGATTTCCAATGATGATTTGTGTTCGCTGATGACTTAAAATATAAGACCGTTCAATCATAAGTTATAACTCGTAAGTCGTAACTCTCACTCTCAGTTCTTAAACTCTAGCTGACTCTCACCTCTCGCTCTCGATGACTACGATCACTCTTTCTTGCTGTAAAAAGGTTCGTAAAAAATTCAATTCGAAATTAATTCAAATCAAACTCAAATTGGAAGTAAAATTGGGATGGCACTTGGCAGCCAATGGCACCGACTAAACAAATTACTTACTGTAAAATGGTAAAAAAAAAAAAAAAAAAAGGCAGGGTAAAGAGGTAAAAAGAAGAAGGCCTGTGGTCTGGGTGTGTTGCCGCTTACTATTGGCAATGCTACAAAATGTCAGAATGTCAGAGATGGTGTTGCCTTATTTGTCGCACTTTTCCCACTTACACAGTTACACAATGCAATGCCATCTTTTCAAACATTACTACTGCATATCTGCGCAGTGACCACAAAAGATGTTCAGAGAACATATTAATCGACAGATCTATCAGCATCAGTCTGCTTTACTCTTTATCTTTTTATCTCCCTTTTGTCTTCTATTTTTCTATTTTGTTTTTGTTACATTTGTTCAATACTCCAATCCCAAACCCGCAACACGAGACTTAAGACTTGGATAGATAGAACTAGATAGAACGCCATCGTTGACTAGCTGTTGCCTTACCCAATCGGGCATTTTTCATATTTTGAGGGGTAATTAATTAAAAGAAAAGAGAAGAGGAGCATTGGAGCAATGAATGAATGCCATGTCCCAGACAAGGAAAATGATGTTGCATATGATACGTACTATGCATGATGAAGTTTTTTTGGATTATAATCATAATAACATGTGGTCATCACATGCTCAAGCAAAGTCCTCCGTTGGATTATAATCATAATAATAATAACAGCATTTATGGACATAGTTGATGGTTGTGTAAATCTAAAGACATTCAACTTCAAGCCACACCTTTTTTAATTTGTTTTTTTTTTTTCATGCCACACCAGTACACCACATGTAACCATGGATTGATGAAAAACATTATCATAATCATCATCATCATCTGTGTCACACTTCCCAAGATGTAATAATTACTGTTGGAAGTTTGTTGCATGGTAAAAAGTTTCTTCATTGCTCAATGCATGCAAGTATGCAACGCCCAAAACATATATAATCTCAACTGTGTACATTCTTATCATTCTCCTTCGTCGTTTTAATTTAATTTTTTACGCCATTAATTGCAGGGATTTGCAGTGGAATCAAACTCCTAAATTCTGGAATTCCGACAAATCATTTTCTTATTTAGCAATCTACATAGGAAACGAACAAATAGCACACAAAATCAAGGAGGTAAACTTAAATGAATAATTTATTAAATTATACGGCCCATGGGCTTATGACAATAGTTATTTATGGGCTTTTGGGATAAGGAAAATATATTACGGGTTCATAAAGAAGGCCATAATTCTTTCTCCTTCTATCATATCAACTGACCCTGCCTACACACACGGGCTCATACTACAGACTACAGAGATAGTGAGAGCAAACAAAATTTTACTTGATTGAAGGCCCAATTTCCAAGCGAATAGATATGGTTCTGGTTTTTGCTGCAAGACATTTTGCATGAAGAGCATTTTACTTTGGTTCGATGGGTGTAGTGACCATTGGATTGCTTTAACATTTGTGCAAACTACATTGAAATTACTGCAAGTCTGTTTTAATTATTGTGTGCACAGATCTCAATACTAATGGTACAGTGATAAAGCTAATTGAACCTAAAAGTAGGTCCGATGGGCATCGGACCTACTCCTATCTCTTTACGAAGCAAGTTCCTTCAAGAGACTCTTTAATTTTCAGATCCGACTCCACTGCTCTCAAAATAGAAGAGCAGGACCTGCTATTCTAAACCTTACTATTGAATTTTTTTTATACACGAATCTCAACACAGATAAATAGTTAGATTTATAATAGCCGGGTCCTGTTCTTGGAGAGCAGCGGAGTCGGATTCTTAATTTTCTGGGAGGTGTAACAAAACAATTGAAAGTCACATTACACATATATTACTTACTATCACCTGAAGAAAAAAATTAATAAGCAATATCTGATACAACCTATCAATGGGAATAATTAAATTTTGTATCTGAACGGTGTGCCATTTACAATAAATGACAAGTAGTGGCCGAATCTACCCATCATCTCACTTCAATCTAACATACATAGACTATCTAAGTTTTTCCATGTACATAGAAGAAAAAAAAGGGAAAAATAATAATCACGTGCATAGCTGTGTGCAGAGGCTTCGAATCTGAGAATCCGTGGCATTAGGCATTGTATAATTGCGGGCCCTGCCGTTGCCCTGACATATCACGCTCAATATATCTCCATCTTGAGATGACTACACCACAAACAAAAACACAATTCACGAATGTTATTTATTATGGAAGTTACTTGTTTATGGAGCAAAGCCAGTAGCTCTACATATATGTTTTGCAAGAGAGGGAATTATTGAGAAAAAAATAATACCTCACAATAAACAGGGCTAGAGTTGTTGCATTTCCATTTGGAAGTCGGTACGCAGCTGAGATAATGGCACCATGAGCAATGATCATTTCCATTTACCCCTCTAAACAGCATCACCATTGCCACCACAAAACTGTAGTTATCAATTCTTATTGTCAGTTTCCTTTTGCTAGTATTCTGGTAATTTTGAATAAATTAAGGGCAATTTTGTACTTTTGTCCATGAAAAAAGAAACAAATATACAAGTACAATATAAATTACAAGGTATAGCAAAAATAACTTACCCAATAATGAGAAGGACAGCAGCTGCAATCCAGAGAACATACTGACAAGCATTGTGTTTGGATTTAGTTGAAGCGGGTCCAGGTAGAGAACCGGGTCGGGTGTATTGATATCTTTGGTTCACATAGCCGAACTGGGGCCGGATTAGCACCACAAACCCTAGAAGGAACCCCGAAATGAATCCTCCAAGATGGGCAAAGTTGTCCACATGGGGTAAAATTCCGATAGCCAAGTTTAGTACTATCACGAAGATAAGAGTCATAAGCGCTGCACACTGCAAAGGAAAATAAAATTGTCTTGTAAAGTTAATATCCCTGTCGAGTATGCATCGCCTGACAAAAGATGAAACACAGTAATTTGCTCTAAAATAACGTCCATACTATGCCATATTAGTGATCGTTGCTGTTTATTGCTTATTTGGGAAATATTGGAGAAGGAAAACAACAATAATTTGGAGATATCTGAAGACAATTGTTCTTTCTAAGAGGGGTCAATTGTATGACCAAACATGAAATTGAAATTATATGAGAGAGACTGAGAGAGAGAGAGAGAGACCTTGTTGGCATAGATGGTCCAATTTGTAAGAAGCTCAGAAAGCATGGCACCGAGTAAGCCAAAAAGAGCACCGGATGCACCGACGGAGATGCTTGATTGAATAAACAGTGCTGACAGAACGCTTCCTCCCAAGCCCGATATCATATAAACCAGACCGATCTTGACTGCAATTGAGAATCAAATTAATTAAACCTCAATTCAATCAAAAGAAGAGAATAAGCATGTTAGTGAGTGAGGCATACAGAAACCGAATTCTTGCTCAAGGCGGATGCCGATGAGAAGAAGGCAGAGCATGTTGGCGAGGATATGAACGAGGCCGGCATGAAGCCAAACGCATGAAATTAGGCGCCAACCTTGGTGACCGTGCACCACTTTATCTACATCCAGGGCCCCCATCTTCTGCAATCTACATTCATTCATTCATTTCTCACACAAAATTAATATTCTGACACCTGTTTTACTGGTAAATTTGGTCCTTTAAGTTGAAGTATTAAGTCTGAGTTGAATCTAAGTGAGAGCTCAAATTAAGAGGAAGGATGGAGAGAGAGAGATGATGCTAGATGCTTACGTAGCAGAAGAGGGGCCGAGGAGGGGGTTCTCCTTGGTTGGCTGGAAGGAGAATCTGCCGAGGAATCTGACAACGCAGGGGGAGCCTCCGGTGACGGAGTGCTTGGGGCAGTCGTTGACGTACATCGTTATGATAAAGACAACGATGTTCGCTACCACCATCACCGGCACCAGCCACGGCGAGTGGCTCTTGTACGGCCTCCCCCTCCCTTTTACTACCCCTCGAGGGGGAACAGACGGAGAAGGAGTTGGGTGCACCGCCGCTGAGGCGTCCCCCACGCGCGGCTGCACGTTGATCTCGACCTCTCCTCTGGCTGAGGTTCCATTGCTGTGCTTTCTCATTGCTTTGGTACCTTTAGTTTTCTGGTTTTGGGTTGAACAGCGAAACTTAACTAACTAAGAGAAATTAGTACTTAGATGGAGTTGGAGAGAAAGAATAAAGCTTGGGTTGGGTTGAATTTGCGTGAGAGCAAGGCAAATAGTTCGTGGAGGGAGACTTAGGCAACCGAGAAGAAGGCAAGGCTGCCGACTGTTGATTTCTTCTTCTTATTTTTTGCTTGTTCATTGCTTAAATACAATTAATTAATTATTTAATTAATTACATGACGAATTAAACACGTACTATAATGAACGAATTAATTAATCACTCATTTCCCTGATTAGGAATAAAAGGGTATATATACCACGGGGACCCACACGCAAATCAGAAAAATCGGAATTTCTGAACACGTATCCTCTGCATCAACTCGAATCTTTTGAGTTAATACATCACGACCGTCTGATTTTAAACGGAGTCAATCCGGCCGTCTAATTTTAACACAAGGATCTTTAATATTAGTGCGGATCTTGTCCGCACGGATTTTAATGTAGATCGGATGGTAAAGAGTTATTAACTCAAAAGATGCCCTTCTGATTTAATGCAGAGGATACGAATTCAGAAGGAACTGCCGAATTGGTAGGAAGTAGGAGTGAGAATGGAATTGTAAATTAATTAATAAAAAATAAATATCGACGTGGCAGGAAGGAAGGGGTCAAGTCAAGCCTCTCAATAGGAGTAGCCGAGTAGGCGAACGCCTCCATGCCAAAGAGTCGAAGAAAGTAGATATTGTGTTATTTTATATATGCATCACATTCTCTGCTGATCTACTCCTTTTCATCTAATAAACCATGTCTCACAAAAAAAACCAAACCTACTTGCTTGATTGCTTCTCTTTCTTCCTTTCTTCTTTCCTCGTGCAATTATATTTATTTATATAAAATTGATGATTTTTTCACACTACCAAATTATATATTTCTATGTATTACTTCGGCTTACGGCGGTCGAATTGACAGCCCAACGAACTCCAACAGCTCAAATCAAGTCTTCATTGCAACACCTTTCAAATTCTAAACCTACTTTTCTACGAAATTTCAATAGTGAAAAATAAATTCTGTCAATCTTGGTAAGTACAGAAAGATTCTGTATACTTAATCTAGAAAAAAAAAAATCAATCTATAAAATTGTTGAAACAAATTCCTTAATTAAAAAAAAAATGTAAAGTAACTTTATACGAAAACGTACAAGCATCGCGCTCTTCCTTCTCCGTCTGTCTTTATCGTTATGACTGAGATTGAATATTTTGCAATTTTCTTTTTGTATAGTTTTGATATATATATTTTTTGTACATTTTTAGATAAGTGAAAGGAATAAACGAAAGAACATGAAAAAGTTTCTGTTTATTTGATTGTCTGTTTTATATCTAGGAACAATCATATATCTCTTTCTTATATTAAGCATGTAGTGTGAATAAAAATAAAATTTCGGATTGAATATCAATTCTTCTATTAAATAATTTGCCATCTTTTAATTATTTGTATTTTTATGTGTTTTTACGTTTAGAAGTCTAGTTTTATTTAGATATGTAGTTGCGATAAATTTATTTAGTCAGTCTTTTTTTGCTTCTGATTTCTTTATATTTTTTTAAATGTCATTTGAATTTTTTTTGAATTGATTGGTCATGTGTTCATTTCTTTCTATTTTTTATATAATATAAAGATTATTATTTGTCAATTAATATTCTCACTTAAATTAACATAATTATATTCTTTATTTTTTATTTTTAGAAAAATAGCCCGCAAGCATTCACTAAAATAGAAAATTTATCACTGCACGGCATTTGTCATATTGCAGTGCAAATATCATCGGACCACTAAACCTATGCACCCAAATCTAAAAAAGTTAGAGAAAAAAATTCCAGCTTAATAAAATCAGCGATTTTCAAATTATTATCTTAATAAATAGTAAAAAAATTCCAACAAAAAAATATATAATTTGATCTGCAAGCACATTTTAATATAGAATGAGCACTCGCTTGTTTGAATCAATTGTTTGAAATTTGAAAATCAGAAAATCGAAACATTTATTCCGGAGCTAGAAACAAACATTTGTAGCTTAGCCTCTCTCTCTCTCTATATATATATAAATTCTAAAAGAAAAGAATAACCATTATAATAATAATAATAATAAGAGTCATAATATAACAACAACGGATAATACAATTTATTTTGATGATGTTTTTCTTATTTTCTTGTTAAGCAACATAACAAAAAATACAAAAAAAACTGTTATGTATCAGTAAAAACAAAGATTATGAGTATATCATTAAATGCTGAGTTTTATATTTGTATGAGAATACGTTGGTTTATTCCCGTGTATTTCGTTGTAACACACGATGACACGAGCAGTCGAGCACAATACTAATAACTGATTTAACAGCCTCTGACATTTCAATTTAATTTAACACAGCCATTACTATCACCCTATAACATAACGAGCCCATATATCGCACAAGTAAGTGAACGAAAGAAAAATAAACCAAAATGTAAACTAGGCCCAATGGCCTAAAATTTTTATTCCTCTTCATACAGTATGCTAAATACTTGTAGTATTCAAACTTCGGTCTTCTCCTCTAACCGATCGCCTGACACACCATGTGGCGGGTCATGTCAGGGACGTGTTTGAGTAATGGGCTCTGTGATGTGATTCGTGTTTTATTCACGAATAAAATATTTTTTTAGTGGTTTCCGAACCGAACAACAAATAAAATGGTTGACCGAATTTTACCGATTTATTCGCGAATAAAACGCGAATAAAACAATTTTTACGAATTATTTGCATTCTATTCAAAAACTCTGCGCTCTGTATGTATAAATTGGTTGCTCTGTTAATTGTGTATTGTGCGTGACATTTGTGTAGGGCCCACCACGTGGATGAAGGCGTGAAGCTGAGGAACCTTTTTGAATTTTGAAAGATATTACGTGGACCCCACCAGTGGCACCATCTTTATTTGAATCAATTTTTTTAACTAACTAATTCTTTTTTCATACAATAATGTAGATTTTGAATGTAAAAAAAATATTATATGTATAATCTAATTCTTAAGGCACTTCTTAAATATTTTTTTCCTCCAATTTTTATTAAAAAAGTTGAAAAATAAAAAAAATTAAAATAAGTACATATTTTTTTTTGTTATTTTCTTTCTTTATTGTGGTACCGAATCATTTCCGAATTTTATCCGAATTATATCCAAATCACGAATTTTTGACCCACCGAATTGAACCCGAACTATTCATTTGTTACTGTGGGTGAATATACAATTTCTTTCTGCAGCACCACGACGTGGTGGCTCAAGGCTAAAGATTGATGACATGGGTCGTTTAGATAAAACAGGTATAGTAAATTCTTTGTGATGGGTCGTTTTGATGAAACGGGTCTAGTACATTGTACACTATTGTGGGTCGAGCAGACAACATGGTGGATTGGTGGTTGTTATGAATCACTAGGATCTAGTCTAGTATATTTTCCTTCATTTCCTTTCTCGTTATTTTTTCATTTTCTTTTATTTTTTTTTCTCTTCCTTTTTAATGTAAATTCTATATAACTTTTATTTTTTTCTTTTAGTTTAATAAAATTTAGTAAGAAAAGCCTACTATTTTCAAAAGAAACTATAAAATTATTGGTCCGGTTACTTCAAATGGAGACGTCCATTTTCTCAAGGAGGTTGCTGAGTATTGGACTTAAAAAGATAAAGCAAAATTAAGAAGACCACGAGCGTCCATAAATTCGTTTATCTGACTGCTAAATTTGTGCATCCCTTCTTACATTATATATTGTTTAATTGATACTCCTAAAAAAAATTTAAATTATCATGAAAACTAAGTATGCATCAATGTTCTCCAGATTTTTTTTTAGTAAAATTAAAGGTCAAACTATCTAACTATTTAATACTTTTGTTATTATAATGTTAATGATATCACCTTACAATAAAATTAACTTGCGGAAAGAAAAAAAGAAATAAATCTTCGCACAGTTTTCGAGTACAAAAAATTTGTAAAAAAAAATAAGCTTACCACGTAAGGATTCAAATCTGCTCTTTTTTTATTTTAAGAAAATGAGCACCTTTTTTTTTTCCATCTAAATCGTTCAAGATCTATTTCATGGCTTCAATTATATATATATATATATATATTTTATATCAATCTAATCTATTGAAACGATTCAAATGTAATTAAAACCATGTGATAGATTTTGAATATTTCAGATAGAAGAAAATGAGGATGCTTCAGCAGATTTGAATCCACCAAGCAAGGTGTAATGCAAAACTAATGATTGTATTGCCTTTCTTCTTAATTATTAACTAACCATATAAACATCAATACACACGCTACCTATACGTTACAGTATGTAATAGAACAGGTTCATTCTCGACCGTCAGATGAATTAGCTGGCTCGGCCCTATTCTTCTTGTTTCTTTTTGTGTTTCCAAGTACAGCGCATGAGATAATTAACTTGGGCTTGATTATTCTAATACTGTGTACATTTAAAAATACATTAAAAAAGAATGAGAAGAATAAATACATGTGCTGAGAAACTAGTATTAATTCAGAGAGAAGCCTCATCGAAGAACCTTCCTTTCAACATCACAACTAACCTTCAACATAGACGCGCCATCGGCTAACTTCTGATTTTATATCTCCATGCAATAGCGAGCTAGTACGGGTTTTCATGTAGCGGATCATAAAAATCATATTTTCTTTAGAGAGATGGATTGTATGCAGTGTAACAACACGGTCGAAACGCTTGATCCAACGAAACTAAATTATGTTGAGATTCACACAATTCGTATTTTAGTACTTATATTTTTTATAAATTTTTATTTTTCAAAAAATTTCTTCGATTTTTAAATAACTTGAAAATGTTATTATATGATCCAACAAACTAAATAATACGTGTGAATTAATAAAGCGCGTGAAGAGGCGAAGCAAACGCAGTCACCTAAAAGAAGTTGGAACATATTGTTAGTCAACGTTGAGCGTCTGACCAAATGACTCATTGTACGAATAGCTACATTATAGGATCGAAATTTGAAACAGTCACTCGACTAATAAGGCCCACCGGCCACCGGTTCTTTCAAATGACACGCAGCTTTTTCTGATTTTTGATTTGTGGGGTTTTTGATCGCCACTTGAAACATTAAACAGTGCCATCTCCTCTCCCTAGCTAAGCAGCTACTTGACGCACGCCATAATGGAAAAGGAGAAGTCAATTCTGAAAATGCCTCATCTGACAAGCAAGCACCTTCTCTTCCCTCTCCTCTCTCTCTCTCTCTTCTTGCTCCTCTCCCGCCTTCTTTTCCTCTCCCATTCCTCTCACATCCTCCTTTCACCCTTGTCCTCCTCTTTCTCCCTCCCCCCTGTCCATGCCGACCCAAGCGACCCTTGCTCCGGCAGGTATGTTTATGTCTATGACCTTCCCGACAAGTTCAATTCTGACATTTTGCGCGATTGCCACACCATCTTGCCCTGGATCGACATGTGCCCTTTTGTTTCAAACATGGGCCTCGGCCCTCAACTCACGGAAACCGGGTCTGTGCTCACTGAGACCGGATGGCACGTCACTAACCAATGGGTTCTCGAAGTGATCTTTCACAATCGCATGAGGCAGTATGAGTGCTTGACCACTAATTCTTCGCAAGCCAATGCTCTTTTCGTTCCTTTCTATGTCGGTATAGATACCGGTCGACATCTATGGGTTAAAAATGTGTCGGTACGGGACTCCTTGCTGGTACAAGTTATTCAGTTGTTGAAGTCCAGGCCCGAATGGTCAGTCAAAGGGGGAAAAGATCATTTCATATTATCCGGACGGGCCACGTGGGACTTACGGCGTGAGGCTGATGATGATAGCCAATGGGGTGGTAAATTGTTAACCTTACCTGAGGTTAAAAACATGACCGTGTTATTGATTGAGTCCTGTCCATGGGAAAGCGAAAATGAATTTGCGATACCGTATCCTACCAATTTCCACCCGTCCAATGAGAATCAGGTGGTTGAATGGCGAGAAAAGGTTAGGTCGACTAATCGACCGTGGCTCTTTTCCTTTGCCGGTGCCAGGCGACCGGGTCAAACTGGCTCAATCAGAGACCAAGTATCTGATCAGTGTCTGAAATCAACCCGGTGCAATCTCTTGGATTGTGCATTGCCAGAGAATGATTGCGACTTGCCGATATCTACGATGAGTTTGTTTCAGAATTCTAATTTCTGTTTGCAACCACCAGGCGACACGCCGACCAGGCGTTCAGCATTTGACTCGATGCTGGCCGGGTGCATTCCGGTGTTCTTTAATCCGAACTCGGCTTACACACAATACAAATGGTATTTGCCGGCGAACTATACAGAGTATTCGGTTTATATACCGGAGGATGATGTGAGAGAAGGCAGGGTTAGCATAGAAGAGGTACTGTTGAAGTACAGTGCGGAACAGATTGGTGAGATGAGAGAAAAGGTAATAAGCCTGATACCTGCTTTGATATACAAGGACCCAAGTCACAAGTTAGAAAGTGTGAGAGATGCTTTTGATCTGGCTATTGATGCTGTGCTTCAGAGGGTCAAGAGCATATAATCAATTGTTTGGGGATTAATTGGTATTTGATTTGCTGGGTTGATTTGTTCTTATTCAATTAAATTCATTGTTTGGTAGTTTGTAGGCATTATTATACGTACTTGTATATAATTAAAGGGTAATAACTTGTATATCCGGGTTTAATTTTATTCTTTTGTTTATTGGAAGGGGGCAGATCAGTATGTCAATAGTCAATACTCATGCTTTATTAATTAAAAAAAAAAGGATGAGAAAAGAGCATGTATTATGCTGGTAAATTGGAATACATGCTCTATTCAAAATACTGTGTTGCTAAAAATTACATTGACTATTTTATCCTGTATACAGTCTTGTATTTGTATATATTGTCCAGTCAATTTATTAGAGACATGTTTAAGAAGCAATATGATTGTATAATTGAGCATAATATGCGTGGCTGGTAATGATATGGATGTAGATATCATTCAGAAATTGACAAAAATGGTGACGTTTACAGTTTACTCCAAAAATTAAAAATCGACAGAAAAGTTATATAATATAATAAGAGTGATGTTTCTATGGGCCCAAGGACCTATTTGTAAAATGAACATATCTTTATTTTCAAAGTTCAAACAGTCGATCCGAACCGTTTATTTTGTTCTTCATATTAATATGTGCTTGGAGACCAAATTTTACATTTTTCTAAATTTTTTTACTATTTATTAAGATGGTACAAAATTCAATGGTCTGAATTTGATATTTTTTGTACCCATCTTAATAAATAGTAAAAAAATTCAGAAAAATGTAAAATTTGGTCTCCAAGCACATATTAATATGGAGAACAAGATGAACGGTTCAGATCGACTGTTTGAACTTGAAAATAAAAATATGTTCATTTTACAAATAGGTCCTTATGGTCCATGGAAGAATTTGCCATATAATAATTGGTCAAAATTAAGTTCGTTTGGAGTTTTGAGTAAGCCAATTTTTCTTTGGTACTCTATGCTTTACATGTAAAGTCCATTGTACTTGTTTGACCTGATAAAAAGTGCCTTCTTTCCAACGCATTATACTGATTTTTTTTTTTTTTTTGGGTTCATTATTTATACTGAATTGAAAACTGAAATACACGCGCGCGCGCGCGAACCTATTTATATATTTCCGTTTCTTTATGTGAACATGAATTTGTTGTTTGGGGCTTTGGGCTATAAGATAAGCCCAAACACCTCTGACTTTCTTAGGACTCATAGATTGGGCCTGTGGAGAACTCGTGTTGTGCATCACCGGCCCAATATGAGTAAGCACTACAGCCCATTGTAACCTCAAGGCCCTCCACCTTAAACAATTCACCAGTTACTAATTTGAATCAAATAATAATAAATTAACATCCGATACGATCAGCCAACCAGATACATAGACATAGTAGCACATATTGTGGTTTTAAAGATAGGATCTGAATCTGCTGCGATTCTTTACTCATGAACAATACTCTACCATCTCTGTTTTTTCAAATCCAACTGTTGAATTGTTTCGAGATTCGTGCACAGAAAAATCAGTTGTTTTGAGATACGTGCACAAAAATTATTGGATGACTGGATTTGAAAAAACAAAGATTTTAGAATTATTGTAAATAACATTCGGATCGCAGCAAATTCAATTCCTTAAAAGATAACAGTAGCATACATCTAACTCATATGACAGCATAACTTAAAAAAGAATAAAATTATAAATTAGTAAGGACATGTATCAAATTTGAGTCAATTTAAAAAACATTTAACCTAACGTCAAACAACTTTAAATTTGTAAGGGTGGAAATTTAATAATTTTATGAGGAATGACCAACAAAATTTTAAATCATCTTGAATTTAATACATGCTATATTTAAATAAAATAGTTGAGAACATATTTACAATTTTTAATATTTAATTTGAAGAATATTTTTTTCCATATATATTATATATATACAAGTGTTGGGAAACATTGCAGCCCCAGCATGCTGGAGAGTTTAAACCTTCTCTATGTTTAGATTATCAATTTACAGCTGTCGAATCTATTCAGATCAATCAGCTGATATTGTAATCTTGTGTGTAGATACCTTTGTAATATGTGTAAATGTTGATTAAATAAAGTAATACAATTCAATTACATCCAATTTAAAAACAGTAAAAGAGGAGAGCAGTATTATATGGAGGCGTACCAGCAATTATACCAGTGCTAATTAAGCAATAGAAGGCGTACCAGTAAACTGCTGGAAACCTCTATAATTCTATAGGTTTGATTCCAGAGCCTGCAGAAATTTAGCTGGAGCAGCACAGTTTTTAGAAAATCATCCACCAAAAAGGGTAATTTCTAGAATTCTATAGATTTCAATATGAGAGAATTCCTTAAATGGCAACGTCGGCTTGGAGGGATGCTGTGTTGAATATTGTTAGTCTAAATAAAGAAAAATGGTCTGTGAAATTGAAGGTTCATCAATTTTTAGAGATGGCCAAACTGTCTAAACAAAGAAAATATATAATGCTCCGCCTCCTCTATTCTGCGTTTTTTTTTTCCCTGAGACAAAGAATTTGCAACTCCTTCCTGCTTCTCCAGACCTCGTAATCGACACCACACGGACGGCAGATTAAACCCAGACAAGACCTTTGATGCTGAAATCATCCGATCGATTGCCTATATACACATGTAACAATCAATAGATCAATGAGAAATTTGATGCTGAAAACATCTGTATTTACAAGGACTGACAGGCACTTTTTTCCTCTTTTGTCTTTGTTTGTGTTGTTTGTTGTATGCTTTCTCCTTTTTATCTCCAAATCATCATACATCCATCTTCCCTATTCCTCCTTTACACGGTCAATTCTGTCTGATATCAGCAAACCGTGCACTGGCCGGTACATTTATGTATATGACCTTCCCGACAAGTTCAACTCTGACATCATACGTGACTGCCGTAACCTCTTACCATGGCATCACATGTGCCCTTTTGTTTCAAACATGGGCCTAGGTCCCCGAGTTAATTACACCGGGTCCGTGCTGACTCAGACCGGATGGCATTTCACGAATCAATGGGTTCTAGATTTCATCTTTCATAACCGAATGAAGCAATACGAGTGCTTGACTGTCAATTCATCGCAAGCTAATGCCATATTTGTACCTTATTATGCTGGCCTAGACGCTGGTCGGCATTTGTGGAATCACAATGTGACGGTACGAGATTCACTATTGGTGGAACTTTTTAATCTCTTGAGGTCGAGACCTGAATGGTCGGCAAAAGGGGGAAGAGATCATTTCATACTCTCAGGACGTACCACATGGGATTTTCGGCGGCAAGGCAATGATGGCAACCTTTGGGGCGGGAAACTATTGACTTTACCGGAGGTTAAAAATATGACGGTGTTACTGATAGAGTCATGTCCATGGGAAAGTGAAAATGAATTCGCAATACCATATCCTACAAACTTCCACCCATCAAGGAAGAGTCAAGTGCTAACATGGCAAGAAAAGGTTAGGTTGTCAACCCGGCCGTGGCTTTTCTCCTTTGCCGGTGCTAGGCGGCCCGAACAAGTTCGTTCCATCAGAGATCAGGTTGCCGACCAATGTTTGAATTCAACGCAGTGCAAATTACTTGATTGCGCATCACCATCACGAGATATCGATTGTAACTCGCCTATTACTACAATGAGTTTGTTTCAGATTTCTAACTTCTGTTTGGAACCGCCTGGCGACTCTCCAACAAGACGCTCCATATTTGATGCAATGCTGGCAGGATGCATTCCAGTATTCTTTAACCCGCACTCGGCTTACACGCAGTACAAATGGTATCTGCCGACCAATTATACAGAGTATTCGGTTTATATACCAGAGGAGGATGTGAGAGATGGCAGGGTTAGCATAGAAGAGGTGTTGTTGAAATACAGTGAGGAACAGATTGGAGAGATGAGAGAGAAGGTTATAAGCCTGATACCCGCTTTGATATACAAGGATCCGAGTCACAAGATAGGGAGTGTGAGGGATGCTTTTGATGTGGCCATTGATGGTATTCTTGA
This sequence comes from Carex cristatella, assembly GCA_024447775.1. Taxonomy (NCBI): domain Eukaryota; kingdom Viridiplantae; phylum Streptophyta; class Magnoliopsida; order Poales; family Cyperaceae; genus Carex; species Carex cristatella. The sequence continues at coordinate 1,445,558 of JAJHPF010000005.1, read as the reverse complement.
GAGGGTTAAGTTAAGACATTAATTGGTAATTTTGCTAATAATATTTTCTGTTGCAATGGCGTTTTGGCAACATGTGATGATTGCTCAAGCAAAAGAAATGACTTGCAATAAGCCCAATTGAGATTCCTGCTCCTTGTCATAAATAGTGCCAAATTTTTTATGAAGACGGCCTTGTGTTGCCCAACTCAAATCACCTATAAGAAATTTTTTCTGTCATCAAATGTGTAGTATATTTTGGGCTTCGTTTAGGCCGAACCCAGAAAATAAATCTACTTAATTGATTCCTTTAAATGCTTTGAGTTCTTTTATTAATTGTTTTTTCTTTTTTAAAGAATGACTCCTTTTAGAAAGTCTTTTACACTAGCAAACTTTAGGCAATTAACCTGATAAATTAATTGGAAAATACATGGTGTTATAAATACATAATTTATATTGACACTAAACTTAAGGTAACTATAAATCTTGATTATTGAGAGAGAAATAGAAAATTAACAGTGAAAATGAATCTCGTATTGAACTTGCGTTTGATTACAAGTAGATGGCATCTCCATTCTCCAATTAAGCATCTTCTTACCATCATCTCATATTCTCTGTACAATAAAATTTCTAATTATGTCCTCAAATTATACGCCTGTAACATACAACTAAAACACGCTAAAATTAAAAAAATATAATGTACAAAATATATCACACACACTAACTATGTTATACTTTTTTGAAGAAAGTAATTCGACTAATTAACGACGTTCAAGGTAAGCCCGGGTCACGAAGCCTAATAAATTACAGCTGTAATCTTCTTTGATCATTATAGTACAACGAACTGTGCTGTGAATCTCATGTTGAAAGTTGTAAATCAAGTACACCAATTATTTAATATTTACATTTTTTTTTTCAGATTTTAAACTTATGATTTCTTACTAGAGAGTATTATTTTTGCCACTAAATAAAAAACTACTGATTCTCTCGTGTTGAATAAATTAAATTAATGAATAAGTCGGTAGTCAGAATCCATGGACCAAGTGTAAATATTTTCCTATGTTTTAATTTATTTTCATCAGTGTCCTTACACAAGTCCAACTTGCAACTGAAAGAGAAATAAACCTAGCAATTTAGTTAATTCAATTTTCATTGGGATCCCCTCACCCTCATATATTCAAACTTTCAAAGTAGTTCGCATCATATCAAGGTCAGCATGATAAAAAATATTCTTAGATCGGATTCGAATTCAAGTAATTCCCGTCCGTACTCATTTTTTCTCTCAATCGACTCTTTTTCCTCACCACTTTGCCTCGCTATGCCACTACCGTTGCGCCACCGAGTTTCACTAGCACCGAGCAGTCGTGCACCGGCCACAGCTATATCCACAAAATACCAGAGCGGTTCAACAGAATTCATATCTAGTGGGGTACCGCAAAAGAGAAGTTTTTAGAATGATTCTCTTTTTAGTGGATTCAGACTGTTCTTTTAACTTGGCATGAATCTCAAAGCTCAATAATATTGCTCCTATTTTCTCCCGAATCTCAAACCGACTGAGATTTAATCTCAAACTGTAAAGTGATGCTCATCCCTCTGTAGTAATAAAGAGGATACGGATCCCGGTTCAACACGGGTCCGCTCATCACTGTCATATTCTTTTGATATGGACAAACATGTGCTTGTATTTTTCCAATTTCGACATCAAACCACTACTCGTTGATACTGACAACACACTTATTCCTACCGATGTCATGATTGCTGGATCTATATATGTATATATGTCATGTTGTACATGCACATATAGATCTGTACATAAACAGAGGCGGAGGGACATGAAGCAAATGGGGTCAATTGACCTCTATATTTTTTACAAAATTAACGATTAGTATATAATTTTGTTATATATTATATAGTAAAATACTATAGACCCCCCCCCCCCCAATCTGTCTCTCTGTCTCAATATATATATATATTATTGATGGATCCAATTATTGTGATATCGGTGATATTAATGACGAATTCAAACCGTTTAAACCGATATACTTTATGAGCTGTGTTTATTGTTTAAATGCAAAATTTATAATTTTTCAAATTATTTCAGTACCAACTACCAAGTCAAGCGAACAAAAAATGATTGAATATGTATGTATTAAAATTAATTAATAAAAATTCCACATTTGACCGCCTGACTTAATACTAATTAATAAATTCAAAAAAATATAAATTTGTATGTAAACATATCACTAATGAAGTAAGTCAGTTTGAACAGTTTGGATTCGCTATTTGAAACCGATTCGATAGGTTTTGGAGTTAATAGTATTTAGACTGAAATATCATCAATATCACCGAGAGTGAAACTAGAAAATTTTAGTAGAAATGATGAAACTTAAAATGCACAATAGAAATTTTAACTCAAAGTCATCACAATTACAAAATTGAGTTTTAATCACTACGTTACAATTAAACATTTGATATTTTATGGGATAACTGAATTATGTATATAAAATCTAAAAATAAATAAATAAATTTCACTATACTTAATTAAAATTTCAAATTTTCAAAAAGTGACTCAGTCTCTATATATTAATAAACATATCCACCTCTGAATTTCCACAATAGCAGGAGAAGTAAAAACAAAAAAGTGAAAATCAATGTCATATTAATATTGATTTTGCTTCCATATGCATCAACAATTAAGCATCTTCTGATCGACCACCTTCTTATATTCTCTGTACAATAAAATTTCTAATTATATACTCAAATTTTACCCCTGTTATGTTACACCCGTAAGAATTACAACCAAACAACACGCTACAATTAAAAAATATGTCCCACTATAACTATGTTTTATTTTTTGAACAAAGTATTTGATTACGAACGTTTACTTCAGGTTCAAGGTAAGCCCGGGTCACGATGCCTAATAAATTACAGCAGTAATCTTCTGTGATCATTATAGTACAACAAACTGTGCTGTGAATTTGTGATGTTCAGGGTAATAATTAATGAACCAGTCAGTAGTAAGAACTCAGAACAATGAACTAAATTAAATATATTCAAACTAAACTGCCGACAGTACATACCCAGTACACAAGTTGCCGCATGGAATTTGCAACTGACAGAGAAGTAAACTTAGCAGTGTAATTAGTTAATGCAAATTTAATTGGGATTCCCTATTTCCCTGACCCTCAGATATTCTAAGTAATCAATCGCATGATATCAAGGTCAACATGATAAAAATATTATTAGATCGGCTTCGATCGAGTTTGAATTAATACCCAAGCCCGGACTCATTTTCTTGCTAAGAAGTCAGAACACAACAAAGTTTTATTTTGACTAATTAAGTAAAGATGAGCAAGAGCAAGAGCAAGAGCAAGGGCAAGAGCAAGAACAAGAGCAAGGAGCGCATAATGAAGAATCTCTTCTCCTTTGTTCTTCCCCTCTCTCTTCTGATCATAGGCTTCCTCCTCTTCAGTGACTTTCGATCCTCTAATCACCTCGTCCTCACCACTTTGCTGCCCTCTGGCGTTACCGCTGCACCACCGAGATTCACTACCACCAAGCCATTGTTGCCCTCTGACGATACCACTGCACCACTGAGTTTCACTACCACCAAGCCTTTGCTACCCTCTGACGATACCACTGCACCACTGAGTTTCACTACCACCGAGCCTTTGCTGCCCTCTGACGATACCGTTGCACCACCGAGTTTCACTACCACCGAGCCATCATGCACCGGCCGCTACATCTATATGCACAAAATACCAGAGCGGTTCAACACGGGTCTGCTCCGCCAGTGCCATAATCTTTCGGAATGGATGGACATGTGCCGGTATGTCTCTAATTCCGGCATGGGGCGGCTACTCAATGATACTGACGGCACGTTGATTCCTACCACTGCATGGTACTCTACTTCTTTCTATATTTTCTATATGTATGATCATTTCTAATAATTTATAAACAATTTACTTCCAAGTATGAACAACTAGTTTTCAATATATTATCTCATAACATTACTTCCCTTTGTCGGTTTATCAAGTTGTCTCCACTTCAATTTGTTCCCATGGCTATCTCTCTCCGATTTTTGTTATTAATTAATTAATTGGAAATTAAAACAGGTACGACACCCATCAATTCATAGTAGATGTCATATTTCACAACCGCATGAAACAGTATGACTGCCTCACTGAAAACTCGTCCGAAGCCACAGCAATATACGTGCCGTACTATGCGGGTATCGACATAGGGCGGAACCTCTGGGGCAGACGGCCAACGGCAGTGCGTGATTCTATGATGAAGGAAGTGCTACATTGGGTGAGAAATACTCCCGAGTGGGAGGCAAGAGATGGACGGGACCATTTTGTCGTGTCGGGTCGCACCACATGGGACAGCTGGCGTGCAACGGAAGAAGATTGGGATTGGGGTACCAAGTTCATGCTCTTACCGGAGACTAGAAACATGACTGTGCTTGATGTTGAGACCAACAAATGGCAGCCCACCGAGTTCGCTATACCATACCCGACTTACTTTCATCCTTCTAAGGAGGCTGATATAATCGCTTGGCAAGACAAGGTACAACACACGGCAAGGCCGTACCTCTTCTCTTTTGCCGGTGCCAGGCGAAAAAACCATAGTGCATCAGGGATCAGGAACCAAATCATTGAGCAGTGTATTGAGTCGCCAGGGTGTAAGTTGCTAGATTGTGGGTCTCACACTGAGCATAAGATAATGAAGTGCCACTCCCCTAGTAACATAATGAGATTGTTCATGAGCTCAATGTTTTGTGTGCAACCAAAAGGTGACACGCTCACACGCAGATCACTGTTCGATTCGATGCTTGCCGGGTGCATACCGGTGTTCTTCCTCCCTCGTTCGGCATACGAGCAGTATAGATGGCATCTACCGAGGGACTATGAGAAATATTCGGTGTACATCCCGGAAGAAGAAGTTCTCAAAGGAGCAGTAAAAATACAAGATGTGCTGCTCCGGTATACTGTCGAGCAAATCCAAGAGATGAGAGAAGAGCTAATAAAGATGATACCCACACTAGTATATAACAATCCGAGATACAAGGTACAAGGTGGAAGAGATGCTTTTGATGTTGCTGTTGATCAGGTGATTCAGAGAACACTGCAGTTAATGGCTACCAGCTAGCGATCGAGTTATTTAGTTGATTGTTTAAACATGAATTAATGCTTCTTTTTTATGTTTCCATTCTTTCATATTTGTTTAAATTAAGAAGTCTATTTATGGAACATCTTCTATGGCTCATCTAATTTGCACTTGTTTTCTTTGTATTCTCTTATTTTGAAGTTCCTTAACAAATTACTAATTAATTAAAGTATGCTAATAGCTAATTGAATTGATAGAACACTAATTTTTTTTGGGTCTAAAATGTCCTTAGGCTGATGGAACACTAATTAATTAAGCAGGATTCTCACTTCTCTCTGGGGCCCGGAAGCCCACTTTGTGTTTCGTTTACTGTTGGACCCAAATTTAAAGGCCCTTAATTAGTCAGCGTACTATATGGATTAATTGCGATCCATATATAGCTATACTGCAATGAGGAGGATTCTTTGGTGACACAAAATTATACAATTTAAATACTCGATTCAAACTATTTAACATGTTAGATATATTAAAATATATTTAAAGATTAAATTTTATATATATTTTAAATTTTTTACTATTTATTAAGATGGGTACAAAAATTCAATAGTATGAAAATAACAGTTTTGTAAAATACTTAATAAATAGTAAAAATAAAATAAAAAATATATAAAATTTGGTTTCTAAGTACATTTAATATGGAGATTATATTGAACAGTTTGGATCGACTGTTTGGAGTTTGAAAACTTTAAAATGAATGGTAAAATTTTGAGTCACAAAAAAATAGTGTAAATGGATCCCTCCTCTGCTGCACTTCACAATATATATTTCTTTTATTGATTATAATTAGGAATTTAGTATTCAATATATGTTTGCATTGACTTGGATCTCCCAGCTCACTCACGTACTTGGCCAATTATTTTATTTTAATTATAATTTAATAAGTGCAAGTTCATGCATGAAATGAAGGAAACATGCTGCATGCATAGATAGCTATTTCCTATTGTTTTGTTTGACATTGTCATCAGGTGTCAGGTCTGTATAAATTATATGAACGAATTAAACGGAGAATTCGGATTCCAAAAGCAAACTCTTATTGTCATTTTTTTTTTTCTTTTATTGAGAGTGATTGTTGGAGGCTACCAAAGTTTAATTAGAGCAATTAAAGCTCCATACATGCAAATCATGCATGATTGTCATTAATGTTATTTAGCTCAATTACATTGCGTATATTTGTTAGCGGCAAACTTAATTACATTGCATATATTTGCCGCTAACCATAAAAAAAAAATTACATTGCATAATTAATATATATTTGCATAAATCTTGGTATAGGTACTCCTGTTACCATCATTCTGTTGTCCTCCGATTAAATTACATAAAGAGGTATTGAAACTAAAAATGGAACTTCATAAATCAAATCTGAAGATTAGTTTATAAAATTTGCATGTCTAAATAAATTAAACTAAGATTCCAAATCTGGCCGGAAATCCCTCCTAGGTAATATGATGGGGAAATAGTGCTAAGCACTCCCCCTTAAATTGAAAATTTGTAATTTGGTCCAATAAGCTTTGAAATTTTTGTAGCCCTTCTTATAAAATGAAATTAATTACACTACATTTGATTTTTCAACCATCTATTTTTTGTTGTTGACAAAAGTGCCCCCCCCCCACTGAATTAATTCTCTTATTGAAACAAAAAGTTAGAGAACAAAATAGCAAACCTTTGGTATCAAGTTCTCAAAATTAAATTTATCACATATTAATAATATTAAAAAAATCCCTTGCTAAAAACTAAAAATAAACTTAAGAACACAACCAACATACATTTAACACAACAGTAATAGTTCGTACCGAAATTGTAAACTATCTCCATTCTGGTATACTATTAGTAAAGCTAGAAACTTAAGACAATATAAGTGTGCTATATGAATTAGGTATTGAATTCCAAGTTAAATTCTAAACGGATATTTGATACCAAAATTGTACTTTAGTAGTTAGATACCCATACTTGTTCCATGTTTTTACTAAGAAAGATATATTGGGGGTTGATGTGGTCAATTCTCAAGAGGTAACTTTAAAATTTAGAAGAACATTGGTAGGGGCTAATTTCACTGATTGGACTGAACTTTTACACATTATCAGTAAAATTTCTTCCACTCTTCTTCAACTCATTCCATTTACAATATATTGAACTTTAGAAGGGCGTAACCACGTAGATCATCAATGATCTGGTGGAACCTTCCAATACCTCCAAATTATATAAGAGTATTTATGTGGCTTACTATGCATAATAAAATTCTTACCAAGGACAACTTAACTTTTAGGGGTTAGACATGAAACCAAACATGTCAATTCTGCAATGAACAAGAAACCATTAATTATCTTTTTCTTACATGTTCATTTGCGCAACATATTTGGTTCTGGTTGGAATTGATTTTTGTAATTATTTGGTTTTAGTAAAATGAAACGGGCATCTTGCTTCTTCTTAAAAAAAAAAATAACAATAATAGTTCGTATGACTTTCAAACAAAGACTAGAAAGTTAATAGCAAAATAAATCAGTAATGCCACACAACATCAAGATAGACTATAGCTACATGTGAAGCAAGTCATCATATGATTTTACTCTATTCGTTGCCATGACTGTAATATCTACTCTGTCCAACATATCTAAAATTGGAATTATCTTCTTAACATCACTTGGAAGAAAGAACTTGTTATTGGTCTTGTGGTAAAAGCACATGACTTTCATGTGAAAGGTCATGAGTTCGAAACTCATAAAGTGGAGAAATCTTCTATGATATATATAAGAGTTTAAAAGTATTTTGAGTGGCTTGACCTCCAATATATCCATAATTTTAAAAAAAAAATCACATTTAAGATTAAAGTAAGTTTAAAGTACATATTATCACCTATATATTTACGCCAATAATAAGCCAAAACGACTATATTGGCAACCATGCTAGTTATTAGTTTGCAAGATACAATATTAAAGCATAAACAATATAATTTATTTCTAACTAAGCTACCCATAAATTTGCACCCCCAATTAATTCTAGTAATGACCTATCTTCCAAAGGGATAGAAGCATCTAAGAACCAAAGATTTTAAATTGTTATCCAATCAAAATGAAATCTATTAAGTTGTGCTAACCAATTTCATATTTGAGAAATAAAAGGGCAAGTGTGACAAATAAGTGATTAAAAGAACATGTACTATCATCTTCTGCTAAAGCAAATTATTAATTAGTTAATATTCTATTGCGGCTCACAAGTCATAAACAAATTTTTATTTTAAATGACACCTTTGATTTCCATAAAAATTGAAAATTCTTTTTTATTTTAAATGACACCTTTGATTTCCATAAAAATTGAAAATTCTTATTAATTAGGAATGCCTCCATAATCTAAAGTTCTAAACTAATACAAAGATTGTACCTTAAATATTTCTTGGTTTAACCATCTCTAATGCATACAATCAGGTTCAAAACTCCTAATAAGTTTAATTTCCACTAGTTTCCACTAATAATATATCAGCCTCTAATTTTAATTTTCTAGTTCTGCCTCTTTCCCGACTTTACTAAAAAAAAAAATAAATAAAGTTTCAGACATGTTCTGATTGGTTACACTATTTTATCCGGTTACAATTCTCTTCATACAAGTATATAGAATTAATTACTTTTATTTATTATGATATTTTCATCTAGAGTAAATTAATGCGTCGTCTATAAGTTAGAAGCACATTTTTTGTCAGACGGTAACTAATTCCAATGAACTAACAATTCTTATATAAGCTTTAATTTTTTTATGATTATAAAGAGCATTTTGAGAGATGCCCACCCACTAATATTGGTCTTATATAATAAATTTGTGCTCTATAATCCAACCGTTTTCTAAAATTATGTACCTTAAAACCTCTTAGAATTCATTGTGCATATATCTTAAAGTATAATTTATGTGACTCAAAATTAACTTTTTTTATCAGTAATCTTATTAATTTGTTTGATTTAATATTCACTTTATGCAGCATATAATTCGTTTTGTATGGTTAAATGTAGGGTCAGATATAACGGGGGCAAGATATATAGGGTGCCAAAAGATGGACTACGGATCGAAAAATGATAAAATCATATTTGTATCTATTTTTATTTTTTTAGATATGGAATCAGATGTTAAACAGATTCAAATACAAATTGGATATTAAACGGATACAAATACGGATATATATAATTTGGATTCTTAATTTAAATATTGAACAATGTTAATATATTAATCAATAATTATTTTCTCTTTAGAAAATGAAAATAACTTAAAATGCAAATATAATTCGGATATTAGATCATTATGGTGAATAAAGTTTTTTTCATGTTATAAACTTATATATCTCGTCAATTAAAATTAATTACCAACATAACCATATTTTAATCAAAATGTACTAACATAAAAATATTCTTCTCTCAAAACATATATGATTCTAAAACAAATGATTTCTGAAAAATTAGAAAACATGTATAAAGATAACTATTTGTATTCATATTCATATCCATATCCGCATATGTGTACATATCCACACAAATAAATATCCAATTTAAAAAAAATATAAATACAAATAATTATATGTATATGTATTTCCTTCTGATTTAGTATTCACATTAATATTATCCGTATAAAATATTCAAATTGTAAAAATTCAGAAAAACACTGATTTTCAAAAATTGTAAAACAATAGTAAAAAAATAAAAAAAAAATGTACAAATGAAAGTGAGTTATAATTTGGACGAATTGCTATAATATTCTAGTGTGCAACTTAAACTAGCTAGCTAGTAGATAAAGTGCCATAAAATTAATAAAGTCAATTCGTTGATTAAAACAGTGATAGTATATATTTATTGATGTTAATTAACTGTATACAGTTCGGTGAGATTTATTGCATCATCAACTGGGTCATCAGTATTTATTTCTCCGGGAGGATCTAGCCGTTGGTTGGGTCTCGGTTAAACGATTAATCTAACATATATTAATAAGATCTAAGTACGAATGATCTGTGTTAGGATTTTTTTTATTTTGCTTCACTTTATACACACACACACACACACACACAGAGATGATGAAGAGATCCATAATCGCCGGGTCAAAACTACAATGTGAAAGAAATTCAAATGCCGCATGCAATTATTAATTCAATGAAATTAATTTGCACAATAAATTGTTCACCTCAACCAAATTAATTTATGTACAATCACTTAAATAATTATCACTCCCTACTGGACTATTATAGTATTATACTATTATGTATCAAATTCATTTTAAAAGTATTAAAATTACTAATATATAAGAGATATATATTAGTAGGGATAAGTACATTTATTCAACTTGTAAATAAACTTTTTCTACTATCAATATAATTGTTAGCGGTTTAACAGCTAACTTTTAAAAAAAGTACATTTATGATTTATTCATATCTGCCAAAAAAAATTGGATTCATATATGTATGTATGTTATACGTATGCATGCATGCATGCATGTATGTATGTAGTGAAAACTAATATGTAACTATTTAAGAATTGACAAATATATAATTTGTATGAATAATGTCTTTATCTTATAATCTAAATTGAAAGGTACATAATTAAATTCCTCATTGTTGAATTAAGGACCTTAATATACGAATATTAATCAATCACATCTGAACTCTGAGCTGAGGGTATTCCTGAATCAAGAGCGGTCAGATATATAATTAATGCTGTCCAGATTTTCACCAATTTTCTCATCAACCTACAAAATAATTTGTTGGAGATACTTTGCAGCGCACCAAAGCAATTATACCGTTTGAAGTTTGAACCTTCTAAGATCGTATTATCAATTAACAGCTGTCGAATCTATCAGCATATATTGTGATACTATGTATATTCTCTAATTTAGGAATTACAATAACTGCAAATAAAGCCTATATATATATAGTCTTCAGTGTATCTGATATTTTGAATAATATATACCAATCATTCTTTAATAAATCTCTCAATTTAATTAACCCAATTAATACATATATATATCGGTGTAAATTAAGTTGACATGTTCATACAATTTACTTGAGATGCATGAAAGAATGGGCAACGCCATTATTTAATTTAATTTAATTTTATTAGAGTCAGTGTTTGCAGTATAAAATAATGGCAGAGAGAGAGAGAGAGAGATTCAGTACAAGCATCTTCAAGGTAAACGCAAACCTAGGTTAAAAGCTATTGGGTATTGAGCAAATGATGGTGAACTCTAGTTCCAAAATGTCTGCTAAAAGCTCTGCCTTTTCTCCGCTATTTCTCTTTGCTGTATTCTCTTTCTTCCTTCTCTTCTCATATGAACTCTCTCACCAAAGCTTTCTTCGCAAATACATCTCAATCAAATTCTACAGCACTACTCCACAACAACACCAGCAACAACACCAACACCAAGAAGATCAACAAGTACCAGCTGCTGCGCCTGCGCCTGAGCCTGTGCATGCATCTGTCATTGACCCCTGCACCGGCCGCTACGTCTATGTCTACGACCTCCCCGACCGCTTCAACTCTGAAATTTTACAAGATTGCGGAAATCTCTCCCGCTGGTCTAACATGTGCAAATATGTCACCAATTCCGGTCTGGGTCCTAAGCTTGTTGACACCAGCTCCACACTGCCTGAAACCGGCTGGCATGTCACTAATCAGTTTATGCTCGAAATTATTTTCCATAACCGCATGAAGCAGTACGACTGCCTAACCACCGACTACTCCAAATCAACAGCAGTCTACCTTCCGTATTACGCCGGACTTGACATAATGCGGTACTTATTTGGAGACACTCCTATATTACAACGTGATTATCTCACGAATGAATTTCTGCACTGGCTAAGGGCTCGGCCTGAGTGGGCAACCAAGGGTGGCCATGACCACTTTATGGTCATCGGGCGAATAGCGTGGGATTTCGGTCGCATCACCAATGAAAGCAAAAATTGGGGTGGCAAGTTGATGACTACACCCGAGACAAAAAACATGACGCTGCTTTTGATCGAGACCAGTACTTGGCGAGAAAATGAGTTTGCAATCCCGTACCCGTCCTACTTCCACCCTTCGGAAAAGAGCCAAGTTACCGCATGGCAAGAGCAACTCAGGTCCACAAAAAGACCATGGCTCTTCTCATTTGCTGGAGCGAGACGTCCCAATAAAATTCCCACGACGCGAGATTTGATAATTGATCAGTGTGCCAATGCGACATTGTGTAACCTCCAAGAGTGCGGCAGTGGGGCCAAGGACTGCTTTTCACCGAGCAACATATTGGGAGTGTTCACGAGTTCTATCTTTTGTCTTCAGCCTCCTGGAGACAGTTACACGAGGAAGTCGGCATTCGACTCCATGGTTTCAGGCTGCATACCAGTGTTCTTCCATCCTGGATCGGCTTATGTACAGTACCGTTGGTACTTGCCGAGTAACTTCAACAAGTTCTCGGTTTACATACCAGAGAAGGCCATTAGAAAAGGGACGGTGAGGATAGAGGACGTGTTGCTTGGGTACAGCGACGAGCAGATACTTGAGATGCGGGAGAATGTCCTCGCATTGATACCGACACTTGTGTACAAAGATCCTAGTACCAAATCTGACAATCTCCGTGATGCGTTTGATGTCGCTGTTGATGGTGTACTTCGGAGGATTCATAACAGTCATGTATTATAGTTTTCATAGAAATTAATTTATTTAATTAAGGTTTAATTAATGGTACTGTAATTCATAGATATTTTGCAAAAACATTAGAAGCATGTAATGATCAAGCCATTCTTTTTCCTTGAGAGGACAATTAGAAGCCAATCTGCGCATATGCAGCTTTAATTGTATGTAACATGCATGCATTTATTTAGATCTTCTTCTATGGCACTATTATCGGAGAATAGCAAATAAGTCATAGCAGAAATTCTTTCTTGGTTTTCTGCAGGGTTTCATCGGGATTGTATTCTAGCGTGTCTCACGAAACAGGAAATAAATCTGCTGCGATTCTTTGAAATCGCAGGTCCTCCAGATCAAATCATTCAATTTTTTAAATGCACGAATCTCAAAACAGTTGATTTTTATATACGAATCTTGAAACAAAAGCAATTAAGTATTTATTATATACAGCTATAGAAAGACTGAAAGTGTGTGCTCACTGCTCAGTGTGTGGCTCGTTTACTTCATGTTCTTTAATTTGGAATGCGGTCCCAATGGGCCCAAATAATGTTTTGATCATGGATCTCATGTGACCCGGCCCAAATATAGAGGCTTTCCGGCCTACGGGCTTTGAAAGACAAGTAAATATAACAAAATAAAACAATAATGGGCTTCGACCTCTAGGCAACGCCAATGCAGTTTTCTTTTCTGGTAAGTGGTAACTGGTCCTTATTTATTTTGTTTCTCGGGGAAATGGTATATAGTGCTCGATATTATTTGCAGGAAGTGAAAATTTATACTAAGATAAATGTGTTTCAGTAATAGGTAAATTTGCATATTTTTAGGAATAATTAAACTCAGCATACCATGTAAGACAGTAAGATGGTCCCACCTGAATTCTGGTGTGGGAACGTTAGAGAAAACACATAATCTGAATTCTGGAAAAGGATAACATTTTGTTACAGCTTTTTGTCCCACTGTCGAAACTCAGTCTTTACTATTAATTTTTCATGATATTTAAGGTTCGCTTCAAGATCCAAAAAGAAAGAAAATTTTAATTACTGGCTGTAACTATATTGAACGCTATCGAGCTATGAATTCAACCAATGACAAATCATTGGTATCACCAATTAATAAAACGAAAATGACAAAATCATTGGGTTAACTACTTGACTTGGTCTCATAAATTAAGTCAAACTAGGACGTGGTTCGTAAATATATATTTATGATATTAATTACTGGTCAAATTAACCTACACAACACAATGATGTCACGGTCCCTCGTGCATGTGTTGTTAGCTGTATCTTCAAATGTTTTGGAGTACTTCTGGTTATAAAAATCTTGATTGTTTAATTAAGCGCATTTTATTTATTGAAGCACTTCATTCGAGTTGTTTTAAAAAAAAAAAGTATAACCAAAACAACATTTGTCATAATGAATTGCAGAAAGCGGGCCGGCAATTATAGTGTCATCAATCGATTGATAATGAATATGATTTTAATTTCAAATAATTGTTTATAATTTGTAGATCATGATTATAAAAAAAACTCTCAAAATACCAAGTCAAATCACAATGTCAAATTTAGCAAATTTTCGATAAACAAAATAATGCTTTCGTATTTAAAATAATCGCCTTCAAATTAAATCTAAGTAGTTAATAATTTTTTTGCGTATGTAGACATGTGGTGTACTATATATATATATAAGCTAGATAGAACAAGAGTCTAATTTACTTTTATAGAATAAGTCCAAAATATGATTGTGGTTGAAATTGGTTATGTATCTAGTATCAATATATAAGAGCAATTTGTAAAAATATGTGATAGTTTTTTCGTAAGACAAGAACATTTCATAGAAGTTTTAGCTGCGTTGGTTGCAAGCCAATTGATACACTTGTTAATATAATATGATTAAGCTTGAATTTTAACATGAGTTCTACGTGCACGAAGAAAGAGAAAACTGGGAGTTTGACTAGGGTTTTTTTAACCATATAGATATTAATTATATAATTATATACTAATAATAATAATTAGTTTTAATATACTAATTATATACTTATAATATATTATCATAATCATTCAAGTTAATTAGGCCACGACGTACAATAAAATTAAACCATCATGTGAAGTGGTTTAATTTAGGCTGGGCTAAGAATCTGTTTAAAACATTTTAGTTTGACTCAATTAATACTCGTTTGATGGAATAATGAGGACTAAACTCCTTCTTCCATCCACAACTAAATATGAGGATTGGTAATAGTCTAAAGTCCTAAGGAAATTGGGATATTTTGACGGTAAGTTGCATGCATGCATGCTATGTTATAAAATCAAATGAATTATTGTGTATGGCTAGCCTACAGTAGAGTTGCTCATGAACCGAGTTAGCTCGAGTGATGGATAATTTGAATTCAACTCGAAAGATAGTGAGTTGAGTTGACTCAAGTTGAGAATATTGAGGTGAGCTGGCTCGCTAACTCAAATTCAACTCACGAGTAACTCGAGTTGGCTCGTGGCTCGTGAGTCAACTCGTTTAAGGTGTTAAAATGTTGAACACTCAAATTGATGACTGTTTTTATGTAATAATATGAGAAGTAAATATTGAATTAACAAACAATTAATCCACAATGATTTAATAAACTAACAAGTTTAACAAAAAAAATCAAACAAAACGAGTCCACGAGTTGTAACGAGCAAGTTGAGCCCAACTCAAACTCAACTCATGAGTTAAACGAGTTACTCAACTCGAGTCAGACTAACTCGAATTTTAAATGAACAAGTTGTTAGCGAGTTCATTACCGAGTTGAGTTTGAGCGGCTCGCGAGTCGCGATCTTTTTGTACGGCCCTAGCCTACAGGGAGACAATCAATTAGATCAACGTATAGTTTACATTGCATATATCTAGCTAGCTAGATTAATTGCTTGATAACAGTGTTGTTCCTCTAAATATATACCGGGGTTTGGAGAAGAAGAGTGCCGCATAATTAATTAATTGTTGATTGAGATGAACATTTTCCCACTGAGAGTCGTTATTGTATAATGGAACTGGTACAACTCACTATAACAATATGATTTTGAGAGTATAATAGAGAATCGCATAATGAAACAAACATATTCTTATGCTAGTATCGTGCTCCTACGTGCCATTATAAACAAATTATAAGAGAAAAAAGTTTTTCATATATATATAGATAACACATTTTCATAAATAAAAATATATATTCGACAATTAAAAAATATATCAATATATTTTCATAAAAATATAAAGTTCATTCTTTATTGACACACTTATTATGTTTTTTTTTACCGGTACATAACATTTTTTTTTACTATGTTACTTAACGGTAAAACAAGAGAAATTTTTTTTATCAAAATAAGTTGTTTTATCAAAATAAGTTGTATAATTTGTTGTTGTCGACTTTTGTTATTATTATAGAGTCATCCTACTCTTCCAAAAATTTATATGCATTATGTACCTAAAATAGCTAATAGATCATGTTTACTTAAATAAGTCTATTAAATAACAAATAAGTTTCTTATATGATATAAAAAAGTGAAAATAAATGAAGACATGATCAATCAATTATAAATCAATTCAAAAATTTCTTAAATGACATTTAAAATATGGATCAAAAGAATTAGGATCAAAAGAAGATACTAAATAAATTGTGCCAAGTACGTGCAGTGTCAGTGAGTGTGTATCTAAATAAATTTAGACTTTTACACGTAAAAAAAAAAGATGCATAAAATCAAAAGAAGGCGGACTATCTGATCGAAGGACTGATATTCAATCTGAATTTCATATTTTAATCACAATTGTTGACGGATCAGGACATCTACATGCTTAATATAAGTAAAGAGATGAGTGAGGCTCTAGTACAGTCTAAACCTGCAGATTAAATAGACAATCTGCATTGTTCAATGTGATTTTCATATGAAAATGTAACTGCATATTAAATTTTATCTTTTTAAAAAAATTACGATATTTTTAAATGGTCTATAATTTTTAGATCAAGTTATTTTCTACATATCTAAAAAATATAAAATTTAATCTACAAGTTTGTAAATATCGTATTTTATTCGATATTGACTCGAGAAAGTTTGTAAATAATTTTCTCGATTCAAGTCTAAGATGAATATGTGCTATTGATTCTATTTTGATTATAATCATGATTGTACGTACTATTGATTATATTTTGATTATAATCATGATTGTACGTACTATTGATTATATTTTGATTTAATCTGAACTGTTGCTATATTAACCGATATTTTTCTTAATTAATATACAAAAAAGTACGAAATTTCACAATCTACATTTGTTTTGAACAAAATTCTAAAATTACACAATATATATATCCGCAAAATTATTCACCAGATCTGAAAAATCTCTTTCCGTATAATTATTTTACAGAAATATAATTTCTAATTTATTTTTAATTAAATAGAAAATATTATGATTTTTTTATTTTATCTATTGAAATATTAGAAATATTTTTATATATATTTTTTTATAGATGGGTCATACTCATACATGATAGTGAATTCATGTTTAAATGGAGCCTAATATAGGCCATAGTAAATCGAACACTCGAGTATATATTTCATATGTATATACACTATGGCCTATATATGGGGTCATACATGCTGACAGTGAATTCGTGTGTAAATTGCATTTTTAACCGTACGTGTGTATATATTCAATTGTGAACATATATTCAAAAAAGAAATATAAGACGCAATGGAAGAGAGCCTGATCGATGACTAATTAACATGCATGCTTAGATCGATGGAAAAGAAGTGCCTCACACTCAAAGCTTTAAATGACACGAAGTTCTTAGTGCTAATTAGTAAGACTTTGAAAATTTTAAAATTAATTCCATCCACGTACGTACGTACAGGATCCAAGTCGTTTGTATTTTTTAATATATTTTGGTAGTATCAAGGCCACCGATTAATATGGAAGAAATATCAGAATCTCGATCAATGCACATGATATTTAAGAGAGATGTTATCGGTATCGCCCATCTATGTTTCTAATTTCATAAGCAAGATGGTATATTAATTAATGATTAAATTAATAATGGTAGAAATTAACGAAACGTAGCCATGCATCCATCAGTTATAGCACTTAGCAATATATATTAGCTAGGAAGTATAGGAATCTTCATTTACACGATATGATACCTATATATTAGGATGAGCAAGAGATATAAAAATAAAATGGCTGTTTTTCTCAGAGAAAAAGGAAAAGGAGGAGGAGGCTGCAAGATGAAACCTCCTCAAGGTATCAACTACTGGCTCTTGCTGGTACGGTTCTCCATGGTCATTTCCACTGTTCTCCTTGTCTCTCGCTCTCCTCATCTCCCTCATCTCACCGCAAACAAAACCATAACCGAAAACACTGACAACGTACACATATCTTCACCTTCAGCTTCAGTTTCCACAATGCCGCTACCCAACTTGGACCCGTGCGCCAATCGCTACATTTACATCTACGACAACCTGCCAGAGAAGTTCAATGAGGAGATACTGCAGGACTGCCGCAGCTTCTCTCTCTGGACCGACATGTGCCCCATCCTCACTAATTCCGGTCTTGGGCCCGAGCTCAACAGCACTGATAAGGATGGAGTGCTACAAGATACAGGATGGTATCAGACCAATCAATGGATACTCGACGTCATATTCCACAAGCGCATGAAACAGTACGACTGCCTGACTAAGGATTATTCCTTGGCTACTGCCGTCTTTATCCCCTTTTATCCCGGCCTCGACATAACCAGGTTCCTTTGGGAGCCAGAAATAGCAAAGCGGGACAAATTAGGGCTGGAACTGATCGAGTGGCTGAAGCAGAGACCCGAGTGGGCAGCCAAGGGAGGCCGAGACCATTTCCTTGTGTCGGGTCGCTCCACGTGGAACTTACAGCGGGGACTAGATGAATCATTTGCTTGGGGTAGCAAATTCTTGGTGATTCCAGAGGTGCAGAACATGACAGTGCTCACTGTGGAGAGACGGCCGGTTGGCAAGAACGAGTTTGCCATACCGTATCCGACCTACTTTCACCCGTCAGGAATGAGCCAAGTGGTGGAATGGCAAGAGAAGGTGAGGTCAACTAAAAGGCCTTGGCTCTTCTCCTTTGCAGGGGGGAGAAGGCCCGACCAGCCGGAGATGGTACGCAATTACTTGATAGATCAATGTGATGAGTCGAGCCGGTGCAAGATGCTCAAGTGCGAGATCGGAGGGGAAGGGTGTAACTCACCGAGCAATCTAATGAGGTTGTTCATGCAGTCCGATTTCTGCCTACAGCCGCCTGGCGACACAAGAGCGAGGCGGTCGATATTCGACTCGATGTTAGCCGGGTGCGTGCCCGTGTTCTTTCATAACGAATCGGCCCACATTCAGTACAAATGGCATTTTCCGAGCAAGTTGGAGAGCTTCTCAGTGTATATATGGGAAGAGGAGGTGATAGAGGGACGGGTGAGGCCGGAAGAGGTGTTGCTCCGGTATAGCGAGAAGGAGATAAGAGAGATGAGAGAAGAGGTGATAAGGATGATACCGACACTGGTATACAGTGATCCCAGGTACAGTTCATCTGATTTCAAGGATGCCTTTGATGTGGCTATTGACGGAGTTGTTGGTAGGATGAGAGAAATTTCAGTAACTCATGATGATATTTAATTAGCTGTGATTAGAGAAATTAAACCTTGTACGTACAATAATTATAAAGAGATTAATTAGAGATGCTTTTAATTTATTTCTCTCCTCAATTCTTATTTAATTTTATTCTTTCCTTCATGTTTCTTATGCTCATCTTATGAACCCAAATTAACTTCTAACTTTCTTCCTCAACTTTGATTGATGTTTATGTGGGAAATTAATTTTTTTCTCTCCCCCCTTCTTCTTTTTGTTGTACTTTGGAAACACTAATTCATTGCACAAGTTGTGATAACGCAGGCACTGTTTTCTTACTTGCACCTTTCTTTGATTCCTTGTCACCTCCTTGTTGTTTCTCTGTTTTTTTTTTTTTTTTTTGTAATTTTTTTTTATGATCATCCATTTATGCTGGTCACTTTTAATTCATCAAAGAATTTAACAACCAACTCTCATGCGTCTATTAATTAAGTTCTTTTTTACAAAAAAAATGTTCATATAACATGCAGCAATGATAAAGTATGAATGAAAGAGAGCGGATATATAAGATCATGACATTCTTAAATAAATGGCAGATTTAATGCGTATTGCTTTTTTTTTGCTTTCTTGATTTAATTTCCTTTTTCTTTTACGCCAAACCTGTATTTGAATTAACAATAATACTAAAATTACAAATAATTAAAAAAAGGAGACTAACAAAAATACACGATGAATACTTAATTAGAGCACCAAAGTACAAAATTTAATTTGCATGTGCCATAAATGTAGAAGATTTCTACCATTTAAATACAAAGAAATTAAAGAGAAGGTGTTTAGCATTAGGAAAGAATACGCCTAGCTAGATCAGTCTTATAATAAAATATATGAATATAATAGATTCCATCTTAATTTGTAGAAATAATACTATAATAGTTTACAATTTATTATTTTCTTTATTAATTAAACATTACATAAATATTCCATTTGGTTTTATATATACATTAAGTGGATACGTATATCATTCTTATAATAAAATATAAGAATGTAGATTCCATCTTAATTTGTAGAAATAATTAATAGTTTACAATTTATTATTTTTTATTAATTAAACATTACATAAATATTTCATTTGGTTTTATATATACATAAAGTTTTCACAAAACTATATGTACCTATGTACCTGAGTTATTAATTGTATGAGAGAACGGCTATATATATATATATATGCATAACGAATTAATGATATGGCCAGAATATATATGTTGTTAGTCAAAGGTCGCATTGGATTAAAGCCAATGAAGATGAATGCATAGGTATTGAGATTTCTGATATATATATTTGAGGAAATTTTGCTCCCCTCCTCGTGGCTGCTAATAAATATCCAGTAGTAGAACCGATCTCATCTCAATAATTAATTAATCTACAAGGAAACCTCGAATTGCGAGTAACCATATAATTAATTAATAAATTCATTTGAAAAATTCCCAACTATTATTTTATTTTCTTTCTCCTTCATTATAAAAGCCTAGTCACCAAGAAGTGCAGGATTCGAGATTGACAGGTCAAACTTGTGCTCATTTTTTTTTTTTTTTTGCTATTTAAATAGTAAAGAATGTATTTGCGTGAATTTTAAAAATGGGGTGAATTAATGAGAAGTGGCGTGGAAGCAGGAATTTTTTTTATTAACCATAAATAGAAAAATCAATTTAAGAAAACTAATATGATTACCTCTGAATTTAGAAAAACCATAAAAACTGAGAAGGAATCTCGGTCTGGAATTTTTTTCCCCACAGACACAAAAGGCACCCCGGTCTCCAGCCAATTTTCAATTTTTCCCACCCCGCCACAAAAAAATCCAACCCTATTTCTGGGGACCGGAATTTTAATTGGGTCTTGAGTGGAGACCCAAATTTGGATTGGGTCTTGAGTAGAGACCCAAATTTGGATTCGGTCTTGAGTGGAATTTTTTAGTTTAAATAAATAATTGTAGATTAATTTAATTGTTGTAGTGTAAAATTAAGGATTTTTGTAGTATAAATAAATAATTGATGGTATATTAAGAAATTGAGAGTATGTAGTATAAAGAAATTGTAGAATTATTTAGTATTTTTTTAGTGTAATTTTAATAATTATAAAATGATTTAGTAATTTAGCTTTTTGCATGTAGTATAAATAAATTGTAAAATGATTTAGTTTTTTTTAGTGTAATTTAGGTATTTTAGTTTAATTTTAGTAATTGTAGAATTTATTAGTTTGTTAGTGCTTTGCATGTAGTATAAATAAATTGTAGAATGATTTAGTTTTAAAAAAAAATGTAATTTAGGTATTCTTATTTAATTTTAGTAATTGTAGAATTTATTAGTTTGTTAGTGCTTTGCATGTAGTGTAAATAAATTGTAGAATAATTTAGTTTTTTTTAGTGTAATTTAGGTATTTTAGTTTAATTTTAGTAATTGTAGAATTTATTAGTTTGTTAGTGCTTTGCATGTAGTATAAATAAATTGTAGAATGATTTAGTTTTTAAAAAAAAAAGTATTCTTATTTAATTTTAGTAAAAATTGTAGAATTTATTAGTTTGTTAGTGCTTTGCATGTAGTGTAAATAAATTGTAGAATAATTTAGTTTTTTTAGTGTAATTTAGGTATTTTAGTTTAATTTTAGTAATTGTAGAATTTATTAGTTTGTTAGTGCTTTGCATGTAGTATAAATAAATTGTAGATTGATTTAGTTTTTTTTTAGTAATTGTATAATGTTTTTTTTTTTTATAAACCAATTCCTCAAAACAAAACAAAACAACTAAAAAAAATTCAGTCTTGTGTAACACACAAGGCCACAGAATTAGCTGATTTATTTCTCTCCTTAATTCTTATTTAATTTTATTCTTTCCTTCATGTTTCTTATGCTCATCTTATGAACCCAAATTAACTTCTAACTCTCTTCCTCAACTTTGATGTTTATATGGTCTCTCCCCTTCTTCTTTTTGTTGCACTTTGGAAACACTAATTCATTGCAAAAGTTGTGATAACGCAGGCACTGTTTTCTTACTTGCAACCTTCTTTGATTCCTTTTTACTTCCTTGTTGTTTCTCTGTTTTTTTTTTTTTTGTAATTTTTTTTTTATATATGATCATCCATTTATGCTGGTCACTTTTAATTCATCAAAGAATTTAATATCCAACTCTCCTGCGTCTATTAATTAAGTTCTTTTTTACAATAAAAATGTTCATATAAGATGTGGCAATGATAAAGTATGAATGAAAGAGAGCGGATATATAAGATCATGACATTCTTAAATAAATGACAGATTTAATGCGTATTCCTTTTTTTGCTTTCTTGATTTTCCTTTTTCTTTTAAGGCAAGCCTGTATTTGCATTAACAATAATACTAAAATTACAAATAATTAAAAAAAGGAGATTAACAAAAATACACGATGAACACTTAATTAGAGCACCAAAGTACAAGATTTAATTTGCATGTGCCATAAATGTAGAAGATTTCTACCATTTAAATACAAAGAAATTAAAGAGAAGGTGTTTAGCATTAGGAAAGAATACGCTAGCTAGATCACTCTTATAATAAAATATATGAATGTAGATTCCATCTTAATTTGTAGAAATAATACTATAATAGTTTACAATTTATTATTTTCTTTATTAATTAAGCATTACATAAATATTCCATTTGGATTTATATATACATAAAGTGGATGAATGTAGATTCCATCTTAATTTGTAGAAAATAATACTATAATAGTTTACAATTTTTTATTTTTTATTAATTAAACATTACATATATATTTCATTTGGCTTTATATATACATAAAGTTTTCACAAAACTATATGCATAATGATATGGCCAGAATATATATGTTGTTAGTGAAAGGTCGCATTGGATTAAAGCCAATTAAGGTAAATGCATAGGTATTGTGATTTCTGATATATTTGAGGAAATTTTGCTCTCCTCCTCGTGGCTGCTAATAAGTATCCAGTAGTAGAACCGATCTCATCTCAATAATTAATTAATCTACAAGGAAACCTCGAATTGCGAGTAAGCATATAATTAATTAATAAATTCATTTGAAAAATTCCCAACTATTATTTTATTTTTATTTTTATTTTTCTTCTTCATTATAAAAGCCTAGTCACCAAGAAGTGCAGGATTCGAGACTGAATTTGTGCTCATTTTTTTTCCTATTTAAATAGTAAAGAAAGTATTTGCGTGAATTTTAAAAATGGGGTGAATTAATGAGAAGTGGCGTGGAAGCAGAGAGGTGGATGGGATTCAGAGCCAAATCTTGGAGAAAGCTGTAATGGAAGATTGGGAATACAAATCAAGTTACTTAGGCTATATTCTGCTAGCTTACTGTGCTTGTGTCAACTGAATTTTTTTTATCACTAGTATAGAGAAAATTAGTTCAATTTTTATTTTCATTTTGTCACCAGTAAAGAGGCATTCAAACAGGGCCTTAATATTTCTAGATTAATATATGGTCTCAATTTGATTTCATTTCATTTGGCGGTAATTATATACGTCTCAATTCATTATTATTATAAATGGTTTTTTAAATAGGCTTTTAAATCCATAAAGAAGTTACGGATCAAAAAAAAAAAAAAAAAAAAAAAAGAAAAGAATGACGATTGACTCAATAGAGAATTCTGTTGCATTCATTTTGTAGCAATTGTACAGCGGGTAACAAATTAATTATGTTTATCTTGTTATTTTTTTAAGTAAAAATTGGAGATCAAGCTATCTCAACTGTTGAATATTCATAAAAAAAAAATATCATTTTAAATTTTGAATTTGTGATTTCTCACACAAAGAAAATTGTCTTTGTTATTAAATCAAAAACTGAATTCTTATTTACAATTATATTGTATGCTTATCATTCCTCCGATTTGACCGGTTCAAAGCATGAGTGTTTAACTAGGAAATAAATCTGTTGTTATTCCAAATGAATAACAGGATCTGTTATACCGATTTCAGTCGTTCAAATTTTTCAATGCACGAATCTCAAGAAGGAATTTTTTTCATACGCTAATCTCAATGAATATTAACGGTTGACATCGAAATAACAGGTTCAAATAACAGCACATTTATTTCCGTTTAACTAAGAATCCACATATATTAGATTATTATTGAATTAATGCAAAGAGGTCATACCTCATCTATGCCTCATATCCTATATCTTCGTTTTTAAAGTCCAAACAGTCGATCCGAATTGCTCAACAAGATCTCCATATTAAAATATGCTTGAAGACCAAATTTATATTATTTATTTGGAAATTTTTTACTATTTTATTAGATTTATTGAAAATCGTTGTTTTTTTATGGTCCAGATTTGTTTGAAAAATAGCGATTTTCAATAAATCTAAAAAAAATAGTAAAAAATTTCCAAAAATATAAAATTTGGTCTCCAAGCATATTTTAACATGGAGATCATGTTGAGTGGTTCGGATCGACTGTTTGGGCTTTAAAAACAAAAATATAGAATATGAGACATGAACAAGATATGATGAGATGAGGCATTGGAAATCCTCCTCTAATACAAATAGAGTTGTAGATCAGTAGATGGAATTGATATTTGTTCCGTCAACACACATTTAACATAATTATATCTATAAATATATTATTCCCACAATACATTAAATTGTGTAAATATGAATACGGATAGTTTATAATCCGTTAAATAGATGCAGATATACAATTTATTGTAATACTAAATATAGACGAAAATAAAAAAGAACTTACTATGCTATGCGTAAGGTTAAAGTGTTTAGTTGTTTTCATATTCCAATTATACTTCACATTATTATGTGTGTTTTCAAAATTTAACATTACTCCTACGCTATAAGTTTATAATTATATAGAATTATATATGTAAAATTTTAGCTATTTCGTTATTAATTTCTTGAAGAAAATATAAATGTTAAGCTCTCATTCAGTAGTTTTGTTTTGTATTCCTTATTATGTAAATAAGATCGAATTTTATATATATTTATTCCTGATATGAATAAGGTTTGTTATTTTTTTTAATTTAATGTTCCAATATGTCTAGTTTTCTTATAATACTTGCATATATTGTTAGTAGTATGTATAACTAATTTATTTCAAATTTGTATCTGTTAACCATTCATTCTGTATTTTAAGGTGGGGATTTGATTTTTGACTTTTATTAATATTCATTTAATATGAACATCTGTATTAACTAATTTAGATCCGATCAACAAAATACATATATATTTGAATATAAATTAAGTGTTATTTGCATTTCTAATATATTAAGGCTACACCAGAAGCCTCTGGTTGCTGCCTTCACTGCTCTTACACATTCCATTCCATGTAATTAATTTAAGCCAGAGACTTGTAAATTTAATTTGTATTTTTTATTTTTTTTTTTTGATAAAAGGCCTAGGCCCTGTTTTCATTTCGAAAACCAAGTTAATTACATCCAAACACTATTTGTCCACTGCAACCTCAACATTCTTAACTAAAGTGAGAACTAATAACTATGCATCTTCTCCTAATCTACCATAAGAATTTTCTGTTGAAACCTATACTGGATCTCAAAATGGAGAGGAATTGCTAAATTAAACTCTCCCTGCTACTCCAGTACCCATGACCCCAATATAACAGAACAAAGGCAGTTTGCTACCAAAAATGAAAACAATGCATATTATCACACAGATTTAATATGTGTGGAAAACAGCCAAGGCTGCGCTAATCTGCTGGAGTGCTCTCTGGTGGGAAGGGGAGCAGCTGATCGTCTCCTGGCAACCACACGCGAATCGGGATGAGTTCCAGCATGGCATCCGTAGGCAGCCATTCTTGCGTTGCCATCTGTGTAGCCTTATCCACTCTCTTGGAACCTAACCAATATTTAAGAAGAGAGATAATGAGAAAAAGTAAAGTCCTTCCTGTTTTTGGTTGAACATTTTGAAAACATATTTCATTTCTATGTTTTCAAATTGTCCAACACAAAGCACTCAAAACCATTAAAAATGCACTTTGCTCAGAGTTAGACAATTGTACAGCAAATTCAAGTATATCTTCCATTTTGTGCCATGAAGTGAAAAAGTGGACACTGTTACCCATCCAAAACCAAACCTGCCTTGCGAACGAACAGGTAATAAATAAGTGATTAACCGTTTCGTCATGATTACAAAAGGGGCATTTAGAACAACCACTCCACCCTCTTGTTCTAAGTTGGTCCTTGGTAAGAATTTTATATTGACAGGTAAGCCACATGAAAATCTGAATTTTATGAGGAATAGAGATACCCTACCACAACATTGGATTAGGAGGAACAATTCCTCTAAAATTAAGAATTTTGTAGAGCGATCTAACCGAAAAAGTGCCGGATGGTTCCCATCTCCAAGAAATTTTGTCATGTGAATGAGTAAAAGAACAAGAACTAATAAGTTGCAAAATTGATACCCATTCCTGTAAGTCTATTTCCATTAGGGTTCTTCTAAAGGTAACACACACCCCCCCCTTGAGAATTGATGACTTTTGTGAGTACTACCTGCTTGTCCCAACAAATGTTATATAGTTGGGGATATAAAGAAGCCAAAGTGCAATTATTATGCCAAATATCGGTCCAGAATCTCACTGTTGAGTGAGTCCTAGGATTAAAGGTAACACTTAAATATCCTATTTTTTCCAATTTAAGTATAGCAGTCCAGAAAGGGGAATATAGAGTACTGTTTTCAGTATAGTATATGTAACTAATCAAGGTTTTCCATTTACTAGTAAATGAGGCATCTTTATACTTCCACCACCAGTTGGTAAGAAGTGAGATGTTCATATGTCTAAGGTTAAGGATACCTAACCCTCCCGAGGCTTTAATGAGGCATATAGAATTTAATTTGTATTGATTGATTAATTCCAACCCTATGTGTGAGATTTAGTGCATCAGTGCTGCATGTAATTAATTAAGTACCTATATATATATATATATCATGTGCACATGCTAATGTTATCTGTATAATATATTTTATATGTGTGTATGACCAAACTTAATTAAAGTCGATCGCGGTGGTCGATGTAATTCTTGGAGAAAGATCAGATCCAAAATCGGGATGCAAACCAGATTATATTAATCCAAATTTTTACTATAATCCACATATTTTGTTCCTTAAGCAAAGCTGTCATTCAATTTTGGTCAAACTGCGCACGGTCGATGACCTCCACACAATCTATTAAATTTTTTTCTATCAAAAATTCATTATTATATTAGAGGAGAATCCACTTATAGTATTTTTTGCTAACACAAAATTACATCATCTATTTTTTAAATTTTCAAAGTCTAAATAGTCGATCCAAACCATTCAGCATGATCTCCATTTTAAAATGTGCTTAGAGACCAAATTTTATATTTTTTTTAAATATTTTTTACTATTTATCAAGTATTTTACAAAATTTTTGTTTTTTAGACCATTGAATTTTTGTACTCATCTTAATAAATAGTAAAAAAATTAAAAAATATATAAAATTTGATCTGCAAGTACATTTTAATATATCCAACATGTTGAACGGTTTGAATGAACTGTTTGAACTTTAAAAATAGATGGTATAATTTTGTGTCACCAAAAAAATGGTGTAAATAGATCCCTCCTCTGTTATGTATGGCTTTCATAAAAAGAGCTCTGCCATCACCAAGAAAAAGAAATTTAAACTAAATCAAGGGCAACAACAAATCTAATTGTCGGCCGATTATGAAAGTGCAACATTAATTGTATGAATCTAAACTCACTCAACGATCTTTCTAAAAGTGTAATTTATTTCTTCATAAGATATATAGAGAAACTTTTATAATTTTTGAAATTGATTAAAAAGTTTAGCACTACAAATTTATGCAAAAGTAAACAGTGTAGAGTAGTCATTTTATTATTTTTTTGTTCGAACTGAATGATAAATTACTACAAATTTCGAAGGTTTACTTTTAATCTATAACTTTTAAAATATATATATATATATATTTCCTTTTGTTTGCTTTTAGGAATTCAACCTACTTGAATTACTTTTACTCTCTTTTAATATGTAATTGGTTTCACTTCGAAACCTATTTGGGTTATCAATAAAGCAAATAAGAAATATATTCTTATTTTTTCTAAATAAAAAAATTCAAAACTCACCAAATATAAGTATATATATGCGGCTTGTTTTGTTTGAATAATAAATATTTTATATAGAAACGAGATATTGGACTTTGGAAATTAAAACTTTTGTTTAATTTACGCCTATCATTTGCGATAATAAAGTCCAAATAATCAAAGAGGGATGAGGGATCCATCAAAATTTTTATAAATATCCAAAAATAATAATAAATTTTGAATACACCTTGTTTAACAAGATTTCGAAACTGTACAAACTACATATTTATTTCGCGGTTTTAGTTCGAATTACAGCAAAATTATTTCACGATTTTAGGCATTTCAAAATTACAGAATAAATCCACGGTTTTGTAAATTTTAGGTTTTGGAATTTCGAAACCGCAAAATTATTTTGCGATTTTTATTTTTTTATTTTAATAACAATAAAAAATATTATGATTTATTTATTTTGTGTATTGAAATATTAGAAATATTTTATATATTTCTTTGAAAATAGTTGGAATACTATATAATTTGATTTATTAGAAAGACTGCAATAAATAATCTGGATCAACATTTTTCAGGTCGGATTTTTTACGACTGTAACAAAAATTAAAATATTTCTTTGTGTGTCTGAAAAAAATAAAAATGCTTTGAATCTAAATTATTGATCTTGGTTCAAAAGTCACTTATAGATAAAAACAGAAAATATTCAGGTTTATATCAGAAAAGGAGGTGAGGAAGGGAAAATGAGTATAGAGGAGGTATTGTTGAAGTATAGCAAGGAGCAGGTGAACACAATGAAAGAGAATGTGATGCATGATACCAAGGATTGTGTATAAGAATCCTTAGAGACAGGGGCGGAACTAGGATTTGAGTATAAGGTGGGCTAAATAAAATATCATTTGTTATGGGAGGCTAATACATGTAAAACAAACAGATTAATATGTTTTTTATATACTTAGTAATGCGATTTTTCAAATCTTGAGGGGCTTAGCACCCCCCAGCTAGGCTTATGGTCCGCTCCTGCTTAGAGATGCATTTGACATCGCCATTGATGGTGCAATTGAGAGAATCAAGAGATTCATAACAACTTAATTAAATTTGTTCATTGTATGGATGGATGCACCAATTGCAACAAAACAAAATTAATCATTCTTTGCATCCATGTAACTAGATATATGTCATATTAATTCAATAGTTGATTGTTTTATTCTATGAACAAAATGAAATTTATCAACCACGTCGCAGATCCCGTCTTCCTTTAATTTGTTTGAATTGGAATAATGCTTGCATTGCATATTTCCATATACATGTATCCCGCATGCTCTTCTAAGGCCCAAAACTAAATATAGTTTTACTTAAAGGCCCACCCCATTACTGGGTTTCAGCCCATACTCCACCAGACCCAGTAAGAACCACTACCTAATACCTACCTGCCTACCATTCAAAGCCCAATGAGTACCCGGCCCGATCTGCTCTTCATGTCTTATGTCCTCTCCTCTTTTTCTCCTCCTAAATTCTATTCTATGCCCTCAATCCTTCAATTCAGCTCGACGCCTTCTGATCAGAGCGACAATGCGACATTAATAAGACCTTCATTTAGGTTTAGCGTTACAACTTGCAAAAAGAGTTGTATTGATTGGATTGTCGGAGAAGGTGTAGTGAAGTCTACGATCAAATCAAATGGGATCAAATGATGATGAAATACAAATACCAATTGATGCTCTGGAGAGGCATCTCTTCTCCGGTTCGCCCTCTTTTTCAAAGAAAGATGAAGATGAAGAAGACGCGAGTATGGTACTGTACACCGCCTCTTTTGAAGAGATGGAAGAGAGGTTTATCAAGTATCAGACTGCCAAGTGGGTCCTCTATTCTCTGGTACTGATTCTGGCATGGGGTATAGGTCTTTTAATGCTACTCTATCTCCCCGTCAGAATCTATATCTGTAGGAAGGAGTTCCGCTCCAAGAAATTATACCTCACTCCTGATGCCATTATTTATAAGGTAGGTACTTCAACAGTTCAATAGTATTAATACAGTTTGACAGTTCAGTGTCTTACCAGTTGCCGTGCAAACTTGTAAACATCGCCGTATGTCGTCGGACATAATCAATACTGCTGTAAGAGACGGCTGGTACTGTAATTGTAATTTCTTCAAGGTGTAATACGAACATGAAAAGAATCACTAACCTGATGTGAACAATTAATTCTAGGTATGTAGACCTCTAAGTATACCGTGTTTTGGGGATATGAAGAAAGAAAAATACATAATTCTACCTTCAGTTGCTGATGTCATTCTTGAACAAGGTAATGTAAGACCTGTATCGTTTGTACCACATTTTTTTTCTATGAGATATTTTGTTTTCCAAGTTGCATGCAGTAATATACTTTAATTACAAATAAGATCCGATATGTCTTGGCATTTGCACCTACTGAACTGAAAGAAAATTTTTCTCCTCCAAAATATAACGAAGCACAATATTTCTCTTTGAGTTGTTTTCAAATTGTGTCCATTCATCATTTTCATTAACTTTTGTTGATACTGGGATTGCTATTCACGAATAACCAAAAAAAATTCCTAGTTACATATTTGCAAATACAGTGAGATATGCCGTGCAATTTTTCCAACAAAAAAAAACAGAAAAAACAATAAATCCTATGACATCTAAAAACTGTTTCCTTTACATTACGTGATTGAAGTATTCTTATTTTATA
The DNA here is from genome assembly GCA_024447775.1 of Carex cristatella. NCBI lineage: Eukaryota > Viridiplantae > Streptophyta > Magnoliopsida > Poales > Cyperaceae > Carex > Carex cristatella. The sequence goes on along the minus strand of JAJHPF010000005.1, from coordinate 1,414,371 downwards.
GGTTACATACAATCATACTTTGGATTATATTCAATCAGAATAGAATATAAGGGTGTAAGAAGACCTACTAGTGATGATGTGAACATACAGGGGGTTGCAGTTCCATCTGATTTTCAGAAGGTTCATTCTATTTTCCAACCCTTGAAACTACTGTTTTACCCCAATATTGTATAAATTTTTCATTGATAGATTTTTTTAATTTGTGATAGGCGGTTTTAACACAGCTTTCAAGCATCAGAAGCGAGCAATTAGGCAAACAGGCTTCTACTTCTTTGGTACAAGAATAATTTTAGTTTTGAAAATACTGTTTGCTTTGTAATTTCAGTTTTGAACAAGCTAGTCTTGTTTTCCAAAAGTAATATTTGGTCTAAATTTTGATCTGATATTGGTTTTGTGTAGTCTCTGAACAAGTTACTCTCCCTTGCTAATGAAACAAGTACAAAATGCAATTTTGTTCAGTCAGTTCAAATATTAAAATATATTTTCTCATAGATAATATATTCACAGGAAGTTCCATCTGGAGATTTGATATTGCAAAAGCTTGATGAAGTTGAGGGTTCTCTCAAGGTAATTATCTCCCTTCCTTCCCCCTACACATACCAGGGTAGTTTCTTAAAATGTATCTTCTTATGGAATAATTTCTTAACATGTATCTTCTTATGGAATAATTTCTTAAAATGTATCTTCTTATGGAATAATTTCTTAAAATGTATCTCTTATGGAATAATTTAATGTGTGCCCACAAGACATAACTATCAAACATACCAAAAGATCCAAAAGTATGCAAACTGCTCAAATCTGCCCATATCATTATTACTTTTGAAATGACAATGTGCCTCTTAAAAAATGTCAAAAATACTGCAATAACCCTGTCCTCGTGAGTTCATCAGAAAACACCCACACAACCCCTGTTCTTTTTATTTTTATGCGGATTAGAAGATATTTCATGTTTTGTCGGGTACTTGTATATTACTGTGTTTTGGATGCTTGTGCATGTCATTTCTAGCTTTGCAGGAGATATATATATCCATGATATTTGGACATTTTGCAAGGGCACAGATGAAATCGCCCCTCTTTTCCTGTTGATATTATGCATCCTACTCTATTTTCTCTTTGATAACCAGCTTTTCTGGCTTTATGGTGATAGCATAGAATTGCACTTGAACCCCTTGGTCCAATTATGAACCTCAATTTCATTTTGGGGACTAAATTGTAATGAAGCTGCATCATTTGATTTTTATATAAATAAATCTAAAATTAAGGTTTAAGGAACACAGCAAATTAAAGCTTGTCAAACATCATAAGAATGTGAAGTGTTAATAGAAATTTGCTTTTTGTTTTTTTTTTGTTTCCCTTGCAGAGAGTGCATGTGCTGATAGAGACAAGAGCACACAATTTTCAAAGTCTTGATTAATATGGCACTTCATCAAATGGCAAGACAGTTGTTCTTTGGTTTTCATCAGATGCAACTGTATGCTGAGTTTTACAATTCGATGTTACTCAAGCATTTTCATTATAATTGTGTTATGTTTAGGTAGAGTCAACTAAAGTTTGCTGCCTTGAAGGAATATGTATATATATTAGTTGAGGCAAGAGCATAGAGTGAAATGCATTTGTGGATGTGATAGCTTCTCCATTGAATGGTTTCAGAGATTTTTTTGCAAGGAAATGGAATATGTTGGATATCTGATTTGCTGGCATGTGTATATATTTGTCCAGTTCATTTCAGCTATAGTTTGTGTTTTATTTTTTATTTTTATTTTTGCTTTTTGGAATCTTTTGTAGTTAAAATTAAGAGTGTTCTTTGCGCTTAACTAAAATGGTCATTACAGTTTGTAGGAGAACGCAGTTCCAATAGGCTACTATTGTATTGGCTGGGATAAATTGACAGTGATTATTTTCACGACATTATTTTTTTTAAATTAATTTTAAATATAGAAAAAAAAAAAGAGGAAAGAAACTATAAATATGTTGTTGGACTTGTATTTCGTTAATATAGACCGTTCCAAGTTTTTAAATCATGAGGAAGGATCCACTTGCATTTTTTTTACACCAAATTATATTTTTAAAGCAAAGTTCAAACAACTGATCTAAGTCGTTCAATATAATTAGCCGATCTAAGTTGTTCAATATGATGAATATATTAAAATATACTTGCGGCTCAAATTTTAAGTTTTTTTTTTTATTTATTAAGTATTTAAGTTTTTTTTTACTATTTATTAAGTATTTTACAAAATCAATATTTTCATACTATTGAAATTTTGTACCCGTCTTAATAAATAGTAAAAAAAATATATAAAATTGGATCTACAAGTACATTTTAATATATCCATCATGGTAAACGGTTTGAATCGACTGTTTGGACTTTTAAAATATACGGTATAATCCGATATCACTAAAAAAGAGTATAAAAAAGACTATATGTGGATCCTCCTCTGAAATCATTTAATAAATGTTAAAATTTGTACTAAATTATATCATTTTTCACTCGCATAATAAAAGAAATAATATATATATTATATGAAAGACAGGAAATACATCCTTCTTCCTTTTCCTTGTTTCCATACCTTTGACTTGCTTATCCGATTTTCAAACTACAGTTAACTAAACTTATGGATCTGAACTCTTGAATTAGTTGAGTATTTTATAGGTTGGGTTTTAAATTATAAATTAGTTTTTATCTTTGTCAAAATTGTTGAATTAATACATAATCGATGAGTTCCCATTGATATGATATATGAACCTCATATTAATTAAGTCACATGTGGTTTTTGTTGACGGGTTCAACAACACTAACTATGTTTAATTTGTGGATTAGTCTCCAAGAAAGAGACCAATTATTAATCTGCTAAAAAATATATAAAAAGCAGTCTGTCTGCTTATTTTCAAGATGGTGACGTTAAACGGATGAACGCCACGAACTAAAGATAAAATAAAATAATGAAAAAAACAAAAAGGTCGGGAAGGTGCTACAAAAAGTGCCTTGGTCAAAGGTTGACTTCACGGCTTTTAATGATTTACTTTTGGAAAAAAAATAAAAAATCAAGGATCCCTGTAGTTTTTACTGAGTCTTGGATACTTTCTGTATTTCTTGAATTGAATAAAGATCTCTTTACATTTTCGAAATGAGTGGGTGAAGCCACCTAAGATTTTTTATTTTAGCTCGTGTAACAAAGAATTTTCTTCTCATGACTTAAGAGATGTGATTTTGCCACTAGGATCAGCAGCTGATTCTTCATTCAAATTATATTAAAATAATACATTTTTATTAGTTGACAAACTGAAAACAAAATAATCTCAAGTGCATAATACTCTTTATTGTATATTGAGTAGAACTATGGTATTCCTAAGTTCACCATTCCAGCAAGATAAAGCAGGATCCTGTGGGTGGTAGCGGTTTTCTGACAGAAGTGTTTACTTAGCAAAATCAAGTCCAGACTTCCGGCGCGGGCGGGGGTTTGTTTTCGAGTGAGTTACTATTTGAACATCCGCTCTCTTAGGACCTGTTCGGCTGCCATTCCGCGTGTTACTGTTCACGTAGAAAAAAAAAATCAGTTGAACTGAATTTTTTTTTCCTGCGTGAATAGTAACCCGCTGTTTACTATTCACCCGTTCCTGTGCCCATTCCCGTTCCCGGACTGCAATTGAACATGCCCTTAATATGTGTTGTTTATAGTTTACTGCTTGTTTGCTCAGGTGTTTTTGTGTGAGAAAGAAAGAGATTTGCTCCTAAAAAATCGAGGGGCACCTACCTGCCTTTTGGTGAATTCAAAGTTTCTTTGTGAACGAGAACTAGCATTTGATCTAGTGGCTAAGCCACATGGTCTCTATGTGAGAGGTCATGAGTTCGAAACTCAGATGGGGGAATTCATTGTTATAATAACAAAGGTATTAAATAGTTGGGTGGCTTGACCTTCAACTTTACTAAAAAAAAAAGTTTCTTTATGAACTCAATTCTAAAATTTGTCAGATTGATTTTAAATAACGAAATCGAGTCGTTAAATCCTTGTGATAGATGCGTCTACATGCAAAAAAATTTAACTTTTGAATTAGTTTTGTATATAGTCAATTGGTAAAAAAAACATTCATAAAATAAAATGCATTGAAATTAATTTATAAATCTTCTAATTTTGACTGCTTAATTTTATAATAAATAAATTTAAAAGTTTAAATTTTTTGTATGCAGACATATCACTTGTAAAGTAGAAAAGTTTAATCAATCTGATAGATTTTAGAGTGTAGTTTAAATAATTATGCATGAGTAGAACTAAGTCCTAAGTTTACCATGTGGGATTAACAACAATTGAAGTAACCAAATAAATAAATGGTGTAATAATTAACAAGCAAAATGATGCATTTTACCTGCCCGAGCTAGAGTACAAAGCTAGAAGAAATATAATTGGATGAAATTGGAAAGCGACCCGCCTTTCAATTAAACTTCAACTTTAATTGATGCAATAAAATGCTGGATTTTGTATTTCATTGATGATTTTATAGTTTAGTTAGGTCCCCTGACCCCTGTGCTATTATATATTTTGGTCCGCCTATATGGACTAACTTCACTAGTGTCCTTTTCGACCATTTCATATATACACAATTACGGATTACCCCACCTTTTAAGGAACCAAAACACATGCGTGATTGACGATTCGTACCATTTAACCAATTAAACAAAACCCAGACAAACACCTAATCTACTTACATGATTGACGATTTCGTACCATTCAAACAATTGAACTAAACCCAGACAAACACCTAATTTACTTAAGAGTGAAAACCAGGAGCGGAGTCAGACTTTCGAATTATGAGGATCAAACATATAAATTTTTACTGCGGAATTAGATTTTTGAACTATGAGAGTCAATTACATAAATTTTTCACAGAAAAAAGAGATCATTTTTATCATTTCATGATATTTTATTGTAAAATATATATAAAATTATATATTAGTAAATTTTTTTTTTTAAAAATAGGGTTCAATTGACCCCCATAGAGGCTTATTAAATCCGCCTGTGGTGAAAACGATATGGATAATATCCGATCTGTATTCGATCCGTATTCGAAATTTAGATAAAAATACTGATATAGTTTTATGTTTTAATTATTTGTATCTGAATAGTAGATATATACCATATATTTTAATATATATTATGAAAAAATTATGTTATTCACTATTATAATTAGATAAATATTATGAACTTTAGTATTTTTATATCATTTTAATAACATCTGATCTAATTTGGACCCGTATCCGTATCTGTTTGATACGTCTGATATCTGCTCTATATTCGTATCCAGAAAATAAAAAATAAAAAGATATGAATACGATTTTATCAATATCCGCTCTGTATTTGCTCGGTTGTCACCCCTAAATCTACTGCATGTCTGCATCATGTGCTGATTTATTCATAAAGAGTAAGGTTCAATTTTCTCAATTTTTTTTAATCTTGGTCATATTCGTATGCCTAGCAATTTTGTACTTTGTTATCTATATATTTATTTATTTTATTATTGACCTTTATTGCGACAAATTTTTTAAAGAGTGTATTTGATTTAACAATAATGTGATAATTTTTTATATCACTGTTGTATTAAGTAAGTTGTTTCTCCCACTTTATTCTGAAATAATATTTATAAAAAATATTAGATACTTGAAATATCAAAAAATTTATGAAATTTGTTGAAGACCTTATAATGAAACATAACATGTAAGTTGCACAAGATTACTTGTGTAGAATTATAAAAGAGTTTATTTACACCTCAACACACATCATCTTTAATTGAGAAGAGAAGCATATAAATACATAAATCAGGATAAAAATAATTAAAACAAAATCTAATTTGAGGACAAATGTGATGTGGCATATCTAAAAAATTTGATTTTTTTAATGTATTGAAAATATTAATATTTAATATGATGCTTACACTTCATTGTATTTATTTAAATTGAGAATTAATTTCTATCTGATTATATTATAATAATGCAATCATTTAAAAAACAGAGTTTTAACCAACCTCTTGGCATTAATTATTTTTTTTGTGAACTCGATATAGATTTATCGATTGTTTTCGCGATTAAATGGATTAAATGTAGAAAAAGGTAAAAATGTGTTTTTAATATTGATTAGTCGTCGTTTAATATGAAATTGACATTATCAAGCCCATAAAATGGTTCGAACTGACCAAGCTTGATTTTTCGTTAAAATGATTTGATAGAGAACTAATTATGTTCTTAGGTTATGTAGTATTAAAATAATTAAGTTTGAGATGTGGTAAACTGGTAATATTTTGATTTAAGAATTGAGATATTGTCGGATGTAAATACTAGTTTGTTGTATTTGTATCGTTAGAATTTATATTAGATTATGTTGTAATTATAATTATTTAAATGTTTTAAAATATATAGATGCATTATTGTAAAAGTAAAAAATAGTTCTTTATAAAAAAAATGCTGGTATTAGGATTTAATCTGGAATTCATTAAATTAATGATCACTCTGTATTAAATATAGTTAAACATTTTTTAAAAGCTTTTTGTGATGACAAAATTTATGGCATTATTCAACTTAAACTATGGCCACAAAAATGAAATGCGCTGAACACCTGAACCTTTAGAGGAAGAACATTCATTTGTATGTATTATATAGAAGCTGAGCTGTCTCAATAAAATTGTTTTTAATGAAAAATTCCAATCAGTGAGCTACACAAAACACAAGCATGAAGAAATAGAAAAACATTGGAATGCATTTTAATAAATGCATATGCATGCATCTGAATTCCAGCCGTCAGAATAGCACAGCATAGTTCCGTTCCATGATTCCATCTCCCGCGCTGTTAGTCAACTTTGATGGTCTCCGGACCTATTTCTTGTTGTCGTGCACCAACTCCGAACCCTACATTCATTGCTAGAACCAACGTCTAACACGGCCAACCTGGTCCCTACTTGTCAGACATTACGGTGTTGACGCATACTCCAAGACCGCGTCCTTTTGTTGGTTCTCTTTTCCGGAGGGAGTCACTGACTGACTGGGTAGGTTAATCTCATCTTCTTTCTCAAGCCACTCTTGACTCTTGCTTCGTGGGACCCCCCACATTGCTTTCTTGAAGAGCACGGCTATATTCAGGCACGAATATTATTATTGAGGGCCGAGAAATTTGTTATCTTTTTAATGTCCAATTTACCCCTGTTTAATGTTATTGTATATATGGTGATAGCTTCGTGTACCGAACACCTATAATAAGAACAGATTTCGGACTAAAAATATGCTAGGTCTCGTATTCTTAATTTGGGTCGGCCCAAAGCCATGAAGAAAGTCCGAGTCGAAGATTATCCCTAAAATATCAGGAACAGTACAGGGTCAAAGCCAGCTCAAGTCAGGCTCCACTGCCGGAACTGGACGAGATGAGCAGGACTTCGGTTCGAATCGGCTTGACAAGGCCCGAAAGCAGACGCACCCAAGCAAGGTCTAGTCTGGCACTGGTCTAGAAAGGTCCAGTTCGGTCACAGCTTACAGCCACTGCTATTGTCTGCGCCGACAATAAATGCGTTGTCATCACCACCCGTACGGACAACTGAGCCTATTTAAGGCACTGAGCTTCATTTATTATGAGTTTGTCTTTTACATTTACTGAGGTATGATAGATTAGAGTTAAGTATCTCTCACAACTCTCAGTCGTTATCAGCACAGTACACCACCGTTCAATCTCGGCCCGCTGCTTCAAAGCGGGACGAGCCCAGAAGTGAGAAATCTAGTAGTATGGCCCGCTCCTCCTTGGACGGGACGTATCATATGATTTGTAATATTTACTCTGATTTAATGTTATTGTATATATGATTTGAAAATAATTACGTTTATACAAGATAACTATAAAATAGTTTTAAAATAAGGATTTGTCATGTTCTCCCTTATTTGCATGAAACTTACTAATATAGGCAATAAATTGGCACCAACCACCAAATATGTACTCATTAAATAGTTTAAAATTAACAAAATTATGTTTACAATTTTATATTAGAATCGTCCACATACATAAAAACAAGATTATTATACATAATACAACTTTTGATAAAAAAAAATTTGAAACATGAAAATAAAATAAAAAAATCTTCTACAAACTAAACAAGACCTGCTTTATCTTGTACAAGAACTTCTACAAATTATTAATTTATTATACATAACACTAATTGTTCTTGATAAAAAAAAAATTGAATAACACTTCTGTTTGCATTTTGCATTAAATCAGAAACTCATTGCATACTTCATAATTATCTTCATATAGGCTACTACTATGATAAGTTTCTTTTCTCCATACCTCCAACTACACTGATACCAAATTCACTGCCATCTTTGAATTGAATAAGCTAGTTTTAGTAATACAATTTAGAGGGTATAATTGCCTCTTTACTTTACGATCAGTTTGCTTTGAATCTATTTACAAACTAATTCGGCAATAGAATGTGAAGTTTACCGTTTGAGTTTTGGTGGAGAGATTATATGAGTCACAAAAGAGCTATTTTGTCGTGCTCAAACCATTTTTCGAGCTTCTCAATCTTTTCAATGATTTCTGTCGATTACATAAGCAGATTGCATCAAGAATATGAGAGTAGAGTAAAATCTCACAATTAAATTATTTTCGAGCTTCTCTTCAATGAATTTTGTTTGATTCCATTCTCGCTATTTTTATCAACTATTAATTATGTCAAGCTGTGGAAACCATTTTTGTTAATTATTAGTTATGCCATATTTTATGAAAGATAAAGATAAAGGACATAATAGATATTTAGCAAGAAAAAATCTAACAAACTCTCAATTTTGTAAAAGTTGCACTTGGAATACCGACACCCGTTCCGTCATTTTTATTCATGCTCAAAGTTCCCTGAATTCCGCCAACTCTTGTCCACCAAACTCAAATTCTATTAAAAATGCCCAAACCGGCGGTTTAATAGCCGGTTCTAATAAAAATTAGGAACCGGCTATTAAATGGCCGGTCCCTATTTTGTTTTTTTTGGAAAAAAGTTATGATTTTTTTTTACTAAAGTTTTAGAAATTTTTGATATGTTTATTTGAAATTAGATAGAAAAATATATAATTTAGTTTATTAGAAGGACTGAAACAAATAACCCGGATGAATATTTTTCAGATCGGATTTTTCGCGGGCTATAAGAAAAATTAAAATATTTCATTGTGTGTTATTGGAAAAAAAATAAGAATTATTTGAATCAGAATTATTGATTCCGATTCAAAAGTCACTTAAAATGCATTAAAACGATTTGATAACATCATTTAAAAAACATCATTTAAAATGTTTTCCTAAAAATCGTGCATAATAATATTAATAACATCATTAAAAAAAATCTTAAACTTAATTTTTGGCACTAAAAATCGTAAAACGACGTTTTTTGGCACTAAAAATCTTAAACTTAATTTTTGAGGCACTTAACGACGTTTTTTGGCGATTCTGGTTCATTGGATACCTGGGGTTGCACCCCAAGGTGCCGGTTGCCACCGTCTCCTCCCCCCCTTTCCGAATCGGGGTCGTACGCGCCAATCCGACTTTCCTAGCCAAAGTTATGGCCGTTTAAAGTTTTTTGAAAAAAAAAAACGATGCTTCCGGCCATTGGAGAGAACAATACACCGGTTCAAGACTAAATAAACTTGGTCCATTTCTTGCTTAATGCAATTTTTTTAAGTAATTAATGATATATTTTTTTAAATGATGCTATTAATATTATTATGCACGAATTTTTAAGATCATGTTTTTTAAATGATATTATCAAATTATTTTAATACATTTCTAAAACTTTAATAAAATAAATAAATAAATTATAACTTTTTCAAAAAAATAATAAAAAAAGACGCCGGCGATTTAATAGCCGGTTTGAGCATTTTTGATAGAATTTGAGTTTGATGGGCAGAGTTGACAGAATTCAAGAAACTTTGGCCATGAATAAAAATGATGGCCATTTTTATTTGTTAAAAAAATGAAACAGAATCAAATTAAATAAACCATTATAGCCAGAGCTACGCCCATGTTTGGGCCACTCGAAAGACCGGGTCCCAGTAGCAGTATCCTGACTCCTTAGTACTACACTCAGACTCAAACTGGCTCCACCGCTCCAGGCTCCAGACTAGAGCCGGTTACCCAGTCACTCTAATGATCTAAACAAAATCAATAACGGGCTATAACCAGTCACTCAGTCACAACACCGTTCGCTACTTCGCTCAATGGAAGCGGCGCAGCTTCCCGGAAAGTTCCAGTTCCGACAAATTCAAACAATTATCTCCTCCGGTTACGAAACAGAACCATCCTGGACCTGGTTTTGAATACGTGAGGTAGACCGTTCATTTTATATGCTTCTCTGGGTCCCACACTTGCACGGAGGGCGGATGGTATATGTTCGTTTTATCTAACTGGGCCCGGTGGCCCGGGTCTACATTAATTAATTATTCCGATGGATCATCGGTTCTCATCGATCGATCTCGTTGTTTGTTGAATATTAATATGCGCCCCTCTCCATTTTCTCATCCATTCGTTCTCTCTCTGCAGGAGGAGAGTTCTGAGGTCTGAGGTCAGGTACGCAACTGTTAATTATCTATCTAGTCTTAGTCTTACTTCAACAAATATCTTACTATCAATCAATCCTATCTCCACAACATAGTTTTGTTTTCTTTTGTCGGTCAAAACCATCGTAAAAGTTACTTTCGTTTGAGCACGATTGTGCTCAGCTTTGATTTTTACTTCTTTTTCCCCTCCTCTGGTGAGTGAATCGATCGAGTTTAATTAGTTCTGAATGAATGCAAAGGAATATTTAGTTTTTTTTTTTTTGTGTGTGCTTATGCTGTTGCTGATAACTTTCTGCGAGCTCCAATCCAATTTTTTGTGCTTGTTTAATAATAATTATAATAATTGCATCTCAGGTTTAGATTGATATTTATTCTGATGCTTATCCTTTCTAATAGGTAGGATAAATATCCAACCTTTGAACATTTATTTAATTGTCATATGCCTTTCCCCTTTTGTTGATAGAAAGGATCTCCTCTTAAGTTTAGCACTTGAGCAATCATGTCATTTCTCAAATTAGTTTAATATAAGTTGCCTATATTTGTGTACGTACATTTATTTTTACGAAATTTTCAACTTAACTGAATTTGAAATGAAACCGAATCCCTTTTCATTGTTGTCAATTTTTGTCACACTAACACAAACATTTTTGTTCTTGAATTTTTATAGAGATAAAGAAAAGGAAAAAGTTTGATGAAAATGGGGTCTCACATCCATGAAATAGAAGGCATAACCATTGACGACCTTATGCAACCAGAACCATTTTTAATTCAAAACAACTTCATACCCTCTTCAAATGAAACAACCACCGATTCGTCTTCCAATTCCTATTCGACTAATTCCAGTACTCTAAGCCCGCCTTTGTCCTTCAATGAACAAGACTCGTCAGATGACTCTGTGATTTTCTCAGATTTCGTGTTCTCATACATAGACAAAATGCTGATGGAAGAGGAGCGCTTTGATGGCCAGTACCACCCAGCTGATATGTTAGCCACTGAACAACAATTTTCATCAATCCTTGGTGGGGGTCCCACTGACGAGCCACCCCTCACCCAGTTCGTACCAGCTCAGCAAGCTGATTCGGCTGCAGTTCAGACTGCCACCATAAACTGGCCGTCTGATTTTGCATATAACACGGGTGACAACAATCCATACGATATCACCTCAAATGATCACAGCCTCTTCTATGGTGATGCGGACAATCTCGTCAATTATGATGCTTTTAATGGGTGGCAGCATGACTCAGTTGATTTGAATCAACTCAATAGCCAGCTTCTGTTTGCCAATACCAATTCTTTCTCTTCCTTATCTTCTCTCTCCCCCACCACAACTGCCAATTCAGATAGCCCGGGAAGCGAAAACCGTAATAATATTTCTTCAGCTAATGTTACCAGCACTGTAACTACTGATACAAATACCACAACAAGCACCACTAGTAATAAAACGGTAGAGGTGGGGTTGGAGGAATCTATGTTTCGTAAAGGCCTAGAGGAAGCCCAAAAGTTTCTTCCAAAAGCAGCACAACTGTTTATCGATGTTGAATCAACCGACTTCAATGTGACACGGCCTGAACCTGCCCCTAAGAGCAAAAACCAATTCCTGCCCACTATAGAAGTAAAAGAAGAAGAGAATAACAGTAACAGTAATAAGAGCATTTCTCCAGAAGGTCAGCAAAGAGGGAGGAAACACCCGTACCGGGACAGAGACGAGGTGGAGAAGGAATACGGCAGGAACAACAAGCAAGTCGCATACATGGAAGAGGAAACCATCAGAGAAATGTTTGACAAAGTATTGCTTGGCGGCCAGGAAAAATATTGCAGCGACATCATGGAATTGCGAAAGGAGAAGCATGACGAGGAGGTCCGAATCGCTGCTGCGACCCAGGCCAGCGCTTCCGGCAACACCAAGGGCCGTGGTAGGAGGAAGGCAGCCCGTGAGGTTGTTGATCTGCGCACTATTCTAATCCACTGTGCTCAGGTTTGCAATTTTCCTATGGTCAACCAGATGCCTATGCTCCATTTTCTCTCCCCTTTTTATGGAAATTCTTTCAACTTTTAATTTCTGTTATGCTTAAACTTTCTAAATTTTATGTACCAGGCTGTCGCCACGGACGACAGACGAAGTGCCAATGAGCTTCTAAGGCAGATACGTCACCATGCTTCCCCAACTGGTGATGCAACTAAGCGATTGGCTCAATGTTTTTCCGACGGACTCCAGGCCCGCTTGGCAGGGACCGGAAGCCACCTGTACCAGTCCCTTGTTGCAAAACGTACCTCGGCCGCAGAGCTGCTCAAGGCGTACCAGCTCTACATGGCTGCATGTCCATTCAAGAAAATCTCGTTCTTCTTTTCTAACCAGACCATCATGGATGTGTCTGAGGGGGCCGAGAGACTGCATATTATCGACTTTGGAATACATTACGGGTTCCAATGGCCATGCTTATTGCAACGCCTGTCATCCCGTAAAGGTGGGCCACCTCATCTGAAGATAACAGGCATAGATCACCCTCAACCCGGTTTCCGGCCTGCTGAGCGACTTCAAGAGACAGGGAGGCGTCTGAGCGATTATGCAGCACAATTTAATATACCGTTTGAATACAAAGCAATTGCAGCCAAATGGGAGACCATCAAGGTGGAGAACATTGATATTGACCCAAATGAGGTTACCGTGGTCAATTGCCTCTTCCAGCTGAAAAATTTACCAGACGAAACCGTAACAACTGATAGCCCCAGAGATGTAGTGCTGAAACTTATAAGGGAGATAAACCCACGCGTGTTTGTTCATGGGATTGTTAATGGGTCGTATAGCGCCCCATTTTTTGTGACCCGTTTCCGGGAGGCGCTATTTCATTACTCTGCCATGTTTGACATGCTAGATGCAAATGTACCCAAGGAGAATGAGCACCGGCTGTTGATCGAGAGGGACTTGTTTGGCCGAAGTGCATTGAATGTGATCGCGTGTGAAGGGTTGGAGCGAGTAGAGAGACCCGAAACCTATAAACAATGGCAAGTGAGGGATATACGGGCGGGGTTTAAGCAGCTTCCGTTGAATGATGAGATAGTAACAAAGGCGAGAGAGAAGGTGAAGAAATGTTACCACAAGGATTTTGTGGTGGATACGGATCATGGGTGGTTGCTTCAAGGTTGGAAAGGGCGTATTGTGTATGGTATGGCTACATGGAAGGCTAGTGACTTGGTATAGATTTTGCCCGTCTTCTATACATACGGCACAAACAGGCCTTTGTGTACGTATAAGTACTGTACAAGAACTTATTAATACTATGTGATATTTTGCTGTGTATGGAAATCCTCTATGGCTATACCTTTCTGGGGTTATAGTGAAGTTTTGACAAGACATGATGATGATGACGAGGTAATTTTCTAGTTTGTTTGTTGTTCATCTTTCTTTAAAAATAGCTATGAATTTGAAACATCTTTTGTTTTTGTTTAGGCTGTAGAACAAAATGGGTGAAACTAGAGATGGAGGAAAGAGGTGTACACGGCAGAGTTATATTTAGATCATCTTTAATTGTTTTCCTTTGGCTGTCTTGGCTTTTGGTGTTATGATGTGGTGTAGATTAATTTGTAGCTTGGAACAGACAGTTGATTAACTATAGTTAGATGAGGTACCTGTACTCAAATTTTATGGGTGGTTTTTGACTTTTTGTGTGATTTAGATGTATAATTAATGTCACCCATCAAATGTTTTCTTAATTCTCAAGATTTTCACATATTACCCATCCACAGTTTCGCGGCGACTCTACTGGATTTTGGAATCATTTATAAATAATAATCAAGAGAGAGAGAATATTCTGGCTGAAATGGTACCCATGCGTGGTCCCAAACCAGATCAAAGAGTCAAATTAACATTAAAAAAACAGCAGCTTCTGCCAAGTTTTTTTTTTTAAAACAAAAAACATCAGAAACAGAAACCAAATTAGAACCAATCATAGCATATTATTGTTACTACCGGAAAGATGGACAATTAACTAAAGCTCAAAAGCCTACAGAATCGGCATAAAAATCTCTAGGCACACTGCACGAGCAAAAGGTTCAATGTATCAAAGATCAAATTTCTTTGGCATTAAATAATTAGATGCAGGCTCCTCTGGTTCTCTCCAGGAGGAACATATAGAGGCAGAGGCCGAGTCATAATTTGTTTCTTCCTAGATTATTTTACTTTTTAGGGTGTTGCCAAAGTACTTTACAAAAGGTCATATACTGGTCCAACCCGACTAAAATTACAAGAGAAAATGGGACCACAGGCCAGAAGCGTCTACATTCATTCGTAGAGGTACTTGACAGCTAATGTAATTTTAAAATTATAATTATTTATATTGAAATTTAATTAATTTTTTTTCTTCAAAACTTATTATATAATCTAGCCCCACTGGTAGCATCTGCTCAAGATTTTCTAGTTCCGCGCTGGCTGCCACATGCCCCAGGAAAAGATTGAAGATAAACAGTGCTTATATATACATGCATCTAGCCAGTATTTTTGTTCAACTTAAAGATCAGAAGGGGGTTCTCTCCCTTCACCGAACCACCGTGGCGGGTCAAACCCAGATCCACCTGAAATGAAAAACAACTTATTTTATATTTTTACTACCTGGTTGATGAAAGAAACACGGCAGCGTAATACAAAAAAAATGGTCCCACAAAATTGCTAAAATATGAAGATTCCCGTGTGTGAGAGAAATAATTAGCACAACGATTAAATTAACTATTTCTCACTTATTGCACCACACTGTCTCTTTCATTATCCTCTCTCTCTCTCTCTCTCTCCCCCCCTCCATAATGCAAGCAACATGGTAATATAATAGTGGCTATATCTGTCATGCTAAACAAGCCTATCAAATAAATAACAAAAGGAAGTGGCGCATAATCGATCAACATATATAACTTTTGATGGCCAGAACAAAAACTAATTGCACCTACAGTTCTACAAGAGAACTAACAAAATATATTAAACACGCTTTTCTATCTATACCATAGAGAAAAGCAAGAATTATTCTCATCTAAACTCCTCAATTTCAAAAGTTTATTATATTCCCCCACCCCACCCCAGAAAGAAAAGACAAATACAGAAACGTAAATTTTATTAAAATGCCCCTCCTAAAGTGGCAATCAAGTTAATATTGATTGAGCTTGAATATCACTGCCTCAGGTCCGGAAAAAACTGTTCCAGTACCAATCCCTAGTAAGTTCCCATATTACTATTCACATATTAAATCAGGTTCCAGGTTCAGGTAACTTATTAAATAGGTATGAGTTTCGACCCTTGTATATATCAAGCGGTATGTCCTAAATCATTTCGTGTTGATCAATTTTCGATGGGCTTGTTAGTAAAATAAATGTTTTTTTGCTTTTTCTTTTTATTTAATATTGCAACTTCAAGGAAATGATAAATTTGGAGTGAGGTACTTGTTAACAGACTCGAGTAGTCAATATAGTGGGAAAAGAACAGTATTGATGCATGAATTTTTTTTTTTAGAAGACACAGCTGCTCGGAATTTTCCAAAATGCTGCAACTTACTATTATTGGAATTTGAGCCATTGACAAATCTTAAACAAATAAGCACAACTCTTGCATTGATGTTTGTATTATTTATGGGCCTTAATGCAAAAGAATTAGTCAGCCAATTTAACAAGCTGTGGGTGACTGACTGACTGCACGGAAATGTAATATCATGTAATGACAATTATTGACATAGTCTTGCCAATTCTTTTACTAGATTATTCCCAAAAGCAAGGGTTAGATGAAGAAATTTTAACTCTGCCTGTGTAACTTTTGCACAACCTGTCCCAAGCCAGGATAAAGGATGGGGGTCGTGGTAAGGCGCAGCAAGCCAACGGTTAAACAACAGCCTCTTTATGGAAAGACTCCAATTGTGTTTCATTTCTAGCCTAACCCAATTTGTTTGGGACTAAAGGCTTGGTGGTTGTTGTTGTTATTGTTGTTGTAGGGTTAGATGAGGAAAATTTCAGGTGCAAAACTTGGACAAATGACAGACAGTAAAGAAGAATTACTGAAGACTGTGTTATATTAGCCCTCAAATAGAACCTTTACTCAATTCCCATATTTCAGTTGGGTTCAGTTATGCATGAGACCTATGTCCTTTCACATAGTAAAAGCTTCTTAGTATTTTTTTTTTTTTAGTAAATTTCTTATCCTATACTTTAAAAACTGATGATGTGTAATTTGTCACGGCCAAGATTTGAAGAAAGTTGGACATTTAAAGAAGGTCGTCAGCAGAAACAAATGAGATATTGTAAATTTCGGGTCAAAGGGACACCGGTACAAGTACACGCAAGGCATCGGTATTGGACATAGAAAAGTTACCAAAAGGATTGCAACGGCAGATGCGCCAAACGGTGAGCACGGAGCCTTTGACAAAACCATATTTTTTATATGCATCCATGGAATATTGACTACATGTGGGTACGTAGCGACAGCTTCTGGGAAGCAAAGGAGAAATCTCTCCTGTTATAAAAATGAAAAATATATAAATGGAAGTGAAGGTGGATAGTGTAACAAAGGTAAACTACAAATAATGATAGTACAAGTGAAGAAGGGAAGGGTTACTCACTCTTGTAGAAGATAAGCAGGGAAAGGGCAACTTTGACACCTAAATCCTGCACCTCCTCCTCCTCCTCCTCTTCTGGAACTGTATATAAAAAGTTGAAACAAACAGCTATAACAAATGCTGGGGTAAATAAAATAAAATGAAATGAAATATCGAAACTAGTAACCCTAACCCTGATATTGGTTGGGCGAAGAAGCAGAGAAGTGAAGCGGCAGTCGTCGTCTTTGTCGGAGTTTTGTCCGAGGAGAAGGAGAAGATAGTGTTGACAGTGAGAGGAGGAGGATGCGACGAGGCGGAGGAGGAGCAAAAACCGACACCATAGCCGTCGCCGTCGCCGTCGCCATAGCCCTTTTTTAAGTCCAAAATTAAATTGTGTTTTGGGCTTTTTGTAATAAATAAAGGCCTCTTCAGGCTGTTCAGTTGGAACTATTGAGACTAGCCGACCCATAATCAAATTCTGTTTTGTGTTTTGGGAGGTAGGGGACCAGTATGGCAGTATCCTCAGCGGAGCTGTGTGGACGGCCCAGATTTACTTTCAGCCAGTGATTGCTCGGGATAATAGAGAGGCAGTATTAATTTTTCTTTGAGATTCGTGCCAAAATCAGATTTGGTCTCTCTGTCAAAACGAACAGACCAAATGAACGAACCAGATTAAAAACACCGCACCAACTCAGCAGATAAAAGCTCTACAGAGAATACGGTAGTCAGGTGCTTAACCAGTTACCACCACCATATATATATATATACATATTATGAGAAACCCGTAGACTTTACCACCACCATATTCTGCCGACAATATCATAACATAACGAGGAGTCTCATAAATTAAATCATCATCTGCATATCATAAACCATTTCTCATATATTCACAAAGCTAACTTTAAGAACACATGAAAACATTTATAAATAATGAATTAATTCTCAACAAATTTGATAACCTTTCACCTCTTCAATCGCAAACCCATGAAATCAAAATTCATTATTACAAGTTTCCTATTCTCTCACTACTGACACAAATGAATGAATTACCCAAAAAAAAAAAACTTTTTTCTTTTTTCTTTTCTTTTCAATACTAACTAGATCTTACTATTACATGAGACAAAAATTATTTGGTTTTCAATTCTGTAGAATCTAACATGGAATCAATGTCTGGGATTACAATAGCACGTTCCTTCCCGAGGTGGCCGATAACACAACATTGCTTCTCTTTCAAATTAACAACCGCCACATCTTGACTGAATTTGCATTCTGACCCTGGATAAACCTGAAAGCAAATTCAAGAAATAAATTTGTTACGCAGATATCAGAAAACAACCAGGGTTGGCACAGCCTAAGTAATTTGTTTTCCTTTTTTTAGTGAATAAATAAAAAAGCTCTGCAATAAAAATAACAAAATTCAATTTGGAATTTGATGCAAAATGTTATTTGGGTCTACACGCACATCAAAGAGATTCTCTCCAAATTTCATCTTTACTTTCCCACTTTTATACACAAGCAATTTCCCCATATAGCCTGCTGACAATTCCCTTAGCTTGCACCCCTTCTTTGCACCCCTCGAACTGCTGACCCCCGTATCAGGCTTAGACAGAGGTAACATGGTTGGTAACTGAAAGAAGATCATTTGTGGGATGTCACTCTTTACCTGCAATAACAATTGAGTTTGTTAAAAGAAGAGTGTGTATATAGTTACCCCAATTTCATCTATACCCAGCAAAAAAGAGAATAACCTTTAATTTTCCCTTCTCTCTCTCTCTACCCCACGCCACACACACACACACACCAAAACAAAATAAACAAAATGTATGTTCCGTACATTTTATTGGTCCTTGACAAAACTGTCAAAATTACTTTGACATTGTTTCTGTATACACAAAAGAGAAACAGAATAACATGCGCAACTTTGCTAAATATATTGAAAAATGGTATTGCATGACATTTTCTTATATTCATAGTCATTAAAAAATCTAATTTTACTGGGATACATACGATATTTAGAAGTTAATATCCCACAGGATATTTAGCAGTTAATTTGCAGGAAAGCACTTGAAGTTGTTCATACATTTAAAAAAGAAAAGAGACGTACACTCAAGCCAAGTTTGGAGGCTGGATCTAACTCAGTCCCAAACGCAAAAGAACTAGCAATTGACCCACCAAATTCCTCCTCGTTAAGTATTTCTACAAGGACAAAATTCAAGAGCCTAAGGATAAGTAAACACAAAATACAAAAAAAAAAAAAAAATTAAAAAAATAGATGAAGTACTTGGATCTCTTCTGTCTTCTCTCAAAGGAAGTGTGATGGGATAGTTTGAATTATCATCCTGCACAACAAAAATATAGTATTATATTATGGCTGCAATAGATAATTATTTATTAACTTTACATTCAGATTAATTGGAGGAATGCCTTGCAAAATCCAAGGAAAATAAAATCAAATGGATGTGGACATAAATATTGTAAATGTAATCATTGCTGAATATATTCAGGTTTTGTGAATATGTACTCACCCAAGGAAATTCGTATTCTTTTTCCTCTTTATCTACTTTAGAGGATGAAAAACCTGAATAAAACATTAAAATAAAGAAAAAAAGATGAACATAGAAGAAAAAAAAGATTAGTTTGGTTAGATAGTTACAAGCACTTGCACCCTGGATGGAAGAAAATTGAACAATTTGTAAACCAGATATCACTTGGTAAGGATGACAATTAAGGAACTATGCTAGTTAATAAAGACATTATCTAAATCATCAATGATTGCAATTGCAAACTAGCCTTGTGTGAATCTTTACCGGTAAAAGATCCAGAAGCACCAAAAGTTGTATAAGAAGTTGTTGCTCCAAATGCAATTTGCTCCACATTAACTGAATTAATGACAATCACGACAATAACAACAAGTTAGCTCTCAAGTATAACTAGGACCATCTAGGTCTATTTTACAATTATAAGGATACGGATTTTTTTTCAGGATTATCTTGAAAAAACTCCTTTACCAGAACATTATTGCACTGCAACAATAAAACATTGTACCTTGTACTCTTCAATACTAGCATATGTTAATCATACATTAAGGATGGGGCATTACCTTTAACCTTTTCCTCTGTCTTTGGCATTCTCCTGCCGAAGCCAGCATTGTTCTGACATAAAAAAAAACCCTTATTAGATAAAAAAATAATTTGTAGCTTATTTTCAAACCTCGAGAAATATTTTTGGTAGAAAAATGAGAAAATAAGAACCTTGGCCGTTTTAATGTGCTGAAGCAAATCTGTGTCCATAGGTTCCTCCTTGATATTAGTCGGTTCTCTGAAACAATTCAAAACAAAGTTTACCACAAATAACTAGAAAACGGTGTTTAAACTAAAAAAGATAAAAAAAAAAAAAAAAAAAGGTAAGATCTTTTATTGGTTTACATTACATTTTGGGTACTGTAGGTTTCTTCTGAGTTGGTCTTTTGGGCGCAAATTTCATCTGTGAGAATACATTAATTAGATATTAGAAATGATAAAGCAAGACCACTTCATATAAAATCAATGAAAGAAGCAAAAAGGAAAAAAGAAATAACCTTGTTTTTAGAGACAGGTTTAGTATCTGTTTCTTTCTTCATCTTCAGGATCCAAGATAACTAACTAGATAGATAAAAGAAATGCAACCAATATTATAAGAGAAATGTTTGGATTATGATGTAATTGTAAATTGATGTAGATAGGGTTTAACTTGGAATCGATCACGCACCCACGCAAATTTGCAGTAATCGGATGGTGTGAGTTAGGGATTGATGAAGATGATTAATAAATGAAAAAGAATAGCAACGGAAGGAGGAAAGAGAACGAAGAGAGGCTAACTGTAGAGAGCGGGAGAGAAGCGGCAGGGGCGGGAAGGAGCACAAACGAAGAGACAACTGTTTGTTATTCGGGAGGAATGGCGGTGGAGAGGGAGAAAGTAGAAGAAGTTTTGATTTAGAATATTGTTTTTATTTCCTGTTAAGAACTTAAGAATGCACAACCCCTGGGCACTGGGCCCTGGCCATACCCAAGAATTTCATACACCAATACCAATAATGCCGTCTTCCTCCCCAAGGCCCAAACCCAACTAACCAAAATATAACAATCGTTATTTCAAATAGAATCTATTAATTCAAGTTTTTCAGAGCTCTTGTTTGAAATCAACATCATCTATTAAACAAAAGAATATGTAAATAAATAAAGCAAGAAAATGAAGAAAAGTTAAATTTTATAAACTATTTTCAAATATCAAAATTTGTGTGTTCATTATCATGTCATACTATAATTTATTATCAAAGAACTAAACTTTATTTTTGTAAAAGTTTTCTAAAATTTATATTGTCAGTTTTCGTACACATCTAACTTTTGAAAATAAAATTGACGAAATATTTGAAATTACCTTTCTTTAGATATTTGACTCTCAGAATGAGAAATAGCACACAAATTTTAAAGCATAATTTATTTTTCAGCAGCAACTTTTTTTCTTCATTAGAAAAAACTAACTAGAATTGTTGTCAATTAAAGAATGAAACAATTGATTATATCCAATAAATAAATTGTCTATTAAAGTAAACAACTTCTTTATTAGTTTACTTTCTGAAACTTAGACAAATGATTCAAATAATTTTTTTCTCTCACTTCTTCGCAGACAGTTATTAGGTAGAATTTAAATCTATTGAAATTCGAAATTCAAGATCCCAGTCGTTTAAATTTTTATGTGCACGTATCTCGAAATAGTTAGTTTTTCTGCGCACGCATCTCAAAACAGTTCGACAGCGAAATCCGAATTACAATGATTTTAGGAACATGTTCTTTCGTCTTGAATTTCAGCAAATTCGGATCCTATTAGGTGCGAACATGTGTCGTGTGGATGCGAAGGTAAAAGGCACACATGCATGCCACATTTGTGGCGTTTCACTGACAGGTGGCACCACTTGCATAGAACCGCACGAGTAGCCACACTGCATCCGTCTGTACTTGGCTACAGACGATCCCAGTAAAAGGGCATGAGTATTTGAGAATTGCCATTGCGGATTTGCGGCGGTTTGCCTCCTTTAAAAGAACCTTTTAAGTTAACCCACATGACTCACTGATTTTATTCTCACTGCAATTAATCAAAACTAAAGTTTGCCGAACACAGTTAGCCGATCAAAGGAGAGCAGACCATAACAAGTTAGGGGTCATATTTATTATTTTATTATATTAAATTATGGGTGGTGATGGCCCCATTTTTTTTTAATAATACCTAGTTTAATTGGGGTAATTGGTATTATACACCACTCTTACATGAATTGTCTGACCAGGGTGGGCTGCGCGCCTTTCCGTGAGTCCATTTCTATTAAATCTTTATATTTTTCAAAAATATAAATGTAAGCAATATTTAAATTAACTTTTTTCTGGTTGAAATTCGAAAATAACTCAAAATAAAATAAAATAATATACTGAAAACACATTCAACCTAAAACATATGAATACTAGTATTGTGCCCGTGTGTTACGACGGAAACATATTATAAGAGAATAAAAAAATATTCGTACAAAATAACATATTTTCATAAAAAAAAAAAATTAGACTAAATAGCATATAAGACATATTAAATGACCTCTACATATAAATGACATTCCTTATATGATATATGTGTTTTTTTTTACATATTTTCATAAAAAATCTCATATAATATAATATATTAACTGACAAATAACATTCTTTAGTAAAAAATAGAAATAAATAAAGACATGACCAATCAATTAAAAAGTTCCTTAAACAACATTTAAGAAATGTAAATAAATCAGGACCAATCAGAAAGATAATACAATTTGCATTTGACGAATACATATCTAATTAAATTTAGACTTCTACACATAAAAAACATCAAAAAGATACATAGAATAAAAAAAAAGTAGATTATTTGATTAGAGAGACGAAATTCAATATGAAATTTTATCTTTTAATCATAACTGTCAGCGATTCAAAATATCTACATGCTTAATATAAAAAAAATGGAGATGTATGCACATATTTTGTTATTAGTATCAGGCCGGCACCATACAAAAATGTTAATTATCCTTGTTATGTTTAGTAAGTACGAATGGTTATGGTGTTGGTTAATAGTTATTATTTATATGGTATTTGAACTTTCAGAGTTAGAAAAGGTGTGTTTTGTTTTATAGCATCTATAGACCTTAATAAGCACAGTGTTTTGAAATTCGGTTCTTATTTGGTATTCGGAAGGCTACCGAATACCGAATATACGGTATGCGGCCGCATATGCGGATTTTTATTCGGATTTATATATGCGGATTTTAAATGAGAATTCGTATATATAAACAAGCATACGGTAATACGTGGTACGACACACTGTTAATATACTCTAAACCGGTATTTTTATCACTTTTAATATACTCTAAACCGGTAATATGTGGTATAAATCACTTTTAATGTACTTTAAACCAGTATTTTATCACTATTAATATACTCTAAACCGGTAATATGCTATAAAATTCATATTCGGACCGAATATAGATTTTCTATTCGGATTGCAACCGAATAGGAATATTCGGCCGAATATTCGGGTGAATAGACCGAATTTTAAAACACTGAATAAGCATCGTAATTAAAGTGTTTTGCATGACAAAATAGTGATTTATTTTGCGGTTTTCAGTGGGTGAATCTAACTTCTTGTCATTTGTTATTCCAATAGAGGAGTTTGAAGTACGGGCTTGTTCGGCTGCCAGCTCACGTGTTACTGTTCACATTCCTATTCTCTTATATGGTGCTGATTCTTTGTTAAATCTTTTACAAAAGTAGTTCTATCAATATGCATGTACTGAAAAGAGTTGTAAAAAATATCCGTTTTGATCGATTAGTTATTGACGGTGACCAAATCATCATAGATTTTTCTGACTAATTAGTTAAATATTTCTGATTAATCGCTTGGTGTTATTATATCTGTCACACATGCCGTTATTTACAACACTAATATGAAGTACACAAAAAATAATTACATCTCCACGAAATTATAATTGTTCCTTATTTGCAATCGAAAAAATGGCGTTGCTTGAGGATACAAATTAAAAGTATTTTTGGATTAAAAAAATATTATTTTAGTAGAAAAATTAACAGTTAGAAACATTAACATGAGTTTGCAATTCGTGCACTTGGGAGCAAAATATAAAAATTAAAGATTAAAAAACGGTACGACAGTAAAATGTTACAACTTAGAAGACATCACATGGGCCCATAAAAAAAAAAGCTGGAAAGACCGAAAGAGATACCGACGGTGCAATGCATATTAAATGCACCAAGTCGATCCATCACGTGCGGTAGATATCATCATCGTAGGGCCCACTCAATCGCACGTGATGACAACATTCGGCTCTCCAGTGTCCAAATACAATACATCTTCTTGTAGCGGGTCATACTGAAGCTCCTTAACAACACAGTGGTTATCTTTTCGTTGGAAAGGGCAAAGGTTCAATCCTGTCTCTATGCAAAACTTTAGGGCATGTTCGGCGTGTCATTGGGAATGGGTATGAGCACGGAAATTGAACTAAAAAATACTATTAATATGGGAAAA
Organism: Carex cristatella; assembly: GCA_024447775.1. Classification (NCBI taxonomy): domain Eukaryota; kingdom Viridiplantae; phylum Streptophyta; class Magnoliopsida; order Poales; family Cyperaceae; genus Carex; species Carex cristatella. Next base: position 1,389,651 of record JAJHPF010000005.1, on the reverse strand, counting down.
AAAAAATTGAATTGAATTTTTTTTTTCCGCGAGAACAGTGGAGCGGCCGAACACGCCCTTAAAGAGTGAATTGCGTGGAGTGTGTGTACCTACGGACTGAGAGAAAAAAAAAAAAAAAACAGATAGACATGTGAATGTGTACTAGAATCAATATTACATGAGTCAGAAGGAGAAGAAGGAAGAATATCTTCTATCTGCCTCATCAATTTCTCTGATCTCTTCCTTCATTTGTAAGTGCTCTTCTAAGTCAGTCCCCTCTAAATCAAGAGGATGATTAAACTGCCTGTTTGATTCAAAATAGACGCATCAAAGGGTAAAACAAGAGTTAAATTAAAATATGAATTATCCGAATTATAAATTTGCATTAGAATTTAGGTTGTACCTCATTGAAACAAATCCTGTTTCGTTCTAACTATACTATTTAAAGTATTGCAGCCCTAATTAATTTGATCAGGTGCTTGTCTTTTAAAGGTGTATATATATATATACAAGTGTCAATGGACCAAAGGTCTATTAAAATAGTGGTACAATTATAAAAGAAATCATTGTGTCAGGCTATTCAAGACCATAAAGAGGTAATATAATTAAGAACATGTAATAGTGTCAATAATATGGCCACATTCGATTGAACAGTATTGCTGTTTCTTTATTTCTTATTTTTGAAAACAGTTACATCTCAAGGGTACTTAACTATAACAGTACGTATGTCTTTTTGGATTGAGTTAACATTAGCAGCGAATTAGTCTTTATCAATATTTAACTTTGGATAAAATTTAAACTATCTAGTTATCCATCAAAGACAATAAAAGCTCTATCATTGATTTTTTAAATATTTTGATAGATGATCAAATAATAATTTTTTTTTTTTTAAAAAAATCATTAAAGTTTATCTTTTTTTTCATTAAAGAGTTCCGGTATATCCACTCGATGATATACCGTAATTTAGATGTTATTATTAAGACTTAACGTTGAAAATTTTAACTAAAATCTGAACCTTTTCAATTGGACAACATTTGAAAGATATAAAAAAATGGGTCTGATAAAGCCAAAATTTTTATTTCTACCATTTAAAAAAAATAAACCAAAACACCTCAAATATATTATGGAGAGTTTGAAAAATACTAGGACTTCCAAACCAATATGCGGCCCCATTCTTGAGGAGCTACAGATTGGTTTGGAGGCCCCTCAAAACCTAAATATATTTAATATTACAGTGCATTTATGGGTTTTGGGGGACTGCCAAACCAAATAGCCAATCTGTGGCTAACCAAGAATGGAGCTGCAGAAAAAATTCCAAGGCTTAGGAAAGTTGGTCTTTGAACGGGCCGCTCTTTTCAAGCAGTGACTCAAAATGCGATATTTCAAAACTCTAGCAGCCACCGCCATTCCTCCTCCTCTTATCTTTTCCCTCTAGTCCGTCACTCTTTTAGATCTCACCTCCGATATAGCTCCTCCCCTCTCTCGCGGCTCTACTTCCTTGAGTGGAGAAAAAAATGAGAGAGGGGAGGGACCGGAGACGATCGTAATCGAGAACGCGGTATTGTCGGAGCTCGGAGTATTGAGTCTCTACATCATTTTGATCGGAGCATGGGTGAGTCAAATCTGGACGTCGGAGCGCGACGCTTGTCGAAAGAGCGGATCCTGTCATAGAGAGCTATAGAGTTTAAGGTAATAGAATAATTATGAGTGTATATAAGTGAGATTAGAAGATTAGAGTTATTTAGAATAATTTGGAGAATCTTGTGAGAATAAAAGTTTAGATTTTGTATTGGGGAGTCATTTGACTGGTTGTAAGTTCGTTTTTCTTATCAATAAAAGTGTTAGTTGGCACTTAAAGCCACTAACTTTCAAAAAAAGAATGAAGCCGTAAATTAACTTGGAGGCCCAGGTATTTTTCGAAATTCTCACAAAATATGGTTTTTTGAATTTTGTTTTTTAATATGGTATAAATAAAAATTCCGTCTGATAAGGACGTTATGTACGGTATACGGTATAGGATTATTGTTTTAAACACAAAAAATTATAAAGAGAGTATGGTAGTAAGTAGCAGGGGCGGATCCAAGTGTATCCAGGGGGACGGTTGCTCCTTCTGGATTTTACGTTTTAGTAGAAGTCAAGACGTTTCGATCGACTCTGTCTCTCTCTGAAAAAAAAAATTGCCTCTCCTGGATGTTTAATTTGTAGTTCGGATTAAATTTTGGGTTAAAATTAATATAAATTTATTCAATTATGACTAATAATTAGAATTATAAATTAAAATATTAGAAATTATAAGTCAGAGCATTGAAAAGTATAAATTAAAGTATTATTTTTATTGAGTACTCAATTAGTTAATAAATTTAAATCCAATTAGCTATTTAAATCTGATTTGATATTTTTTTTTGTCTGCTGACGAGAATTCGGGATCCGCTTCGGTATGTAGTAACAAATCTTTGTTCCGTTTGTTCAAACATGAAACAAGAGCGAGCAGCACAGAAGTGACATGGCCACTTTTGTTTAGGAGCGGGACAGTGTCGTATAAAATTCAGGATTTCAGCGCACTGTTTAAAGGGAGCCTTTCTGTTACAATATAAACTAGCAGCGGGCCTCGCGTTGCTTCGGCGGCGGCTGTCGAAGCAGGTAGACAAAGCATTCAATAATAATTCATGAAAGCATAAACCTAAACATGTAAAGCATGTAGCTTGGAACATTTTAATGTCCCTTTAGTTCCATGAAACTTATGAATTCATTTTGTCATATGTGGAAGAAATCAAAGAATAAACGCAAAGGCACTCAATAAAATTGTTATATGTATTGCATTTTACATAATGTACTTATATTTCATTCAGTCCGTACAAAACACTATATGAAAAGTATTTCAATTGCTGCTACTTTCACAAAAGCAAAACTAATTTTCATATCCACCCTCAAAATAATGGACTTTGCACCATACTTATTGGAATCATTGAATCACTCAAAACAAAGGATTTAACATCATTTCACACGATACCAGCAATTCTTGTAATTGCACCGGTTCACCTATGAATAACATGAAAGATAGTGACCAAAACAAAAGCAGAATGCTTCTTTTTAACTAAGAAGTCATCTCAGATAAATGAAAAAAAAGGTTTCAAGTATGACAAGCAAACAATGCATTGGTTCACACATAGCTGGCACATGATCAAATTGCAAGGATTTGAATTTTACAATTGTTTTGGTGCAGTTTCTTTGCACAGAACATGAGGACCACACTAATGTAAATGCACATTTATGCAAATTAATCACCATAAAAATGTGTACTGGTAAAGCGCCATCTCTACTCCTACTGGACACCATCAGTATTTTAACATAAGCACTGAAATAAGCAATCCCTGATACGGTGTAAAATTGAATTTGTTATAACACAAATAAAAAAAATGAACGGAAAAATATCATAATCACTATGGTACCTTGTGTATGTCACTTCATATACTGGCAGGTAGCACAACTTATGGCACGAAAATTACCAATTCCGAGCTCCTAGTGATTCCAATCCTTGCATATTTTAATTTCACAACATATGCTCATCCTTTTATGTTGTTTTAATTATTGTAAAGTGAGAAACCATGAGTTTAGTTATATTGGTCAAATATTAAGCAATTTTAGGAAAATAATAGTAAAAAAGAACAAACGTTATATTTATACCAGTAAACGTTAATGCATATAAGAGAAAATTCCATGACAGTTCAGCTAAATCTTAAACCTAAGTATAGACTTGTTTGATATTATACCTTGCTGTGATTAGATGGAAAGACTTGCCATGACAAAAAAATTGGTTTGCTTATCATTCTCAGTTTAACTATACTTTCAATTAATTATTGACAAAGTCAATCAACATGAAGTTGTCACGATTTTCAAATGACATGAGGTGAAACAAAGTCAATAAACATGATGTCATGACCTGCAACAATGTTAGATTTTGCGATGTCATTATTTCGGAAGGGTTGGAGCATATTGTCGAGACTTGTAGCACTCTTATTGATCAGTAGTGCAAGAAAGGTGAAAGTGAAAAGGCATTGGTTTTTCTACATGAGATGATTTGAAAAAAAAATGTGAACTTAAAATTGTAACATATAGCACTTATATTCATAGGCCATGGAAGAACAACGAAACTTTGAATGAATATTACAGAGTTAGTCCAAGAAATTAAATTGAAGCTGGCAAGGCATTGGATTTTTTTTTAGATGAGACGATTTCTAAAGAAATTGAGCCTACTGTCATCTGATGAGTGTGCTGAAGAGCATGAGCCTAATTAATGTTGTCTGATGAGTGTTATAGATCACCATATATAGATTGGTTGTGCAATAAAGGCGAAAATTAGAAGGCATCAGGTATTATAGATGTGATGATTTATAAGGGCATTTTTCTAATGTATAGATGAGCTGTGCACAAAAGTTGAAATGAGAGGGTATTGTCGTCATTTTGAAATGGTATGAGTTAATGTCATAATATACACTACTATTATAGCTAGGATGTGCAATAAAACTGAGAAGGCATTGGATTTTCAAATTGAAGTGATTTTCAATTGTTATGAGCCTAATACGGGGATCTATAACACTCTTGTAGATTGGTTGTGCAAGAAGTGTGAAACTGAGAAGGCAGTGGATATTATTCATTATATGAATGTGGTTTTTAAAGGGTTTGAACCTGATGTCGTCACCTATTATACTTTTCTAATAAATGGGCTCTGTGAGAAAGGTGAAAGTGAGGAGGCAGTGAACTGTGACAGATTAGCAAATCATATTAGGGAATATATTGCTGAGTTTTGAACTGTCACCTATTAACAATTTCATGAATAAGCGGGTTGTTTGCTCTAAAACTATTGTGAAAAAAAAAAAATGAGCGGGGAAACAAATCTTTGGGGCTCTAATCTTCCTAAGCAATTGTGTCTATGTTTGTTTCCTCCAAAGCTAGCAGTCTGTAATCACCAATAATTATTTTTTTTAGTTTTCAATACCACTACGTGGTACAAAAAAAGAACTCCAATTAGAGATATTAGAAAGGCAAAGTTAAGATCGATCTTCAAAATGAAAACCAAGTCAATTTAAAATAAAAAAATCATAAAGTGAAGCTCAATTTCTTTTTTACATTTCAGAGAATTATATATTTTGACATCCTTTAAAATTGCCAAAATCTACCAAACCAACTTGCAGATGATATATTTTGGGTTTATGCCAGATGATAACTTGCTGGTATAGCATAACAAATTGCAGCCGAACTGAGCTTGAAATGAAGTGATACTCAAACCAAAAATGAACCAATTTAAACACCTGAACCTATTTGGCAGTGTATACAATCTAATTAGTCGTTTGTTATATCTAACACATCTTCTGCAATTTTTTTTAACTAAATATGTAATAGTAAGCATGTGAAGCACATAACTCTCTTATTCAACATATTGAACTCTTCATTACTTCTTAGGCATGACTTGAGGTCAGATAAAACATCCTAAAAAACAAAAGGTGCTTATTTCACTTGAAATGAGTAATTAATATATTATAATTGTGATAAAGAACAAAAGATAAAAACCTTGCGCTATTGTATAGATCAACAAACAAAATGACTGACACACCTCAAGAGAAAAGCCACCTTCATTAGATATATCATTGTATTTGTGCAACAAAGGAATTTTAGAGTCATTTTCTTGAAATTAACATAATATTCAAATAGATTATGAATCTTTTTCTGGTAAAGACCAAAAGAAAGAAGAAGAACATACCTTTACTATGAAAACAACATCCTTTGGACTGCAAAATAAGTAGATCCTATTACAGAAAAATAAATAACTTGGTGAACCGTGGTCAAAAGTAATAGAATTCTCAATTTTCCTTTGTTGACCTAAAATTCTTTCTCACTTCTCTTACAACAATGCATAATATAGAAGATTTGAGCATAGATGCACATTCTTTCTCTATTGATTCGATTTCCTCCTTTAGTTTTGAGAAATGATTTGTCAGAAAGTAATAAGTACCTTCACATGATAGCTGGATAAGACACCCATAACTGATTATTGATGACCTGAACCCCGATTCCTACAAAATAAAAACAATCATTTTACTTCCTTTGTTTGAAATTATTCAGAAGAATCATCTATAGCATTGTAAACTGAAGACAAAAATATATGCCTTAAATCTTTCAAAGACAATCAAGCATTTCTCCTCATTCTGACAATATGCATAGCCATGCATTATGCTATCAACATATGCATCTATATTGTCTTGTTCCATTTCTCACACCAGTTCTTCTGCTCGAGTCATGTTCCCACACTGGCTACATCATATGCCTCAAGGCAGCAGCTCGTTCTAACTCAAGAAGAATAATTAGCTAAATTAGAGGACTTGTACCATTCCATCACCAACCAATTGCTCCAAAATTTAGGCCATGAAACTTGTAGCTTGAAAAATTAAATGGACGGGGAACTTTTTTTACAATATCTGGTGTTATGCCAAATAAGAAATTGACAAAATTGAACAAAACAAAAGCAAAATAAGTAAATGAAAGAGATACCAATTATCAGTTAACTCCAGTAATCGAAGGAGAGAAAAACTTGCAAAAAATCCAAACACAATTTTAAAAAATGATAAAAAAATTGTAAAATTTGTTCTCCAAACACAATTTAATATGGAGATCAACTTGAACAGTTTGGATCGACATTTTGAAATTTAAAATTGAAGATATACACGTGAAGAAAAACACTTGTTTTCTTTCGCGAAGCACCGTAACCCAACTCTCTCTACACACACATGCACACTACATAGTATTTTTATATTTATTTTTAAAATTTAAATAGTGGATTTGAAATGTTAAACATATTTTAATATTCCAATATATACTTCAATATAAAATATCATATGTTTGTTAGAACTGTTTTATTAGTTTTTTTTTTTTTTTTTCTAAAGTAGACAATTTATTAATCTAAAGATTCTGGACCACACTAAAAGTATAGATTTAGGGTCAAGTCAATTTGATTGGTAATTTTATTGAGTCGAACTAACTCAAAATGTGATTCAATTTTATGATTTCTATTTGAGAAGTCATGAGTTCAAAACTCAGATAGAAGAAACCATTTGTTATAATAACAAATATACTAAATAGTTTGATGGTTTGACCTTTAAATTTTATTTCAAAAAAAATAATAATTCAATTTGCAGTTGATAGAAATAATTACTCTTAATTTGAATCGTCAATGGGGAGAAGAGAGCATCTCGTTGTGAATAGGGTGTCAATAGAGAGAGCATCTCGCTGCGAATGTAATAGAGCTGTCAAATTGGAGTGTTAGTCGCTTGATCGTCGTCAATCTTTGCCGGAGAGAATCGTCTCTTTTCTTTCCCGCATATAGACACTCGTTTCCCTGCAAGAGAGAAGAAAGACAATAAAAAATGAAAAAGAATGAGGAGGCCTTCTTAAGGCCTCTGCTTTTAAGGTCAATTTTGTCTAAAATTTCAAAATTTTAGTGCTAAAGAGGTTCAAAAGAGACCGATTTGTTAAGGAGACAAAAATTCTCTCTTCTCCACTAAGGCACATCGGTTTGTTGAGATTAAGTCGTTAAGGAGCATTAAGGAGAGCTAAGGAGGATCACCGAACAGGTACCAAAAAATTAACTCGACTCATAATTCGTTAACAACTCAAAAAAGTTTTCCAAATTTATTGGGAGATTTTTCTGGTAAATCGAACCAACTCGTTTGTTAGCTCGAGCCGACCAAATACACATGAAATGAATTCCCAGAGGCGATCAATAGGAGCCATTAATTGTTTGTAATTGTCAGGTTCCATACCAACATGTCTATTGCTTGCCTGGTGGCTCCTCACTACCCAACATATACATCTCTTGTCGCTATCTATCCTACATACAACATTACCCATCAATATGAATATCTCATTATATGGTCACAAATTAAAGGACACAGGAATCGATATACTCTTAATTAATTGAGATGTTTAAATGGAAGGGCACCTAATTAGAAATTCGTATCCTCTACATTAACTCAAAAGAGAATCTTCTGAGTTAATTAATTTCAACCATCCGATCTGTTTTAAAATTAATGCAGACTAAATCTATATTGATATTGAAAGACTGTTATATTATAGGCAGTAGCAGGATTGACTCCGTTTAAAATCAAACAGTGAAGATTCATTAACTCAAAAGATTCTCTTTTGAGTTAATATAGAGGATACGCGTTCTCTAATTAGGGATCCGAATCTGTTGTGATTCTTCACTGTGAACAGTGTTTTTAAAGTTTGTCTTTTCAAATTCAATTGTTGAATTGTTTTGAAATTTGTGCATAGAAAAATAAATTGTTTCGAGATACGTGCACAGAAAATATTGGATAACTGGATTTGAAAAAAATAAGAATTTGAGAAACACTATTCCTCTGCTTTGGATCGCAGCAGATGTGAATCTCCTAATTAGATTATTAATGCTTCATTAGAGAAGAAATAGTGGGGACCAAATGACATATATCTTGGAAGTTGGAAAGAAACATCATGTATTCATGCCTTGAATGAAAGACATGTCCCCTCTACCCATGCATCTCTCCTCTGTAGTAATGCCACAGACATTTAAATAATTTCTGAAAAAAAACATTAGAAACTTAAAAAAAAAGGAAGAAATATTAAATAGAACTGAGAGAGCGTGCATGGCGGGGTCCAACATGATACTATCATACACAGAATTAAGAGAAGACACAACACATGCAACAGTTTCCCATTTTTGTTTTCCAGGGTCTTCCCTGCATATATACCCTCCCTTTCCTTGACTGACTTTGTTATAAATATCAAATATGCCCCTTCAAACCACTGATATTACCTACCTAGCTAGTTACTTCCGAAATTTTTATTAATATCCAAAATTAATAAATAATTTCAAAATCTACACCTCATACGGAGGAATTTTGAAATCTGTCCAAACCGCGGAGATTAAATTCCCAGTTTTAGGCCAAACTATTGGAACTTGTTTCCCGATTCTAAACAGTCTTAAACTGGAGATTACATTACCGGTTCTTAGAACCGGGAATTTAATCTCCGGTTCTAAGCTTTTTTTTTTTAATTAAATACGTGTCAAACTAGCAATCGGAGATTAATTCTCAATGTTTGAGACTTTACTTTATTTTCAATACATGTCAAACATTCAATTTGAGACTTTTCAATGTTTGATTTTTCAATTTTTATAATTAAAAAATAGAAGAAACTTATAACTGGAGATTAAATCTCCTGTTCTTTGAAACAGAAATTTAATCTCTGGTTTTAGACTGTTTAGAATCGGAAAATAATTTCCGGTAATTTGACCTAAAATCGGGAATTTAATCTCTGGTTTGAACATATTTCGAAATTCCATCGTATGGAGTGTAGATTTTGAAATTATTTATTAATTTTGGATATTAATAAAAATTTCAGTAGCTACTTTTTTCAATCTACCCAGTCGACCCTCTCTAAGATGTATAATTTGAGATATGTTAGGGTGACTTTGGTAAACCATCTATTTCATTAATTGGGCCAACTTTTTCTTTGTATGCCTGGCCTCTATTTATTATGAGTCTACCACTTCCCTTCCTTTCCATCCAACTAAAGTCAGAAACAAACCTCACTAGCAACCTCACCTCAACTCCTCTTCAATTCAATTCTCCTCAGCTCAATAACACTACACACCCAAATTAAACCAAATTTCCATCCTTCCATTTCATTCTCAAATACAAGCAAATTAAATTAGATGGAGGTGTACATGGATGACAAGTGGAAGCTCTCCAAGAAAGGGAGCATAAAGGAACTCAATTCTCTACCGACCAAAGGCGGCAAGGAACGGAGCAGAAGCATGGCTCGGTCCATATCAAGCCGGTGTGCCGGTCTGGTAAGAGAACAGCGGGCCCGCTTCTACATCATGCGCCGTTGCGTAACAATGCTTGTTTGCTGGAGAGAATATGCTTAAATAATTAATCAATTAGTTCCTGATGCCGGCGCCGGCTCTCGCTTTCTCCGTGAGAGATGGGTCCTTCCTTGTGCTGTGCATGGCTATACAAGGAGGAAGAAGCAGCATCAAATCAAATTCAACTTAGATTAACTTAGATTTAGCTTAATTAAAACTAGTTTTCTTTTCTTTTTTTCTCTCTCTCTTGTTTTGAAACCTTGGTGGTAGCTGCCAAGTATCTCTCTCATTCTCTGCTGATTTTCTGGTGTATATACTAATTAATTAATTGTGCTCAGATTGAACAATTTTGAGTCTGTGTTCCATTTGCTTAGTGTTAATTTTATCTTAATTTTTTGCTGATGAATCATTTTTAATAGGGGTACTGCTCACAAGGGGAGTGAATAACTTCCAAACAAACCTAATTAGTACTCATAAATCATAACCTAATGCCTATGTATGTGTTATTACTTATTACTGATATGATGTTATCTTCTCCCATCTTGGGTTCTTAATTTTTTTTTTCATTTTTGAAATGAAATTTTATTAATGGCTATTTGGAAATTATTCCAAATTTAGATAAAAGGTTCTGAACAGATTTAGGTGCAGTAAATGGGGAGGCAGATCTTTGTCCTTGCTGTCTTTCACTTATCTCGGCACTTGTATCAAAAATATATAAAAATAAACAAACTTATCTTTGCACTGTTGGTTACATCTTTAGACTTACACAGTAGCAGTGTTGTAGGGCCCCATAAGGTACTCAAGATGCTGTTCATGAGCTGTTTGTTGCCTAGCTTATGTTTAAATTGGTTTTAATTTGCTCTTCGTTTTAAGTACAGTACACCTTTTTGTTGCTGATTTATGTTTTATTTGGAACCTGTCTGATTTTATCACTACAAGGCAAGGGGATTTTTAGTGGGGGAAAACAGGGAAGCATAATATGAGCATCTACAACATTGGCATTAATTATTAAAAAGTAAAAGGTAGATATGGAGAGAGATGTCATGAGATCATGATTTAATTAAGGGGAGGTTTCCAGTGTAGTGAAGTGAAGTGCAACTGCAACTATTAAAGGAAACAGACAACTGTTACTTTCCTTTCAACTGATTTGACTGAGACTATTGACAGATATGGAAGGGACTGCAGTTGCTTTTCTTTTCCAATGATATAGTACATACATACATATACACTGAAATATCACACTGTACATGTACAAATGTTACAATTGTACATCCACCCCACTGCCACTTTGCCACTCACCACTGTGTGTCTCTGTCTGTGTACTGGGACCATTCTCTATTTAGTCTACGATGCATATCATTTTCCTCTCCGGTTTTACTACCCCACCCTGTTTCCATTACTTCAATTTTTGGCATTTTCATTCGGTGGAGACATCACTTAACAAAATAATTTACCATAGTAATTTTTTGACAATAATATGCTTTCAAATTAGCTTAAATAAAATTAGAACTAATTTTTTTTACAAGTATATTGTATATGTAATTATATATAGACTTTAAGAAAGGTTTCATACAATTCCGATATTATTTGGTGATATATGAAGAGCCATTGATTCCATATTGTTAAAAATTTAATTGACTTTATGACGGTAAAACATGCACCAACCTTGTTATTTTTTATTGACATTATCTGCACCATTGGCGCATCATGCAATGGACAGAAGTGAGAGTTTACTAAACAAAATGCTCTTTTTTGAAGGCTAATAAAAAAAATTGAGGGTTTAAAGGTTGAGCTTGACAAATTAAGCCCAATATATTTTAATAAACGGAGATGATGAAGAGATTGAAAATGCGGTTTGGACTTTTGGGCTTGACTTTTAAGGTCCAATAGTCTGTTCTACAGTGACAGTGCGTTCCTGTTGGGTTGAGTTGGGCCACTCAAATGCTATATTAGGGCCTGTTTGGCTGTCAAGCGGGAATGAAAATGGGCTTGAGTTCGGGTCCAATTTGAATGGCTGAAATACTGTGTATGGGTGGGAAAAAAAAATTCAGTTCAACTATTTTTTCTCTCTACCACATACAGTAAAATTCAATTCAAAATCCACACCCATGTTCATTCCCAAATTTAAGGCTTTAGTGACATTTTTTTTTTTTCCAGGACACTGGCAGCCGAACAGTAACCCAAAAAAAAAACAAAAACCAACCTACTACGGTCCTAACTAAATTGAGTCCGGATCCCCTAAAGTAACCCAATCTTTGAGTTTTGGATTAAGATCGTCCGATTCGAATCCGTCACCCAGAATTATCTCGGGATTCGAATTTATTCTCGAGATACGTGCACTTCAGATTGGATGGATTGTCTTGGATTTGAATCGGATGGTCCCGATTTAAAACCCAAAGATTGGGTTACTTCACTGGATCTGAATTCAACTAAATTAGGATCTCAAACGTAATATATGAATTCTGCTACCAGCAATAAATCTGTATGTATATTGCTAATTATAATAAAATCAATACAACAATTGTGAACATATATAATCAAACTAAATAGTCAGGTCCTGCTCCTGGGCGGGCAAAATGTGATCAAGTATCTGGTAGCCTTGCACATGTTCAGACTTGTCGAATCGTCATATGCGAAGCTATAAGCCCGCGGGCAAATCGACTTGAATAGCTGCGAGAAAACAGTCGGCTTACACGTGTCAGGAGACGCGTATTGGCCGGTGCAGCAGTAACTGTCGCTTTGCAGAGCCGTGCATGCGCTCTTGCAGCCTATCACTGTGCCATCTCCTGACTTCACCTCCAATTTTGACGGGCAACACACGTTCAAGTCTACATCACAACCCGCCACACCGCACCCGACCCCACCACCCACAGGCAACATCGTCACCGGAATGTTGAAGCCGTCTACCAGGCTCACATCGTAGTAATGCAGAGACGAGGTCTGGGTCCCAAGTGTCATCTCCACCTATTAATTAAATTAATTAGTTTGAAATCAAATCAGAATACACACACATTACTACTGATAAATTAAGAGAAACCATTGTTGCAGGTGGTGCAGCGCCGAGGCCATTGCAGTGGAGTTGGCCACCACAGTCACCGGTCTGACAGTCTCCCTTGCCGTTTGCATCAAAGAAGCAACCCTGGCGGCCCCAAATGCGGCCCGACCATCCGAATGGCACATCAAAGTATACCTCCTCTGCGGGGTCCAGATGGAAGCCTCCAAGGTTTGGTGTCGGGGGGCCCCTGGTTCCTTGAATGCCTGGCCACACACTCTGTGCACAGTTGTTCACTACTATTAGTTGGATTCCACCTGCATTTATTATAATTATATTTGGAATCAGTACTCCACACATTAAATTAGCTGCTTAGTGAACTCCATCACATTAGAATTGCTGCTCCTAAATCCTGATTAGTTAATTAATTAATTGCAAGGTATATTATTAATTACAAGTTCATACATGCAAACTTTTATCTTCTGATCACTGCAGAAAGATACACAAACTTACGAAAGAAGGTGAAGAAAAGCAACTATTAATTAAAAGCTCGGGTCTATAATTATAAATGATTACCTGAGACTGTTACTGCGTATAAAAAGCATAGCATCAAGAGCTGGTATTTGCAACCAGAAGAGGCCATGGCAAACCTTACTTCTCCTCTCCTGAGTAAGGAAACAGGATGTTGAATGTTGAGAGAGAGAGAGAGAGAGTTGAGGCATGTCAAAGTACTCTGTTATTTGAAGACTTAATTAAGTGGGTCGGGTGAGAATTATCCGGTTTACATTATTTAAACTACTCTTCTTTGTTATCTCTTTTTTTTCTTTTCCTTTTATTTAATAACTTTCATAGGTATTTTTTTTATCGTTTTGGAAAGAGAGAATTCATAGTTTTGGTATCGATACCTTGCTTTGTTGTGGGTTTGCCTCCCTCTAATAAAATTTACATTGATACGAAGTTAAGAAAGAAGGGATTGAAAGTAAAGGTGACAAAAGTAACGTTTAAAATAATGATAACAGAGCAATAGAGGTGTCAACTATCAATGGGTACGGAACGGATTGGATGGACGTATTTTCATACTCGTATCCATTACGATAAAAAAAAAATCTCTACTCTTGCCTTTTTTTTACGAATACGGTATAAGTTGGATAAACAGATAAAAAAAGTACTAATAACATCTCGATCTGTGCTTTCGATAAAATATTTTTTAAAACAAGAAAAAAAAAGAATGAATAAAATATAACTAATTTGTATTAAGATAATCATGCATTATCTTCATACAAATATATATCTATATATATAATTTTATTTTAAAAATTATCTTATAAGATAACGGATAAGATAACGAAAAAAATCATCACTCTTATCCGTATCCGATAAGCTAACAAAAATAAAATCTTACTCATACCTGTTTTTTCAAATATGACACGGAACGGATAAACAGATAAAAGGGTATCATTGACACTCTACTGAGCATAGCTTAATATGAAAGGGAAAGACGAGTTTGGATAAGATAAAAAGGGAGGATCAAGGAGATACTTTGATTGTGTGCAGAGTACAACAAATATATATTCCTTACTATCAAAATAAGATGATACAGATTGCACCACGATTTTTTAGAGGTCGAACTTTTTTTTTTTCAATCTGAACGGTTAAATTTTATTTGGATGATCCAATTTAATAAGCAATGTTATGGTAACCGGATTGGACATCGACCTAGTAAAACTTCTGATCAACAGTTTACTGGTTGGAGCGGTGGTTCAAAACTATATAAAATTAATTATGGTTATAGAATAAATTAATTAAATATATGTTGGGCTAAGATGTTAATTTGTTTGAGCTTCTAAATGGATGGTAGCTGGGCCTGACAATAAGATCGCAAGAGGGTGTTCAGTCCGGTTCTGTTCGGCCCGTTCCGGTTCTCTTCAAAGTTCTGACTTTTTAAGTTCTAACTTCTGACTACTTGCGAATGGAATTCTCTTTCTCTCTCTATTTCTTATTTGAATTGAACAGATTAGTATTATAAGAGGCATGCAGGCTCCAATTTCACTGACTTAGTTGATTGATCCACTCGTTAATAGTACTTGTCTGATCAACGATTTTCCAAAATTATCTGCAGAGACGAGAAAAAATAACACCCTCCTTTTACTAATTATAATGTATGCTACATTATGTTTTGCTAAATTATGTTATGGCGCTCAAATTGAACAAAACTGGAAGTATCACACTAGTACATCAAATGCTAGCGGGCATTTGAGAGAGGCGACGAGGGTGAACATAGGAAGGTCTCTGTTGGTGCCTCGTCAGGGCCCACTGTCAGCTGGATGGTCGCTGCTTTCTCGAAGGACGAGGACGGGTAAGAGTGCAAAAAATCATCAAATCCCCCTTGCTCCTCATACTCCCCTACAGGTGGTCCCCCCAACTCCGGCAAATCTGACATATCACCTTCTTCTAGGTACCTCACTACCTCCCGCATAGTGGGTCGTGAACCAGCCACCGGATGTGAACACATCAACCCGACCCTCACTGCAATCTGAGCCTCCTCTCTGTCAAATTCTCCCTCCAGCCTGTAATCGACCACGTCTGACCAGTTCCCCTGGGCCCACCTTTCCCACACCAAATCCACCAACACCATTTCTTCCGGCACTGCCTTCATCATGATTGGCCTTCTTCCACACACCACCTCCAAAATCAATGCACCGAATGCAAACACATCACACCCAGTCGTCGCTCGGCCGGTACGTGTTAGCTCTGGTGCAAGATAGCCCAGCGTGCCAACTACACGTGTTGTGCTTGGGTTTGCTCCGTGCTTGTACAATTTTGCAAGCCCAAAGTCTCCCAATCGGCCATTGAAGTCGGAGTCGAGTAACACGTTGCTAGCTTTCACGTCCCGGTGCAACACGATATGGTCCCACTCTTCATGGAGGTAGAGAAGAGCCGAGGCAACACCACGTAGGATACGGATCCTCTGTGGCCATGAAAGAAGGAGTACCCCAGTTGCTGTTTGTCCGACCGTAGCCTCTGGTTCATATAGATACTTGTCAAGACTACCATTTGCCATGTATTCGTACACCAAAATTAGATCGCCTCTTCGTCGGCACCAGCCCTGTTAGGTTCAAAAATTCAAGATTAACATTAAAGATCTGACTTACACCAAAGTTGTGCATCATTTTATCCTATTAACCTTTAAGAATAATTGTATATTTTTGGATATTGTAGTTTAAAATCATTTATATATTGAACTTTTAGAAGAACACTAGTTCAATTCAAAGAGAATAAAAAATCAAATATAAGTGCATAAGAATGTCTTATTCAACTTGAGTTTAACCTGTCTAATAAGTTTTCTGACAAAAGAAGCTATTGAAATTATACGAGTCATCGTATCTAGCCATACCAGTAACTGTACCAAGTTGCGATGCCGAAGCCTGCCAATGCTAGCAATCTCGGCAACAAATTCTCGCAAACCCTGCTTTGACTCATTTGTCACGCGCTTGACCGCAATCTGGTCTCCCGACCTGGGTAGAACCCCTCTGTACACCTTCCCGAAACCACCAAAACCTAACAGCTCTCTTTCCCTGAACCCCTTGGTAGCTCGTTTCAAGTCAGAGTAACAGAACCGGTGGGGCCCACACTCCGTCTCCCAAGACTCGATCACGTCTGCATTTTTAATCTTGTAGAACAAGTAACCGGCTATCCCCGACATCAGGACGAATACAACAAATGCTGAGAATGTTGTTGCCAGAATTAAGGTTGTGTTCTTTTTTTTTGGTTGGGGTAGAGAAGGTAGAGAGGAAAGATCCAGGGATTGAACGACACCATTCATTTTGAAATTCCAACCCATCAAATAGTGAGAACTCGCCAACAGCCCGGTAGAAGCCGAGAAACCGACGTACATGGTTTCTTCTATAACTGGGGAGAGATCCACTTTGTATGAAATCAAAGGGGTTTGGGGTTTTGTAGAAAATGGAGAAATGGTGACATTCAACACGTTATTAGTCCCGTCATAATCGACCCATGCTTGGATCGTGTTGCCACTCTTTAAATTAACATCGACAGATTGTACACCATTGTCATAGTAGGATGCAACGGCAGAGATATTCGAAACCAAGCTGTTAATGTCAACACCTACATGGTTGTCGTTTATATCTCCAAATTCAAAATCTTGCACCGTGTCGAATTCAACTGCCAACAAATGATTGGTCAGGTTGCCTATATCAGATGCATTCAACAATCCGAGATATTGACTCGGTAAAGCCCCGGGGAGGTCTCTATTTGGGGAGATGACAAAGGAAAAGCCATGACCACCGAGCTTCGGGTACTCGGGCACGATGGCAAATGCGAATGCCGTGGAGAAGGAGAAAACAGAGCCAGCAGTGGAGTTGATGAATTGTAAGGGGTTCGGGTAGAAGACATGGCCGATGAGACGGCTGGTGTCATTGGTCAGTTGGATGATACCGGTTGGTTCAACATGAGATGCCCTGCCGAGAGAGAGGTTATGATCGGAGTTTGCGAATCCGGCAAAGGAGAATTCTTGTTGGGAGGAGGGAGAGGAAAAGAGTGAGAGTGAGAGGCAGAGAAGCCCCATGCCAAAACGAATAATTATCAACAGGGACGACATTGATTTGTGTGAGAGCAAGACTGCAAGAGAGAGAGAGGTAGCAGGTTCTGTTTGAAAGTTTGATTTGTTATAGCAAGGAAGATTGATTGATATTTGATAATGATCATTCAGTTCAGCTTTAACTTTGAAATTTGAAGGACGGCTAAGTGCAGGAAACTAAGAAACAGTAAAATAAGAGAATAAAATAGTCTCAGACTCAGTGGAGGAGAATTTGGTGATACTAACAAATATATATATACATATATATATATATATTGTAGTTTGATGGTTTATTAAGTCCTGCCTCCAATCTTGACTCCCCAACTTACTCGTAAGAAAAAAATAATAATTCTGCCTTTGATGATAACATACTCCAAACCCTCGTCTCTTCACTATTCAGTCTTCTGCTCAACAATTTTCCTAAATAAACCATGTAATCTTCAAATTAAAATCTTACGTACTTATAAATTAATTTTCATAAAAATAAGAACGATGCCATTGTAATTCCATGCCTAATTAATTAGTTCAGTATGGTTTTGCTAAAGCTAAATCCATCCTGAACTGTGAAAACTTCTGTTTCAGTGTTTTTTTTTTATTTACCTTGAAATGCCTCAATTTTTCTGCATCTACTTAAAAAAAATGAACACATGAAAAATGGTGGTAATTAATGTTAATTTATTTGATACTTGTTATTTCGAATTTGTTTCTCAGAGAGACTGTAATTTATTATTGCTGTTCTTATTAGATATAGGATAGTTATTGATTACTTACAGTTTTCACCTAACTTTGATAGTATATTTGTTGATATCCTCTAAATTATCACGGGGATTTTCTTTTTCTTTTGGGACAATACGTATATAATTCGTCTTCCTATTAAGATTTAATTAATCAAAGTGAATCGATTTATGATCCGCAGAAATCATATAGACCGCATAAATTGGGACTTGGAGGGGAAGTAATAAACATGCATAACTTGAAAATTAGTAGTTAAGTCTGTGTTTAAAGTGTTTATTGACTAACTTGTTCATAAATGAAGTAGCTGCGCGTCCTCCTCAAGTGTGGTCCTATAATTAGGAGCCCGGATCACCTGTCTCTCTGTGGGAAAAAATTTCCTGCTCCTAGTCACTAACACGTGGGTTGAAGTGAATTTTGAGGCAAAATTATGTTCAACACTTAAATATCAAAATTCACTCTGAATCTATGTTACTCTGATACTCTTGTATAGGCACCGTATCTGTATTGGATACGTATCAGACACGGATACGCGTCCAATACGGCCTCGATACGTATCTGATACACCTAGATACGGCGGGATACACGGGTTTCTGCAGAATTGAACAAATTTATTGTGAGCAAACAAAAGGAAGACCATTTACCACTAGGCCACTGGATGTTTCTTGTTAGAAACCAGTAGCTAATATAATTAATATGTACTTAGTTTATCATGAACTTTTTATATTTAATTTATATAATATAAATGTTGAATTAATAATAATTAAATAATAAAAAATATATATATATATATAATATACATATCGTATATGTGATTTTCAGAAATTGTCGTATCGCCATATCTGTATCGTATCCAATACGACACCCGTACTTGTATTCATACAACATAACTCTGAATACATGTATCAATGATTTTAAAAACACAAAATTTCTGCCGACAGAAAAACAGATGACCCAGTTCCAATTAGACCTCTCTTTTTTGTAGGTACCAAGCAAGTCAAATAGTCTTTCTTAAAGTCCTAAAGATAGATAGCACCACCATCCACCAATCAAGTTAGAGCATTTTATTCAAATTATCCAGGAAAGTGACACAATAAAGTCCAAATCTGTGCTCATTTTATTCAACAAAACAAGACCACCATTGTTCAGTATTATTGGAATCCGGCGTCATTTTTCTTTTATTGAATCAAAACGGATTACATAATAATCATTTAATAATTTATATATCCTGAACAACTTTAGAAAATAAAAATTAAATTTTACATATGACATTATATCCATTATTCATATATATATGATATGCGTTTATAATATATGATCATATGTGATGTATGTTTCGTTGCGCATGATGAAACAATATAATTGAATAGTTTAGCAATTAAAAAAAATATCTTTAATGTAAAATCAAACAATATTCAAATCATATGAAATTTGATTATAGACTATCTATATATATATTCAATAAAATAAATATAAATTCATTTTATGGTTATAATTATAATTTTTTATTTTAATTAATTTGAGAGATAAATTATAAGATTGTTAAGATATTAAATGATCGCTTTTTTTTTTATTTCTTCTTAAATGACAGTTAATTCAGTTGTCTATTTTTTTTTTTATGTAGAAAATGCAGGTGGGAAATTGGATTAGGTGGTCTTTGACTTTGATATAATCATATAATTGAGCCAACAAGTTTGGTATAGTGGTAGCCTGTTATATAGGCACTTAGCTAGCGACTACTTCGCTTCATCTGGAGTTCTGGACCATTCATTCAATCAGTGAGAAAGACTTTGTGTTGTGGACTTGTAGTCTCCGTCGACGACTTAATATATTTGTGTTGTGTTGAGGATTGAGGAATGATCAGGAATACAGTTCATACCGCATGCATTCCCCAAATTATATATATAAAAACTAAAATGAAATCACTCTGGTGATCTGGTCTGGTCAAAAGTATGTACAATTGGCACAGTAAAATAATTTCAAGTCGTTGGAATTAGTGGAGATCTGTGATGAATTGTTATTATTATTTTAATGATTTTTGAAAGTATTCCACTGAATATTTTAAAGAAATATTTACATGTCAAAGAAAAGAAGTGACCAAGAAAAAAAAAATAGAGGAAGGTGTTAAATAACACATCACCAGTCTTCACTTAATTAATTAGAACAGGGCGTTGGCAGCGATTTTTAAATTCTCTTAATAAATAATAAATTTTTTTTCAAAATATATACAATTTGATCTTCAAGTATATTTTAATATCTATAGAGATCACATTTAACAGTTTGGATCGATTTGTTGGACTTTGAAAATTGAAAAATAATTTGGTTGCACGGAACATCAGGAACAACTGATTTGATATTAGCCAACCTCATATATATATAGAGGAGGGATCAACTTACACCATATTTTGGTGACACCAAATTATTTTAATATAATCCTACATGTTGAATGGTTTGAATCGACTATTTGAACTTTAAAAATATAAGGTGTAACTCGGTGTTACTAAAAAATAGTGTAATTGGATCCCTCCTCATATATATATATACATATACATATATATATATATGTATATGTATATGTATATATATGTATATACCTATATATACATATATATACATATATATGTGTATACACACATATATACATATATATGTGTATACACACATATATACATATATATGTGTATACACACATATATACATATATATGTGTATACACACATATATACATATATACATATACATGGACCGGGCTACGGTGCTACGCGTAGCTAAGAGCCCCTCCGTGCTACGGCTCAAAATTTGTGTTTTCAAAATTCTAATGGTCGATCCGAACCGTTAGATGTGTTCTACATATTGAAATGTGCTTGGAGACCAAATTTTACATTTTTTGGAATTTTTTTACTATTTATTAAGCCACTTTGAAAATCGCTGATCCAACGGTTTCACTGTTTGGTTAAGCCACCGTTGGATCAGCGATTTTCAAAGTGGCCTAATAAATAGTAAAAAAAATCCAAAAAATATAAAATTTGGTCTCCAAGTATATTTCAATATATAGAACATATCTAACGGTTTGGATCAACCGTTAGGATTTTGAAAATTCAAATTTTGAGCCGTAGCACGGAGGTCTCTTATCTACGCGTAGCATATTAGCAATTTCCTATATATATATGTATACATATATATATATATATACATATATATATATATGTATACATATATATATATATGTATACATATATATATATATATATGTATACATATATATATATATAAAGAGTGAAATTTTCAGACATAATGCTTTCTTCGAATTAATTTGTTATATTTTTTATCTACACAAGTTTGAGTTTATTAGTTTATTAATTGTGATTATTTTCATATTAATTCAAATAAATATTGTGCAAAATAGTTGCAGTACTTTCTTCTTATTTAGGTGAAATATTTAATTTAATTTAGTGACGTATATAAATTAGCCTGTACGCAAAGAGACAAACTTAAAAAAAAAAAAAATTCAACGGGAGGGAGGTGTCAGTCAGGGCAGTTTGTCAAATAAATCGACCAAGATATTTCAACAAATATATCACCGAACCATTGACCGAATTTTTATATATATAATCATACAATATTTCATGATTTCAATATTTATCAATAAAAAAAATTTAATTAGTTTTTTTTCTTGGTCTAAAGTCTAAACTCACTCGCTTATTTATTAGTATGACATTTTTCTTAATTTATTTAATTAATAATACAGATTAATATTTAAAAAAATAAAAATGACAATTAATTCTGTCCATAACTCGAATAGTAAAATCATACAATATTTCATGATTTCAATATTTATCAATAAAAAAAAATTAATTAGTTTTTTTTCTTGGTCTAAAGTCTAAAACTCACTCGCTTATTTATTAGTATGTCATTTTTCTTAATTTATAATTAATAATACAGATTAATATTTAAAAAAATAAAAATGACAAGTAATTCTGTCCATAACTCGAATAGTAATAAAATCCATTTTTCTTAACTGATTTCTTCCCCTTTGTTGTTTTCATTCCTTAATAAAAACTTAACTAATCATTAACATGTTAAAAAAAAATGGCCTTTATTAGTCGTTCGTATACTATTCAGTTGACACTAGTAGCACAACAGGAACCGACTCTGCTGCTCTCCTAATAGGAGAGAAAGATTCTGTTATTCAAATCATTTGTTTGTGTTGAGATTTGTACATAAAAATAATTCAACAGCTGAAATTTAAATAAGAGAGTGTGCTCTTCTATTTGGAGAGCAGCAGAGTTGGATCCAACACAACAACGGAACCACCACCGATTTATGAGCTGTACAATGGCGTTCACTAGTTATTCGCACCGCTTGGGGTGCTCATGTTAGTTAAAATTATGAGTAAAATAAGATGGATTTTTAATTAGCAAGCAATTGAAAAACAAATACAAAAGCTAATTAAGCAAATGTTAAATTGGGACCAAGAAGTCATGCAGTTACAGTCCAGTTTTGGAAAAAGATTTGACAAAAGTTGAGCAAAAGTAGGAAGCGACTAATTAGTCAGGATTAGGAATGATTGATAAAGACACATTATATCTCGTATCTAGAGATGATACTCAAGTGTTCTTTGGTGCTAGAATTTAGGAATGTGAGATAGTTTCTTATTTAGAAATTATACATGAAAATTTCTTATTAAGAAAATATTTATAAACTCTATGTTGGTTATATTATTTCTTTTTTTTAATTTATTGCTGACGTAGCTTAATGGAAATTCTAAAATTAATTTTAGAGATATGAAAGTTAGAAACTTTAAAAATCTTAATTTCTAAAAGGAGATTAAGTTTGCAGTATAGATTCTAATTTGAGTTGCTAGAATGTAGACGCTCTAAGTTTGCAATATAGATATTATATAAGTGGTAACTCTGTTATTGATTTAATTTTGCTCTTGCAATGGCTTAAGCTAAAGCTTGTGGTTTTTGAGATCTCAAGTAATTAATACTCCGGCTCCCAAATTTTCAATATATTAATT
The DNA here is from genome assembly GCA_024447775.1 of Carex cristatella. Taxonomy (NCBI): domain Eukaryota; kingdom Viridiplantae; phylum Streptophyta; class Magnoliopsida; order Poales; family Cyperaceae; genus Carex; species Carex cristatella. Next base: position 1,366,433 of record JAJHPF010000005.1, on the reverse strand, counting down.
AAAGAATTAGCTAGGGTCTGATAATTTATATTAACGCTAGCAAGCTGTAGAAAGTAATGCGCTTCTTTCAATATATTAAAGAACTTAAATCACTTAAAAAATCTTCAGTAGTTCATATATCAAAGACGTACTTATATTGATTATAAATCACAAAACTAACATATAGTTTCAAGATATGTCATCATAAAATAGTATAATTGGATCATTTCTCATATATATATATATAGATAGAGGAGGGGGTTGGCTAATATCAAAATATTTATTCCTACGTTGTGGAACAAATGCTTCTGTTTTTACATTTTCAAAGTTCAAACAGTCGATTCAAACTGTTCAATATTCAATTTATATTAAAATGTACTTGGATGCCAAATTTTATATTTTTAAATCTTTTTACTATTTATTCAGTTAGTTTTAAAATTGTTTTTTTAATGATCTAGAATTTTTTTACTGTTTTTAAAATCAACAATTTTAAAAATGACTTAATAAATAGTACAAAATTTAAAAAAATATAAAATTTGTTCTCCAAGCACATTTTAATATAAAAATCACGTTTAATATTTTGAATCGACCGTTTGGATTTTAAAAATAAAAAACTAATTAGTTACACCATTGTTTTAGAACAAACATTTTAATATTAGGCAATCTCTCCCATTCTCTCTCTCTCTCTATATATATATGAGTGTGTGTATGTATATATTTAATAGTTTGATCTGTACTTAAAATGAGGGGTCCTAGTTAATGAACGAGACTGGTCCATTCCATTAATTGGATTATATATATAGATCGAGAGACACAGATTCCTCCTAGCTTATCCAAGTGGTATTGGCAGGTTCTACAATGTACCTTTTTTTTAAAAGAAAAATATCTTGAGCGCTTGTCATTATATTAGACTCCAACAACCATTTCTTTTTCTTTTTTTCTTCCTTTTTTTAGAAAGGCTCCAACAAACTTGGGATGTAATGCAATTTATTATTTCTATAAGATTTCATCTAGAGCTGTTTGACTTTCAGTTGTTGTTGTTGTTTCTTCTAAGAATCGGTTACAAAATTCTAACAATGTTAACAGGTAATTAATGTTTCTGTTGCCTATCCCAAAATTGGGGTTCGGCTGAAACGATAAACTGGGCTGGGGCTGTGTTTTTTTACAAGGTGGGTTCGGCCGTTTGGGCTTCTTTCCTCTTCCTTTTCTTTCGGAAATAATAAAGTGTGAAACAGAAATTCACCAAATCCATGTCCAAAATAAATCTGCTGTGATTCCAAAGAATCGCACGAATGCACAATGCTGCGGTTCAAATCTCTCCCTTCATTTTTTAGAATGCACGGATCTCAAGAAAAGTTATTCTTTATGCTCAAGTGAAAGGAGGAATTTGGAATCTCAGCAGATTTATTTCCAATCCCATGTCAACACTCAACAATTGGGGATAAATAAATTAAGAAAGTACTTAGGAAAAGAGGCAATAAATCAAAA